>JAQSUU010000135.1:10000000-10600000 GCA_038087645.1 Saccharum hybrid cultivar R570 | reverse complement strand
TCTGTAATCTGGCACATAAGCTATCGAGGCAGTCTAGAAACCTCCATGCCTGTCTAGCAAGTAGAGCTTGGTTGAATAGCCAAGTTCTATTTTAGTTATCTATTCATCATAAAACTTATGTAATATTGATGTTCCAAATATCACGATTATAATTTTTTTATAGTATTGTAGGGACCTACTGTGTTAATTTACCTAAATCAAGTGTCATCTACTTGACCAACTCAATTTAAGCAAACCAACTCGGTAATCCCTAGGAGATGCCATCAACATCCCCTTTAACTCAGGATCCTGGTTGAGTATCATACCATAATAGCTGCCACATAGCAAATTCACATCTTAGCAATAGAGTACATAAATCAGCAGAAAATATATATTACAAGTCTCATCACATTTAACAAATTAATTATACACCATTAGAGAAGGCATTGATTCAATTCAATTAGATGTAGTGATAACCAACTACTATCATACCAAATACAACTACAATACGATATACACTCTCACTAGTAATGTGTAGTCGCCTTGCCCATGGACGTCACTACCATAGCTTGGACGGCTCCTGCCATTCACCCACTTTGCCACCAACGATGGGGTGAAATGGCCGCCAATGCCCTTTACCTGCAAAGCAACTTAACGGTAGCACCATGAGTACATTGCATACTCGTAGGACTTAATTCCAACATATAAATATTTGATGGATGCAAAGTGTCGGTTGGGTATCTCAAGACACCAATTAGTTAGCCGCTCAGGTGGTCCACATTGGCCTAACTAGCAGAAGCCCAGCAATCGTAGTTCACCTAAACTGCAAAGGCCTTGGGCCAAGCACCAAGTTGCAAGGTCTATCATGACCTCTTTCTCCTCCTTCCACCACATGACCTCTCCTCCGTTTTGACCCTCGGGAAGGATGAGGAGGGATCAGGTTCTGTCAAGTACACTGACCTTGACAAAGACAGGTATGCTCCACACACTCTGCCAGGACTAAGGGGACAACCTCTTAAGGACAGGCACCATCCCTGCACGCTCCTGCAAGGACAAGACAACACCGCCAGGCGATGACGATCGGTACGATGTCCCACCATCCAAGTACGGCCCAATAGGATGGGCGTATGACCCCACCCACTATGGGATAGGCACACGACCTTGGCCTTGATTTCAAGACCCGCAAAGTGTTGACGATCACTAATGCTCATTATTAACCATCAACTATTGCATGAAATAGCATGAAATGAACCGTAAAGCATAGTTATAGGGCTTGATTCTAAGAAGTTCCATGAGTTATGTTGTTCTCACTTGTTTTGTAGGATATTTAATATTTCACCACATAAAAGTATCTCTAGTGATGAAACAGAGCACACCATTACGAAGAACTCATCAAGACGATTGAAACGGACATATCATTTGCTATATTTGGAGCACCAGAGAGAAAGTCCTCGATGGATACGACTTAGAAGACTTTGGAAGACCCTAGAACCATCATCACAAGACCAGGGACTAAACCGACAAGATTCCACAGCTCTATGACTTATTATTTTCGAGAGAGTTATCCAGAAGTTGGAAAAGGGAAGAGTCCAATCATGATACGACATCTTGCGCAAACGGATCAAAAAGTGGCACTAGAAGGACGTAGAAGACTCCAGAAGACACCAGAGCAAAGGAGAAGCCCGGAGGCTGACAAGTGGGGCCGGCCAGCCTGGTCCCACCTGGAAGTGACCTCTCCTTTCTCCGATGGCTTCCAACCGACCTCTACGACGCATCTCAACCATTGTTTCAAGTCGGTTTGATCCGAGGGCTGCGGTTCATCCCACCGGGCTATATAAGTAGGGGCAGCCCCCCCTCAGGCCATCTCCATCTTCATTAGCTACATCTAGAACAAAAGCTAGGGTTTCACCCCTCCATCCAAGTAGAAGTAGAGATCCCTCTAGATGATCGTCTAGTTCTAGTTTTAGTTCTAGTTCATCTAGTTGTAAACTAGAGATCAGGGAGAGAGGAGAGGAGAGAGCTGAGGAGGAGCCGGATCGGTCGAATCTTCCTTGACATTGTACTTCTGCAGCATCTGGTTCATCTTGAGCAATCTTCAGGTTCTTCATTATTTATTTCTAAGTATTTTGTTTCAGTTCTTGCTTTATTATATTTACTAGATCTCCGCTCGTATTGAGTGCTCTAGTTATTCTAGATAATTAGAGTAGTAAGCATTAGTGTAGACGTGGCGTCTAGACTAGGGTTTACCTGAGTTTGCGCTCAATCCTCTGATAGTTGTGGTAGCCCCAGAGGTGATAGCTTTGTTAGGCCTTTGTAATCCACCATGTTAGGGTTGGTGTTTTCGTACAACTTTTGGCAGCCTTCTCCCAACTACTGTTTCCTTAGTCTTTTTCGAGAGTTGGAAAGGACCTGCTGCTCCGAAGTAAGTAAAATTGAGTAAGCCTTCGACAAGATAGAACCACTTAGAAAACCCTAAAAACTCTCTCTACCCTATAATTACCCTTTTCCTTGGACGTTCCTAATTCTTCTAGTACACTTCACGTTCCCCGTGGAAATCGATACTCTGGAATACTCCCGGGTGAAAGCTACATTGGTATCCATGCACTTGCGGATCTTTTCCGGTTCACGTTTAAAATACCCAACAAGCTTTCTGGCATCATTGCTGGGGATCCGTAGCTGTTCTAGAATCGAACCAAGTTCGTCTGAGTTTCATTTTTTACTACCTTTTTATCACCACCATCATACCACATGGATTTCATGCCTATTTATAATTTTTTTGCTCCAAAGGGTGACTTGTTGGAGCCTCCACCATCATCACACCCCATTCTTATAGATGGCTATGAGCTTCGCCCTGCTTTCATAGCCATGGTTCTAGAGAAATCCTTCTCTAGGTTAGTAGACGAAGATCCATACAACCACCTTAGGGAATTTGAGCAATTGTGTTCTTGTCAGACTATTGCTGGCATGACACAAGAGACCCTTAAATGGAAATTATTTTTGTTCTCCCTATTGGGAAGAGCAAAAAAGTGGTATGCTCATTCCATAAGAGACATAAATGGAAATTGGGATGAAATCCGAGACAAATTTTGTCTTGTGTTCTTCCCTCCTTTTCGAATCACTGATCTTAGAATAGAAGTTCTTACATTTAAACAAAAAGAGGAGACTCTAGGAGCAGCTTGGGCTAGGTTCACAAGCCTTATCAATTCTAGTCCAAACATTGCCTTGCCTGACCATGTCCTACACTATCACTTTTATTGTGGTCTTAGCAAGGAAGCTGCTCTACATCTCGACATCACTTCAGGAGGTTCATTCTCACATAAACTCATTAGTGAAGGGAAAGCCATTCTAGAGAAAATCCTTGAAAACACCCCTCACACTAGCATTTTTGATGAGTTCCCAAAGAAGAGAAAGAAATCGAGCCTAGCCCTGAACCAAAAGATAAGGAATCAATTCCTGGATAAGAAAAGGAAGTTTTGATAGCCAAATCACAACCACTCCAATCCCAAGATTTAGCTATCAATTCTAAACCATCCCCCCAATATCCTCCAAGGGAAGAAGAAATTCCACCTTTGGAAAGCTCTGACCTTTCTGATACTGATGGTTTAGACTTCCAGTTTCATAAGAGACCTTCAAGCAAATATAATTCAAATCCTCTCTAGAAGGGATCTCTTATAAAATGTCCTTATTCCCAATGGGAAGAATTCGAGGATGGCATGTCGAATGATGCCATAGAAGGATAGCCTTGCCATACGGAGAATCCTATCTACTGTCCTATTATGTTCATAGATGACACAAATTCTGGACCTATCTCTAAACCCATCCTTGACTTCGAAGATCCCCCTTATGCTCATCCTTTTCAGTCTCATGATGATCCTAGAAATCCACTAAGACAACCAAACCATAGGAGTCATGAAGACCACAAGGATGACCAAGAGAGGCTACGACAACGGCTAGAATGTATAGAATGGATGGACAAGGAAGAAGCCTTAATGGAATCCAACCTTGACTTAGCTTCAAATGGTGAGGTTTCAACTCCCTTTGAAGACAAGACTCATCCATCTATGGAAGAGGCCCTAGACAAGACCAATTCAAGAGTCACTGATCCAAGCGAAATTCTGAACATTCAGATTGGAGACGAAGATGACATCAATGAGCATGAAACCTATTCCATAATGACCTCATTAAATCCATGATCATATGAGACATATCCCAATTCAATTGGTCTCTCCAACCCCATCACATTCGAGATCTCCAACCCCCTTATCCTCTCTATTTGCAAAAACTTTTAAAGGGTGGTTGTCGATGCATATGTTTATCATAAATATTGCAAATCTCGTTGTGTTGAATCTTGAGATAGGTACACTTAAGTTGGTGTTGGAGGGGAAACCACTTCACCAAATCGCATTTTGAAGGTTTCCCAAGTACAAGCTTAGTGTTCTAAAACAAGCACTTTTCAGATCCTAACACGAGTGTTCACCTTTCTGCTACGCTGTCCTTGTGAAACGAGCTTAGGGATTTAATTATGAAAATATTCCTTCGAGTATTCTTGTCACTAACCTCTCTAGAATTGGAGAAAAAAGATCAAAGGAATAACAAGCACAAGGTATGTCCAACCCATCATCATTGAATTAAATTCATCCAATCTCGATTTTACAAAAATTCAAGCTTGGGGGACAACTTTCTAAGAACATCCCCTGCCATGTTGCTATTCTAGTTGTCCCTACCTTTAAGACATGCTCAATTTGCTATACACCAGTCATGTTCTCTTCCATCACTATTTGAGTAAATCTCTATAATGCCTTCATGCTACCTTTGTCCATCATAAGTAAAGTGTTGGTTTAGAAGTACTGAACATACTTCTATTGACTTTTAACATAAGCATGGTTCTTAGGTTAAACAACCTTTCTTAATCCAACTAGACATGGAGTCTAGTTTGGTTATTTGACTAAAAATTGCTTATGTACATATAGTATATTTTTGTTGGACTAACTCCTGCAGGAAAAACTTTCAAAAGTCAAACTAGGAAGTCCTGAGATGAACTCACACGAAGAGAAAAGAGATACATGAACTTCATCAACCTTGCACAAGGAAAACATAGCTCATGCATCATGGAGAGATCCATGGAACAAGAAGATGAGTGCCACAAAACAAAATCTACACTCACTCCATGAAATAGGGTGAACAAATCTCCATCAAGCCTCTTCAAGACAAAGGCCATCATGGAGAAATTCTCAAGACAATAAAGGGAGCACAAGGATTATCAAGAATATCAAGATCAAGAGAACAAAAAATGCTCCCATCACTAAAGTACATTGTGAGATAAGCAAGAGAAGACAAGCCATTCACAAGTACAACTAGTTGAGCAAGAGAAGCTTCCACGAGGTGGTTTGGTACCATCACTCTTCAATGACAAAGGTAACATCTTGAGGTACGAAAAGCTTTTCTTGATCCTGGTATGCACATAAATGAAGAACCACACTTGTTTAAGTTGCAACATCACTTGATCCAACCTGATCGACTTAACATGTTTAGTTCTTAAATCTTGTTCATAGCTTCACTCTATTGATCTCATCCAATGAGCTAAAATGTTGTGCATCCAACCTTTGGAAGATGATAAACCAATCATTATAGTTAGACAATCCTTCCATGGGTTAAGCAATCTGATCTGTCAAATATTTTTTTGAAATGCAACTTTCATGCTCATCTTCTGATCTTATCACCCATGTCATGGACTTCAACTTTATCTTGTTACTATGCCTAAGGTTGGAGAAGAATGAACAAAACTTTTTGGTTCTATTGGTGTTTTTCCACCAACGGAGCTCATGCACTTGATCTCTACCTTGTCTTTATAAGCAGGACACACTTTGAGCAAAACATGGAGTTGGTCAACTCCTAAATTCTACAAGTGAAGTTCCTGGATCTATAAGAACATGCACACTGAGCAAGATGCTGCCAGCTTCCACAATTAATGCTTCATCTCAAACGGCTTCTGGACGAACGAAGAACATGGGATTTGAAGAACCAAAAAGGGTTGACAAGCAAGTGAATGTTCCATTCACTGTTGGAGCACTGTCTCATCTGTCATCTACATCAATCAATGCTTCGATAGAGGAAGTACAACTCCACTGCCAGTCTGCTACATTACAAGATCGAATGACTACATCAACATTCAGCTTGGGGGAGGGCACCCCCATGTATCCAGGTAAGTATCCTTATCCTCTTATGTTTTCTTTTTACATAAATTAATCCAAAAATAAAAAAAATGTGAGCACATGAAGGTTCACTTTATATATCTATGGAGTTTTCACTGTCTACTTTATCTAGTCGAGTATTTGTTCTATATTGTATTATTTCATAATAATGTGTGTTAGTAGTTTGTAAATAAAAAGAACCTGGTCAAATCTCTATGCATGGAAATAATGAATAGTTGCTCTGCCGTAATTCCTTTCAAGTGCCTAGTTTTTAACCTTGAACTCTCCTGAATTTTGGAAATGATTGTTTTGACTTAAGATTTACTATGAACTTGAAACTTGTGGGTTATGAATGCTTGATCTAAGTCTGTCACACCCATTTTTAAGGACAAAAATAGGATGCATAAAAGACTCATGTGCGCCCCAGGAAACGATCGCACACATAAGTAGACAAATTACATAGTATCATCACAGTGCTTATTACATAGCGAATAAACATTTAACACATAGTCTTATACAATATATTGTAGCAACTAATAGTAGATCTCCAACAGAAACTCTAAACACAGGGACACGGTTGACTGGTTGACACCAAGACTAGTACTCATTACGATAATCATCTTCATATTCTTCATCTGTTATGGTGGAAATAGCAAGGGTGAGTCCATGTCGAACTCAACAAGTACAACATAGGGTTCATGAGGCACAAAAGGCTAGACACTGTTTGACTGCGTTTAGCTTTTAATCATCTTATAATTAGCAATTGAGTAGCATCAAGGTAATCCAAATCCCATTAATGAATCCATGATCAATTGTAATAAGGATAATGAATAGCATTAACATGAGCATAATAATAATAAACAGTAATTAAGCATGATATAACAATGGTGATCATCTATTCTGTAAGAATCCCCAAGGCCGCTCGTATCCGTGAGCACGGCTAGTATACCAGTTTATTAAACTCTGCGCAGAGGTGTACACTTTCACTGTGAGTCATGATTTCTAAATGTGTGGGGAGATCAAACCCAAACACTAGAGAACCATATAAAGCCATTCAAAAGTTCATCTAACAAGTTAGGGCCATTAGATTCACTCGGCAGGCAGATGTAGGAACCCCCTTTTTAAATGGCACAATTCCTTCTCGGCTATACTCATAGACTAGAGGTTGTCCTACACCCAACGTGATAAGCCATTCTTACGCCATTTAAGGTAACCACTAACAAGCTAGAAAATGTCTCTTTAACAACTAGAGCCAGAGCCATATAGCCCTCACAGTTGTATTGTCAATCCCGGTTATCACTTACACGTAAATCATTACGGAGAGTAACTAGAGCGACAAACAAACAACACAACACAATGCTCTAGTCCCATTTTTCAACAGTAATAAAATCATCTTAATGGTTGGTTGCTTATTCCATTAGTCAAATTACAAGATCATTGTTCATAATTAAGCACTAGCAATAGCTACCCAAATGCATAACCCATAGGTGTCAAAGAATCAAGATACCAATCGCTAAGTTATAATCTCTATGGTTGTCAAGGAGGACACATGCATATGTATGATAATTTCAGTGAATAGGACAACAAGAATGGTCCCATGTTATACTTGCCTTGATCAAAGCTTTCTTGATGATACTGCTGGTCTGGCTCAAAATAATACTCCTGATCATCAAGAAACTACTCACCATCTATACTCGATCATCAAGCATCAACACACAACCATCCGAGCAGTCATACATGAAGCAAACAAAGAAACATAGTTAGAACAGTACACCAACAGTAACAAAACAGTATAAAAAGTTTGTAAAACTCTTCTACACGTTACTACGATCACATAGACGTAAAGATCATGAAATTCAGATTAAAAACGTAAAAGTTATGAATTTTCTAAGATTTCCTATAGATAAATAATTACTTTAATATAAACTCAAAATTTAAAATTTTCCCAACCCTACTGTACAGCTATACTAACATGTAGAGCTCGCAAATACGAATCTAATGCAACTTGAACGGGTCAAATCAGAGTTAAAACGAAGATTTTACGATCAAAACAAGTTTAGTGGCAAATCTGTAAATATTAGAAAACGTATTTTTGAATTACCGAGAAGAAATACGTTTTCAAAACAAAGAAACGTAATTTCTGGATTACGCCAAGGACCGCGGGATAAGCTTTAAAGAACTCCAGGGTTTCTTTAGCAAAATTGCGACCGAAAGGGTATCTTCTAATCTCATTCGTTGGTTAACAGATGGACGGCTCAGACAGGAGTTGGAGGAGAGATGGGAAATTTTGGCCGTCTACAGTGCCGCACGTGGCGGTGCCATGGCCGACGACTCACCGGAGTTGGTAACCGAGCGTCCCCGTACACCGTTTGGAAGGGAATCGATATCAATCGAATGCGGAGCTCAATGCGACCTCGCATGAAGAGAATACGCATGTGAAGGTGTCTCGCGAGAGTCGTGTGGCTTGGGAAAGCGGCGGCGCCATTGCCAGCTTCGGCAAAACTCGCCGGAGGTCCACATTCTCGAGATTTAGGGCATCACAAACAAAAAGAAAAGCATGGGGAGGGAGAGAAGGAGATGGTGAGCTCACCAATACAAAGAAGGAGGGCGCGGGCTCACCGGCAAACCCCGACGACGGCCGACAGTGAAGCCTAGGGTTGCGGCGACGACAAGAGCTCGAACGGGGGTGACCGCTTACGGTTTGATCCAAAAATGAAAGGCGTAGCAATAGCTACCCAAATGCATAACCCATAGGTGTCAAAGAATCAAGATACCAATCGCTAAGTTATAATCTCTATGGTTGTCAAGTAGGACACATGCATATGTATGATAATTTCAGTGAATAGGTCAACAAGGATGGTCCCATGTTATACTTGCCTTGATCAAAGCTTTCCTGATGATATTGCTGGTCTGGCTCAAAATAATACTCCTGATCGTCAAGAAACTGCTCACCGTCTATACTCGATCATCAAGCATCAACACACAATCATCTGAGCAATCATACACGAAGCAAACAAAGAAACATAGTTAGAACAGTACACAAACAGTAACAAAATAGTATAAAAAGTTTGTAAAACTCTTCTACACGTTACTACGATCACACAGACATAAAGATCATGAAATTTGGATTTAAAACGTAAAAGTTATGAATTTTCTAAGATTTCCTATAGATAAATAATTACTTTAATATAAACTCAAAATTTAAAATTTTCCCAACCCTACTGTACAGCTATAATAACATGTAGAGCTCGCAAATACGAATCTAACACAACTTGAATGGGTCAAATCGGAGTTAAAACAAAGATTTTACAATCAAAACAAGTTTAGTGGCAAAACTGTAAATATCAGAAAATGTATTTTTGAATTACCGAGAAAAAATATGTTTTCAAAACAAAGAAACGTAATCTCTGGATTATGCCAAGGACCGCGGGTTAAGCTTTAAAGAACTCCAGGGTTTCTTTAGCAAAATTGCGGCCGAAAGGGTATCTTCTAATCTCATTCGTTGGTTAACAGATGGACGGCCCACATAGGAGTTGGAGGAGAGAGGGGAAATTCCGGCCATCTACAGTGCCGCACGTGGCGGTGCCATGGCCGATGACTCACCGGAGTTGGTAACTGAGCGTCCCCGTACATCGTTTGGAAGGGAATCGATATCAATCGAATGCGGAGCTCATTGCGACCTCGCCTGAAGAGAATACGCAGGTGAAGGTGGCTCGCGAGAGTCGTGCGGCTCGGGAAAGCGGCGGCGCCATTGCCGGCTTTGGCAAAACTTGCCTGAGGTCCACATTCTCGAGATTTAGGGCATCACAAACCAAAAGAAAAGCATGGGGAGGGAGAGAAGGAGATGGCGAGCTCACCAATACAAAGAAGGAGGGTGCGGGCTCACCAGCAAACCCCGATGACGGCCGACAGTGAAGCCTAGGGTTGCGGCGACGGCAAGAGCTCGAACGGAGGTGACCGGTTATGGTTTGATCCAAAAACGAAAGGCGGCGGCTCGGCTCTAGCTTATATAGAGCTAAGACGCCTTGGTTTGGATAAGAATCCCAGGTAGCACGGATTCGATTCGGTGGAGATCACGCTAGACTCTGGATCGGTTATGATGTGAGGAAGAAGGAGCGCGGCTGACAAGCGGTCCCCATCCATCAGCGAACAAGAGAGAGAGCGCGGCAGCAGCGGCTCCTGGGCCAGCCCACGCGGGCGCGGAAAAGAAACGGGGAAGCGGGCTCGGCCGGCCCAACAGCGGGGAAAGGAAAGGGCAGGCCGGCTCGGATGGGCTTCCTGACCGCCGGCTGCACAGGTAAGGTTTTTTTCTTTTTCTTTTCTTTTCTCATTTGAATTTGTTTCCAAAGCCATTTTAAAATAGATTTTGAATTCAAACCAAATAAAAACCAAAACCACACCACACCACACAATAAAACAAATGCAACAGCATGAATGCATCATCAAATATTTCACCTAATAATTTTAAATTTTAATCCCCATTAAATATTATCTAAATTATTTAAACTCATAACTAATTCTCTTTTAACTCCAATTTTTATCTAATTCAAAATTTTAAAATTTTTGGGTGTTACAAAGTCTAGGTGATTGACGGATATGATATGAGAAGGTCTGAGCTATTGTTTATCTTGTTCCTAGAGAAACTTGAGTTCTAGAGATTTATCTTTTGAAAAAATTGCCACATGATGAGTTCCTGTTTGACGAGGGCTTTAATTCCTACCACAACCATATATACATACTTGCTAGAATAGGAAAACTAGCTCATAGGCTGCTTGCTTTGTATTGAGTTTGGTCAACCCGTGTGAGACTTTTGTCGAGAGGATGGTCATGCTCCCAAGATCAAGATCACTTACACCCACATATATCCTGCTGCTCCTACCCTGGGGGTACGCAAAAACATGTCTTTTCCACCTAAAAATCTATCTCCTACACTGGGAGAGGATCCAAAAAAATTGTTAGGTTTCCAAATAAATGCTCCAAGATTGTGATTTATCTCTTCTCTAAGTTAATTGTATCCTAAGCAAGAGGCTGGAGATCTTTTGTAAAAAAAGGAAAAGAAGAAAGAAAAAGAATAAAAAAAGAGAGCAAAAGAGAAGTCTATGATCTCTATGCCTAGAAGTTCATCATTGTCATCAAAGAAAGGAGAAAAAAGATATCCCAAGACCTCCATAGCAAGGTTCTTCATAAATTCTTTAGTTGGAGGCAGTCTCTCTAGGAGCAAAGTAGAATTAGGTTAGCCACCAAATATATCCACACACATGCACATCTTGATCTAAGGGTATGGTCTCCCCTCCTCTGATCCCATTTTGATTGAGCAACATATGCATGGTAAGTATGCTACATCCTTGAAATACCCTTAGCTCTATATAAGCCTAATAGTTCTAGGGTAAGAGAGAGGAGGCATGATGCTACTCTACCATATTCCAAAAATACCACATATTTTGAGTGAAAGAGAAAAGGCAAAACACCATCATTGCCTTGGAAAGGATCCACAAATACCACAAATAAGAGACTTGAAAGGGTCATACAAAAGGAATCTCTGAGTTTTATCTTGAAAATCTACAAAAACTCTAGAATAAAAGCTGATCAAAGAATTCGAGACGCAATGCTTGACTTGATTGTTCTATCTTTCAACTGCTCAAGACCTGAGTGAAGGCAAAAAGCTCCATAGTTAAAGGTAACGGGTAAGTTTAAAAGTTAGAATGGTTTGCTCTAATCCAGAGGAGAATTCTTGTTTGAATACATGTGTACTTTTGAGGCGTGAAAGCATTGTAGCAACTCTTGATCCATTGTTGAGATTAGCTTTGCTCAGAGACTAGCAAAGGTTTAGCTTGGAGGAACTTGTTGACGATCACTAATGCTCATTATTAACCATCAACTATTGCATGAAATAGCATGAAATGAACTGCAAAGCATAATTGTAGGGCTTCATTCTAACGAGTTCCATGAGTTGTGTTGTTCTCACTTGTTTTGCAAGATATTTAATATTTCACCACATAAAAGTATCTCAAGTGATGAAACAAAGCACACCATTGCGAAGACCTCATCGAGATGATTGAAACGGACATATCATTTTCTATATTTGGAGCACCGGAGAGAAATGTAACACCCTAAAATTTGGTACGATTTTAAAATAGGTGAATAAGATTTATTATGCAATTTAGTGAGCATACAAACTTAGAATAATAATAATTTTTATTAATTTAAAATCAAATATAAGGTGGTAGAAACATGATTGAGCATGCATGCTGCTGCATAATATTTTGTATTGTGTGCACTTTTTGAAAATACAAAAGAGAAATTCAAAATCTATATGAAAATTTCTTGGAAAAATTTGTAAAAGAAAAAGAAAATGTTTTCTCTCCATTCCCTGGCTTTTGGCCCATCGGCCCAGCTGCCCCGCTTCCTTCCTCCTTGTCTCCTCTTGGCCCGCTCGTCTTTCCCGAGCCATGGACAGCGTGGCCCGTTCTCCTTTCCGTTTCCTAGGCCGAGCCCAGCGTGGCACAGCTTGCGTGTGCGCTCGCGCCCTCCTCCTCTGTCGCTGACGTCGCGGGCTCGCGTGTTAGGGCTGCCTCCTTCCTCAAGCCATCGGCAATGACGCCTTCCAAAATCACCGGCGCCCGAGTCTGCCTCCTAATCCTTTTCTTCCTTTTTTGGAGCGGCTCCGGGGCTATATAAGCCAATGCCCTGCATCCCACCGCCCCATTCCAAGCCCTCGCCGCTGCTTATCTCGAGCAGTAGCGGCCGCAACCCTAACGCCATCGCCGATCTTGAGTTTCCCCATTTCCGCCGCACCATTATCACAGTAAGACCGTGCTGAGCATCGCGTGGACTTCACGAAGCCACCGAGTATGTTTCCCCTCAATTTCTCGGTTGATTTCACCTTCTCATCGTCTCCGCCTCTTTTTAGTTCAAAGCCGTCCGCCATCTCAAGCCACGAGTCGCTCTGGGACTATTCTCGGCTTAACTTTTGCCCTAGGTGATCTCGCCATGTCCTGCTCTTCCTCCCTATACCCTCAGTTTGTCAAATGGTGCCCGGAGACGTTGTTTTGTCGAACTCCGGTGAGCTCAGGTCAAGTCCAGCCATGGCGCTGCCGTGGGGACACTATGGACGGCCGACGGAGGTTTTCCTCTCCCACGGGATTAGATCTGATCCGTCCAATTTGAATCCAACGGCTGGAAAAAGAGGATACCGGTTCACCTAGAATTTTTGCTAAAGAGTCCCTGCAGTTTTGCGTATTTTAACCCGCAGTCCATAACATAAAACCCGAATCCGTTTTATTCTTTTGAAAGTGTATTTGATCGCGGTAATTCAAAAGTACGTTTTCTGATATTTACAGTTTTGCCACTAATCATGTTTTAGTCATAAAATCTTTATTTTAACTCTGATTTGACCCGTTCAAATTGCGTTAGGTTCGTATTCACGAGCTCTACATGTTAGTGCTACTGTTCAGTAGGTTTGTAATATTTTATTTTTGAGCTTGTATTTAAGTAATTATTTATCTGTAGGAAATCTTAGTAAATTCATAACTTCGCCGTTTTAGCTCCGTTTTTTGTGATCTTCGTGTCTGTGTGATCCTAGCGAGTTGTAGATTCATTTTAAAGACTTTTTATCTTATTTTATTACTGTTGGTATACTGTTCTAATTATAGTCTTGTTTGTTTTTGCATGATTGTTTTTGGATGAATGTTGTTGCTATTGTTGATCGAGTATAGACGGTGAGCAATTCGTTGGAGACCAAGAGTTTTTCTTCGAGCAAGATCTTCAGGACCAGTTTGAGCAAGGCAAGTGTAGCATGGCATTGTCCTTGTTGTCCTATTCACAATAAGTAAATGTAATCATTATGCATGTATTCCCTTGATAAGATGACTTAGTTTTGATCCCTTACCTTGGCACCTATTTTATTGCATTGAGTAGCATTGCTAGTGCTTAACATGAATTATGATCATGTAATTTGATTAATGGAATATGCAATAAACATTAAAAGATGACTTTTAGTAATATGATAAAAGGGGGCTAGAGCATTGGGCTATTTTATAGTGCTCTAGTTTCTCTCCTTAAGGACTCATCTGTAAGCGAACATCCGGGACTTATAGTACAACTGTGAGGGCTATATGGCTCTAGCTTTAGTCATATAGAAGGACCTTTTCTAGCTTGTTAGTGGTTACCTTAAATGGCATAAGAATGGCTTGCCACGATGGGTGTAGGACAGCCTCTAGTCTTATGAGTATAGCCGGGATGGAATTATGCTATTTGAAAAGAGGGGTTCCTACATCTGCTTGCCGAGTGAATCTAATGGCCCTAACTTGTTAGACGAACCTTTGAAAGACTTCATAGTGTTTCCCTATCTGCTCACCTTGGAAATGTTTTGGGAGTAATTAACCTGGGCATATGGGCAACACGACTCACAGTGAAAGTGTACAACCTCTGCAGAGTGTAAAACTGTTATAACAGCTGTGCTCATGATCATGAGTGGCCTTGGACCCTTATGAAATAGTGGATCATTAATGATAAATATGTTTCTGCTATTCGTTACTCATTTTACATTGATCATATGTCTATTGTTTAGGTTAAGACAACTTGATGCTATTGATATGCTAAAATTATGCCAATTAAAAGCTACATGCTGTTAAACCACTGTCGTGCCTTTGAGCCTCATGAACCCCATGTTACACTTGTTGAGTATATGATGTACTTATGCTTGTTTACTTTTCTTACTTGGATAAAAATCCCGGATGGGTAACAGATGGTGCAAATAGTGACTACTACTCCTACTTCCCTGAAGATTACTAGACTTGCAGTCAACCAGTCAATGTGCCTGTGCAAGGAGCTACCACGAGAGATTTATCTTTTTATTTTCCACTATATTTGTGTAAAGACTATGTGCTAATAATCGTGATGTAATAACATTTGTGATGATACTCCCTTTATAATTTGTCAGCTTATGTGTGATTGATCTCTGGGCGCACATAAGAGTATGCATTCCATTTGGTCTTAAAATGGGTGTGACAAATTGGTATCAAAGCTTTTATTGACTGTAGGACGCAAGCCTAGCTAGAAATGATCGATTTAGTATCTTCTTGTTCACTATTTTTATGCTTATTATCTTGCTCTTGTTATTTGATAATTGTTTATGCTTCTTATGTCTCATTCTATTATAAAATTTTGCCTCTATTCTAACTACTTCTAAAACTCTGTAGATGGTTCGTGCACACAAGACTACCCGCATCACCACTGGAGGACACTACCCACATCATGCCTTGCTTGCACCGGAAGAGCCACAAGAGGAAGTACTCTAGGAACAGGAGCAGGTCCCTAAAGCACCAATCCAAGCGCCAGCACCTTTCCAGGAAGAACCAGAGCCTGAAGAAGATCCTAAGATCATTGAGATTGAAGATGATGAAGAGGAGGAAGCTAATGGAGGAGAGCAACCCCCGTCTCCACCACAAGATGAAGCTGCTAATGATGTGCCATCTCCCCCAATGGGGTGGACTGTGAGGATCTACCACAAGGCTGGGGAAGACTCTGTCTCTCACCATCGACTAGTGGGAATGCTCGCTGCCTACTTCACTGATTGGCACCCAGCCGTGGAGTATGTCTGCTAGGAGTATACGCATCCACTGGAGGACACCTACTGGAAGGCAAGAGCAAGTATGTTTCCTAAGGATGAGGAAAAAGGGGCATACCAGCTGGACATGATGTATTCTCATATGGGTCATCGAGCTACCATGGAGGCTAGCATTGAAGATGCCACCTTTGAAGCATGTATGTGCATCCGCTACCTTCGCTTTGATAGCATGAAGCATGATGTTCACTGTTACTTCCCTCGTGCACACCCCGACCTTGGATGGGCCATGATGGACACAGTGCAGTTGGAACCACTTCCTTGAGTGATGGTGAACCTTGTCTTATGATATGATGGAGAGGAAGCTGCAGTTAGAGGAGATGGTGAAGGCACAGGGGAAGACCATCAAGAGATGTCAGGCGATGATTAATGAACTCAGAGCAAACCAAGGCATGGCCAAGATTTATGAGACATTAGAGCATGAGCCACGTCCTTAGAAAATAGGAGTCCTTTATGTAATAAGAACGTTCTTAGTAACGTCAGTTGAGTCTTCGAGTCTGTCGTGTGGTTTGAACATTGGTGTGATAGTTGCTTTGTCATTATGTTTATGTGTGAGTTGGATTTTGTTATGAGTGTTGGGGCTTGTAGGCATGTCTGCAAGTTCCATTTCTAAGAACGATAAGTTTAATAGTCAAGGAAATAATAGTTGGATTTGGTATCTTCATGTTTCTGTCCTTGCTGTTTTCTGGAGCGGTCTGTAATGTTTCTGCTATGGTTCAAAAAATATTCGTGCAACATTTATGAAATTTTTATGAGAGAAACTAGACTTAAGAAATTTTCAAATTCCACTGGAATCACCTTTTTATCTGATTTGGTTCGAGAGATATAACTGTTACAAGTTAAAGTTTTTGCACAGTCTGAAATCTGGAACAGTTTCTATTGCGCCTTATTTTTCATTAACTTAATGACAGAATCTGAGCTTGGGGTCTCAATAAAAGTTGTGGATAACTTCATAAGCTTTCCAACCATATAAAGAACGCCTCTATTGTACTTCTACAACTCAAGATATGATTGATTTAATGAACTATTAATGTTGATACTCACCCAGAAAACTTTCAGATCTCATTCTTTATCTTATAATTGGTTGATAATTTGGAAATCTCAAAGTTTGCATTTTTATGATGGATGGTAGATGGCCGGAAGAGGAAGAGGCAGGGGTCGTGGAGGTGTTTCCCCAAATCCACCACCACCACCGCCACCAACTATTGAGCAACTATTGGCAGTACATACACAACTTATGCAACAACTGGTACAGAACCAACAGAATCAGCTAGTTGCTGGGGCACCCCCACATGATAAGCGTGGTGAATTTTTGAAGGGTCATCCCCCAGTGTTCACGCATGCCGTAGATCCATTGGAAGCCGATGATTGGCTTCGTGCCGTGAAAAGCAGCTTAACATTGCACAATGTGATGACCGGCAGAAAGTGTTGTTTGCTTCTGGACAACTCCAGGGAGAGGCTCAGGATTGGTGGGAATCATATGAGTATGGCCGCCATGCCAATGCTCCCGTGGTCACTTGGTAGGAGTTTAGAGAGAGCTTCAGGGCTTACCATATACCAGAAGGGATGATAGAGCTGAAGGCAGAGGAATTCAGGAGCTTGACCCAAGGGTCATTGTCTGTAGCTGAGTATCGTGACAAGTTTGCTCAGTTATCATGATATGCTCCAAATGAGGTGGCTAATGACAGTGATAAGCAGCGCCGCTTCCCGAAGGGATTGTATGATGGTCTATAGTTGCAGCTGATGTCCAATACCTATCCCAATTTTCAGACGCTTGTGAATCGTGCTATTGTGGTGGATAACAAGAGTAAGAAGATGGATGCCAAGAGGAAAAGACTTTAGGGATAGGCCTCTAGTAGCAACACTCGTCAGCGTACTGGTTTCTAGCAAGGTAATCAGTAGAGGCATCCACCTATTTAGTGGAATCGTGGTCAGTTCCTTTCCCGCAATCTATTTCTGCAACGTCCCTCGTTTCAGCCACAGAATGGCAACCAATGCCCCAACCGAAGAATGGAAGCTAGACTCAGCATCAGGGCATCCCCAACAACACTCCTATGAAGAACAGTGCGCCTAGCACCCCCAACACATGCTATCGCTGTGGAGAAGTTGGACATTATGCTAATCATTGTCCTAAGAAGCAGAATTAGCAACCACCGCAGAGTCAAAATAATAGCAACCAGAAGGTGTACCCACGGCCAACCCACACTGGGAAGGTGAACCATGTGTCCCAAGAGACAGCAATGGAGGAACCAGAAGTAATGCTTGGTATGTTTGATGTCCATTCCACTCCTACCACTGTTCTTTTCGATTCTGGGGCTTCGCATTCATTCATATCACAAATATTTGTTAAGACACATAGGATACCTTTATGTGCCATGAAAAATCCCATACTAGTAAACTCACCAGGGGGAAGTATGCAAGCTTCTTATCAATGCCTCCCCACTAGTTTAATTTTAAGGGGGGTAGAGTTCAAAGTGAGCCCTATAGTGTTGAGAACAGTTGGGATTGATCTTATTCTAGGGATGGATTGGATGAAGCAAAATCAGGTAGTGATTTAGTGTAAGGAAAAGGCAGTAGCTCTGACGACACCAATGAGAGATCGGATTAGTGTTGAGGTGATAGTGAAGAAGCAGCAGACTGCTACAGTGAACCAACTTAATGATGGTGCTAACAAGGGAGACCCAGTTGTGGAAGAGTTCATCGATGTGTTTCCCGATGAGTTGCTAGGCATGCCACATGACCGTGACATTGAATTTATTATTGAATTATTACCTAGAACTGCACCTATAGCTAAGCGTCCATATAGAATGGGGGTAGATGAATTAGAGGAACTTAAGAAACAAATTAAGGAGTTATAGGATAAAGGTTTTATTTGCCCTAGTTCTTCACCTTGGGGAGCACCAGTGATTTTTATAGACAAGAAAGATGGCACTCAGAGGATGTGTGTAGATTATCGGTATCTCAATGAGATTACTATCAAGAATAAGTACCCGTTGCCTAGAATCGATGACTTGTTTGATCAGTTGAGAGGTTCTTGTGTATTCTCCAAGATTGATCTTCGTTCTGGATATCACTAGTTGAAGATTCGTGCTAGTGATATACCAAAGACAACTTTTACCACACGGTATGGTTTACATGAGTATACAGTGATGTCTTTTGGTTTGACTAATGCCCCAGCATACTTTATGTACTTGATGAATAAGGTGTTCATGGAATATCTGGACAAGTTTGTAGTGGTATTCATTGATGATATCCTAGTATTCTCCAAGACTGAGGAAGAACATGCTAAACATTTGAGGTTGGACTTGCAAAAGCTTAGAGAACACCAGTTATATGCCAAGTGGAGTAAATATGAGTTTTGGTTGAAGGAAGTTTCCTTTCTTGGCCATGTTGTCTTGAATAGAGGAATATCAGTAGATCCTAGCAAAGTGAGGGATGTGTTGAACTGGAAGCCACCAACCAATGTGAGTGAGATCCGTAGTTTCTTGGGATTAGCTAGCTATTATAGGAGATTCATAGAGGGGTTCTCTAAGCTTGCGAAGGCAATGACTGCACTGTTGGAGAAGAATGTCAAGTTTGTGTGGTTTGAGAAGTGTTAGACTAATTTTAAGGAATTAAAGCAAAGATTGACCACTGCACCTGTATTAATCTTGCCAGATATGAGTAAAAACTTCTCTATCTACTATGATGCATCTCGTTTGGGTTTGGGATGTGTTCTTATGCAAGAAGGTAGAGTTGTGGCATATGCATCGAGACAGTTGAGAAAGCATGAATTAAATTATCCTACTCATGACTTGGAGTTAGCTGCAGTGGTTCATGCACTAAAGATATGGAGACATTATTTGATTGGACATAAGAGTGATATATATACACTGATCACAAGAGTCTGAAGTATATCTTCACTCAATCAGATCTGAACTTGAGGAGCGTAGATGGTTCGAGTTGATAAAATACTATGACTTAGAGGTACATTATCATCCAGGAAAGGCCAACGTCATTGCTGATGCTCTTAGTAGGAAAAGCTACGCTAATGAGGTGCATATAATGCCTATGCCAAGAGAGTTGTGTGCTGAATGTGAGCATCTGAACTTGGGGTTTACCACCAATGCAGTAGAATTGGTACTAGAACATACTCTAGAGAAAGAAATATGCAAGGGTCAGTTGAAAGATGAAAAGTTGAGAGAGATAGCGGAGAATATAGCGATGGGCAAATCACTAAGATTTCGTAAGGATGATAATGGTATGCTATGGTTTGGAAAAAGGTTGTGTGTGCCTGAGGATAGGACTATAAGAGAGGCAATTCTGCGTGAAGCTCATGAGTCAGCTTATTCCATACATCCTGGGAGTACTAAGATGTATCTGGATCTGAAAGAGAAATATTGGTGGTATGGTTTAAAAAGAGATGTTGCTGAATATGTTGCTTTGTGTGACACTTGTCAAAGGGTGAAAGCTGAGCATCAGAGGCCTGCAGGATTATTGTAGCCTATGCAGATACCCGAATGGAAATGGGAAGAAGTTGGTATGGATTTCATAGTTGGGTTACCACGTACTCAGAGAGGGTACGATTCAATTTGGGTAATAGTAGATCGTCTAACAAAGGTTGCTCATTTTCTGCCAGTTAAGACTACATATAGCAGTGCAAAGTTAGCTAAATTATATATGGAAAGAATAGTGAGTCGACATGGAGTTCCTAAGAAAATTATGTCTGATCGGGGTACTCAGTTTACATCTCATTATTGGCAGAAGATACATGAATCACTAGGAACCAAGCTGAACTTTAGTACAACCTACCATCCGCAGACAGATGGATAGATGGAGAGAATTAATCAGATATTGGAAGATATGTTGAGAGCTTGTGCGTTACAATACGGTACTAGTTGGGATAATAGTTTGCCATACGCGGAGTTCTCTTATAACAATAGTTATTAGAAGAGTCTTCAGATGGCACCGTTTGAGGCTCTATATGGACGAAAATGTAGAACCCCGTTATTCTGGAACTAGACAAGCGAAAGTCAAGTGTTTGGGCCTGATGTACTCAAGGATGCTGAAAAGAAAGTAAGGATGATTAGAGATAATCTAAAAATAGCTCAATCCCGACAGAAAAGTTATGCTGATACTCGGAGGAGAGAGGTGACTTTTGAAGTAGGGGATTATGTCTACTTGAAAGTTTCACCAATGAGGGGTGTGAAAAGGTTCAACATGAAGGGAAATTTGGCACCAAGGTATATTGGGCCTTTCAAGATCATGGAGAGACGTGGTGAGGTGGCGTATCAGTTGAAACTACCTAAGAGTTTGGCAGGTGTACATGATGTGTTTCACGTGTCTCAACTTAAGAAATGTTTACGAGTGCCAGAGGAACAGATCCCGTTAGAGGAGCTCACCGTTAAGGAGGATCTCACATACGAAGAGTTTCCGATCAAAATTTTAGAGACTGCTAAAAGGGTTACAAGGAGTAAGGTTATAAAGATGTGTAAGGTTAAGTGGAATCGGTATACCATAGATGAGGCCACCTAGGAAAGAGAAGAGGATCTGAGGAAAACATACCCGCAACTGTTCGAGTAAGCATCAGCCGAATCTCGGGACGAGATTCATCTTAAGGGGGGTAGAATTGTAACACCATAAAATTTGGTATGATTTTAAAATAGGTGAATAAGATTTATTATGCAATTTTGTGAGCATACAAACTTAGAATAATAATAATTTTTATTAATTTAAAATCAAATATAAGATGGTAGAAACATGATTGAGCATTCATGTTGCTGTATAATATTTTGTATTGTGTGCACTTTTTGAAAATACAAAAGAGAAATTCAAAATCTATATGAAAATTTCTTGGAAAAATTTGTAAAAGAAAAAGAAAATGTTTTCTCTCCATTCCCTAGCTTTTGGCCCATCGGCCCAGCTACCCCGCTTCCTTCCCCCCGTCTCCTCTTGGCCCGCTCGGCTTTCCCGAGCCGTGGACGGCACGGCCCGTTCTCCTTTCCGTTTCCTAGGCTGAGCCCAGCGTGGCCCAGCTTGCGCACGCGCTCGCGCCCGCCTCCTCTGTCACCGACGTCGCGGGCCTGCGTGTCAGGGCTGCCTCCTTCCTCAAGCCATCGACAACGATGCCTTCCAAAATCATCGGTGCCCGAATCCACCTCCTAATCCTTTTCTTCCTTTTTTGGAGTGGCTCTGGGGCTATATAAGCCGATGCCCTACATCCCACCGCCCCATTCCAAGCCCTCGCCACTACTTATCTCGAGCAATAGCGGCCGCAACCCTAACACCATCACCGAGCTCGAGTTTCCCCGTTTCCGCTGCTCCATTGTCACGGTAAGACCGTGCTGAGCTTCGCGTGGACTTCACGAAGCCACCGAGTATGTTTCCCCTCAATTTCTCGGTTGATTTCACCTTCTCATCGTCTGTGCCTCTTTTCAGTTCGAAGCCGTCCGCCATCTCAAGCCGCGAGTCGCTCTAGGACTATTCTTGGCTTCACTTTTGCCATAGGTGAGTTCGCCATGTCCCGCTCTTCCTCCCTGTACCCTTCGTTTGTCAAATGGTGCTCAGAGACGTTGTTTTGTCGAACTCTGGCGAGCTCGGGCCAAGTCCGGCCATGGCGCCGCCGTGGCGACACTGTGGACGGCCGACAGAGGTTTTCCTCTCCCATGGGATTAGATCTAATCCGTCCAATTTGAATCCAACGGCTAGAAAAAGAGGATACCGGTTCACCTAGAATTTTTGCTAAAGAGTCCCTACAGTTTTGTGTATTTTAACCCATAGTCCATAACGTAAAACCCGAATCTGTTTTATTCTTTTGAAAGCGTATTTCATCGCCGTAATTCAAAAGTACGTTTTCTGATATTTACAGTTTTGCCACTAATCTTGTTTTAGTCATAAAATCTTCATTTTAACTCTGATTTGACCCGTTCAAATTGCGTTAGGTTCATATTCACGAGCTCTACATGTTAGTGCTACTGTTTAGTAGGTTTGTAACATTTTATTTTCAAGCTTGTATTTAAGTAATTATTTATCTGTAGGAAATCTTAGTAAATTCATAACTTTGCCGTTTTAGCTCCGTTTTTTGTGATCTTCGCGTCTGTGTGATCCTAGCAAGTTGTAGGTTCATTTTAAAGACTTTTTATCTTATTTTATTACTGTTGGTGTACTTTTCTAATTATAGTCTTATTTGTTTTTGCATGATTGTTTTTGGATGAATGTTGTTGCTATTGTTGATCGAGTTTAGACGGTGAGCAATTCGTTGGAGACCAAGAGTTTTTCTTCGAGCAAGATCTTCAGGACCAGTTTGAGCAAGGCAAGTATAGCATGGGATTATCCTTGTTTTCCTATTCACAATAAGTAAATGTAATAATTATGCATGTATTCCCTCGATAAGGATGACTTAGTTTTGATCCCTTACCTTGGCTATTTTATTGCATTGAGTAGCATTGCTAGTGCTTAACATGAACTATGATCATGTAATTTGATTAATGGAATATGCAATAAACATTAAAAGATGACTTTTAGTAATATGATAAAAGGGGGCTAGAGCATTGGGCTATTTTATAGTGCTCTAGTTTCTCTCCTTAAGGACTCATCTGTAAGCGAACATCTGGGACTTACAGTACAACTGTGAGGGCTATATGGCTCTAGCTTTAGTCATATAGAAGGACCTTTTCTAGCTTGTTAGTGGTTACCTTAAATGGCGTAAGAATGGCTTGCCACGATGGGTGTAGGACAACCTCTAGTCTTATGAGTATAGCCGAGATGGAATTGTGCCATTTGAAATGGGGGGTTCCTACATCTGCTTGCCGAGTGAATCTAACGGCCCTAACTTGTTAGACGAACCTTTGAAAGACTTCATAGTGTTTCCCTGCCTGCTCACCTTGGAAGTGTTTTAGGTGTAATTAACCCGGGCATATGGGCAACACGACTCACAGTGAAAGTGTACAACCTCTGCAGAGTGTAAAACTGTTATAACAGCCGTGCTCACGGTCACGAGTGGCCTTGGACCCTTATGAAATAGTGGATCATTAATGATAAATATGTTTCTGCTATTCGTTACTCATTTTACATTGATCATATGTCTATTGTTTAGGTTAAGACAACTTGATGCTATTGATATGCTAAAATTATGTCAATTAAAAGCTACATGCTGTTAAACCACTGCCATGCCTTTGAGCCTCATGAGCCCCATGTTACACTTGTTGAGTACGAGATGTACTTATGCTTGTTTATTTTTCTTACTTGGATAAAAATCCCGAATGGGTAACAGATGGTGCAAATAGTGACTACTACTCCTACTTCCCTGAAGATTACTAGACTAGCAGTCAACCAGTCAAGATGCCCGTGTAAGGAGCTACCACGAGAGATTTATCGTTTTATTTTCCGCTATATTTGTGTAAAGACTATGTGCTAATAATCATGATGTAATAACATTTGTGATGATACTCCCTTTATAATTTGTCAGCTTATGTGTGATTGATCTCTGGGCGCACACAAGAGTATGCATTCCATTTGGTCTTAAAATGGGTGTGACAAGAAAGTCCTCGATGGATACGACTCGGAGGACTCTGGAAGACCCTAGAACCATCATCATCACAAGACCAAGGACTAAACCAACAAGATTCCATAGCTCTGTGAATTATTATTTTCTAGAGAGTTATCCAGAAGTTGGAAAAGGGAAGAGTCCAATCATGATACGACATCTTGTGCAAACGGATCGAAAAGTGACACTAGAAGGACGTAGAAGACTCCAGAAAACACCAGAGCAAAGGAGAAGCCCGAAGGCTGACAAGTGGGGCTGGCTGGCCGCACATGTCAGGCCGGCCAGCCTAGTCCCACCTAGAAGTGACCTCTGCTTTCTTCGATGGCTTCCATCCAACCTCTACGACGCATCTCAACCATTGTTTCAAGTCGGTTTGATTCGAGGGCTGCGGTTCATCCCACCGGGCTATATAAGCATGGGCAGACCCCCTCTCTCAGGCCATCTCCATCTTCATTAGCTACATCCAGAACAAAAGCTAGGGTTTCACCCCTCCATCCAAGTAGAAGTAGAGATCCCTCTAGATGGTCGTCTAGTTCTAGTTCTTGTTCTAGTTCATCTAGTTGTAAACTAGAGATCAGGGAGAGAGGAGAGGAGAGAGCTGAGGAGGAGCCGAATCAGTCGAATCTTCCTTGACATTGTACTTCTGCAGCATCTGGTTCATCTTGAGCAATCTCTAGGTTCTTCATTATTTATTTCTAAGTATTTTGTTTCAGTTCTTGCTTTATTATATTTACTGGATCTCCGCTCGTATTGAGTGCTCTAGTTATTCTAGATAATTAGAGTAGTAAGCGTTAGTGTAGACATGGCGTCTAGACTAGGGTTTACCTAAGTTTGCGCCCAATCCTCCAGATAGTTGTGGTAGCCCTAGAGGTGATAGCTCTGTTAACCCTTTGAAATCCACCACGTTAGGGTTGGTGTTTTCGTAGAGCTTTTGGTAGCCTTCTCCCAACTATTATTTCCTTAGTCTTTTTTGAGAGTTGGAAAGGACCTACTGCTCCGAAGTAAGTAAAATAGAGTAAGCCTTCGACAAGATAGAACCACTTAGAAAACCCTAAAAACGCTCTCTACCCTATAATTACCCTTTTCCTTAGATGCTCCTAATTCTTCTAGTACACTTCACGTTCCCCGTGGAAATCGATACTCTGGAATACTCCCGGGTGAAAGCTACATCGGTATCCATGTGCTTGCGGATCTTTTCCTGTTTGCATTTAAAATACCCAACACAAAGCCACCAGGGACCTCGACCCCATAGCCCAGGATCAAGGTCACCGGCACCATGAACAACAAAAGTGATCGATGACCTAGGGGTGGATACCTACCCCTGTACTGACACCATGACGCCATAAGGAGAATAGGAGATGATGACAAAGGCCATGGCAAGCTCACATCACGTAGGACAGATTGTGAACCCCCATCATGCGAATAATGCCATCACAACTAGTACTGTAGCATCACGCCATGCCATGCCGTGACATGGGAACAAGACCATGACAACAACTACACCAAAACATGCACTGATGCCAGGACAAGATGGCCTTCCTTGCAAGCTAGGTTTACTAGTTTCCCCTCCCTCAGGCTCACGACCACTCGGTCAGGAGAACCCATCTCTATCTCTTACCTGGCCCTTGGACTGTATATAAGGGCGGCTAGGCCTCCCTTCCATGGGGACGGACTCTTGAGACTTCATTTAGGTAGTCATTCACCTCACTCCTCCTACCTCTTTCCCTTAGCTTACACACCCCATTGTAAGAATTTCAGAGCATTCAACCGAGGAACACACACCCAAACTCTCTCTAAGCCTGGACGTAGGGCTCTAGCATGAACTAGTATAATTCCTTATGTCTTTAGATGCTATCATCATCTTCCTAGAGCAGCGCGACACACGTATAAATTCACTTGCCCATTGATAAAACACCGACTGTTGGCACGCCAGGTAGGGGGACAGTCGTGCACTCTCCTTGTTAAGAAGGAAGTGATGGCTCCTTGCACCTTTGATGGACTCGGCCACAGAACAGCCTCTGGTGGTCTCATTCGCCATGGGAACCTTGAGTTTGCCAACATCGATGGGCCAACGCCCACGTTCGCTTTTGGCCCTAGCCAGGTCCTTCACTTTGGAGGCCCAGACTCCATGGTCTATGGTAGACATGCTCCTGAAACAGCCCTCAGTGGTCACATCCCACGTAGGGGGGCTGTGTGGGATATACCTCTGGGTACCATAAGATGGTAGAAGCTATGATTTACTATGACTCTTATAGATATTGTAATCCAAATAGCATACCTACTATATAGCCGACTATGATACTTTCTTTGTAACCCTACCCCTCTAGAGTATATAAGGAGGGTAGGGGTCCCCTAATTGGCATCCAAATACAGATCCTAGGCTTAGCTTAAAATCTCATCTCATCAATACAAACCAATAGGACATAGGACATAGGGTTTTATGTCAGGATCAACACCCTCTTAAGTGAGTACCCAAAATGATAATCCACAAGGGATTATTAAGTTGGACACATTTCTTAATAGGTCATCCTAGTACATCCCCCATGAAATGTACTCAGGCTGTCCTCATCTTGGATCAGTTCAAGAGAGAATATATCACAACCATGCTTAAGTTACATCACAAGTTCAAAGCATTAAAGTTTACAAGTCTTGGTTCACACACTTAGTTCATAACACGATCACATGTCATAGTCTACATCGAAGTCTAGCGGAAGTTTTTCAACATAACATAGTTCATGATAACTGATACATGGGTGTGCCACCTCCATGTATCTATGGGACACATAATCATTCACCACTCCTGATCTGGTGAGGGGTCTGGAGCATAGAAGAATCCATGGATAGGAGCTATGGTACCTGCAAAACTTAAGATCCAACAGGGTGAGTACTTGAATGTACTCCGCAGGACTTACCCAATATAGTAAACAAGGATTATGCAATTGGGCTAGTAGCAAGGAATGCGAACATTTGCATAAAAACATTTATACCAGAAGGTAAAGATGATCTATGATGTAGCAGTAGCAAAGTAGCATAGGTAATAAAGTGTAAGCGATTAGTCAATTGGAGCTCAATCTTCCACGAGTCCTAGTTTCCAAACCCAACTCTAGTCCGCTTCTAGAAGTTAGAACTTATTGCTTTCAAAAGTAAACTCTGTAGAGGGGTACAAGTTAACCCCACTCAGAACAAGGGATACCACCCATAGGACACGTCGATACATAAGGGAAACCTTGATGTTTCAACCTTTCCCAAACCCAGCCAAGATGTTCGATGAAAGGTTCGACTGATCCCCGGTCAATGTCTTGGACTCGGACATTCCCAACCTGCACAATCCCCTTGCCAGTTTCATGAACAAAACAGTCACAATCAGTTACTTGGCTTGTCACCCCATTGGTGACAAGTGGTCTATACAATTTTATGTTCTTCCTCACTACCATGGATGCACGGTCCTTAATTGGTAAGCAAGCTATGTCATTCAAGAATCCCCCTTCTTGCCATGACCATACCCTTTGCTGACCATTATCCTTCCATTTCCCAAGTGGAATAGTGTTGATCCCTTTCCAACGGTATTGCTTGGTGGATAAACAACCTATCGTCACATGAGTAATGAGAAACCCATCATTAGCTTGACTCTATGATCTGAGCATACTAAGCAGGGTAATTAATAATGACACACGTGGATGCTTGGTGTGGCAATATGTGGATATGACTTGGGATAGGTGAATCCCTCCCAGTTCACTAGTCATAAGGTAACATAGCGATGCAATAAATAACCATAGTTCATTATGCATTTAAAAAGGCATAGGGATGCATAAGGGCCTACCTTGGACGTCATTGCTAGGCTCAGCAACTTCTTCATCTTGAGGCTCCTCAAGCATGGGGTCTTCGAGAATCGCATCACCTATACATGCATGATGCGTGATGAGTGAATTTCATAAAGCACAATGCTCTTGCCTTGAGATGTCATGGAGTGATATTTAGTTGGTTAGGCTTTAGTGTTACATGAGTGAGTGTGCAGGTATACACTAAAGGTCTACTGCCTAGTGACTATCAGATAGTCCGACGAGGATGTCAGACGCTCTAGTGGTTCTGGGACTTAGTTGGAAATTAGCACTCTAAGATCATTGGACTCTCTGATATAGGATCGGACGCTCTAGTATTAGGTCAGTGCTCTCAGGAATCTCTTTGTGTTTGGTTTATAATTCAATGGATCATTCTGTCATGGTGATAGACCATCTGTCAAATTAGGTCTATAGGGTTCTGCTAGCTGCTAAGTGCTTAGGCTCTATCGGATACTTCGTATGTGTGACAGATCATCTGGTATGAACTGTGTACTCTCTAGTTCAGGCTTTATAATTCAGCGGACACTCCTAAACATCAACGGATGCTCTGCTGTACGAAAAGTTGTGGACTAGGCTCTCTAGAACTCCTCTGTCTCTGGTTTATAACTTGATGAACACTCTGGTGCAGTGGCAAAGACTTTGGTGAATTATAGTGCATGCTGTGCAAGTGAATAGAGAGCTATTCAGTACTGATGGACACTCCGCTGGTGATGTCAGACCCTCTGTCATTACTGACAGTGAACACTTCTTAGCAACTCGAAATCCAAATATGTATTTGTGGTACTTGCATGTGTAAACCATCACTAGGGTAGGTTACTAGGGTTCTGTCGGGGTTATGATCCCCGGGTGTCTCAAGGCAACGATTATTTAGCAGGCCAAGTGGCCCACGATACATCAGCTAGCAAGGACTCGAATGACTAAGGCCCAGCTAATCCAAGAAAACTAGGCCAAGCGCTAAGGCCAAAGTTGGCCATGACCCCTTCATCAGACTTAGTTGCACGACGCTCAAGAAACTCATGACCTCTCTACCATCCCGACCCTAGGGAGGAATGAGGAGAGGTCGGACCCAACCAAGCATGCCTGCTCTGATAGGAGTGAGCATGCCACACTGACCCTATAAGGATCGAGGGGACAATAGTCACCTCGGTCCGGTCAGACACCGTCCCTTTGCCACATAGCTCAGACCAGATGACATCGCCCAGTGGTGATGGCCAGTACGGTGCCCACCATCCAGATACGGCCTAACAAGATGCATGTATGATTCTACCCACTATGGGATGGGATCCATGATGAAGGCCTTGACTTGGAGGCCATCTAGACTAGTGAGAGCCATGACCCTAGAGCTCAGGATTGTGGCCACCTGCTCCTCAAGATAACCAGGCGATCAATGACCTAGGGGTGGTCACCAACTCTTATACGATGCCCCTAGGAAATTCAGAGATGATGACGAAGATGATGTCATGAAGGACGGCTAGCGAACCACCACCATGCCTACAGTGCTGCCATGGCTGGCACAGTAGCACCATGCCACACCTTACTGTGACATGGGCACAGGACCACGATGACAACCACGCTCAGACGTGCACCACAAGATGGCATAGCTTGCAAGCCAAGTTAGCTAGGCTCCTCCCTCAAGCTCATGACCCCTCAGCCAGGAGAACCTTCTTCTTTGTACATGCCCTGGCCCCAAACTCTATACAAGGGTAGCCAAGGCTTCCTTCCCACCATCTGGACATTCTCCCATTCTTCACATCTCTGGACTCTTGAAGCTTCCCTTTAGGCAGTTCATCTTCTAGCTCTAGCTCTCCTACCTCTTCCACCATTCTTGCACCCCCCATTGTAAGAACTTTAGAGCATTCAAGTAAGGAACACATACTCGATCATCTGTGAGACTGGACGTAAGGCTTTGACCTAAACTAGTACAAATCCTTATGTCTTTTGGATGCTACCATCATCTTCTTAGAGTAGCGCGGCAATCATATAAATTTACTAGTTCGGTTTACAAAACATCGACAGTTGGCACGCCAGGTAGGGGATAGTCACGTACTCTCATTTGTTGAGAAGGAAGCGATGGCTCCTCACACCAATGGTGGATTTGCTCATGGAATGGTCCATAGTGGCCGCATCTGCCACAAAAACTACGAGTTCACTAGTGTTGGAGGGCTAGCACCTACGTCTACCTTTAGCCACGTCCTGGACCTCCGCTCTAGAGATCTAGACCCCACGGTCTACGTCGAACAAGCTCTTAGAACTGCCCTCAGTGGTAGCATCCTAGAATTCACTTGCATAGGGGGGCTAGTACCCTCTCGCCACTGGCCACGGCCAAGTCTTCCACCTAGGGAGCTAGTGGCCCATGGCCGATGGTGAACTCACCTAGGGAATGGCACCAATCGGCCACATCCTTTTGGGGAACCACAAGGTCATCCACACCAATGGGTCAACACCCATCACCAGCTTCTACGCTACCTAGGCAACTGCATGGGAAGCCTAGGTCCAATGGTAGAGCCACGCCCTAAGTGGCATCTCCGCCACCAATGGAACACAGTGTGTCAGGGCATACATGAGCGTTGAAATCACCCGTCGCCACACGTCATCATCGTTGGTGATTAGGTGGCTACCTAGTGCCATGCCTCACAAGGCCAAACCTAGAACCAGGGCCTAGTCCTGCATGGCAGACAAATCATCTGCCTTAGCTCAGTGAACTATCAGCTTTCACTCGAAGGCACGTGCATCCGAGGAAGCGGGCTCCCTGAGTGCACCACGCGCCATGCCGAGTAGACTGTACCATGTTGCCCTTAGATCCTGCTTCCACCATGATAGGTTGTGCTAGCTCTCCATCGAGAGCAGCAACCACACCCAAAAGCGAAAGGGTGAAGACCGCAACGTCATCGTGCCACAAGGACTCAAGCACCAGAATGTGCGAGCCTTCCTAGCCAGAGACTATGACAGGCTAGACATGAAGAAGTCATCCCTGGGGCTCATGAGTCTACCAAGGATGTTGGGACAGCAAGGGCCAGCCCAAGGCATCTCGAGAGATCGATCTGCGTCTGCTATGGCTGCTTCAAGCAACAAAGAAATGCCCACGTCTGCTCGTAGGCCAGGGACTGCAACGAAACCTCCATGATCAGGCGCTTGGGGGCTTGCCATGTCTTGAACAATGACAACTAGGTCTGTGATAGCTTCTGGTGCACCGGTCAGTCTCTCGTGGTTGAATAAGAAATGACCACGTGGACTAATAAAAATACAACACATAGTCCAATGAAGAAGTGACATATGATCCAACCGTAACATGACATGTGTGCCAATAAAAAACTGACATGTGGAACAACAGGGACATGACATGTGGTTCAGTAAGAACCTGATACATGCAAGAACCAGAGAGGCCACGTTGTACAATAAGAAGGTGACACAAACTGGAACCATCTCCAATGCAACCGGCTATAGCATGTACATGTGGGATATAGCATGTACACGTGGAAAGCATCTCCAACAGAAGCACCCACTAGCATGTCAGCCTCCTACCACACATGCTAAAATAGTTCTATGATGGTCTATTTATCATTAAAGATCATGCCACTTCTATGATGATGTTTTCGGATTCGTCACAGAAATTCAAATATGGCACGATTTCTATGACGAATTTGGCTCCTTCAATGACAAAAGTTGTTCATCATAGAAGTGGATATTGCTAGTTGTGGTATTGACATAATACTGGAATTCGATAGGGCACTCCGAAGGATGAAGTACTCTTTCCTTCGGTGTTCATGGTCCAGGTGAGGGTTCATGAGTCAAATCTAAGGATGGTACATGTTTGGATTTGACTGATGAGGACTCCTCAACACTCGACATGACTTTGGCCTAGAGGGGTTTGGTTCTTATGATGGAAGAAGTGTGTCTATCTATGAAGTTTTCAAGGAATTTTACTTGTTCCATCATAGGTTTGTGTGTGAAACAACCTCTGGTAGTCACGTTTAGGCATTGGTTAGCATGTATGTCGATACCCAAACAAAAGATTCACAACAATATGTTATCGGGTAAAGACAAGTCTAGGCCAGCGTGTATTAATGCTAAAAATCTGGCCTAGGCTGCACCTATAGACTCCTCATACTACTCAAAGTCGAGGATCACCCTTGGTAGATAGTCGATATGGGACATAGGAAATAATGCATGGTAAAAGTTGTCTTTAAGTTCATCCTAGTTCCTATTCATACTTTCTACAACAAGTGTATACCATTGCTTCGCCTTCTCTATGAGAGAAAAGGGGAATAATTTCCACTTTAGTGTTTCCTGTGTAATGCCAGAAATGCTTAGGCATGAACACATCTCCTCAAGCTAGCTCGAGGCCTAAGGTCTGAGAATGTATCCCATGGATCGCCGGTAGGCTGCCTATGCTTTCTATTGTTGCCTTAGCAGCATGTTGATGTCCGTGAACAATTGCTGCTGCTGTTGGTGCCACTGGGTCACACTCTAGACGTAAGTGTTAAGTGTATTTTAAATCTCACCTGTGCAGAGTTCCAACCCTCCGAGGTGGGTGTTGATGCCATCCAACTCCTGATGGTCCGAAGTGGACTGTCGTGGATGGACGGGTGGTGGTAGCCCTTTGGAGTCGAAGGAATGAGCCTGGCTCTCATACCATCCTAATCCTCTGGCCTTGTGCCATCCTGACCCTCCAGCCTCATGTGGATGCGGGGCATATCCCCATCTAGGCTAAAAACCAAGCGCGAACCCAAGCGTCTGCATAGCTAGGAACCATCCCGCATGGTGCGTCGGAGGTACAGGTGGTGTCGGTGTGGGTGGTGGCTGCTGAGAGCTACTAGCTTTGTCTCTAGCCCTACTCCTGATTGACCTACGAGAAACAGAACTCCTACATGCTTCCTCTTGTTCGACAAGAGTGAAGGTGAGTGACGGGGATTTATATAAAGAGAACCTGGGTTAGGGAGCAGGATCTCATTTGTATATCATAGAAAGTAAAATACAAGGTTCCCTGCATCATCATGTTTCAAATGACGCCCTTGCATCAAGAAATGCTTGCCAATTTGGATGCGTGAAGTAGAGATGTATGTCACATCTTGTCCATCCAATGCACCAATACTGGCAGCAATACGAGTCACAAGAGACGTGCAAGTAATAGCAGTGGAAGCCTTGATTGTTTCTAACCAATGATTAAACATTTCTTTCACAGGAGTAACTTTTGTCTTTTTAAGCATGGCATAGAATAGTTGAATTTTAGCATGGTAAACAAAACGAATGTCTTGTCTAGAGAACAAAGTCATGGCAATCCATTGATGCATGAACCTCAAAGTAGGATGATGAATATTCATATTATGAGGTTGAAACTTACTAACTACATTTTGACCCAAAATTACTCTCCAAAATTCATGATGATTAAAACCTCTAAGAGAATAATCTAGATCAATTGAGCATTTTGCATTGAAGCCTAAGTGAGAGCTGAGATTTTTCCATGTAAGATAATATTCTTTCTCAAAAAGATAGAATGTAATCCCACCCTCAACTTCCTTCAAAGAGCATATAAATTGAATGGTTAGGATGTGGGAACCTTGCTCATCAACAGGAGCAACGTTCTACCATCCTATGACCTTCCAAATGGTGGTCAATTCGGTGTCCATACCTATATTTTCATGGAGGTCGGGGTCATATGCTGGCATGTGGACAGACTCATGATCCTTGACGTGGTTGTACGCCTGCATCTTTCGATCTCCCTCCAAGTCAAGATGAGGATCATCGTCACCTTTCTCCATTTGTTGCTCTTGCTATTCTTCTTTCTCTTCCATTGGCTCGGTTTCTTCCTCTTCATGCATCAGGCTTTCTTCAGGCTCAAAGATGTGTGTGCTTTCTTCAAGCTCAAAGATGGCAAAAGAAAGACAACAACACAACACACAAATGGGGTTACGTTAGTGAAAACAAATTGAGCAACCCGTGGCTTGGCTTGGTGGTGACGAGTGTAGGAATTTTCTGCAGAGTTTCCTTGCACTCAAGTGTTGTGGAAAATAAATTTGCAAAGATTGGAGCAAGTGAGAGTGAGAGGGAGTGAAAATGGAGAGTATGAGGGTGAGGAGAGCTCAACCCTGGGCTCTTGGTATTTATAGCTCGAAGCACTAGCCGAGAGGGGGTGTGAGCAACAGCTAAGAGCCGTTGGAGAAGTGGCAACACTGTTGGCATTGGGTAGGGATGGCCACACCCAGGGTGCGCCCACACCCAAGTGGGCCCACTGCTGCTCCCCTTTGGCCGACTGCTTCCAACGGCCATCTGGGTGAGGTAGCCGTTGGTGCTCCCCTCGGTTTCAAAAATTGCTCCTGTTTTTTATTTTCCACATAACTTTTATTATTTTTTGAATTTTCATAAATATTTTTAAAAATGAGAAATGATAATAGAAAAATCTATACTACCAGAAAATGATTTTTATTTTGTTTTTCTAAAAAGTTTATTTTGATGCAAAATTTTAAATTTTGAATTTTTGATTTTTTTAAAAAGATAACTACCGATTTACCTTTGGCAAGGGCTCAGCATTTATAGTCCGTTGGCAAGTCTTCTCCTCATTGGCCTGTAGCTACATGAGCAAACTTGGGGGAATTCTTGGGTTGCCTTAGGATTTTCCCCATGTTGTTGACAGGTATAGCAGTAGCTATTTGAGTTTCTATCATTTTATTAAAGCTCAATTGATTCTTAGTAGAGGAGGATAAATTTTTAAGTTTAGAATTTACATTTTCAAACATTTTGTCATTGTATGAAAGCTTTTTAGTTATGTTTTCATGTATTTTCGCTTGGCCTAGGACCAAGTCTTTCAAGGAAGGTTGATTCAAATTGAAATTTGAGTTATAGTTTGAATTACCTATTTGCGGGCAGGACTGATTGTTCCACCTGTTATTGTCCTGTTGGTGAAACCCATTATTGATGTATCAAGCTTCTTCATGGGTCTCGAGGCAGTCATTTCCTAAGTGACCAACTCCACCACAGACCTCACACATCATGTGTGAGTCCATGGCCTGGACGGTGCTTTTCATGGCTTCCTTCTTGACAGCACAATTGTCCAGTCTTTTCATTAATAGGTCTATTTTTGCAGCAAGCATATCCATATCCTTCACAGAATGCATGCCTTTTTGTTGCTTGCGCTCCTCCCCCATCTTTGGTTGGCCACCATATTTTCGTTGAGGGCCTTGGCTGCATTGGCGGTGAGGGAAAGAAATGCTCCTCCATCAGCGGCATCGACGTGCCCTTTGACATGGGCATGAGCCCCTCGTCAAAGTTTTGGAGCATGAGCCATTCCTCCATTCCGTGGTGCAGGGAGTCTTGGATGTAATCCTGGAGCCTTTCCCACACCTCAGGGATGGATTCAAGTGAAGTTTGCTGGAAGATGGAAATTTTCCCCCTCAGGGCACCAGTTTTGCCCATGGGGAAAAATTTCATGAGGAACATCATGGAACATTTGTCCCACATGTCGACAGCTCCCTTGCTTTGGTAAAACCACTATTTCACCTTTCTCGCAAGGGAGAAGGGAAATAGACGGAGCCTGATGCTAGCTGGTGTGACGTCTTTGATGATGATGGTGTCGCACAGCTCAAGAAAGTGTTGCAAGTGTGCACTTGCGTCCTCACTTAGCAAACAACAGAATTGGTTTGCCTGCACCATCGTTAATGCCAGTGCGCAGCTCAAATATTCCAGTCCTAGTGTTGACAGCGGGCATAATGGGCACATTGGCAATGGCGGGGGTGGAGTAGTCACGGAGTGACTTGGCCATGGTGATAGTAGCGGATGGTGTGGGGGTGACTGGTTCAACTGCTGGCAGAGTAGTAGAAGAAGAAGTGGTACAAGACCTGTTCTTCCTTAGGAGTGCCTCTGGATTATCGGTGTAGTTGTTCGGCAGATCAAAACCACTCATACACTATCCTGTTTTCATTCCACAATAGGAAGAGAACAAGTAGAATTAGCCTGTATAAACTATGGCTACCATTACATGCATGTGATCATTGTTCATGTTATGCTAGATTCTTTTCAACCAGTGCCCTCCCCAGCAACGGCACCAGAAATGCTTGTTGGCATTTCTTAGCATAATCACCAAGTGAGGAGGTTTTAAGTCCATCACCGGTAATGGCGCCAGAAATGCTTGTTGGTATTTCTTAACATCATTACTAAGATTGAGTTAATGTTAGCAACAACGCCTAGAAACACCAACTACGATAGTCCTTAAAGATTATAGACAATATCTGCAAGCGTATGAATCTATCGTTGTAGCATTTCACCCGGAAGTATTTAGGGTATCATTATTTATATTTTCCTAAAGGAGGGCAAGGTATACATTATTCTAGCATAGACATAAACATGATTACATACGTGCATAGTGGACCATAGCTCATGACAAGGGTAAAAATGGTATTTCATGGATAGTGGACATACATCTAGGCCAACCTCAAGGATAAAAGAAAAACAAAGAATAAAAGAATATTCCTAAGTGGAGTAGGCATGTTCTAATATAGCCGTGCAAAGAACAGTTTGTGATAGAACCATCTAATTTATAAGAGCACAAGTACAATAGCATTCACCGAAGTGATCAAACCATCATACTTGAGCCCATATAAACCTGGTAGTCCAATGAAACCATGAAGGATTTCAATCCAACCAACATACAACCAAGACCGTACATGATTCAACATAACAAGTCACATGTTACAACACATTTCACAAATAGTTCATAAGTAGCTCACATACATCGGAGTTCACATAGTTATTACAAACCAAGTTCACAAATAGCAGAAGCAAAGTAGTTTTGAAGCCACACCACACTTAGTTCCATTACATGCTAGTGCCAAGTCCATTTCCAACAAAAGCATCATAGAGAAGATAACTTAGAAAGACCATGCCCCATGGTCTAATCCTCATCCGTAGCAGGATGGAGGCAACTCTTGCAGTATCCATGGTACATCATGTCATCTGCAACAAGTGGGAATAAACCCTGAGTACGAGGTTGTACTCAGCTAGACTTACCCATCATAAACCAGAAATAATATGACACCAAGGAGTATGCAAGGCTTTATTGTTGGAGATAGCTTGACAACATTTCGCATGAAAAGCTTAAGTAACATAACTTAGGTATTTAATATCTTTAGAATCAAGTTGATACCTATTCAATTAAGCATCTCTAGATTAGCACCTGTACTAGAGCAATCACTAGATTAAGCTAAACAAGCATTAGTAACCATATCCGGTGTAATCATTAAGCATCATCATAACCAACATGTTCCATCAAGTATTACTATGATGCCGCTGCTCTGTCAAGTTCTCACTATCCAGGAGAGACAGTGACTCGAATCGATTTCAACCAGCAAGGAATTTATTCCTAACACAAACCCAGGCATACCTTGCAAAGGTAGCCTTAGATCACCTTTGGTACAACCCAGGTATAGTCACGGGTCCGATTAGCACCGCACCCTGAGAGATACAATGGTAGCCAGATTATTCAAGCCATGCCTACCCACAGATGATGCTAGGTCGCTGTTGATGGTAGTAAACATACATCAAGAACCATCAATTTACCCTGCATCATAGAGTAAGAGGTTATTACTGAAAATTTCCATAAGTTTTGGTGAATCTGTGTTTCCAGTAGGATTTAATCAGAAAACCAGAAAGGAGTATCAAAACATCAAATAGAATCAAACTTAACCGTGACGAAAACTACTCTAGAAGGTTCCAGAGGACACCAGAAGACACCACACCATAGCAGACCCCGAGAGGATGATGTGTGGGGCCGGCCAGCCCCACCACCATGCCGCCTATCTCCTATGGGGCCCACTTGTTAGGAGCTTCTAGAATGTTCCTCCATCGCCTCCTAGGATTACATCTACCCTGTTCCTTAAGTTGGTTTGATTCAAGGGCTCGCATTGCACCCCTAGGGCTATAAATACAGGCATATACCCCTTGGAGAGAAGCCAAGTCTAGATCCTAAGAGCTGAAAGGCTAGGAACCCTAATTCATATTTCCACCAGGATCTAGGGCTAGTAATCAAGAGAAGATTAGTCCTCTATAGGATCTAGTCTTGTATTAGAGATAGAGAGATAAAGTGAGAGAGTAGAGTTTTGGAAGAGTTCCAGCCTGTCGGTGCTCTCCCTATGGCTATACTCTGGCGGAATCAAGTTCTACTAGAGCTTGCTTCTGAGATTTCTCTGGTAATCGACTTCTAATTCAAGTAAGTATCTTGTTCATATTGTTCTTCAAGTTTATGACTCTCTTTTGAGTGCTTTGATCTTGGTGGTTCTAGATTAAAGTAGTATTTGTAGTGTAAGCATGGTGTTTAGACTACGGTTACTCGTAAATGCACCCTCATTTTCCGGATCGGTGGTAGCTCGTGAAGGTGACTTTTATAGTTTTGTTGAATCCTCTGTAGTCCACCTCCCATTAATAGGACTAGTAGGAATTTGATCGCTTTTAAGGAAGAAACTCTGAATTTGTTCCTTATAAGACATCTCCTAGATAGAATAATAGAAGGCAAAGCTTACCGAGATTTGAACTAGCATATCTCTATAGTGTCCTTTATATTCCTATTTTCTGACCTTAATTGTGAAGTTGGGTTAAGACTAAGACTTAGTTATTCTCACTAACTGTTCCTTTGGGTTCGATATTAAAACTAGGTTATTCTTGGTGAAGTGCTACAATGGTATAATATTTGTGTGCTTGCAGATATATATATTTTCTCTGTGTGCATTTAATTTATACCAACAAGCATTTCTGGCGCCATTGCCGAGGAATAGTTTGTTGAGTTAACTTTGAGTCCAATTTAATCTTGTATTATACCTTTATCCTTTATCTTTTATCTTTACCTTTTACCCTGGATCACATATCCACTCTTCCCTACCAGTATGGTGCACCCATGGGCACAAGCCTAAACCCAGTAGAATCTTCCAAACCTATCCTAGCACCTGGCTATGAGCTACACCCGTGGTTAATTAACATGGTTCAGGATAAAGCTTTTTCTAGTGAAGTAGATGAAAACCCCTATTCCCACCTACGTGAGTTTGAGCAGACCAGTGCATGTCTACACATTGAAGGCATGTCAGATGAGACCTTAAGGTGGAAGCTTTTTCCTTTCTCTTTAACGGGAGAAGCTAAACGTTGGTATTCGCTCAATATTGGGAATAGCCAAGGAGATTGGGGAGCATTGTGCTCTAGCTTTTGCTTACAATTCTTCCCCACCTATAGGGTAGTCAAACTTAGTGTAGAGGTTCTAACTTTTAAACAAAAGAAGAAAGAATCTCTAGGCAAGGCATAGGAACGCTTTAACACTCCTCTTAATTCTAGCCTAGACCTTACCATTTCAAAACCTATTCTTCTCCAACTTCTTCATGGGCCTTACTAGAAAAATCATAGAATATCTTAATACAACTTTAGGAGGTTCATTCATGCATGTCTCTGCCGAATAGGGGAGAAGCATTCTCACAAAAATCTTAGCAGACCTTCCTAAAGAAAGAGAGAAGTTGTTAGAAGAAGAATCCTAATTAGCTTAACCTGAATCCTTACCAGAACCATCACCAACATCAGCTATTCTAGATCCTGAACCACCGAAAAAGGAGGAAACTCCAATTTTGGATTTTGTGCTTGAATTTGAGGATGAAATTTTTGATGAATATGGAAATACCTCGAATTACTATGTAATGAGAAAACCTCAGGAGCCTAGAAAAGCATCATCTGTAGAACCTTTAGACCCTTCTGAGGAGGCTTTCTATAAAAAGACAACGAAAGACCTAGTGTCCATCATGAGTGATGAATGGTTAGAAAGATCAGAGCTTTCTCCTAAAGTAATTCGCTTAGATTCACCTCCTACTACCATTTATTGCTAAATTAATAAGGATTCTTTCGATGCTCTTTACAATCTGGTAGTGGGTGTCAATATCATGTCTTCGATTTTTGCTCATGATTTATTAAAAGACATGCCATTAGTCCCAACAACCAAGTTATTAAAAAGTCTTTCAAGATACATTGTCCCAAGTTTCAGAATTCTTTGTGCCCTTCCTATCTTGGTAAATGGAACCAAAGTGTACTTGAATTTCTATATCTTTGATGTTATGGAGTTTGACCTATTGATAGGACAACCAATAGAAAGACTTATCCATGAAGGAAAAAAGGGGAAATTGAACTTAGGACTTAGGAAAAATTTTGAGCTCTCTGTGCCCATCACTCACTCTCTTAATGCTAAGATTGAGCCAATTCCTGAGCTAGACCCAGTGAAAGAGGTTAAGGTTGCATCTCTTGATGACTTTATTGAACCCAACTTTGAAGATGATGCCCAGTTCTTCATCGAGGAGGAAGACGAAGGCTTTGTAGAACCTAAACCTCTTGATGAATTGCTAGAACCGCCTAAGCCCTCAATTGAGCTTAAACCCCTGCCTTCTGGTCTTAGGTATGTTTTTTTAATAATGATCAGGATTCTCCTGTGATCGTAAGTGACAAACTCTCTCAGGAAGAATCTCTACGCTTGCTAACTGTCTTAGAAAAGCATCATTCTGCTTTTCGCTATTCACTCCAAGACCTTAAGGGAATCAGCCCTGCTCTTTGCACCCATTGCATCCCTACAGATCCAGATTCTATACCTACTAGGGAGCCCCAACATAGGCTTAATTATGCGATGAGAGAGGTTGTTAAGAAATAGGTCTTAAAACTCTTACACACTAGGATCATCTATCATCTGCCGCATAGCTAGTGGGTAAGCCCTGTTCAAGTTGTGCCTAAAATAGGGGCATGACTATTGTTAAAAATGAAAAGAATGAATTAATCCCCCAAAGAACCGTCACTGGTTGGCATATGTGCATTGATTATTGAAAACTTAACAAAGCAACAAACAAAGATCACTTTCCATTGCCCTTCATTGATGAAATGTCGGAGCGACTGGTGAACCACTCTTTCTTTTATTTTCTTGATGGGTATTCAGGTTATCACCAAATTCTGATTCAACTAGATGACCAAAGCAAAACCACCTTTACATGTCCATATAAAACTTATGCTTATCGTAGAATGTCTTTTGGATTATGTAATGCTCTAGCTTCTTTTCAAAGATACATGATGTCTATATATTCTGATATGATTGAAGAAATCATGGAAGTTTTCATGGATGGCTTTTGTTTATGGAAAAACTTTTGATGATTGCCTTGAAAATTTAGACAAGGTTTTGCAAAGATGTGAAGAAAAGCACCTAGTCGTCCTTAATTGGGAAAATGTCATTTCATAGTTAGAGAAGGCATAGTGCTTGAACACTTGGTGTCCGAAAGAGGGATTGAGGTAGATAGAGCTAAAATCAAAGTAATTGAACAGCTACCTTCACCTGTAAATATTAGAGGGATCCGAAGCTTTCTAGGTCATTGTGGTTTTTATTGCTGGTTCATAAAAGATTTTTCACACATTGCTGGACCATTGACAAATCTTTTGGCTAAGGATATTCCCTTTGAATTTGATGATGCATGTTTAAAATCTTTTAATATTCTTAAAGAAGCACTCATCTCTGCCCAATCATTCAACCCCCTGATTGGTCGCTACCTTTTGAAATTATGTGTGATGCTAGTGATTATGCTGTGGGGGAAGTTTTGGGACAAATAAAAGATAGAAAGCAGCATGCAATTGCTTATGCTAGCAAAACTCTGATAGGACCGCAACTTAATTATGCAACAATTGAAAAGGAACTCATGGCTGTTGTTTTTTCTATTGATAAGTTTAGATCTTATTTAGTAGGAGCTAAGGTGATTGTGTTACACTGATCATGCTACTTTGAAATACCTGCTTACTAAGAAAGATGATAAACTAAGATTAATAAGATAGATTTTACTACTCCAAGAATTTGATTTAGAAATAAAAGATAAAAAGGGATTAGACAATTATGTTGCCGATCACTTGTCTAGAATGAAGTTTGAGAATTCATAGGAACTACCCATCAATGATTCACTGAGGGACAACATGCTCTTCAAGATCATTAGATCGGACCCCTAGTACGTGAATATTATCAATTTTATGGTTGCAGGTTATGTACCACTAGGGGAGAACAAAAGAAAGCTTATCTATGAGAGTGCTCTCCACATATGGATCCACCGTACCTCTTCAGAGGATGCTCTAACAGTTTACTCAAGAGATGTGTATCGGTGAAAGAAGGCATCAAGATCATTGAACGATGCCACTCATCACCATATGGAGGACATTATGGGGCATTCCGCAGTCATGCAAAGATTTGGTTGTGTGGATTCTTTTGGCCAACCATGTATGAAGACATGAAGGATTTCATCAGGAGATGTGGAGCATGTTAGAGGCACGAGAATATCATTTCAAGAGATGCCATGCCACTCACCAACAACCTCCAAATCGAGCTCTTCAATGTCTAGGGGAATGGACTACATGGGACCATTGCCAAAGTCAAAGAACTGTGAGTACATCTTGGTGGTAGTTGATTATGTCTCCAAGTGGGTTGAAGCCATGACATGCAGAGCTGCTGATGCAAAGAACTCCAAGAAGATGTTTGAAGAAATAATATTTCCAAGATTCGAAGTTCCGAGGATGGTAATTAGCGATGGAAGAACTCACTTCACTGATAAGGGTTGCCATAGATACTTAATGAAGCATAGGATCTACCACAATGTTGCTATTCCATACCACCCTCAGACAAGTGGCCAGGCAGAGACATCCAATAAGCAAATCAAGAATATTCTAAGAAGACGGTCGACAAGATGGGAACTGCATGGAAAGATCGATTACTTGATGCACTATGGGCTTATAGAACAGCATATAAGACACCATTGGATATGTCTCCATATCAGTTGGTCTTTGGGAAGACCTGTCATCTACCTATGGATCTAGAATTCAAAGCTCACTGGATCATCAGGTGATGGAGCATGGATTTTGAAGCCATAGGAGTAAAGAGGAAGATGCAACTCTCTGAGTTGGACGAATGGTGTGAATGAGCATATCAAGGAGAGAACCAAAAGATAGCATGACAAGAGGATCAAGAAGAAGGAGTTTGCACCCAGAGATAAGGTATCACTTTTTAATTCTAGGGTCAAATTATTCAGGCACGGAAAACTTTGAAGCAAGTGGGAAGGACCATTTACTGTGGTAAACACTTCATTGCATGGAGCGGTAACTCTTCAAACTGATGAAGGTACATTATTCAAGGTAAATGGCCACCATCTCAAAATCTTTTTAGAACCTAAACAATCACCTGAGGTTGTTGATGAGGTGGATTTTTAGATTTTACCATAATTACACCACCGCCATCAACCGTTACGAGATATATCATGAAAATATGATTTTTAGGGATAGAAATAAGTTAGAAACCCACGTGAGGAAAGTCACCCCAAGGGGATGACCTGTGGGGCCAGCTGGCCCCATCCCTATGCTGGGCAGCCCTTGTCAGCGCCTCTCATCCTCCACTCACTTTCTCACCCTTTCTACACTCTTCCATGATAAGATCACGTATATTTTGGATCCATTCGCAGATTCCCTTGTACGGAGCCTATAGGGATAATATTTTGACCCCTGCTACAAGATGAACCCCCTATATAAATAGACCCATGTCTACCTCCTTCCTCATTCCATCCAAGCCTCTTCTCTCCCATAGTAGAGTTATCCTCCTCTCTAGATCCAATGGTCGGAAAAGAGATCATCCCTTTCGGAGTCGACCACAATAAACTTCCTCCTAGGGAAGCTCTCTTGCCATCGTTCCTGTAGAGGAACCTCTGCCTCTCGCTGTCATTCCTCCAAAGCAAGTAGCCACGGTGTTGCCAAGAAGGAGCTACGAGCAAGCCTACTATGCTCAAGTATGTCAATTGACACTTTCTCCACCTCAAGATTGTCTACTCCTAAAGGACGTGCCAAAGGGACCGAAGATTGCCATACCAAAGGATGTCAAGCTTTTACCACAAGATCCAATGAGACACTAGTTGGTGTCAAGACCAACAAACTTGGAGAGGTCACTTGTGTGAAGTACACTACAGCCACTCCCCAAGTGTCTCTTGATGGTATTCGAGTTGCACCAGGCCAAGTTAAATTCATTCCACCAAGGGAGATGCCCAAAAGACTTGCTCCACCATTGGAACGAGAAGAGAAACACCGAAGAACAACCATCGTGATGCTAGAGACAAGGATTGACCATAATTTCCAGACCGTCACATCTCTCTAATAGCAGAACACTCTCCTCATTAGGACTATAGACGCTCTGAATAAGAAGATAGAATTAGAAAGTATTGAGTGAAAGAAATTAGAGAAGCAGATTGAAATTCTTTCTAATTATATTGGGAAGAAAAGAGAGAGTTGAGGGTTAGCGATTAACAATAAGGCAGAAGTTTTAGTTAGGTTAAAGTTTTTAGGTTTGTTGTCTGGAATGTTAGGTACGTTGCTAGCTCAGTTGTTAGATCAATTAAAGTTAGGTTGATTTTTTTGATTTATAATAAAGTGCCTTATTTAATCATTGATGGAGATTTGTTATCATGATTACTTGTTCTCTATCTCTATTTTGGATATGTGTTTGTCTCCACATGTTGTGCAGAAGGGTTATACAGGAAAACAAGTGTGGGGGAGACACATCGCGACGATGGAACGAAATTTGATCGGGAAATTCATGAAATTATAAAAATCAATTAACCAACGAGCACATACGATGAAGCGGGCCCTGAGAGGCTACCAGAGTAGGCCGCCTAGAATCCCCTATGGGCCGACCGGTCACCACCTCACCATCTCACCTTGCGCTTTGTCTATGGTCAGATTTGAGCCCAATACACTCTATTTTCACATGTTTCACTTTCTGTTTCAAACCGAATTGAAAATCCCATGATAAAACAACTTAAAACATGAGGAAAGATTATTTCAGCCATGACTTACGGATAGGCACATAATATTTTTCCTGAAAGTCTTACTACTATTGGGAACTTATTATCAGGGACCCCATGTTACTTAAGTTGTTGTGGACTGAGATATAGTAGAATAAGAGAACTTGATTCTTGATGTCTAGTCATCGGAGAATTTTATTTCATAAAGAAAAATAAATAGCTATACTTCTCCTTTGTGGTAAGCAATGACCGACCAGAGCCATATATTAAGATAGATAAACCTTCTACATATACTACTTGTGTTTGTATTGAGTTAGGTAAAACCTTATGACCCTTGTTGAGAAACTTATCATGCTCTCAAGATCAAGATCACGTACACTCCACATATATATGCTGCTCCTACACTGAGAGTACGCAACAATATATTTTCCATCCACCCAAAATGTTCTACTCCTACACTAGGGGAAGACATAAAAAGAAGTTTGTTAGGAATAAATGCTCTAAGTTCTTATAAATGTCTTTCTTAAAAGTTTTCCAATTGTAGAAAGAGGCATGTGGCTATGTAAAAAAAGTATTGGAAAAAATGGACAAGTGTCCGAGATATCCAAAACAAACAAAGAAAAGTATTGGAAAAAATTGATAAGTGTCCAAGATACCTAAAATAATGGGTACTCAGATGCCTGCCATAAAAAAGAAGAAAAGAGAAAAAAGAGAAAAAAAAATGAATGAGAAAGATAACCCATGCTCTCTAGCAAAAGTGTTTTCTAAGTTTCAAACAAGAGATATGATTCAAGAAGCATAGTAGAATTAGGATAGCCACCATATATATTTTCCACACACATGTACATTTTGATCTAAGACTATGACACTTTTCTCCTTGGATCCTTGTGTTGACTTTAAAATATATGCAATGCAAGTATGTTTTCACTTCCATTCCTACCTGAGATCCACATAAGCTTTTAAGAGTAGGTAAAAGAAGGCAAGATCATCTATACCTTGGTGAGGATCCAATAATACCACATACATAAATGATTTGAGAGTACTACAAAAGGAGAAGGTAAGCTATGTTTTGTTTTGTTTTCAAAATCTTAAATATTTCTCCAATTGACTTGACTGAAGGAAGATGGTGATCTGGTTCAAGCTGTTTCGTTCTTCAACCACCCAAAGTTTCATGGTAGACACTTTAAATCATGCAGAGCATGTATGACTAGGAATGATTTTATGTTGATGTCTTATTCCAAGGTTATGTTTTGAGTAATCCATCCTTTTATCGAGGACGAGGAAAAGCCTAAGTGTGAGGGAGCTTGTTGACGGTAGTTAACAAACATCAAGATCCATCAATTTACCCTGCATAAATGGTGAAAATGGATCAATATCATAGAGTAGGAGTACTGATAATTTACATAAGTTTTGGTGAATCTGTGTTTCTAGCAAGATTTAATTAGAAAACCGGAAAGGAGGATCAAAATGTCAAATAGAATGAAACTTAACCACGATGAAAACTACTCCAGAAGGTTCCAGAGGACACCAGAAGACACCACACCACAATGGGCCCTGAGAGGATGACGTGTAGGGCTGGCCGGCCCCACCACCATGCCACCCAGTCCCCTATGGGGCCCACTCATCAGGAGCTTCTAGAATGTTCCTCCACCGCCTCCTAGGATTGCATGTACGCCATTCATTAAGTCAGTTTGATCCAAGGGCTCGCATTGCACCCCCAGGGCTATAAATATAGGCCTGTACCACCTAAAGAGAAGCCAAGTCTAGATCTTGAGAGCTGAAAGGCCAGGAACCCTAATTCATATTTCCACTAGGTTCTAGGGCTAGCAATTAGAAGAAGATTAGTCCTCCATAGGATCTAGTATTCTATTAGAGATAGAGAGATAAAGTGAGAGAGTAGAGTTTTGGAAGAGTTCTAGCCTATCGGTGCTCTCTCTATGGCTATACTCTGGTGAAATCAAGTTCTACTAGAGCTTGCTTCTGAGATTTCTCTGGTAATCGACTTCAGATTTAGGTAAGCATCTTGTTCATATTGTTCTTCAAGTTTACAACTCTCTTTTGAGTGCTTTGATCTTGGTGGCTCTAGATTAAAGTAGTATTCATAGTGTAAGCGTGTTGCTTAGACTAGGGTTACTTGTAAATGCACCCTTATTTTCTGGATTGGTGGTAGCTTGTGAAAGTGACTTTTATAGCTTTGTCAAATCCTCTGTAGTCCACCTCCCATTAATAGGACTAGCAGGAATTTGATCGCTTTTAGGGAAGAAACTCTGAATTTGTTTCTTATAAGACATCTCCCACAATAGAACAATAGAACAATAGAAGGCAAAGCTTACCGAGATTAGAACTAGAAATATCTCAGTAGTCTCCTTTATATTCCTATTTTCTGACCTTGATTGTGAAGTTGGGTTAAGACTAAGACTTAGTTATTCTCACTAACTGTTCCTTTAGGTTCCATATTAAAATTGGGTTATTCTTAGTGAAGTGCTACAACTGTATAATATCTATGTGCTTGCAGATATATATATTTTCTCTGTGTGCATTTAATTTATACCAACAGTCGCTCAAGTCATGCTTGCCCATGGTCTATTGATCCACTCCCCGCACATACTCACTTCCTCCAGTGTGCACACTTGAACAGAACGGGGCTTGGCCTGAGTTAAGCTGCTCAACTTTGTGGTTAGAATGACTTATCTAGCTCCTGCCTGAGCCTCCTTTTGCCTCAGCCTCCTACTCCTGGGCTGCCTGCTGCTCTGGTTCGAACTCGAGTAGTGTCACTCCTTCCAGGGAACCTATTGCATGCATATGCACAAAGTAAGTATCATGAATGCATAGGAGATGAAATGACTTGATAACATGAATAAACATAGATATTGTTATCAGCAAGGTATATGATAACACAAGGTTAACTTTCATTGATCGAGTAGGTGCATATCTCTTTTCTAATTGATTTTTACTGAGTAGGTGCATATCTCTTCTCTAGTACAAGAAATATACACTCACCCAGCTCTAGCAACCTAAGGTAAAGTTTTTCATCATCAGTGAGAGGCCTAAAACCTGCAGCTAACAACTAATCTTAATTAGCCTAAGCATCTGACATGGGCATCACACAAAGCAACACTATAACTAGAATCTGTCATTTTTTGGACTGTAAACAGCAGCTACTTGTTTTGGCTATAACTGAAGTTATACACATCCAACAAACATGACACAAGACTTTCTAGAAATCTTATGAAATTTCCTAAGACTTTCTTATAAACATCTTAGGATGATTCAATAGTTAACTAGGTCAAACAAAGCAATCTTCTAGATCTATCCAAAATTTCCAAAGAACAAGCATTTCTGATGACCAACTTCCAATAGCTATAACTCTCAAACCATTTGGCCTATTGCCATAAAAAATTGATACGAGCAAGATAAGTAGGTTATCTACAACTTTGTTATAGACAAAATTCACAGTAAACATCATTTTCATCATGCAATTAGCATAACAACAGAAACTGTATAAAACAGCCCCTATAGTTGAATTATAGAGCAAATAATATTTCACTGCATACAAACCATCAAATCTAGGCATGACCAATGGTACCAACAGTTTATACCTATCATACGCATGCTAGAAAACATCATGGAAAAGCCTAACTCAATTTTTTAAATGCCTTTATTAATTTATTTGGATAAAGGGTGAAATAAAAGAACATATATTTTGAGTGCACAGTAAATTCTGAGAAAATTACAGTAGCTCCTACACACTCTCAGTGGTCTACTATATAAATTTCATACCATTTGAATAAGTATAGCAACCTACATAAAAATGGCAAGGTAGCAAAGCTTATAATGGCTTAATTAGTTTAGCCTAGTGAAAGTGTCAAACAATAGATTTTATATTTTTATTATGGTCATCGTAACACAAGAACATTGTAGAAAAAGTGTCATGTTTATTAATTACATATATTTGCCACAATAAATTCCACAAGAAACTAGCATTTATTCAAAATAAATAGCAAAGTCATATTTCAAACATGTTCACTATAGGTGCAATATTTTTCCTACCTACAACATGTCAAGACAAGACTAACAAAATTGGAATCACATTTTTCCCACACTCCAAACTCAAGTTATGCATTTTCTAAGTTTATTATGGAATAAGAAAATAAATAGCAAACAATTATGTTACTATAGAACATGACAAGTTTCATATTTTTGTTAAATACTACTCGGCAAGATGAACTCAACAAAATTTGGTTCACTCAAAATGGACATCTCTAGCTCAAGACACGATTTTTCAAAGTTTGTAAGCATTTCTAAAAAAGAATAAAGAAAAACCTGAAACCCTAGAGGCTGACAGTCGTTGATGGTCACTAACATCAATTATAAACCGTCAACATAACTTGCATAAATACAAAAAGATGATCACCAACATAGGTTAAGGGGTTTAAACTAATGAATTCCACGAGCTTTGGTGATTTATATAATGCAGGAGGATTTATCCAGAAAATAGTGCTAGGACCACTGTCATACTCTCCAAACAAGCAAACCAACATTGGAAAGAGATTTAACCCACATTGTAACAGAATCGTCCAAATTATAAGAGCACAAGTACAAAAACAAGCGCTGAAACGCCTAAATTTTTGACCTTGAGCCCATATAATTCCGGTAGTCAATCGAAATCAAGAAGGATTTCAAACCAACTTGATTACAACCAAGATTGCATCATTCAACATAACACATCACACATTACATTTCACAAGTAGTTAAGAGAAGCTTACAACACATCAGAGTCACAATTATTACAAACCAGTTCAGAAAGTAGCAGAAGCATAAGTTATATGCACATGTAGTTCAAATATGACTGTCAGTCTTATAGATCACATTCCCACAAAAGCATTAAGGAAAGTATCACCAGATCGCTCTCAACAATGAAGTCAGCGCGATGCGCAAACTCTAGGTCGAAAGGACATAACTCCATTGCCCATTTGGCGATGTGCCCATTTACATCTCTGTTGCGTATAATGGTACCAAGAGGAAACTCAGTTTTGATCACCACGTGGAACCCGTCAAAGTAATGTTTCAACTTTCGGGTTGTAATGAGTATGACGTAGACCAATTTTTGAATCTGAGTGTACCTGGTTTTGGACTCATTGAGCACCTCATTGATGAAATAGATTGGGCGCTGAACACCATAAGCATGGCCGAGCCCCTCACGCTCGACCACAAGGACAGTGGAGACGACTCGATCAGTCGCAGCAATGTAGAGTTGAAGGACTTCTCCTGACTTGGGGGCAGTAAGGACTAGAGGTGATGCAAGGTACTGCTTTAGCTGTGTAAAGGCAATATCTGCTTCCTTCGACCACTCAAACTTCTCGCTTGCCTTGAGTAGCTTAAAGAAAGGTAAGCCCTTGTCACCAAATCGAGATAAAAATCAACTTAGGACGGCCATACATCCTGTAAGTTTCTAGACATCTTTGACGTTTGCTGGTCACTTCATATTGAGGACAGCTTGCACCTTTTCTGGATTAGGACGTATGCCATCACGACTAATGACATTGCCTAGTAATATACCAGAGGGAACACCAAAGATGCACTTTTTAGGATTCAACTTCCATTGATATTGATTGAGCGCTGCAAAAGTACGTGTCAGATCGTCAATCAAGGAGTGGGATTCCTTGGTTTTGACAACTACGTCATCTACATAGGCTTCGACCAGGTCATCTTGTATCTCCTTTTCTAGGCACTCTTGTATTGCACGCTGATAAGTAGCTCCGACATTTTTGAGCCCAAATGACATGGTCATGTAGCAATAAGCGCTGAAGGGTGTAATAAAGGACGTCTTGATCTAATCGTCCTTGTTGAGAGCGATCTGGTGATAACCAGAGTAATTGTCAAGAAAAGATAGTAACTCATAGCCGGCCATGGAGTCCACGACTTCGTCAATGCGAGGTAAACCGAAGGGGTCTTTAGGGTAGTGTTTGTTGAGATTAGTGTAGTCAACGCACATTCTCCATTCATTATTCTTTTTGTGTACAAGAACCAGATTGGCTAACTAGTCTAGGTGATACACCTCTTTGATAAAACCGGCTGCAAGAAGTCGTGTAACTTCTACCCTAATGGCCTCCTTTTTGTCCTTCCTGAACCGCCGCAGCTTTTGCTTGACTGGTTTTGCCTTGGGGTCGACGTTCAAGGAGTGCTCGATTTGGTCTCGAGATACACCGGGCATGTCCGATGGTTTCCAAGCGAACACGCTTACGTTCTCTCTCAAGAACCAGACGAGCGTGTCTTCCTATTTGGGATCGAGGTTTGACCCGATCAGTGCCGTCTTGCTGGAGTCACCCTCGACCAGCTGGATCTTCTTGTACTCCTTGGACTTGATAGACTTGCGTGGTGCTTCAAGCTCTAGAATTTCTAGCTGGTTGAGAGGAGTCTTCTTTGCCTCCATCATCGTTGCCGCCATGCGCAGGGAGAGGTCGTGGGCTTCAGCTACATGAAAGCTATCCTCTTCACAGGTATAGGCAATGAATACATTGCCTCTGAGAGTGAGAACTCCCTTTTCCATTGGCATCTTAAGCACCAAGTACCTATAATGAGGTATGGCCATGAATTTGGTGATTGTGGGGCAACCAAGGATAGCTTGGTAGATGCCCTCAAAGTCAGCGACCACGAAGTTGACGTAGTCGGTACGGAAGTGGTATGTCGTGCCAAACTGCACAGGTAGGGTAATTTGCCTAAGAGGCGTAGAGCTCTGTCCAAACAGGACCCCCCAGAACTATGCATCGTATGGCTTCAAGTCAGCTTCAGATATGTTCAATGCTGACAGGCTATTCTTGAACAGGATGTCGATGGAACTACCGTCGTCGATGAGCACCCTGTCAAATTGCACTTTATTGATACAGGGACTGAGGACAAGAGCGAAACGACCTGGTTCGAGGATGGTGGCCCATTGATCCACCCTGCTGAAGTTGATTTCTCGGTGTGACCAGAGTGGTAGTCTTGGATCTGCAATGAGGTCGTCTGTCTTGGCCACGTCCAGGCAAGCACGGGCGAGCAACTTCCGCTTGTGTTTGCTTTCAATAGACACCTTGCCCCTGATGATGGTTGCAACATGCCTCACCGGTTCCTGATACTAGTGGTTGGGGTTCTTGTTAGGATCGTCCACGTCATCGTCCCTGCGGTTATGTTGGTCTGTTGCGTCATCAGGCTTGGCGGCATTTTCTAAAGCCTGTTTGCGACGGTAGATTTCCTTGAGGAACTTGCAGTTTTCCAATGTATGGTTAGACTTAGGATGAGCTGGGCAAGGCCACTTCAAGGCTTTAGTGTAGTCTTCTTCATAATTGCGATGCCCACCAAATTTTTTCATGGTGTTGACCTCGCCGTAGTCTTCGTGAGCACGCTTGCCCTTGAAGTTGTCACGGCGATCGCCGTGCTAATTTCTATTGTTGCGCCGATCACGATTGTCGTTACGGTGGTCCCTGACATCACTGTGACCTCTAAAGTCATCGCGGTGGCGGTTGTCGCGGTAGTCATCGCGTTGTGGAGAGTATGGTGCTTTGCTAGTGCCCTCGTTCAGCAGCTTCTTGGCATCGTCGGCATCCGCATACTTCTTAGCGGTGGTGAGGAGGTCAACCACCGTTATAGGCCATTTATGAAGGAGCTTGTCCCTGAGGTCATTGTGGTAGTGCAGACCTATGATGAAGGCTTCAATAGCCTCGTTGTCGGTGATCCTGGGAATCTTGATGCGCATATCCGAGAAGCGTCGGATGTACTCGCGCAATGGTTCATCCCTAGCATCGTGGATGCGTTGAAGGTTGTACTTGTTGCCTGGCTGTTCATAGGTAGCAATGAAGTTTTCGACAAAGGCTTGACGCAAAGCATACCAGGAGTCAAAGTGGTTCTCTGGGAGACTAACAAGCCATTGGTGCCCCACCGGGCCGACCACCATGGGAAAGTAGTTGACCATGACATGCTCCTCGCCCATAGCGGATCTGCAAGCGGTCTCGTAAAGTTGGACCCATAACTCGGGATTGACCTTGCCGTCGTAATGGTTAAGCTTTTCAAGCTTAAAACCTCTAGGCCAGATGACCTGTCGTAGGTGGTTGGTGAATTGATTGGGGCCCGGGGGACCGTGGACCATATCATACTCCATGCGACGACTGGTTTCATGGGATGCACGGTCCTGAGCTCTCTGTTCAATGAGAGGACATAGGTCATGGTTGTTGAGGTCACAATGGAGATCGTAATTGCCATCATGGCGATCTCGTTCATCACCGTATTGTTGTCCTTGATGACAATGGTCCTGGTGGTCATTACGCTAGTTGTCGTTGCATCGGTCGTCGTCGTTGTTATTGCGGCAGTGGCCGAGGTGGCAGTTATCATCATGGGGAGGGTTTCTACGATTGCTATCATTGCCTCCGTCAGCTCCTGGATCGACACCAGGAGCTATGTTGTCCATAACACGATTGTCAGTGCCAGCGGGTGTGTGTAAGCCACGTTGACCAGACCTAAAAGGTCGACTGGAGTGCTGGCGGTTCCTACTAGTCGCACCAGACACAGATGGCCCCATGGCACATTCATTGGTCTGAACCATGGCCACCTGGAGATAAGCTACAAATCCTCCCAAATGTTTTGGATTTCTAGGGTCTCCGGTAACCGCTTCAGACTTTCAATGGCGACGGCCACGTTGGCGCTTGGGGTTTTGAATACTAGTCTGTTCCCCACCATGTTGAAAGCATCATTGAGGTTGCGCCCTTGCAATCGATTATGCCTAACTGCAGCGTCAACTTCTTGCTGGTCATGGTCTGCTTGCTGTTGTGCTAGGCGTGCATCTTCATCTATGCGACGTTGAGCTCGGTCGGCATTGCGCTATTGTCGCTCTTGACGCTGTTGATCGGTCTCGCCCCTAGTAGGTGGATCTTAATCTTGGCTAACCACGTTGATCATGGCGCCACACCTTGGAGGGAAGGCCAGGATTTGAGGAAAGCCTAGAGGATATAGCCTCTCCTTGTCACAGTTACTCACATGGTGTAATACCATGGTTTGAGTAGTCTCGTCGGACGCAGTGCTCGATCCAGAGCTCAAATGGCTATCTGTCTGGGTGGTATGGATCGAAACTTGATCAGAGCCCACCATATTGACGAAGTTGCGTGGTCGAGGTTGAGGTCGAGTGGAGCGCCCTTCAAGAGTTGAAGTGACCACTAGATCTGTACCCAACCATTGAAAACGGGTAGCTCGAGCAGGTCGAGTAGATCTGTTGTAGCCGTTCGAGTTCTGCTCGGTAAACTGCTCTTGGAGTGAATCGACCAGAGCTAGGGTAAATGAGAGTTTGCCACCGAGCTGGTCAATGGAGTCGATCAGGTCGGTGTTGTCGACTTTCCTCCCCTAGTAGCGAGGAAGGAGTCGATGAGTTGCCGGCGTGGTCAGTGACGGTGCTGGTGCAGGCGGAGCCGGAGCCAGCGTAGTCGTAGTCGATGCCGGTGTTGGGGAAGTAGTCGATGCAGATTGGATCTGCACCTCCTCCATGGTTGTGATGACGAAGTCGTTGGAGCCGGTGGTCCAGGTGATCTGGCCGATCGTGAATGTGAGGCCTACCACCGTGGCCATGGAATCAGGGAAGATGACCATCTCGCACGCCTAAAAAGCAGTACACACGCCCCCCTACCTAGCACGCCACTGTCGACAAAACCTGGTCGGTAGTCTACCGAGGGGTATGCCCAAGGTAGTAGATTGTCGGCAGACAGGTGTGCAAGCCATGAACGAGATGGTGATGTAGAACAACACGCGAGTTTACCTAGGTTTAGGCCGCCGTGTGGGCGTAACACCTTAAGTCCTGCTCTGCTTTGTTATTGCTGTCTCAAACAATGTATTACAAGCTAGATTGCCCTAGAGTATGTTTCGATGTTTTTAAAGGGGGGTCCCCTGCCCTCCTTATATAGTTCAGAAGGCAGGGTTACAGATCTGGAAACTAATCTTAGCCAGTTATAATTGCCATATGGAGCCAGATAAGGATTCCTAACCTAACCGATCAAGACCTTGCTTGATCCCCAAGTATAGTTTGATGCCTTGCGCCAGACTCCATCTCGATGATCTGGATCACGCGTCGTCATGTAATGGGCCGGACCGTCTGGTCTGGGCTTGCCCATGTCTAGCCATAAGGGTATAGGGTTTTATACCCCCACAGAAAGTAGAATACTAGATGATCACGCCCAAGTGATCTAGTCCTCGTCACCCGCCGGGTGGAGGCAGTGCTTGTAGAAGCCCTGGTAAAGCATGTCATCTGCAACAGGAGGGAATAAATCCTGAGTATGAGAATGTACTCAGCTAGACTTACCCGTCGAAACGGAAATAAAAGACACCAAGGATCATGCAAGGCTTTCTTTAGGTGGAGTTGGCTGACATTTCATTTGCAGAAAAGCATAAGTAGTAGTAACCATTTTAAACCTGTGCTAGCAGTGATTTTTAGCATTTACCTGTCATCTATCTTAGCACCTGTGCTAAACAATCACTTGATTATTAAACAAACATTATTAACCATAGCAAGTATAATTTGAGGCAACATTTAAATCATCATCCGATCAACCAGCCGTTCAATTAAATTGAATCTACGTTGCCGCTGCTCAAGTCAAGTGCTTACTAACCGGGAGCTACGACAATTCGAATCAAATTCCTATCTAGCTGGAGGGGTACTTCTAACACTCACCGAGACACGCCTCGCGAAGGCTACTCAGGTCACCTTTGTTATAATTCAGGAATCACGGGTTCGACTGATGCCGCATCCCTAAGGGCAACACTCTGCCAGGTGATAGGGACTCCAACCCCCTCTTGGTCTTACGCCAATGTTCCCAAGCACATCCTTACTTCCTCCAGAATGCGCACTTGACCCCCCGATTCCTGGCCTGAACTGTATTACTTGGCTTCACGGTCGGAACAGCTTATCTGGCCAACTAAGTGTTAGACTCCATTCAACATGACTCAAGGATGTACAGCGAATCGGTCCTTAAACAACTCAGATGGGCATAGCTTCGCACCCAAGACATGAAGTGTCTTACGACTGCACTATCGAACTCCCGCCCGGTCTCAATTTCATTTTCAAGCATGGTTCCTTCCACGATAGCAAATATAGCCAACGGTGACCCACTTCATCCTAAAGCTTGCGGATGATAGGAAATCACCCGACTTCTGCTACACTAAGCAAGGCTAAGCAATAACACATGCCTAAACTGTAATTGGAATTCAAGTTTGATATCTAAACAAGGATAGATATAGTGTAGCAAATGTTTTCACTCAACTCCTACAACTTAATGCAATAAAAAAGTAAAAGTACTCAAATAATATGTATACAAATCTTGGGTTAGCATGCACCGGGGCTTGCCTTTCAGAAAAGACGAGGGACGGTGATTAGGGCACTCGGGTAGCTCCTCAACGATGCTTTCTTCGCTTGCTGTCACCTCGGTCTCCTCTAGCTGCTCCTGCTCCTTCTCCTGATGCGCTCCCTCGAACTCCAGAAGTATCACACCCTCTAGTACACCTATTGCATGGATGCACATGATAAATTTCATGGATACATAAGAATGAATGCATATGCTCGGTGAATGCGTATGCGGACTACAGTAACAACTTAACACTCTATTCAAATCACTTTAACCATACGTGCAAATCTCTTCTTTGTTAGAGAAGTACTTACTAAGTCTACACAATCTAATGTATAATTGCTCTTCATTAGTTAAGGTCCTAGCACCTAAACAACCAACAAGAGCAACATTACTTAAGTCCGCACAAACACATTCACATTTCAGCAAAACTAGAATCTGGATAGCAGCTTATTCTTTTAACCATAACTAGAGATATACAAATCCAAATTACATGACACAAGACAATCTGGAAAGCTCCTAAAATGCTCTACAAAACATTTTCAGACCTCAAGACGTGATTCCCAAATTTACCTAGTCGAATTCTTAAAGCTCTAGAAATCTGTCCTCTCCAAACAGAGAGCAGTTATTTCTGGATACCAACTTCAAACTACTAGAACTACTAAAATACTAGGCCAAATACCACGAAATTTTGATACAAACTAGTTTAAGAAGTTTATTACAACTTTGGTAATCACAAGATTCCCAGAAATCACTTTTATCAAAGCCTAATCCCAGAAATGCTACCAACTGTCTAGAAGGCCTAATAATATTAAAATTAAATATTTACTTATGTGTCAAACCAACCTTTTGACTAAACCAAAGGTGCCACTAATTCACACATGATACAAAACTGCCAGAAAGTAAGGTGTGCCAACCCAAATCATTTATTTTAATCCCTTTCTTAATTTAATTAGTTAATCAAGTGGGAAAATAAACCTAGATACAAACTGTTCATAAAATTTTACAAAAATTACTGTGGATCCTATACACTACCAGGAGGCTACTGCAAAAATTTGAGCCAAGGTTACCAACAGGAACTCCCTACACAAAATTATCAAGCCAGCAGGACTTATTCTAGCATAATCAAGAAATCATATTGAAAAGTATCAAATAATAGAACAATATTTTTCCTAGAAATCCTAAAGTACCAAGACACTCTCCACAAAATTTCATGGTTATTGGACATATAGAAAAAATTATGAAAATTCATTCAAGTATCACCAATTATAAAATGACAAATGCATAACTTGAAAACTACTCAAGCACTGATATTCAAATTTTTACCAGAGCTATCATATACCTAAAACAACACACTCACCAAATTTCATAATTTTTGGAGCACTAGAACTCAAGTTATAAAATTAACAATTTTGAATCCATTTTAAAACACCTTTCAAGTTTCTATTTAGCTTTCCCAATTTTTATACTTAAAGTGTGCATATTATATTTTTCTTAAATACTACACTTTATACTGAATCTAACAAAATTGGAATCACCTCATTTGGATCTACGATTCTTGAGATATGGATTTTACAAACTAGCATTCAAATCTGTGAAAATAATAAAAGAAAAACCAAAACAAAACCTAAACCGGCTACTAGGCCGGCGCGGTTAACCGTGCGGCCCGCGGCTGCTCCCGCCTGCACCTGTGCTGACACGGGAGGCCCGCGGTCAGCGGCACAGAGACAGGAGAAGAGAGTCGCCGAACTCCAGTGAGCTCTAGCTCATCGGTGATGGCTTCTCTAGCGAAGGAAAGGGTACCATCGTGTTCCTCTCGACCTCCCGCATCTACTGACCCTCTAACGATGAACGCTACGAAGCCCTAGCTACGACGGCCATGGCGGTGGCGGCTCGGTGGTGCGCCGGTGAACCCCAACCACTAGGCGACCATCTATGGTGTGTATCGGCTCCCTAGAGCCATGGTGGACCTAACTAGGCTACTGCTAAGGACTAGGGTGGAGTGAAGAAGTGTGGCCGCGTGCGAGCACTAGCGGCGGCCATGGCACGGTGGTGCATGGCCGTGTTCCTGTGTGACCGGACCAGCGCTCTAGGTAACATCTTCACAAGAGCATCTAGACATGATGGGGAAGCCGAGACGAGGATTAGAGGAGAGGGAGAAATGTTGTGTAGTGCCAGCCATGGAGGACCATTAGGGCGGTGATGCTCTAGTGAAATCTGAGCGGGGAGAAGCCAGCAATGTCGCTTACCCTGAGCTCGGTTGCTCCAACGGAGTGGTCGATGAGGTTCATGAGGTGGTGGCGGAGCTGTGGGTGTGGCATAGTGGGCGGCAGTGCTATGACGTGCGTGTGTGAGCTCAACGGAGCAATGGCAGCGATGGCGTCTTGGTCCTCCATGTGGAGAGAGTGAGAGGGAAAGTAGGGCGAGGTGGAGGCAATCGACAACGTTGTGGCGCTCTTGAGTCTCTGGTGACCTAACTGGTGGGGCCAAGGCTGGCGTACAAATGCCACAACGTGCCCACATGGTGTTCACGGCCTGAGGTCAGTTGGCCACTGAAGCTGGCTCCTCTGAATCGATGGTGCCCAATTCAGTTAGGGCAGCGACTGATAGGGCGTTTTGTGTGTCCATTATCTCTCAAACCGTCTTGTTTCAACGAAAGGCATAATTAACAAAAATATAGACCTATATGAGGCCTACAACTTTGTCAATTGCAGCTCGATCTGGTTCAGCTTAGTTTGGAAGATATAGTGCTCTAAAGTGAGGTAGATGAAACTGTGAACTGCATTTCAGACTTAGAAAATTTTCTAAGGGTTGGAACATAACTTCAACTGACTTGTGGGCACTATTTGAGCATGTTCCAGCCATTTTCATGAGATAACCCTAAAACAACTTTTGTTCCCTAACAATTTTTCTACAACTTTGTTTAATGGTGCACATCCATGCAAGATATCTAAGTTGGACTTTTTAAATAGTCAAACAAAAGTACCCTAGAGGTCAACACCTAGTCAATATCACTTAGAAGGGCAATTTGGTCATTTTGGTTAACATGAACATTGTTCCACTAAATATCCTAAGTGAGTTAAGGTGTTTTAGGACCTAGCTAACCACTCTACACATTGGCTATACACATTTCTAAGTGTCACATATGTTGAAACAAGCAAAACAAGCAATTCACTTCATTAGTTTCACTACCATGTTTCATATGTTTCAAGCCTTTGTTGCAACAATTAAACTTGTCATGCTATACTAACAACATTGCCATGTTTCAATGTATGAGAAGCTCATGTTGCATCTACATGTTACACTAACCACATTTCATAAGCCAACAATTATGAAACAAGCACATATGGGTATGTTGCATACTCATGTTTCAAGCCAAACAACGCATAAATGATATGAATGATGCTCATGCTTATGAAATGCAAGTGCAATTGTGGAAGCCAAACACCTGGGGTGTTACACACATCCCCAACACCAAAAGACTCTAGACGACACTAGAAGGCGACCCTCCGAAGGGGGGCCTACCTGGCATTGAGCCAGGTCGGCTGACCTAGGTCGGCTGATCCAAGTGGGTCTCACCTGTTAGCGTCCTTCACAAGTTGGTTTTCCGCTACCATTGAGGTCCAATCTCAATTGTTGCTTAAGTCGGTTTGATCCAAGGACTCTGGTTCATTCCACCGGCCTATATAAGCAGCCCTGCACCCCTTAAGGCAGAGGCATCCTAAAACCCTAATTCAAATTTTCTAGTGAGGATCAAGAGAGGGGTCCCATGAAAGGATCAACCTCTCAAGAGCCAGCATTCAAGAGGGATTAGTCCTCAGTAGGATCTAGTCTTTAGAAATAAAAAGGTAGTGAGGGAAGAGTTTGGAGGAGGTGTCGGCCTGTTGGTGCTCCCTCTACGGCTTATACCTTGGCGGAAGTCAACCTACGTTTGAGATTTCTTTAATAATCAACTTCTTATTTTAGTAAGCAACATTGTTCATATTGTTCTCCTAGTTTGTGAGCCTCTTTTTAGTACTTTAATCTATCTAGCTTAGGTTAAAGTATTATTTGTAGTGTAAGCGTGGCGCTTAGGCTCGGATAACTCGTAGATGCACCCTACTTTCTGGATTGGTGGTAGATTCATGATTGTGATAGCTACTATATATATATATATATATGATAATACTCTGTATATATATTTAGTTCATTGAATCCTCTGTAGTCCACCTCCTGTCTATAGGCCAAGTAGGACCTGGTTGCTAAGAAAAGCATCTTCTATTGGTGTCTTTTCTTAAGTAATGTCCCCAGATAGAATAGTAGAAGACATAGCTTACTGAGATTAGAAGACCTTGGCAATTTCCTCTACACTCTTGACCTTCTTAAGTCTTGTTGCTGCTCTGAGTTAAGTTGGACCGTAGTTAACCTCACACATTTCCCTATGGATACGATATTTAAAACCCTCCAGGTGAAAGCCACTGCGGTATCCATGCGCTTGCAAATTTATCTGTGTGCATTAAAATATACCAACAAGCTTTTTAGCACCGTTGCCGAGGAAACGGTTGCTGAGTTAACTTTGAACCTAGCTTAACCTTATATTATAATTTTATTCTTTTATGTTTTATCCCTTCATTCTTTTCTTTTCTTTTCTATTATGAATTCCACCCCTATCTATTAATTTGCTAAACCAACGAGCACGAGCTCTAAACCACTAGAATCTTAAGAGCCTATCCTAACACCTAGCTATGAGCTATGCCCATATTTTATAAACATGATTCAAGAACAATCCTTCTTAGGAGAAGGCGATGCAAATCCATACTCGCACCTACAAGAGTTTGAACAGACATGTGCATGCTTGCGTATCGCTAGCATGTCATACAATACCTTAAGATGGAAGCTTTTTTCGTTTTCTTTGAGGAGAATAGTTAAATAGTGGTACAAACTGACCATATGAAGTATGCAAGGAGACTGGGAGATGTTATGCTCTAAATTTTGCTTGAAAATTTTTCCCATCTCTAGAGTGGCCAACCTTTGAATAGAAGTTCTAACTTTGAAACAACATGAGGAAGAGCCTCTTGATGCATCCTAGGATCGTTTTAATGACCTCATCACCACTGGCCTAGACCTTGCTATTCTAGAACCGATTATTCTTCAACATTTTTATTTAGATCTTAGCAAGGATGATGTGCAAGACCTTAATGGAGCTTCTGGAGGATCTTTCTTTTCTTTATCTGTTAGTGAAGCAAGGCTTGTCCTTGATAATATCCCAAAATCCTCTAAGGGAAGAAGAAATTCTACCTTTGGAAAACCCTTTTGAATTTAAGGGTAATCTCATTGATTTTGGGAGAACAATGAAGCCTCATCCACATAAGAGACCTCCAAGTGAATATAATCCAACTCCTCTTAAGGAAGAGTCTCTTAGGAAGCGTCCTTATTCCCTTATAGGACATCAGGAAGAATTCAAGGATGACATGTCAAGGACGGGATATATATGCAACAAGTGTTTTCATCCAACACCTATCACTTAATGCAACAATACATATAACATATATACTCAATTGAATTTTTAGAAATTAGGAGGCTTATAATGCTCTGGGGCTTGCCTAGGATCCGACACAAGTCAGTTAGGTTAGCTTGCACCATCTTGTGGACACCTCCGATCCTAGGACTTGCTTAGTCCTTCCATCTTTGGGATAGTTCACCAAACACCATCTTCAGGTTCGGCTCCACATCTCGTCCTTCATGTGGTGCATCTAGCGTACCTAGATGAGATGCAAGATGCAAGTGTATAAACACATGGAATTGCAATAGACAATGCATTACAACAGTAAGACAAACATGAGGTTACACTAAACACACATAAACACTTCACATTGCTTAATTAAACATCACACAACCTATCATGCTAAGATAGCAAGGAAAGCAATACCAAACACGACACAAGATTTACAAAGTCTCAGGTGTACTAACTCAATCACCAAGGACATGAATCACACTTAGCAACATGCAAGCAAAGTAACCAAGCATTCATGTATTTTCAGCAATTCTGGACATACATGCAGTAGCTGAGTAAATAAATCATATCTAGAGTTCTACAAATTCAAATAACTTGCAAGAAGACATTCTAGAAATCTTATGAAATTATCTATATTTCATTTATAAATATCACATCATGATTCCAAAGTTTACCAGGTCAAAATAGCATAAGAACAGAATCAGCTTTTCACAAAACTGAGAGCAATCAAAACTGAACCAAACTTGGAACAGCTGTAACTCCTAAACTACTTGGTCCAATGCCACCAAATTTTAACAGAAGCTAGATATATGAATTATCTACAACTTTTGTATAAACAAGTTTCACAACAAAGCACATTATCATGAAGAACTTTGTCAAGTCCCCAGATCTGTCTAGAAACCACACTTGCAAGAAAATAAATATTAACTTATGGTACAAACATATAATTGGACAAAACCAACTCTACCAATACATCACACCTATTAAAGGAGCACCAGAAATCATGGTGTCACCATCTAAATAAATTCTTTAGAGGCATTTCTTAATTTATTTAGATGCCTAGGTGATTTAATGAACATATACGAAAAGTGCACCATAAACTCTACAAACATTATAGTAGCTAGCGTATCATCACAATAGTCTACTATACAAATTTCAAGCCATTTGGACTTTTATATCAACGTCTATGAAAAAGACAAATTGCTATTACAAGAAATCATGTGAGAGCAAGATACACTAATAACTCACTCATATGGCAACCAAAATTCATGAAATTTTTACCACACATCAAACATCACATGAGTAGCATGGCACAAAAATTTCACTTCATTTAGAGCCCTACATTTGTAGTTATCAAAATGACAAATACAACTAGCATTAAAAACCTAGCTGCATAAATCTATTTTTACAGCTAAAACTTTAAACTAAATCATGAAATTATAGATCCACTGCATATACAATTTCACAAGGATTCCAAAAAGTCCTCATTTGCTATTTTACAATTTTCCTATGAATTACTACGAATTTCCAAAGTTCCTGTCAATTTAAAACAAATAGGTCCCTAGGAGCACTATTAATCTAAGTCATGTACTTCGTAGAAAACACCCTGAACTTGTTCCTATTGCAACACAAGGTCCCCAATGAGAACTGAAGCAGAGGAGGCAGAGCAAGTCGCCGGGAACGGCGATGTCGGCCGGCTAGGGCCTGCCAGGTGGCAGGGAATGGTGGGAAAGCACTAGGGAACCAGCGCGCACGCGTATGTGAAAGCTCTATGTTTGGTGTTGGTAATTAGTGACAATGCCTAAGTACTAATCACAAATGCTTAAGTGTGGTAGCAAAAGGTGATTGGTACAACTCCAAGTTGATTGCAAGGATACATGGTGATCATGATCATATGATGCCACAATTGGAGAAGAAATGGTGGATTGGTGCAACCCTATAGAGCTCAAGGCAAAGGTATATGCTAGGGGTTGTACTTTGGTAACCAAGACACCTAGTGGGTGTGGTTACATTATAGGTTATATAGCCATACTATAAAGAGAGAAATTGTTGTATCAATTCTAATCCTACATGTGCCTCTAGGTGACATTTCATTGAGCATATGTATTTGGATAGAGCTAATAACGCCTTGAAAAATGATTGTGAAAATGCTAACACACTTGCACATGATGATGATCACTTGATGGTGTTAGCACATTTGCATTGGCGATGGTGTTTGAGCGGTAGAGAGGGTTTGAGTTCAAGCATTTTTGAGGAGTTGAAACGCCTATTTTCCTTTACGCCAATGTCGAGTTTTGGAGGCGATGTCATGTGGTGTTTCTTGAGCTAAAACATGTGCTAAAGTGATACACATACTTAGAATAGCTCATATGTGAAAGGGTGAAACAAGTGGAGCAAGAAAAGATGGAAATTTGCTTGAGTAGGCGACAGACGCTGGCTCCAGGAGCAACAGACACTGAGAGCGCATCTATCGGGCAACCCTGGCTTCAGCGTGGTTTGGACGCACACGCATCAGATGTGGGGGTGTCTGAGCGACGGACGCTAACATCAGCATCTGTTGACCTACCTTCGTTCGTGCGCTACTGAAGGAGGCGACAGACGTGGTGTTGTTGAAGCGACGGACGCCTCTGTTGCAGCTCTGCGCGTTGGGAGCTTACTGGACTGCGTCTGTCGTGGCAACGGACGCATGACCCTCCAAGCGTTGGATGTGTTTATTGTGCGAGAATCGACTGTTAGATTTTGAAGCTCATGGACACATGGCACATGGAGGTGCGACGGACACTGGATGCCGCGTCTGTCATGTGAGCGATAGATGCATCCGTCGGTCACGCAGTGAGCCCAATGGCTCTTTTCGAAGGGGTACATCTATACATACTTGGTGGCCGGCTCTTGCCTTTATCTCTTGGACTTTTGACATTCTTGTGAGCACATTGAGCTGAGCCAAAGCATCCCCTCTCATCCCAACTCATCTCCTTTGCATTCGATTGTGATCTTTGAGTGAGATTGAGTGATTCAAGTGCATCGATCATTGATTACTTTTCTTGTTACTCTTGGTGGTTGTCGCCACATAGACAGCTTGGAGAAGCTTAGAGGCATGGCAAGTGTTAGTGATTGTTCCTGGCCACCTCCCGTGATCATGTGAGGGGTTTGCACCTTCCTAGCGGAGAGCCCCAAGGTAGCCATAGTATATTACCCGTGTCATTGCAACTCCTAGCCATTTGGTAGGTTCTTGTGGCGCCTTTTGAGAGGCTCGGTGTGTGACCACGTGGTTGAGGGGGACACAACGGGGACTAGCGTGTCGGCAAGCATGTGAACCTCAGGATAAATCATCGTGTCTTCACTTCATTGATTGTGATTGATTTGTCTCGGTAGATTGGTTATCTTGAATATCATCACTTAGAATTATTGATTGGTTGGCTCAATTCATCGCCCCTCGGTGAAATATTTCTTACCCTACTCTTGCTTTACATTTCAAGTACTTTGTTGTTTTCTCTAGTGCTTATAGCTATAGTAGAGTAGCTTATTTAGTTTACCTCTTGTGGTTTAACTTGTGCGGTTGTGTGACATTCATTAGAATTGTGTATTGGATAGGTGGCTTGCAAACCCCCTATAGGCTAAGCAAAACTTGTTTCATGCTGTTTGTTATATTGATAAACTTGTTTAGCATACTTTGTAGGAATTTTTAATAGGCTATTCACCCCCCTCTAGCCATCAAGACCTTTCAGTAGGGCTGCCAAGCTTGGTCGGAGATGGCCCTGAACGGCCTAGCCACGTGCATGGGTGGCTCCAGCAGAAGATGCCCTCCGGCGTTGGTGCTTCGGCGCTGAGGAGACTCGTCAGAGGCAAGGAAGGGACTGGCAAGGCATGACGGCGCCTAGCCACACCCGTAGGGCTGCTCGGCTTGGCCCAAGATGGGCCACGGCGGTCTAGCCATGGACGTCGGCGGCGGCGACGGGAACGACTTCGGTGGTTGCGCGCTATGGTGGCGACAAGAGGCTAGGGAGGGGTGCACAGGAACCAGGAGTAGGCAGCAGAGCCAGAGGTGGTGGCTGCTGGACTCTGAGGCGCCCGGGGTGGAAGAATGGTGGTGGCCACGGAGCTTCCATGGGTATCCATGGCTGCAGTGGCCATGGAGGAGCTGCAGCGATGGTGAGAGCGAGAGAGGGCAAACGTGAGAGGCAACAAGGTGACTGGGGCCATGTCAGCATAACAACAAACAGGTGGCAAGCGTCGATGTGGTCAGCGTGGGACACAATTTGGGCTATTTCCAGGCCAAATCAGCCAATGGGCCAAAAATGAAGTTTGTTGTACTGATGATGCTCTACAACTTTCATTTAGGGTGCATGGTCATTAGTGGAATGGATAAACAAGTAATTAGGCTCCAAAGTGGCTACATTAGTGTGTTGACCATGATTAACAAACTCAACAAATGATGGTCAAAATGAAATGCAACTAGTGCCATCTTCTAGTATGCCCTTCTCCAAGACATAAACTCCAACTTCTATAAAAGGACCAACTCAAGTTGCTCAACCAATTTGGAGAACACAAAATGCCAACATGTCGATGTCAAAAGGTAACAAAGTAAACTTTTGCCGTTTTGGGAACTATTGTTGAAGGTCCAACTGAGCTCCAAATTGGGTCACACTTGATTCCTTGTTTTCACCATGAAAAGTACTTCAACTAATAGTAAGGAATTAGATTGAGCTACCACATAGATTTAGAAGATACAAATTCATGAACATGTCAACTTTCTGCTGTCAATCAAGGACTTGGAATATTTTCTGCTCTTCCAAAAACAGCAGCTGATTCAATATCGGGAGCTCTATTTGACCAAGCTAGAAGCCAAACTAGCTCTTGACCATTTAACAAAGTTTGTTCTACATAAGATGAACTACAACTTTTGTTAAAGGCCAAACCTCATAACTAGTACAGAAGTCAAACTTTCACTTTGGTCAAAGCAACAACTTGATAAAGCCTAAACTAGGGTTTTAGGCTAATTAGGGTATTTTCCAAGCATTTGCTCAACATGAACCTTTCATGACTTTTGTTGTAGAGTTCATCTAGAGTCATTTGGGCAATATTGCAAGGTTTGGTTGATGATCCATACTTTCATTCACTTAATGGTGCAATTTCAACACTTGGTAAAGTCAAACAAAGACATGACTTATCATTTCATGTGAATTTTTTATTCCAAACTTCACAAAACTTTTCCAAGGATCACTATAGATGGAGAGTGATTTGAGATACATGAAAGAAGTGACATCAACACCCACTTGCATTACCAAGCATGAGCACCAAACATACACACATTGAAACACAAAGTAACAAGGTATGTTGCATATGTTTCAAGGAGATGTTTCAAGCACATTCCATATATACATGTTTCACATGTTGCACTAGTATGTTCCATATGTTTCACTAGTGCATCACATATGTTCCATGCTCATATATGAACAAATGATGCTTAGGCTCATGCCATGCAAGTGCCAAAATGCAAGCCTAACACTTAGGGTGTTACAAGCTTTGTCAAATTGTTTGTGGCCATTGTAGAGATTCTCGTCATGCACCCTGTTGGTGGTTCTTAACACACATTTATACCACCAACATTTCAACAAAACAAAGAAAATATGACCACCAAAACTTAGGAATAGATTTTATAACTAACATTCTCCACGAGTTTTGCTACTTATATGTTTTGCAGGCACAAACACGAAAAACAACAAAATACGCTTTCCAGAAGACATATTTAGGCAAAACAAATGCAAAGCCCATTCAAACTTCACAATTGGACCGAAACACTAGCGGGGGAGACATCCAGGCTAAGCCAGCAGCTCACCAGGGCAAGGCGGTGGTGAGCGGGCTGGCCTAGGGTGCAGCCGCACCCATGGTGCGAGCGCACCGCCTCCAACTCCGCTCGGTCCCACCTTTCTCTAGTGGTACATTAAATGCCTTAGAAGGCAGCCGCATGTGGTGTTTCCTAAAATACATGAAGCAAATGACCATGTTCAAGCTATAAAATAGCCCCATCCTCACATTCATTAGCATCATACTCATTTTGGAGAAGAAGAAGAAGGGCTACACTCATTCCATTAGCTTGTAGCTAGACTAGTTAGGGAGTGAGAGAGGGAAAGAGTTAAAGGAATAGTGGAGTAGCGGTACCTTCTACCTCTTGTACTAAGCGAGCCTTATACCTTGGGAGAACAGAGTGCCAAACTTGTCGGCCCCCTCTACACATTTGTACCTCTATAAACGTCATGCTACTTGGAGTAAGATGTTTGTGTTCTTCTTTTGGTTTGATCTCTTAAGTATAAGTTAACATTGTTACTACTTACCTATGGGTTTGTTGTCTAACCTTGTGATGGATACTCTAGTAGAGGACTCGTGATAAAGATGGAAGTTCCTAGCCAACGCTAGAGTAGTAGCGGTTAGCGTAGACATAGTGTCTAATCTACACATTACCTTCATTTGCCTCATATCCCATAGTTTAGGGGTAGCCAGTAGGTGGTGATAGCCCTGTCCGTCCTTTGTAATCCCCACGTTCAGATACGGTGTAGAGCTACAGGCCGGTATCGCTTGGCAGACCAAGCATAAGCCAATGCCTGAAGTGAGTCTGTAGTAGCAAAGTTATCTTTACCTAAGGTTTTTGCCCTTAAAAGAACCTCACTACCCAAGTTACACTTCATCCTATTCTCCTAGGTAAACTAGCCAAGATACTACTTACATTACCATTCCTTTAGGAAAATATAATACCCTGAATACTTCTAGGTGAAGTGCTACAACGGTACTTTCGTGCACTTGTAGATCTTTCTGCTTACGCTAAGAAGCACCAACAACCATTTCTGGCACCATTGCTGGGGAACGGTTGTTGTTTTAGTCTCCGAACCTAGTTTGCCCACGTATCCTTTATTTTTACCTTTCTTTTTTTTATTCTTTTTTAATGGAACAACTTGCCATTAAAAACCTTTCTGCTCCCAAGGGCGAGTTCGTTGAACCTCCACAATCCTCGAAGCTAATCATAGCTTCTAGTTACGAACTCTGCCCTGGCTTCATAGCCATGGTTCAGGAACAAACCTTCTTGGGGATGGATTATGAAAACCCCTACCACCATTTAAGGGAGTTTGAGCAGCTCTGTGCTTGCCTGACCATCTTAGGCATGTCACAAGAAACTCTTCAGTGGAAGTTGTTTCCTTTCTCGCTTGATGAGAGGGCGAAACAACGGTACACCCATAATATAGGGAAGGTAGCTGGTGATTGGGAAGAGCTAAGGAACAAATTCTATCTAGTGTTCTTCCTTATATCCCAAATCACTGCCCTACAACAAGAGATACTCATCTTCCAACAAAAAGAGAAGGAATCCATAGGTGCAGCTTGGGATAGATTCTCAATTTTAATGAGATCTGGCCCAGACATGTCTATACCCAATCACGTGCTTTTTACAACATTTCTGGTTAGGGCTTAGCAAGGAATCTACCCTACAGCTCGATATAGCTGCCAGAGGTTCATTTACTCATAAAACTACAGCAAAAGGAGAAGCTCTCCTAGATCGCATTCTAGAGAACACTCCCCCGCTAGAACCCCTCCGAGTAGAACCCAAGCCGAGTCATGAGGAAGTATCTTCAGCCAAGGCCAAACCCATAGAATTCTTAGAGAGACCCTTGCTCGAACCAAAAGATCTAGAGAAAGGTTTCCAATCTTTGGACCTTCTGTATTTCAAGGATGATTTTTTTCAAAGATTTCAGAAATACCTTGAAATACTCGTGCCAAAAGAGGCCACTAGTTCTTGTCACTCCTCTTGAGCCATTAGATAAAGAATCCCTTAGAGAATCTATCAAGGAGTTGACCGTGATAATAAGCAATGAATGGGTGGAAGAAGGAGAGCGTTCTTCTGAAGAAATTTAGATTCGCGTTCCTCCTTCAACCATTCGCTACAAAGTTCTTAGGACAATGGTGGATATACTTTACTTATGCACTTTCAGAGCGAACTTGATTTCTGTATCATTCATGTCTGCCTATTTTGGCAATGAACCCCTTGCTCCAACAAACAAATCTCTTAGAAATAACCCATGGTCGGTTTTGAAAGGGCATGGAATTCTACACAACACTACAATTCATCACGATGATGCTGTAATGGCTCTTGATTTCCATGTCTTTGACATTCAGGACTTTGGCATTTTGATAGGGCATCCCCTAGAAAAACTCTTTGTTAACCCACCAAAAATAGGGGATCTAGACATAAAGTTGGGGAGAGATACTTTTGCCATTCCTATCACTCAAGAAAAAAACTCGATGGCAGAATCTCTCCCATATCCTAACTTGCCCATGGAAGTTATGTCGGTTTTGCCCTTTGATTCTCCCAAACTGTAACAGAACCGACCAAACTATAAGAGCACAAGTACCAAAAACAAGTGCCGAAACGCTCAAATTTTCGAACTTGAGCTCATATAATCCCGGTAGTCAATCGAAACCATGAAGAATTTCAAACCAACTCTTTTACAACCAAGATCGCATCATTCAACATACACATCACACGTTACATATCAAAAGTAGAGCAGAGGTTCTTTTACAACACACGGAGTCACAGATTATTACAAACCAAGTTCATAAAGTAGCGGAAGCATAACACACGCATTAGTTCACATACTACTGCCAGTCTTAATGATCAACATCCCACAAAAGCATTAAGGAAAGTACATAACAGACGATCACGCCCGAGTGATCCAGTCCTCGTCACCCGCAGGGTGGAGGCAAGTCTTGCAGAAGCCCTGATAAAGCATGTCATCTGCAATAGGAGAGAATAAACCCTGAGTATGGGAATGTACTCAGCTAGACTTACCTGTCAAAACAGAAAATAAGAGACACCAAGGATCATGCAAGGCTTTCATAAGTGGAGCTGGCTGACATTACCTTTTTGTAGAAAAGCATAAGTAATTTAAACTCTTTTAACCTATACTAGCATTTATTTTTAGCATTAACCTGTCATCTATCTTAGCACATGTACTAAACATTCACTTGAGTAATCAAACAATAATATTATTATATCCATAGCAGGGATCAAATTGCAGCAACATTACATCATTCTCTTAACCATCTATTCCATTTAATGAGATCTACGTTGCCGCTGCTCAAGTCAAGTGCTCACTAACCGGGAGCGACGGCGATTCAAATCGAATTCCTATCCAGCTGGAGGGGTATTTCTAACACTCACCGAGTCACGCCTGGCGAGGCCTGCTCAGGTCACCTTTGGTATAGTTCAGGAGCCGTGGGTCTGACTGATGTCGCATCCCCAAGGGCGACACTCTACCAGGTGCTAGGGACTCTAACCCCCCCTTGGACTCACGCCAATGTCCCCAAGCACAATGTTTCTCTCCTCCAAGATGCGACCTACCAGTCGATTCCCGCCCTGAACTGTATTACTAGGATTCACGGTTGGAACGACTTATCCGGCCAACTAAGTGTTAGACTGCGTTCAACATGACTCAAGGACGTACAGCGAATCGGTCCTTAAACGACTCAGACGGGCATAGCTCCGCACCCAAGACGTGAAGTGTCTTGCGGCTACACTATCGAACTCCCGCCCGGTCTCAAATTCATTTTTAGGCATGGCTCCATCCACGATAGCCAAAAGAGCCACTCGTGACCCATTCCTATATCTCGCAGATGACCGGAAATCACCCGACTTCTACCGGACTAAGCAGGGCTAAGCATTAACACGGACCTAAAACTAATTTAGGGTTTAAGTATGATATCTGGACAAGGATAGGTGTAATGCAACAAGTGTTTCCATACAACTCCTACAACTTAATGCAGTAAATAAGTAAAAGGACTCAAGAATTATATTTCAATGATTAGGTCAGCATGCACCGGGGCTTGCCTTTCAGAAAAGAAGACGGGCGGTGATCTGGGCACTCAGGTAGCTCGTCAATGGCGTGTCCTTCGATGGCTGCCTCGTCGGGTTCTCCCGGCTGCACCTAGTCCTCCTCCGGAATGGTCCCCTCGAACTCGAGGAGTGTCACCCCCTCCGGTACACCTATTGCATGAATGCACAATAAATCTCATGGATGCATAATGAATGCAATATGCTCGGAATGGAATGCATTGCAGCAATTTAAGTATTCTATTCAAATTACTTCAATCTTACGTGCAAATCTCTTCTCCGGTGGAGAAGTACTTACCTAATCTACACAACCTAATATACAATTGTTCCTCTTCATTTAGGGCCCTAACACCTAGAATCACAAGAACAATATCACTTAGGTTTACCAGCAACAAATCGTCAGATATCGTAACAACATAATCTGGACAGCAGCTACGTAATCTTATTATAACTGGAGATTTCCAAATCCTAAAGGCATGATACAAGACAATATGGAAAGCTTATAAAATACCCTACAATTCATTTTCAGACCTCAACACTTAATTCCAAAGTTTACCTAGTCGAAATTCCAAAGTTCCAGAAATCTGCCCTCTCCAAACAGAGAGTAACCATTTCTAGATAGCCACTTTAAACAGTTATAACTTCTAGACTACTAGGCCAAATACGATCAAATTTTGACACAAGCTAGTTTAACCAGTTTACTACCACTTTGGTATTCACAAGTTTTCCAGCAAACCCTTTTATTAAGGGTCAAACCCAAAAATGCTACTAGCTGTCCAGAAAACCTAGAGTTCAGAAGATTAAATATTTATTTATGTGTCAAACTTCCTCTATGACTAAACCAATGATACCAATAGTTCACACATATCATAAAAACACCAGAAAGTAAGGTGTGCCAACCTAGAACATTTATTTTCATCCTTTTCTTAATTTACTTAATTAATTAAATGGGAATTTAAACTTATATTCAAACTACTTAGAAAATTTTATAAAACTTACAGGAGGCTCCCTGGCCTACCAAGAGGCTACTGTAAAAATTTGAACTAAATTTATTCACAGAAACTCCCTACACAAAATTCACAAGCCAAAAAGGCTGATTTTTGCAAAAATAGAAAACCCTAATGAAAAGTGTCAAACAACAGATTTCATATTTTTCCTAGTATCATCCTACCCTAAGAACAACACTCCCAAAATTTTACCTTTACTGGAACTATAGAAAACTTATGAAAATTCAATCAAGTATCTCTTAATATAAAATGATAACATCATAACTTGAAAACTACTCAAGCAATAGGATCCAAAGTTTTACCAGAGCTAGCATATATATGAAATCACATACTCACCAAATTTCATAATTTTTTTGGAACATTGAAACTCAAGATATGATTTAAACAAGTTTGCATGTAATTTAAAACACATCTCAAAACCCTAATTAACTCTTCCAGAAAATAAACATCACATAAGCATTTGATATTTTTCCTAGAGGCTACTCTTTATTTGGAGCCAAACAAATTTTGGATCACCATTTTTGGATCTACCAAACCCTAGATATGAAAATCACAAACATCAGTCAAATCTGTGAAAATGATAAAGAACTGGATTTTTCAAAAATCAAAAAGGGCACTTGGCCGGCCGACCCGCCAGCGCGGCCCAGCTTGCGCGCTAGCTCGGGCGATAGCGCGGCCCAACTTCCCGCGCGCGGCCTGCGATGACCTCCCGCCCGCGCGCGTGCGTCTGCCGGGGGGGCCCGATGTCAGCGAGAGAGGGACAAGGGAGCGGCGAGCCGAGAGCTCCGGCGAGCGGATTCACACCGCCAGCGGCTCCCCTAGCCAAGCCGAGCACACCACCATGCTCTCCACACAAAACCACACCTAGGCATGTACTTTTCCCCAATGCTACCGCACCGGAGCACCCTTGCTGATGGTGAGGGCGGACGGCAGCGAACGCGTGGCGGTACGCCAGCGTGCTCCGGCCGCTAGATGGCCGACAGAGGGGTGCACCCGCTTCCTGGAACCCTGGCAGACTTTCCGAGGCTACGCAAACGGATTGGGATGGAGTGGAGCAGCTTGGCCGCGTGAGCACCTGGCCGTCGGCCATGGCGGGGCAGTGCGTGGCCGTGTTCCGGCTTGACCGCACCGAGACTAGCGGTAGCATCATCACCCGAGCATCTAGGTGTGCTGGGGAAGAGGGGATGTGAGCGAGGGAAAGCGGAGGAGTGCGATGCAGTGCTGGCCATGGTGACTCCTAACCACGACGGAGCTCCGGTGACATTTGGAATGGGCGGAGGCGACAATGCGGCTCACCTTGGGCTCGATTGATGTCACAGGTTGGTCGAGGAGGTGCAGGGCAGTGTGGTGGAGTGAGGGGTGTGATTTGATTTGGCCGGTAGGAATGTGACGGTGAGCTCTCATGGCCGCGACAAGGCACGCGGCGGCGATGTGGCTCAGGGCGTCTGCCTGAGCGCGGAAGGAGCGAGAGAGATAGCAGAGGTGCGAATGAGGTTGGGGGCAGCATCGTGGCGATGTAGGGGTTCGTCCGGACCTGACCGGTGGGGCCATGGCCGGCGTACGGCTGCCACCGCGCGACCATGCGTCGACGACAGCCTGCGGCCGGTCAGCCACGCTGGTCTGACAGACTGAAACGAAACCGTCATTCAGTGACTGATAGAGCAAGTTTGATGCAGATTATCTCCTAATCCAGCTCGAGTTAGCAGAAGATGGTAATACAAAAATGGTAGAGCTACATGAGGACTACAATTTTGTTAATTGGAGCCTGGACTGGTTTGGCCGGGTTTGTAAGTTACAAGCTGTCAAAGTGAGGTACAGTGAAACGGTTACAGCTCAACACTTAGTCAAAATTGCTAAGTCCCAAAACAGCCTCTAAAACTGACTTGTGGGCCATTTTTTAGTATGTTCTGGTCATTTTCATGAGATGGCCATATTAGAACTTTTGTTCCTTATGAAATTATCTACAACTTTGCTTAAGGTTGCTCCTCCATGCAAGGTTTCTAAGCTGGACTTTTTAATTGGTCAAACCAGATCACTCTAGGGTCCAAACTTAGTCAACAACCCTTGGAAGGGCAATTTGGTAATTTTGGTCAACATGAACATTGCTCCACTACTTACCCTAAATGTAATTAAGGTGTTATAAGACCTAATTAGCCACTCTACACATTGATTGCACAAAATTCCTAGTGTCACATACTTTGGAACAAGTAATTCAATACTTTCACCCAAATGTTGCAAGCTCATGTTGCACATGTTGCATGAGTGTGTTGCATGAAACTTGCTAATTATGTTACACTAAAGTGGTTGACATGTCTCAAAAGGAAATTGCACATAAGGTACTTGTGTGTTGCACACTACTCACTTCTTACTTCACATGAAATATAAACATATGTGGCAATGTTTCCAAAGCATGTTTCACATATTATAAGCTCATGCATGAAATGAATGATGCTCCCACTCATGAATGAGATGATTAATGTTAATGCTCATGAAATGCAATGCACTTAAGGAAGCCAAACACCTGGGGTATTACAGCCCTCCCCCCTTATAAAAATCTCGTCCCGAGATTTGGAAAGCGTACCATTGTTGATAGAATTCCTTATAACCATCACGTAAATAGTCTTCTCGCTCCCACGTAGCATCACTCTCACTACCTTGATTACTCCACATTACCTTATACCACTTGACCACTCGACTTCTAGTTACCCGCTCTTGGGTATCAATCACACGGACTGGCTTTTCTTCATAAGTTAAATCGGATTCTAGCCTGATATCTCCTAATGGAACCCTTTCTTCCGGAACTTGAAGACACTTCTTTAACTGGGATACATGGAAAACATTGAAAATGGTGCTCATTTCAGGGGGTAACTAGATCTTATATGCGACAGCGCCACTCTTTCCTATGATTTGGAAAGGACCCACATATCTCGGTGCAAGCTTCTGCTTCACACCAAAATGTTGTACACTCTTCATAGGGGAAACTTTCAGATACACGAAGTCTCCAACTTCAAACTTGATCGGTTTTCTACGGCGATCAGCGTAACTTTTCTGTCTAGCTTGAGCTGCAGCCATATGGATTTTGATGGTACAAACTTGTTCCTCAGCTTCCTTGACAAAATCAAAACCATAATACCTTCTCTCACCAGCTTCTATCCAATTTAGTGGGGTTCTACACTTACGACCATACAATGCTTCGAATGGGGCCATCTTAATGCTCTCTTGGTAGCTATTATTATACGAGAACTTAGCTAGAGGCAACCATTTCTCCCATGAACCCTTGGACAAAATAACACAAGCCCGTAATAGGTCTTCCAAGATTTGGTTGACTCGTTCAGTCTGACCTGATGTCTGGGGGTGATAAGCAGAGCTCCTCACTAACTTGGTTCTCAGAAGATGGTGCAAGTGCTCCCAAAAACGAGCAGTGAATTGTGGACCACGGTCAGAAACGATAGTACGAGGTATCCCATGGAGCCAGACTATCTGGTTGAAGTATAACTCAGCATAATCAGTAGGATGATAGTCTACTCGAACAGGAATGAAGTGAGCCGACTTGGTTAGGCGATCTACAATTACCCAAATAGAGTTATGGTTCTTGATGGTAGGAGGAAGCCCAACAATGAAATCCATGCTTATCTCTTCCTATTTCCAACCTGGGATAGAAAGTGGTTGAAGCAATCCAGCTTTCATGTGCACAGCCTTAACCCTACAGCAGGTGTCACACCTGGCAACATATGCAGCTATCTCTTTCCGCATTTTGGTCCACCAATAGTATGGCTTCAAATCATAATACATCTTATTGCTACCAGGATGGATGGACAACTTAGAGGAGTGTGCTTCAGACAAGATCTGATTTCTAATCTCTCGGTCCTTAGGCACAACTAACCTATCTTTGAACCATAGTACACCCTCTTCATCTACCCTGAACTATGTAGTTTCTTGCTCTTTCATCTTACGCTTGATGTGGAATATGCCTGTGTTAGTCTTTTGAAGCTCAATAATTCTACTCTTGAGAGTGCAACTGACAGTGACATTGTATAGAATTGCTAGGTGCAGAAGGCGAGACAGATGAAAATCACCTTCCACTAAGGAGTGACAATGAGACTTACGGCTTAAAGCATCGGCAACCACATTTGCCTTGCCCGGATGATAGTGCACTTAGAGATTATAATTTTAATCAACTCAAGCCATCTTCTTTGACACATATTCAACTCGGGTTGGGTGAAGATATATTTGAGGCTTTTATGGTCGGTATAGATGTTGCAAACATTGCCCAATAGGTAGTGTCGCCAGGATTTCAAAGCATGAACAACTACAGCGAGTTCTAAGTCATGCGTTGGATAGTTCACCTCATGCTTCCAAAGTTGTCAAGAGGTATATGCAATTACTCGGCCTTCCTGCATCAGAACACCTCCCAAACCTATGCCTGAGGCATCACAATACACATCAAATGGTTTCTCGATATCCGGTTGCACCAAAACCAGAGCCGAGGTTAGGAGAGTTCACAGTTTGTGAAAAGCCACATCACACTCAGGAGTCCAGACAAACCTGGTGTCTTTTTACAGCAGCCGAGTCATTGGCTTGGCTATTTTTGAGAAATCCGGAATGAAGCGACGATAATAGCCAGCCAAACCAAGAAAACTCCGGACCTCGTGAACCGAGATAGGAGCCTTCCAGTTCAGTACTTCTTGTACCTTGGCAGGATCCACCATAATTCCTCCATCGGACAACACATGCCCAAGGAAAAGGTACTTCTCGAAGCCAGAATTCGCACTTACTGAACTTTGCATATAGTTGATATTCACGCAGTCTGGTGAGGACTATACGCAGATGTTTAGCGTGGTCTTCCTCATTTTTAGAATATATCAGGATGTCATCAATAAATACCACCACAAACTTGTCCAATTCGGGCATAAACACCGAATTCATCAAGTACATGAAGTGTGCGGGGGCGTTGGTCAAGCAGAAGGACATAACAAGATACTCATAAAGACCGTATCTGGTAGAGAAGGTGGTTTTTGGAACATCTTCTGGACGGATTTTAATTTGATGATAGCCAGATCTTAGATCAATCTTGGAGAAGACTTTAGCTTTAGACAACTGATCGAACAAGATGTCGATGCACGGTAGAGGGTACTTATTTTTGACAGTGGCTGCATTCAGAGGTCTATAATCTACGCACATTCGCAATGACTGATCCTTCTTCTTTACAAAGATAGCAAGATATCCCCATGAAGACGAACTAGGACGAATCAGCCCCTTCTTCAAAAGTTCATTCAACTACACCTTAAGTTCAGCTAGTTCATTCAGAGGCATCCTATAGGGTCTCCTAGAGAAAGGTGACGTGCCAGGCAACAACTCGATTTTAAACTCCACATCCCAATCCGGAGGCAGTCCCAGCAAATCATCGGGAAAAACGTCAGGAAACTCACTCACTACAGGAATATCAGCTAATGTCTTTGCTTGCACCGCATGAACTTCCCTAGAAAGGTCAATTTGCCTGGGAAGTTGCACTAGAAAACCTTTCTGATCCATAGGATCCCTGAGCATAACTACCCGTGTGGATGTATCAATGAGTACCCCATTCTGACACATCCAATTCATGCCCAAAATAACATCTATGCCTAATCCAGGCAAAACCACTAAGGTAAGCGGGTACTTTCATCCTTCTATTTCAAACTCTAGATCCCTTACTACTTGATTTGTGGAAATATTCCCACTCGCCGCTCTAATGCAATAACACCCATCTTCAACAGTATGCAATTTGTGTGCAAACTTCAATGCAAACATAGGACTGATAAAGGAATGTGAAGCACCTGAATCAAATAGCACCACTATAGAATGTTGATCAACTAGAAACTTACCAGCAGTGACTACCTCTGAAAGTCCTATGTTTGGTGTTGGTAATTAGTGACAATGCCTAAGTACTAATTCTATGCCTAAGTTGTATGTAGCATATGAGGATTAGTACATTCCAAGGTTGGTGGCAAGACGGACATGGTGATCATTATGGCCACACTTGGATTTGGACGCAACCCTACGTGATCAAGGCAAAGGTATATGCTTAAAGGTTGTGTTTTAGTAACCAAGACACCTAGTGGGTGTGGTTACATTATAGGATAGATAGCCGTACTATAAAGAGGGGAATGGCGCGGCTATTGAACTCCTAAGTGCCTCTAGATGTGCATTTCATAATCATATGCATTTGGATAGAACTAATAATGCCTCGAAAAATGATTGTGAAAATGCTAACACACTCACACAATGACAAAGATCACTTGGTGGTGTTAGCACGTTTGCGAAGGCGGTGGAGTTTGAGCAGTAGAGAGGGTTTGGGGTCCTCTCTCCCTCCCGCCTCGCAAGCTCGGCGGGATTCAGGCGTTTTTGAAGAATTGAAACGACTATTTTCCACCACGCCGGAAGTCCGGAAAAGAAACGGAGGCGAACGGAGGTCACAGAGGTGATCGGACGCTGAACCGGACGCGGTCTTTGCATGACCGGACATGTCCGGTCAGTATTCAGTGTCTGCGCGTTTTTTCAGTTTGATGATCGGACGCGAAGCGCGTCCGGTCACAGTCGATCGGACGCGTCCGGTCATTCAGGGAGCTTACTGGACTCTAACCGGACACTAGCACTGTCGCGTCTGGTCATTTCTCTAGCGCGTCCAGTCATTGTGTTGTTGTGCGCTGCTCAGGCTGACCAGCGCATCCGGTCAGTCATGGGACCGGCGCGTCCGGTCGTTTGCAGCGCGTCCGGTCTGCACGTCAAGCGCGTCTGGTCGTTGCTTCGTAGTTAGCCGTTGTGCGACCGGCGCGTCCGGTCAGTTGGACCAGCGCGTCCGGTCAGTTGGACCAGCGCGTCCGGTCTGTTGGACTAGCGCGTCCGGTCAGTGCTTCACGACTTAGCCATTGCGCGACCGGCGCGTCCGGTCAGTTGGACTAGCGCGTCCGGTCAGCACGATTTCGGCTGTTTAAGTTTCTAACAGCTCTATTTGAAGGGGTACGTCTATAAATACTCGTTGGCCGGCTCAAGGCTCTCTCTCTTGAACATTTGACATACTTGTGAGCACTTTGAGCTAAGCAACTCCCCTCCCACTCATCTCTCTTGCCTCTTTGCATATTCGAAGTGAGATTGAGTGATCCAAGTGCATTTGCATTACGAGATTGCATCTAGTTGGCACTTGGTGGTTGATTTGCTGTGGGATTCTTATTTCTCTTGGTGGTTGCCGCCACCTAGACGGTTTGGAGCAGCTTGGAGGCGTTGGCAAGAGTTGGTGATTGTTCTTGGCCACCTTCGGTGATTATGAGGGGTTTGTGCCTACCTCGGCGAAGCGCCAAAGGCAACGTTAGTGAATTGCTCATGTCATTTGCAACCTTTTGCCATTTGGTAGGTTCTTGTGGTGCCTTTTGAGAGGCTCGGTGTGAGACCGATTAGCCACCGAACCACGTGGTGAAGAGGGACACAACGGGGACTAGCGTGCCGGTAAGCACGTGAACCTCGGGATAAATCTTTGTGTCATCACTTTCATATTGTGATTGATTGATCCTGGTGTTCAGTCATCTTGGTATTCATTGTTGATCATATTGGTTGGCTCAATACTTCGCCCCTCGGTGAAACTCTCCTAACTCAACTCCGCATTACTTTCTTAGTTATCTTTACTAGCTAGTTAGCTTTGCTTTAGTAGCTCCTTTGTGTAGCTTGCTAGTTGTAGTTGTAGTTACCTTCTCGGTTTGACTTGTGCGGTTGAGTGCATATACTAGAATTGTGAATTGGTTCGGTGGCTTGCAAACACCCCGTGGGCTAAGCAAAACTCGCATCTCGCTATTTGTTATATTGATAAACTTGTTTAGCTTGTCTTTGTAGAAAATTTTAAAAGGCTATTCACCCCCCTCTAGCCATCAAGACCTTTCAAGTGGTATTGGAGCCGTGGTCACCGTTTGTAAGGCTTAACAACCTCGGTGTAAGATGGCTCAAGTTGTGTTCAACCATGTCGGGGGTAAGCCTCCATTCTTTGATGGTGTCTCATCTTTTGATCATTGGAAAAGAAAGATGAAGCAATATCTTGGCTCTATTTATGAGAATGTTTGGAAGGTAACACACCATGATTATGCTATCATTGATCCCGACAACCTCACCAACAATGATCGCATCAACAACCAATGCAACACTATGGCTCTCAATACTCTCTACAATGGGATTGATGCAAAGGTCTTTGAGCAAATCAAGGATCTTGAGATGGCAAGTGAAGTGTGGACAAGATTAGAGGAAACATATGAGGGCACTTCAATGGTAAAGAGTGCCAAGCTCTATATGCTCAAGGATAAGTTTGCAAGCTTCAAGATGAAGGATGATGAGTCCATACCGGAGATGTTCTATAGGCTACAAGTTATTGTCAATGATCTCAAGAGCCTAGGAGAAGATGTCAAGGACAAGGACTTCTCACATAAGTTCTTGATGAACTTACCTAAGAAGTTTGCTATCTTGAGGAAGATGATCCAAAGAGAGGGTTTGGACAAGGTGACTCCAAACCAAGTGCTTGGAGATGTCATGACAGATGCTTAATATGATGATGATGATGAAGATGAAGATGAGAAGAAGGAGATCAAGGTCAAGTAAGAGAAGCCCATTGCATTCAAGGCTTCATCCTCTAAGGGCAAGAGCAAGGTAGAGAGCGATGATGATGATCCATTCGATGATGAGACCATGGCCCTCCTAGTGCACAAGATGGGGAGGTTCATGAAGAAGAAAGGATATGGTGCAAGAAAGAGAAGGGACTTCATGAAGGCAAAGGAGGTGCTTTGCTATAATTGCAATAGCCCCGATCATATAGTGGCAAAGTGCCCCTATGAAGACACAAGATATCATGATGGGGAGTTGAAGTTGAAGAACAAGAAGGAGAAGAAAGAGAAGAAGAGCTTTACTATTAACAAGAAGAAAAAGGGTGGTGGCTATGTGGTCACTTGGGATAGTGATAACTCCGATAGTGATGATGATAGCTCTAGTGATGATGAGAGGACCACTCGGCGAGCCATTGCAAGCATCGCCCTCTCCAACAAGCCATCCATCTTCGACACTACATCGACATGCCTTATGGCCAAGCCTACCAAGGTAAAACACGATGATAGTGATGATGATTCTTATGCTAGTGATGATTGTAGGAGTGATGATGAGGAGGATGAAGACTACTCCAAGGATGATCTATTAGGCATAATAGATCAAATGAGCAAGGGCTACAAAAGGATAACCAAGAAGTGCAAAATCTTGGAGCAAGAGCTCATTGCTAAGAGCAATGAAAATGATGCCTTGATGGAGGATCTTGTCGCTCTCAAAAAGAGTAAGGAGTGCAAAGGAATTGAACAAGAGCTCAAAGCTCTTAGGAAATCCTTTGATGAGCTACAGGCTTCTCGTGAGTGTCTAAAGGAAGACCGCGAGGATCTTGAAATTGCTCACACTAGGCTTAAGGAAGCCCACTCCACTCTACTTGAGATCATCAAGGAAAAGGACCTCAAGTTGGAGAAGCTCATGAAGGAAGCTAAGGAGGAGCAAGTGATTGTCAATTGTGATATTGGACTAACATGTGATATTATTGATGATTCCTTATTTGTTGGTCATACTAATGCTTCATGTAGCTCATCATCATCCACCACAACCAACTCTACCTCAACTACTAGTGATTCATCACTTGTGGTGGAGAATAAGACTCTCAAGAGAGAGGTGGATGATCTCACCTGCGCATTAGGCAATGCCTTTGGTGGGGATGCCCGCTTGCTAAAATGCTTGGGTAGCCAAAGGTTCTCTCTTAACAAAGAGGGTTTGGGCTATACTCCCAAGAAGGGCAAGGCAGCCTTTGGTACTCCAAAGTCTCATTTTGTGAAGAGCAATGGTCGTTATTGCAATAGATGCAAGCAAGTTGGGCATCTAGAGATTAATTGCGATAAAATGAACAAGAACAAGAAAAATGCTAATGTACCTTACATTCCTTTTGATTCTTGTTATGTGCTTACCAAGGGTGAGAAATGTGTGCATGCTAAGTTTGTTGGTACACCAATTGTGGGTCCAAAGAAGAAGGCCATTTGGGTACCAAAGAGCTTAGTTACTAACCTCCAAGGACCCAAGCAAGTATGGGTACCTAAAAGACATTAAATTGTTTTGTAGGTAAATTACAAGGCCGGAGGAAGGCATTGGGTGCTTGATAGTGGGTGCTCTCAACATATGACCGGTGATTCAAGAATGTTCAACTCTCTCAAATCAAATGATAGTGGCATTGATAGCATCACATTTGGTGACAATAGCAAGGGTGATGTAAAGGCTCTTGGAAGGATTGCAATCTCAAATGATCATAGCATTTCCAATGTGCTCTTAGTTGAAAAGTTGAACTTCAATCTTCTCTCAGTTGCTCAATTGTGTGATCTCGGTTTCAAGTGCATATTTGGTGTTGATGATGTGGAGATAGTTAGTGTTGATGGCTCTAACTTGATCTTCAAAGGCTTTAGATATGAGAATCTATACTCGGTTGATTTCAATGCTAGTGACACTCAACTTTCAACATGCTTGCTCACCAAATCAAGTATGGGTTGGTTATGGCATAGAAGACTTGGCCATGTTGGCATGAAGCAATTGAACAAGTTAGTGAAGCATGACTTAGTTAGAGGCTTGAAGGATGTCACATTTGAGAAAGATAAGCTATGTAGTGCATGTCAAGCCGAAAAGCAAGTGGGCAACACTCATCCATTAAAGAGCATTATGAGTACTTCCAAGGTATTTGAGTTGTTGCACATGGATCTATTTGGGCCAACTATATACACAAGCATTGGTGGCAACAAGTATGGCTTTGTGATTGTGGATGATTTCACTAGATACACATGGGTATTCTTTCTTGTGGACAAAAGTAATGTATTTGACATATTCAAGATGTTCATCAAGAGAGTACAAAATGAGTTTGAGACCACAATCAAGAAAGTGAGAAGTGACAATGGAAGTGAGTTTAGAAACACAATAGTTAATGAGCTATGTGATGAGCTTGGAATCAAACATCAATTCTTGGCCAAGTATACACCTCAATCAAATGGCTTAGTTGAGAGGAAGAATAGAACTTTAATTGATATGGCAAGATCAATGTTGAATGAGTATAATATGAGTCATTCATTTTGGGAAGAAGCAATCAACACGGCTTGCTTCTATAGCAACCGCCTCTATTATCACAAGTTCCGAGAGAAGACACCATATGAGATCTTAAATGGAAGAAAGCCTAACATTGCATACTTTCGGGTATTTGGTTGCAAATGCTACATCTTGAAGAAGGGCACTAGATTGAGCAAGTTTGAGAAGAAATGTGATGAAGGATTCTTACTTGGGTACTCCACTACTAGCAAAGCTTATAGAGTTTGGAATTTGGCTAGTGGTTTACTTGAAGAAGTTCATGATGTTGAATTTGATAAAACAAATGGCTCTCAAAATGAAGAAGATAACTTGGATGATGTGAGAGGAACTCAATTGACCAATGCTATGAAAGAAATGGATATTGGTGATATTAGACCAAAGCAAGTGATTGATGTGGATGACAACAAAGATCAAGTGCTCCAAAGTCCAATCACTCAAGCTAGTGGTTCTCTAATGCAAAATCAAGCTAGTACGTCATCACAAGTGCAACAAGATCAACAAGTGGCTAGTTCATCATCTCCAACTTATGATCAACATCAACATCCAAGCAATCAAGTCCAAGTGCTTCAACCAACTAACATTGCAAGAGACCATCCATTGGATTCCATCATTGGTGACATACAAAGGGGAGTTCAAACTAGATCAAGATTGGCATCATTTTGTGCTCACTCTTCTTTTGTGTCAATGGAAGAACCCAAGGACATTGATAAAGCATTGAGAGATCCAGATTGGGTAAATGCAATGCATGAAGAGCTCAACAACTTCAAGAGAAATGAAGTATGGGAACTAGTTGAAAGGCCTAAGGATCACAATGGCATTGGAACAAGATGGGTCTTTCGCAACAAACAAGATCAAGATGGGATAGTAGTAAGAAACAAAGCAAGACTAGTGGCTCAAGGTTACACACAAATAGAGGGTCTTGACTTTGGTGAAACTTATGCCCCGGTTGCAAGATTGGAAGCAATTAGGATCTTACTTGCCTATGCTTGTGCTCACAATATCAAGCTATATCAAATGGATGTGAAGAGTGCATTTCTCAATGGGTACATTCAAGAGGAGGTGTATATGGAGCAACCTCCTGGTTTTGAAGATGATAAGAAACCAAATCAAGTCTACAAATTGAGAAAAGCTTTGTATGGATTGAAGCAAGCACCTAGAGCATGGTATGAAAGATTGAGGAACTTCTTGATATCCAAAGGATTTGTCATGGGCAAAGTTGATACAATGCTATTCACCAAGAAGATTGGGAAAGACTTGTTTGTATTGCAAATATATGTTGATGATATCATATTCGGTTCAACCAATCAAGATTATTGTGATGAGTTTGGGAAAATGATGGCAAAGGAGTTTGAAATGTCAATGATTGGTGAACTTAGTTTCTTTCTTGGACTTCAAATCAAGCAAATGAAAGAAGGTACATTTGTAAGCCAAACCAAATACATAAAGGTTATGCTAAAGAAGTTTGGTATGGAAGATGCAAAAGGAATCACTACTCCAATGAGCACTAGTGGAAGCTTGGATAGTGACAAGAGTGGCAACATGGTGGATCAAAAGCTATATAGATCAATGATCGGTAGCCTACTTTATGTGACGGCATCAAGGCCCGATGTGATGTTTAGTGTATGCATGTGTGCAAGATTTCAAGCCTCACCAAGAGAAAGTCATTTGAAGGCAACAAAGAGAATATTGAGGTACTTAAAGCATACACAAGATGTTGGATTATGGTATCCCAAAGGTGCAAGCTTTGAGCTAGTTGGATATTCGGATTCTGACTATGCCAGTGACAAAGTGGAGAGAAAGAGCACTTCCGGGACTTGTCAATTGTTGGGAAGATCACTTGTCTTATGGTCATCCAAGAAGCAAAATAGTATTGCACTATCTACCGCCAAAGCCAAATACATCGCCGTGGGTAGTTGTTGTGCACAAATCTTGTGGATGAAGGCAACACTGAAGGATTTTGGAATCAATTTCAAGAATGTGCCATTGCTATGTGACAATGAAAGTGCCATGAAGCTAACCAACAATCCGGTTCAACATCAAAGAACAAAGCATATTGATGTTCGCCATCACTTTATTAGAGATCATCAACCAAAGGGTGACATTGCTATTGAGAGTGTGGGCACCGAAGATCAATTTGCCGATCTATTCACCAAGCCACTTGATGAGAAGAGATTTAACAAGCTAAAGAATGAGTTGAACATACTTGACTTCTCCAACATGAGTTGATGCACCCCATATATGACATGCCTCTCCTTCGAGCCCCAAGGTACAATTGGTTGACATGTCATACATTCTATACTAAGGACATGTTTAGTGCATCTAGTCATAATTTATATGTTCTAGGCTCATTCATGAAAATCAAATGAATTTGAAGTTTATATGGTGCCACTATTGTTTCCATGTCTTGTATGATCTAGTGGTATCATATAACTTGTTTAAGTAGCTTGTGATCCTAAGTGTTTAATCTAGAAAACTTGTCTAAATATTTGCTTCAACATGGTGCATGATAACCCTTCTAGTGAGGTGTGAAGAAGCTTGCCCTTGGATCAAACCGAAGCACTTTATTTATGCAAGCAATCTAGGTTGAATCACAAACTTGATCCTCACCCCATAATTCAACATGATAATCTATCTAAAGTTTGCTCCTTGTGGTCAATTGGTGCCAAAGGGGGAGAAATTGTTGTTCACAAAGATAGAACTCAAAGGAAGAGAATCACAAAGGGGGAGAAAAATATTGTTCACAAAGATAATTTTGAGCACACAAGTAGGGGGAGCAAGCTCTTAAGCATGATTGTTGCATTTCCATGTGCACTTCATATGTATGATGCATAGTTATGCATTTCTTTTTCTCCGATACTTTGCTTGTGTGGTACCTTGCTAGTATAATTTGAATGATGAATTGTGGTACTAGCATGAATAGGAAGTAGTTAGATTTTTCTTGCTTCATGTTTTTCAAAGTGGTACTAGAGCCTTGCTTATAATGTTGATCTCACAAGGTTTCTAGTTATGTTTGTGCTTTTCCAAGTGGAATCTAACTACACAAGGTGCTAAGATGGTGTTTATCGCTACTCCGATGGTATCATGCTTCAAAGGTCTATAATCTTAAACACTTAGCACCTATTGGTAGTCAATCCTCCTAATCTTTCCTATCTAACATGTATGCTTCCAAAATCCAAACATATAGCATACATGTAGGGGGAGCCATTGCTATCAATTTGAATTCATGATCACATGTCCATAATTCTTATACTTGGACAATGTGACATGGGTTCAATCAAATTTTTATCATAATATCTTTGTGAAAGGTTTGTCACCAATTACCAACAAGGGGGAGATTGAAAGTCCTATGTTTGGTGTTGGTAATTAGTGGCAATGCCTAAGTACTAATTCTATGCCTAAGTTGTATGTAGCATATGAGGATTAGTACATTCTAAGGTTGGTGGCAAGACGGACATGGTGATCATTATGGCCACACTTGGATTTGGACGCAACCCTACGTGATCAAGGCAAAGGTATATGCTTAAGGGTTGTGTTTTAGTAACCAAGACACCTAGTGGGTGTGGTTACATTATAGGATAGATAGCCGTACTATAAAGAGGGGAATGGCGCGACTATTGAACTCCTAAGTGCTTCTAGATGTGCATTTCATAATCATATGCATTTGGATAGAACTAATAATGCCTCAAAAAATGATTGTGAAAATGCTAACACACTCACACATGACAAAGATCACTTGGTGGTGTTAGCACGTTTGCGAAGGCGATGGAGTTTGAGCGGTAGAGAGGGTTTGGGGTCCTCTCTCCCTCCCGCCTCGCAAGCTCGGCGGGATTCAGGCGTTTTTGAAGAATTGAAACGACTATTTTCCACTACGCCGGAAGTCCGGAAAAGAAACGGAGGCGAACGGAGGTCACAGAGGTGACCGGACGCTGAACCGGACGCGGTCTTTGCATGACCGGACACGTCTGGTCAGTATTCAGTGTCTGCGCGTTTTTTCAGTTTGATGATCGGACGCGAAGCGCGTCCGGTCACAGTCGATCGGACGCGTCCGGTTGTTCAGGGAGCTTACTGGACTCTAACCGGACGCTGGCACTATCCCGTCCGGTCATTTCTCCAGCGCGTCCGATCATTGTGTTGTTGTGCGCTGCTCAGGCTGACTAGCGCGTCCGGTCAGTCACAGGACCAGCGCGTCCGGTCGTTTGCAGCGCGTCTGGTCTGCGCGTCAAGCGTGTCCGGTCGTTTCTTCGCAGTTAGCCGTTGTGCGACCAGCGCGTCCGGTCAGTGCTTCGCGACTTAGCCATTGCGCGACCGGCGCGTCTTGTCAGTTGGACCAGCGCGTTTGGTCAGCACGATTTCGGTTGTTTAATTTTCTAACGGCTCTATTCGAAGGGGTACGTCTATAAATACTCGTTGGCCGGCTCAAGGCTCTCTCTCTTGAACATTTGACATACTTGTGAGCACTTTGAGCTAAGCAACTCCCCTCCCACTCATCTCTCTTGCCTCTTTGCACATTCGAAGTGAGATTGAGTGATCCAAGTGCATTTGCATTACGAGATTGCATCTAGTTGGCACTTGGTGGTTGATTTGCTGCGGGATTCTTGTTTCTCTTGGTGGTTGCCGCCACCTAGACGGTTTGGAGCAGCTTGGAGGCATTGGCAAGAGTTGGTGATTGTTCTTGGCCACCTCCGGTGATTGTGAGGGGTTTGTGCCTACCTCGGCGAAGCGCCAAAGGCAACGTTAGTGAATTGCTCGTGTCATTTGCAACCTTTTGCCATTTGGTAGGTTCTTGTGGCGCCTTTTGAGAGGCTCGGTGTGAGACCGATTAGCCACCGAACCACGTGGTGAAGAGGGACACAACGGGACTAGTGTGCCGGTAAGCACGCGAACCTCGGGATAAATCTTTGTGTCATCACTTTCATATTGTGATTGATTGATCCCGGTGTTCGGTCATCTTGGTATTCATTGTTGATCATATTGGTTGGCTCAATACTTCGCCCCTCGGTGAAACTCTCCTAACTCAACTCCGCATTACTTTCTTAGTTATCTTTGCTAGCTAGTTAGCTTTGCTTTAGTAGCTCCTTTGTGTAGCTTGCTAGTTGTAGTTGTAGTTACCTTCTCGGTTTGACTTGTGCGGTTGAGTGCATATACTAGAATTGTGAATTGGTTTTGTGGCTTGCAAACACCCCGTAGCCTAAGCAAAACTCGCATCTCGCTATTTGTTATATTGATAAACTTGTTTAGCTTGTCTTTGTAGAAAATTTTAAAAGGCTATTCACCCCCCTCTAGCCATCAAGACCTTTCAACCTCCCCAGATAGAATTTCTTCAATGCTATTATAATGAAGATTCCCCTGACGACCACCTTGATTGGTATTCTTCTTAGGATATGGACAATTCCTAGACCAATGACCTGGTTTGTTGCAGTTCCAGCAAGGCATGTTTCTAGGAGGGACACTAGAGCTGCCTTGGCCAGAATTACCCTTTGGCAGAGCCACTGTATATGCCTTGCGAAACCCAGTCTTCACTGGCGTCTTCTTTTGCGGGGGACGAAACTTAGCACTTGTGGCAGGAGGGCGAGGAGGAGCCCTCAGGGCAGCTGGAGCTCGAGACTGTGAAGCGCCTGCCTCAAGTGCCCTCTTGCGGCTCTTAGAAGCAGCATAGATAGAGTTATTGTTCTCTTGAGTCAGAGCATCACTGATAAAATCATTGAAGGTGGCACATTTGCTAGTGCCCATGGTTTTCATCAGCTTAGGACCGAGGCCACGCTTGAAGCTAGCAATCTTCTTAGCATCAGTATCTACAAACTCAGTCGCATACCTTGCAAGATTGTTAAAGGCTTGCAGGTAGTCCGTCAAACTCTTATTGCCCTGGGTTAACCTCATGAACTCAGTGTGCTTTATAGCCATCAAACCTGGAGGAATGTAGTTCCCATGGAAAGCTGTTTTAAACTGGTCCTAAGTGATCGGGACATTCGGAGGCAACGTGGAGCGGTAGTGACTCCACCAGATACCAGCCGGGCCATGCAGTTGGTGGGAAGCATACTCAGTTTTTAGCTCCTCACTCAGACGAAGTAGATGGAACTTCTGCTCAATGGTATTCAACCACTCATCAGCTTGCAGAGGTTCCTCCGCCTCCTTAAAGAGCGGGGGCTTGGTATCTAGAAATTCCTTGAAATCACTATGCTAGTTTGGTGCCGGTCCCTGATGACCCTAGCGAGCATCTCGGTCGACCAGCTAGCGCAAAGCTTTAGCTAACAGGCACTGACCTTCAACCACCATTTGCATCAATTCTGCCGGAGTGGGTGGTGGAGGAGGGGGTGGTTGTTCCTCATCCTCAACGCCATGACCACGACGGAGGTTGTACGCCATCTGCAAAATGCATAGCCAATGAGCACTGACGCTGTGGGAAATTTGTAGATGAATGGTGTAAATATGCCAACTGATTTCATTAAAAATGAATTCATAAACAATCGAGGCACAGTAATTCATCACAACCACACGAACCCATCAAGTGCATCAATTGACGCAATTATGCGATGGTCATAACAACAAGATATCTTCAGATGAAAAGATGGAATTTATTAAAGGCTCGCATTTAGGGAGCACAAACGTGATTGGACAAGTTTCATCGATATCAACGGAATTTCCACCTTACGTAACAGTGTCCAAATTCATTCTAAGCGTCTAGCCCACTAGGAAGGCTAACCAAGAATTGACCACAAGAAGACATCCCATGGTAGAGTTCCATGGCGGATCATGACTAGCCACCTCAATACTAGCACGTGCCAAGCAGCACAGCCTTATGTCGCGCGCCACAGGAGGCCCTCGGTTTCGTCGCGGCACCGAAGGGTGCTAATCGTGACACCATCACCAAACACAACACAATACGACATCCAATTGTGATCGAAATTTAACACGTTCAAACTAACATCCAGGATACATAGGGTTCGATGTTACATCCCAAAAGCTAAGTTATTACAAAGCCTCACTCCCACACAAGGAGGGCACAAAAGATAACTTCAGCATCATAGCTACGCGATGACTACTCTAAGCATCGTCCTCGGAGTCAGTGTCGAAGATCTCTCCGCCATCCTCGTCACTAACAGGCTCTAACTCCTCATCTTCTTCTTCTTCTTCTTCTTCTTCTGGTGGAACATCCTGCGGTCCATTGACCTCCACGCCGTCATCGTCTTCAGCCATGAAGACTCCCGAGCCCATCTCCTCATCCTCGTTATTGTCATGAGGAAGCAGAGGATTGAGCTGGTTGTTGAGGTGGTGCACTTCCTCATGAAGATTGTCATTATACTCTTCTGCAGCTTCAATCCGTTGCTCAAGCTCCACCTGACGAGCTCTCAGAACGTTCTCTTCGTGTCAGGCTTTATCCCGCTGGTTCATCACGTGGGCCAGCATGCGCTGATAGTTGCAATTCGCCACAGTCAACCGCTGGACCACAAGTGTCTCCTGATCTCTGTCATGTATCACTTGCTCCAGCTGTTGCTGAGCCGCATTTCTAGCAGCAGTCACCTCCGCCAACTCAGCCCTCAACCTTTCCACCTCGGTGGGCTCAGGGCGGGGCTCACGTGGAGCGAGCTGGTGATGAGGTGCCCTGCCTCCAGTGGACTTGCGAGCGGTCTTCTTGGTGCGAGCCATCTATAGCAACAAGACATGACTTAAAGTGAGGGTAATTTAGGGATACGAAATTTAATTTAGTCGGGATCAACGAAATTTTTAAAGAGGGAGTAAAATGCCATGTATGTCATGAATTAACATGATGCATGCACGTTCCGTACGCCCTCTCATCCTAGTAGAATCATAAACTTCTAACGCTAGGCGGTGGCATACATACGTTCTCTCATATAGGCGAAACTATCAGTCTACTCGTTTGAGCTGTTAGTGTACCTGCAGAAAATCTCATTTCAGCCCAGCAGTTTCCCAATATAAGCACAGAAGTAAGCAGTAAACTAAATACTTTTCATATACACATCCCTGATGTATATACTTCAGTATCACAACTACCCGACAGATATACCCCAATTAAGTACTTTCATAATTACACGGTTTGAACATGTAAGTATGCAAGTAACCACAACTACTCTCCCCTAGACCGTCGGTTGAATGATCATGCTCTCACAGCTCACACTTACCAGAGCGTCGAGGTGTTTGATCCATACATTACCACCCAAAATGGATGGCATCCATACAATATCACGCCGTATGGACGACGAAACAAAAACAAACAAGACCCCCAAGTTAGTCTTTTAATAAGCCACCTAAGAGTCCTTATTTGGGCTAAGGGATGTGATCACTGGCATACTTATAGAAATAATTTTCAGATTTTTAACACTTTTCGCAAACAAACCCTTTTGTTTTCAAATACATGTATGATGTGTTTAATATTGAATTCTGCTCCGATACCAGCTGTAACAGAACCGACCAAATTATAAGAGCACAAGTACCAAAAACAAGCGCCGAAACGCTCAAATTTTCGAACTTGAGCCCATATAATCCCAGTAGTCAATCGAAACCACGAAGGATTTCAAACCAACTCTTTTACAACCAAGATTGCATCATTCAACATACACATCACACATTACATATCAAAAGTAGAGCGGAGGTTCTTTTACAACACACGGAGTCACAGATTATTACAAACCAAGTTCATAAAGTAGCGGAAGCATAACACACGCATTAGTTCACATACTACTGCCAGTCTTAATGATCAACATCCCACAAAAGCATTAAGGAAAGTACATAACAGACAATCACGCCCTAGTGATCTAGTCCTCGTCACCCGCAGGGTGGAGGCAAGTCTTGCAGAAGCCCTGATAAAGCATGTCATCTGCAACAGGAGGGAATAAACCCTGAGTACGGGAATGTACTCAGCTAGACTTACCCATCGAAACGGAAAATAAGAGACACCAAGGATCATGCAAGGCTTTCATAAGTGGAGCTGGCTGACATTACCTTTTTGCAGAAAAGCATAAGTAATTTAAACTCTTTTAACCTGTACTAGCATTTATTTTTAGCATTAACCTGTCATCTATCTTAGCACCTGTACTAAACATTCACTTGAGTAATCAAACAATAATATTATTATATCCATAGCAGGGATCAAATTGCGGCAACATTACATCATTCTCTTAACCATCTGTTCCATTTAATGAGATCTACGTTGCCGCTGCTCAAGTCAAGTGCTCACTAACCGGGAGCGACGGCGATTCGAATCGAATTCCTATCCAGCTGGAGGGGTATTTCTAACACTCACCGAGTCATGCCTGGCGAGGGCTGTTCAGGTCACCTTTGGTACAGTTCAGGAGCTGCGGGTCCGACTGATGTCGCATCCCTAAGGGCGACACTCTGCCAGGTGCTAGGGACTCTAACCCCCCTTGGACTCACGCCAATGTCCCCAAGCACAACGTTTCTCTCCTCCAAGATGCGACCTACTAGTCGATTCCTGGCCTGAACTGTATTACTCGGATTCGCGGTCGGAACGACTTATCCGGCCAACTAAGTGTTAGACTGCGTTCAACATGACTCAAGGACGTACAGCGAATCGGTCCTTAAACGACTCAGACGGGCATAGCTCCGCACCCAAGACGTGAAGTGTCTTGCGGCTGCACTATCGAACTCCCGCCCGGTCTCAAATTCATTTTTAGGCATGGTTCCATCCATGATAGCCAAAAGAGCCACTCGTGACCCATTCCTATATCTCGCGGATGACCGGAAATCACCCGACTTCTACCGGACTAAGCAGGGCTAAGCATTAACACGGGCCTAAAACTAATTTATGGTTTAAGTATGATATCTGGACAAGGACAGGTGTAATGCAACAAGTGTTTCCATACAACTCCTACAACTTAATGCAGTAAACAAGTAAAAGGACTCAAGAATTACATTTCAATGATTAGGTCAACATGCACTGGGGCTTGCCTTTCAGAAAAAGAAGACGGGCGGTGATCTGGGCACTCAGGTAGCTCGTCAACGGCGTGTCCTTCGATGGCTGCCTCGTCGGGTTCTCCCGGCTGCTCCTGGTCCTCCTCCGGAATGGTCCTCTCGAACTCGAGGAGTGTCACCCCCTCCGGTACACCTATTGCATGAATGCACAATAAATCTCATGGATGCATAATGAATGCAATATGCTCGGAATGGAATGCATTGCAGCAATTTAAGTATTCTATTCAAATTACTTCAATCTTACGTGCAAATCTCTTCTCCGGTGGAGAAATACTTATCTAATCTACACAACTTAATGTACAATTGTTCCTCTTCAGTTAGGGCCCTAACACCTAGAATCACAAGAACAATATCACTTAGGTTTACCAGCAACAAATCGTCAGATATTGTAACAACATAATCTGGACATCAGCTGTGTAATCTTATTATAACTGGAGATTTCCAAATCCTAAAGGCATGATACAAGACAATCTGGAAAGCTTATAAAATACCCTACAATTCATATTCAGACCTCAACACTTAATTCCAAAGTTTACCTAGTCGAAATTCCAAAGTTCCAGAAATCTGCCCTCTCCAAACAGAGAGTAACCATTTCTAGATAGCCACTTTAAACAGTTATAACTTCTAGACTACTAGGCCAAATACCATAAAATTTTGACACAAGCTAGTTTAACCAGTTTACTACCACTTTGGTATTCACAAGTTTTCCAGCAAACCCTTTTATTAAGGGTCAAACCCAAAAATGCTACTAGCTGTCCAGAAAACCTAGAATTAAGAAGATTAAATATTTATTTATGTGTCAAACTTCCTCTATGACTAAACCAATGATACCAATAGTTCACACATATCATAAAAACACCAGAAAGTAAGGTGTGCCAACCTAGAACATTTATTTTCATCCTTTTCTTAATTTACTTAATTAATTAAATGGGAATTTAAACTTATATTCAAACTGCTTAGAAAATTTTATAAAAATTACAGGAGGCTCCCTGGCCTACCAGGAGGCTACTGTAAAAATTTGAACTAAATTTATTCACAAAAACGCCCTACACAAAATTCACAAGCCAAAAAGGCTGATTTTTGCAAAAATAGAAAACCCTAATGAAAAGTGTCAAACAACAGATTTCATATTTTTCCTAGTATCATCCTACCCTAAGAACAACACTCCCAAAATTTCACCTTTACTAGAACTATAGAAAACTTATGAAAATTCAATCAAGTATCTCTTAATATAAAATGATAACATCATAACTTGAAAACTACTCAAGCAATAGGATCCAAAGTTTTACCAGAGCTAGCATATATATGAAATCACATACTCACCAAATTTCATAATTTTTTTGGAACACTGAAAATCAAGATATGATTTAAACAAGTTTGCATGTAATTTAAAACACATCTCAAAACCCTAATTAACTCTTCCAGAAAATAAACATCACATAAGCATTTGATATTTTTCCTAGAGGCTACTCTTTATTTGGAGCCAAACAAAATTTGGATCACCATTTTTGGATCTACCAAACCCTAGATATGAAAATCACAAACATTAGTCAAATCTGTGAAAATGATAAAGAACTGGATTTTCAAAAATCAAAAAGGGTACTGGGCTAGCCGACCCGCCAGCGTGGCCCAGCTTGCGCGCTAGCTCGGGCGATAGCGTGGCCCAACTTCCTGCGCGCGGCCTGCGATGGCCTCCTGCCCACGCGCGTGCGTCTGCCAGGGGGGCCCGCTGTCAGCGAGAGAGGGACAGGGGAGCGGCGAGCCGAGAGCTCCGGCGAGCGGATTCACGCCGCCGGTGGCTCCCCTGGCCAAGCCGAGCACACCACCGTGCTCTCCACACAAAACTGCACCTAGGCATGTACTTTTCCCCAATGCTACCACACCAGAGCACCCTTGCCGACGGTGAGGGCGGACGGCAGCGAATGCGTGGCGGTACGCCGGCGTGCTCCGACCGCTAGATGGCCGGCAGAGGGGTGCACCCGCTTCCTGGAACCCTGGCGGACTTTCTAAGGCTACGCAAACATATTGGGATGGAGTGGAGCAGCTTGGCCGCTTGAGCACCTAGCCGTCGGCCATGGCAGGGCAGTGCGTGGTCGTGTTTTGGCTTGACAGGACCGAGACTAACGGTAGCGTCGTCACCCGAGCATCTAGGTGTGCTGGGGAAGAGGGGACGTGAGCGAGGGAAAGCAGAGGAGTGTGGTGCAGTGCTGGCCACGGTGACTCTTAACCACGGCGGAGCTCCGGTGACATTTGGAACGAGCGGCGGCGACAATGCGGCTCACCTTGGGCTTGATTGATGTCACGGGTTGGTCGAGGAGGTGCAGGGCAGTGTGGTGGAGTGAGGGGTGTGATTTGATTTGGCCGGTAGGAATGTGGCGGCGAGCTCTCACGGCCGCGACAAGGCACGTGGCGGCGATGCGGCTCGGGGCGTCTACCTGAGCGCAGAAGGAGCGAGAGAGATAGCAGAGGTGCAAATGAGGTTGGGGGCGGCATCGTGGCGATGTAGGGGTTCGTCCGGACCTGATCGGTGAGGCCATGGCCGGTGTACGGCTGCCACTGCGTGGCCACGCATCGACGACGGCCTACGGCCGGTCGGCCACGCTGGTCTGACAGACTGAAACGAAACCGTCATTCAGCAACTGACAGAGCAAGTTTGATGCAGATTATCTCCTAATCCAGCTCGAGTTAGCAGAAGATGATAATACAAAAATGGTAGAGCTACATGAGGACTACAATTTTGTCAATTGGAGCCTGGACTGGTTCGGCCGGGTTTGTAAGTTACAAGCTGTCAAAGTGAGGTACAATGAAACGGTTACAGCTCAACACTTAGTCAAAATTGCTAAGTCCCAAAACAGCCTCTAAAACTGACTTGTGAGCCATTTTTGAGCATGTTCTGTTCATTTTCATGAGATGGCCATATTAGAACTTTTGTTCCTTATGAAATTCTCTACAACTTTGTTTAAGGTTGCTCCTCCATGCAAGGTTTATAAGCTGGACTTTTTAATTGGTCAAACCAGATCACTCTAGGGTCCAAACTTAGTCAACAACCCTTGGAAGGGCAATTTGGTAATTTTGGTCAACATGAACATTGCTCCACTACTTACCCTAAATGTAATTAAGGTGTTATAAGACCTAATTAGCCACTCTACACATTGATTGCACAAAATTCCTAGTGTCACATACTTTGGAACAAGTAATTCAATACTTTCACCCAAATGTTGCAAGCTCATGTTGCACACGTTGCATGAGTGTGTTGCATGACACTTGCTAATTATGTTACACTAAAGTGGTTGACATGTCTCAAAAGGAAATTGCACAAAAGGTACTTGTGTGTTGCACACTACTCACTTCTTACTTCACATGAAATATAAACATATGTGGCAATGTTTCCAAAGCATGTTTCACATATTATAAGCTCATGCATGAAATGAATGATGCTCCCACTCATGAATGAGATGATTAATGTTAATGCTCATGAAATGCAATGCACTTAAGGAAGCCAAACACCTGGGGTGTTACACAAACCGTCCTTAGAAAAGGATGCAAAACTCTTCATAGAAGAAGAGGACGACTTAGGAGAAACCATTGATCTTCCCATAGAGGTAGTACCGACACAACCTCCGGTTGAGCTAAAAACCCTACCCGTTGGTTTATGCTATGCTTTTTTAAATGGTAACAAAAACACTCCTGTAATCATTAGCGATAAGCTTTCTGATGAGGAGACGTCCAAACTCATCGCCATTTTAGAAAAAAAAACATAGGTTGGTCTTTGGGTATTCCTTGCAAGATCTCAAGGGGATTAGCCCGACACTCTATACCCATCGCATTCCGATTGACCCTGTGAGTACACCATCACGCGAACCACAGCGCAGGCTCAATAATGCGATGCGGGACATCGTGAAGAAGGAAATCCTCAAACTTCTTCACATCAGGATTATTTATCTCGTACCATATAGTGACTGGGTTAGTCCCATCGAAGTGGTTCCTAAGAAAGGAGGAATGACAGTCATTGAAAATAATAAAAATGAGTTAATCCCACAACATACCGTCACGGGGTAGAGAATGTGTATTGATTACTGGAAGCTCAATGCGGCAACAAAGAAAGACCACTTCCTGCTGCCTTTCATTGATAAAATGTAAGAGTGGTTAGCGAAGCTTCTTTCTTTTGTTTCCTCGATGGGTATTCAGGATATCATTAGGTTCCCATTCACCTCGATGATCAGAGCAAGATGACTTTCACATGTCTGTATGGAACATACGCCTATTGAAGGATGTCGTTTGGGTTATGCAATGCACCTGCATCATTCCAATGGTGCATGATGTCTATTTTCTCAGACATGATAGAAGAAATTATGGAGGTTTTCATGGATGATTTTTCAGTCTATGGAAAAACCTTTGACCACTATCTAGAGAACCTAGACAAAGTTTTACAGAGATGCCAAGAGAAGGATCTGGTATTGTTGATGTTATTTATCTATCATATTTAAAGGTCAATTAAACATAGAAAGGGCATGGATATGATTATCAATAGAGGTTTAGGGTTTAAACTGACAAGATTCCATGAGCTTTGGTGAATTATGATTTTGCAGGGATTAAATAGGGAAACAGGGCTGAATACAGAGAGAATCCAACCACAACACGACTACTTGCGCAAACAAATCGGAAAGTGGCACTAGAAGGATGTGGAAGACTCTAGAAGACACCAAGACGAAGCAAGAGCTTGGCGGCTGCCAGGTGGGGCTAGCTGGCCCCACCCTAGGATGGCCGGCCTGGGCCCACTTACTATTGGCCCCTCCTTCCTATGGTGGTGCTCCACCGACCTAAGGATCACATCTCAACCATTATTCAATGTCGGTTTGATCCAAGGGCTAGGGTTCATCCCACCAGACTATATAATCAGACCCTTACCCCCCTTGTGGCATCAATTCAATCTCTCTTGAAGGCGAAGTTCTAGTTAGAAACCCTAATCTCTTTAGAGCTCCACCAATTCTAGGGCATAGCTAGTGGAACTAGAATTAGAGGAGACAAGCATCGCTTGGATTCCGGATCGTGTCATGAGGAGGCTTGGTAATAGGCTTGTACTTCTCTCTTGTATCAACAATATTGATTATTTATTTCATCGTGTTCTTGTTCTAGTTCATCATGTTCATCTTCTAGTTATTAGTTCTTGTTCTAGTTCATCTAGTTCTTAATCTAGTTCTTATTGTTCTTGTCAATATTATCTTTGATCTAGATATGACTTCGATCTTAATTGTTTATATGTTCATAATTATAATGTTTATGGGCTACTTTGATTATATGTTTAGCATATCTAGATTATCTTTGTATTCAAGCACATGTTCATATAGCACTCATCCTAACGATCGAGGGGTGAATGGTCGATAGTGTGTAAGTGTGGTGTTTATACTTTGTTTACTTGTGGATGCACCCTATATTCTAGGCCAGCAAGTGGTAGATCACAAGAGTGATAGTCCTATTGAGTCCTTTGTAGTCCACTCCCTGAATATAGGCCTAGTAGGACCTGGTTTCAAGGCTAGATCTTGCTCTGTTCCTGATCCGCCTTAGAAATATCCCTCGTGTGTAGATATGGAGTAGTATAACCATGATTGCTAGACATAATTGCACTAATCACTGTATTCTATGACCTATAATTAGAATGACTTAGGAGTTGTTTCTCTATTTTCTCTTTCTAATCAATGCTAGTGATATAGATTTGGAATGCTCTAAAGACTATCATAGACTGAACTCTTATCAATTATCCTGTTACCTTTATCTTGAGAATTGATCCCTATTATGAGTAAAGATAATGATCTAGTTACTCTCTTATCATATGTGTGTGTAAAAGTTATAGCTCTCATTATTTTCTCCCCCTATCCCTCCTAGTGGTAAAGTATAAATAACGATACCTGAAACATTCCTGGGTGAAATACTACAATGGGTGTATTTTATTAGTGCACTTGTGGATAACCTATAGTATATCTTTTAGAGTAAGTGTCATGATCATAAGTACAACCACGCTCCTAGCGTCGTGTTAGGGATGACAACCTAGCTTAAGCGACACTAAGGAATGCCAATAGGTACTTAACTAGGAAAAGTGCCATTTCATGGTCCATGACGGCATTGTTCTTGGGCACCATGTGTCTGAGAGGGGGATTGAGGTAGATAAGGCTAAGATTGAGGTTATCGAGAAACTACCACCCCCCATGAATGTAAAAGAAATTCATAGCTTTCTAGGTCATACAGGGTTCTACAGGCGGTTTATCAAGGTTTTTTCACAAATCGCTAGACCCTCACGAACCTATTAGCTAAGGATGCACCTTTTGAGTTCACAGATGAGTGCTTAGCTGCTTTTCACACTCTCAAGAAAGCACTCATCTCAGCACCAACCATCCAACCACTAGATTGGTCGTTGCCATTCGAGATCATGTGTGATGCTAGTCACTATACTATTGGTGCGGTCCTTGGCCAAACAAAGATAAGAAGCATCATGCGATCACTTACGCTAGCAACACGCTGATGGGAGCACAACTTAACTACGCTACCATAGAAAAAGACTTCCTAGCAGTTATTTTTGCTATTGACAAGTTTAGGTCTTACTTAGTGGGTGCAAAAGTTATCATTTTTACTGATCATGATGCATTAAAATATTTGCTCACTAAGAAAGACGCTAAACCTTGTTTAATAAGATGGATTCTCTTACTCCAAGAATTTGACCTTGAGATAAAAGATAAAAAGGGAGTAGAGAATACCGTTGCAGATCATTTGTCGCGTATGCAAGTCACTAACATGCAGGAATTACCAATAAATGACTTCCTACGTGATGACATGCTACTCAAGTTGATGGACTCCAACCCGTGGTATGCAAACATTGTGAATTACATGGTTTTAGGCTATGTACCACCGGGTGAAAACAGAAGAAAATTACAATTTGAAAGTCAAGCCACCTTTGGGATGATTCGTATCTGTGTTCGGATGGCCTGCTAAGGACGTGTGTGCCAATAGCAAAGGGTCTGCAAATCATTGAAACATAACATGTAGCACCATACGGAGGCCATTATGGAGTATTCCACACACAAGCCAAAATCTGGCAGTGCGGGTTCTTCTGGCCAACGATGTACGAGGACCCCAAGGAGTTCATCCGAAGGTGTCAGAAGTGCCAATTCCAAGGAAGCACCAACTCTCGCAATGCGATGTCCCTACACTACAACTTTCAAATAGAAATATTTGATATGTGAGGCATTGACTTCATGAGGCCATTTCAAAAGTCCCAAGATTATGAGTACATCCTCATCGCTATTGACTACCTGTCAAAATGGGTGGAAGCACTACTAGCCGAGCTGCTGAAGCTAGGCATGTAAGGAAGATGTTTCATGATAAGCAATGGGAGATCTCACTTCATAGACAAGACATTTAGAGCATTCCTAAGAGAGTTAGGAGCCAAGCACAATATTGCCACTCCATACCATCCTTAGACTAGTGGCCAAGTCGAGACCTCGAACAAACAAATCAAAAATATCTTACAAAAAATGATCAATGAGATGGGAAAAGGATGGAAGAATAAGCTTCCTGATGCACTCTGGGCATACAGGACAGCCAACAAAACCCCCATCAGCATGTCACCATACCAGCTGGTATATGGGAAAAGTTGCCACTTGCCTATTGAGCTTGAACACCGAGCTCATTGGGCAATCAAAAGCTAGAATATGGATGTGAAGCTAGCCGACAAAAATAGGCAAAAACAAATTGCCGAGCTAGAAGAATGGTGAGAGAAGGCGTACCATAGTGCCAAGTTATATAAGGAAAGAACCAAAAGATGGCACGATCACTGAGTCAAGCTCAAAGAGTTCAAGCAAGGTGACAAAGTCTTGCTCTTCAACTCGAAGGTCAAGCTATTTGGTGAAGGAAAATTATGAAGTAAATGGCAAGGACCATACACCATCATCAACACTTTGCCACATGGCGTGATCACCATCCAAGATGATGACGGTAACATTTTCAAAGTCAATGGTCAACATTTAAAAATTTTCCTTGAGCCTTCTCATAACTTTAACTTTGACCAAGAATTAGATAGAATAGATTTAATAGCTTTTGATAAATTTATTCAAAACTTATGAAAATATAAAAAGTTGATCATACTAACATATTCTTTCATTTACTTGCAAAAATAAAAATAAGACTATTTATTTTCTTTTTAAGCAAGACATCATGGTAAAATGACTTTTATGCCCTCACTAGACAAACCATGATCTTTGCTTATCTTTGTGTGATTCTTGCTAGACACATGAATATTCACTCATTAATACAAGATCATGTGAAATTTGAATTTTGAATTATGAATATTCTCTTGATTCACCATGATCATGCACATATCTTAACTATCACATCATGATATTATTGAAGCACAACCCGACACCAGCATCATTAAGATACACACACATGCACGTGCACCTAGATGAAAATCCTAGGCCAAAAGGAGCACCTAGGGGTGCGGGCGCACCACCCCCTGCTCCGCCAGCCATCAATCTTCACGTGCATCTCTCTGATCCTCGGTGAATTGTATCCATGGTGGTGTCTGGTTCGTTTCCTTCATGATAGAGGCATGTGCAGCTATAAAACCACTCCCCATGGCCTCTCCTCTCCTCACACCAAGCATAAAGTTTTCTCTTTTCCTCACACAAGCAACTCTAGCTCTCAAGCTCTTAGTGCAACAATGGCCAGCTATGCTCTCTCCTTGTACAAAGCTTCAAGCTCCATCTGTGACCTTGACATAGCCCTGTTGTCCATTGACTACACTCCTGAGAGCTCCTATGTGTGGGAGGAGGCTAGGCTCATCACCGAGGAACCACTCGCTATAATGCCACCACCAGGCTCCATGAGTGGTGGCTCAAGCCTCAAGTCCACGGCACATTCCAAGGTGCCCCAAGGTGGTGCCAAGGAGAAGACGGTGCCCACTCGTCCAACCACCAAAGGCCTCCAATGTTAGCAAACCTATCAAGCGCTCTTCTGTAACACCTTTGGGCAATATGGTCTCTCATGCTAGTTCGTCTATACCATCGGCTAGGCCTAGTCCATCCTACACCATTGTAGGAGTGCGCAAACCTAATGGCGGGTATGGGAAGGCGCTCATGCACAAGCTAGCTAAGAAGCTGGTAAGCGAGCCGACTCCCTCTGAAAAGGGGTTGGAATCCTCAGATGCACCCCTTAGGATCAAGAGGATGATTAAGCCCCAAATTAGAGGGCAACCCACTAGATTTCTCAGTGAAAGTGGGGACAAGTAGCCATCCAAGGGCCGTACACTTGCCTCACTTAGTACTAGCAATAGAAGCTTGCATGCAAGTATTAGGAAGGCCAATGATCGTATCACCGAGAGTGTTCTAAAAATCAAAGAACTCGGTGAAAGGTCTTGATGGCTAGAGGGGGTGAATAGCCTAATAAATTTTTCTACAAAAAATGCTAGACAAGTTGATTAGTATATCAAATGGTGAGATGTGAGTTTTGCCTAGCCTAAGGGGGTGATGCAAGCCACCTATCCAATTAGCAATTCTAGTATGGTTCACTCAACCGCACAAGTTTAGGCCGCAAGAGTAACAACTAAGACAAACTACTCTTCTCAAGCTAACAAGGCAACTAGGCAAGACAAAGACTACAACAAGATAGTAACAAAAGTAATGCAAGAGTAGGTCTAGAAGTGATTTCATCAAGGGGCGATGAATAGAGCCAACCAATTGATATATCCAAATGATGATCCAATCAAGTAGCCAATACCAGGATAAACCAATCACAATCATGAATTGATGACAAATGATTTATCACAAGGTTCATGTGCCTGCTGGCACGCTAGTCCCTGTTGTGTCCCCTTACACCACGTGGCTCAATGGCTAATCAGTCTAACACATCGAGCCTCTCAAAAGGCGCCACAAGAAACTACCAATGGCTAAGAGTTGCAATGACACGAGCAATCCACTAGAGTTGGAATTCGGCGCTCCGCCGAGGAACCACAAGAACCCCTCACAAATCAATCACCAGAGCCAGCCACGAACAATCACCAACAAATGTCAGACCTCCACCACTGCTCCAAGCCATCTAGGTGGCGGCAACCACCAAGAGTAACAAGAAATCCCACAACAAAATAATCCCTCAAGTGCCTCTAGATGCAAAGCAATGAACGATGCACTTGAATCACTCAATCTCACTCAAGAATCGCAATTGAATGCAAGGAGATGAGTGGGGAGAAATGTGAGGGCGTTGGCTCAGCTCAAGATGCTCACAAGTATGTCAAAGTGCTAGGAGAGAGAGCCCAAAGCTGGCCAACAAGTATTTATAGAGGTACACCTTCGAATAGAGCCGTTATTCCAACAATAGGGTCACCAGACGTATCTGTCCCCATTGAAACAGACGTGGTCACCAGCGTCCGATGCTTAAGATGATGCCCCATGTCCTGCTGAATCAAAATTCCAATGGTCGATAACAGAGCAATAGATGCGTCTGATGCTTAGGGTTCTAGCATTTGTCGCTCCATCGGACGCAGTCTAGTATGCACCCGAAGGTGATTTTCAGTCAACAAACGTGTCTGACAGAGGGGCAGCGGACGCGCCGAGCGTCTGACGCAGCTACGGCTCGTGAAGCGGCAGATGTCACTCATGATTGACGCTAACGATCAGCGTCTAACGCAGTAGCACCAGCGCGTCTGGTACTCACTCGCCAGCGTAGAGCCACAGAGGGTAAGCCACTGGACACAGATGTTAGCGTCCGACGCTCTCGAGACCAGCATTCGATGAGTGTTTCTCCCGCGACTTCGCCTCCTTTTCCAAACCCCTCTCTACCGCTCAAACTCCACCGCCTTCACAAATGTGCTAACACCACCAAGTGTACATCACCATGTGCATGTGTGTTAGCATTTTCACAATCATTTTTCATGGCGTTATGTTAGCTCTTTACTAGATCCTATTGCAAATGATCAAAGAATGACACCTAGAGGCACATGAAGAACTCAATTGCAAAGAGAATTCCCCTCTTCATAGTATAACTATGTATTCTATGTCATCCACACCCTCTATGGTGTCTTGAATGCAAACCGAAAAGTCCTATCATATACCTTTGCCTTGAGCATCATGATTTGGCTTTGCACCTTCATCCAACTCCATCATGGAAAGCACTTGATCACATCAACATTGCTTGATCCTTGCTTCACCATGTCATTGCGCCAACCACATCATAGCTACACACATGTCTTTGCTATGTGATTAGTTCTAGGTAATGTCACCAATTACCAACACCAAACATAAGACTTTCACTCGGCGATGAGATCAATGAGCTTCGACGTGGCTTTGGAGAAAAAGTTGCTAGGGTGGCAAAAGCCGCAGGAGTGGAGCATGTGCTTAACCAACCTCTCTAGGCTACTCCCATTGCATGAATAAATTAGGCGCATTTTTCTTTCAAGTTTTTCATTCCTATCATTTTGAATTTCATCATGTAATGTGCCTACAATTTATCATTAAATAAAGTTTTATTATTAGAAATATCTTGTTGCACTTGTTTTCTTGTCCCTTTTTGTCAAATAAGAACAGGAATGAAAACAAGTGTGGGGGAGAAACCACACTCACCTCCGACTCGGTTGCACAAAAGACGATCAAATTCAAATTCGGTTTGTGCAACTCTCACTCTCTCATTCCATACTTTAATAAAGAAGCTTTAAAATAGAATAAATGTTACAATGAATTAAAAAGAAACATGCTCCATCTCCATGTCTTCCTATGGATAAAAAAGTGTGCATACTTTTTATTCCTTGCTAATATTCCTACAAACTTGTGAACACTATTTAGTTAGGAACCCAATTTATCTAAGTAATTGATGAATGAGATATAGTAGGATGACATGAATCTTGCTCTTTCATTGCAAAGTACTTGGGATTTATTTTACAAAATAAAATTTCAAATAGCATGTTCCTTGAATGACATTCAAATACCTACTAAGGCCATATATGATCATTCATGATAAAAACCTTCCACATGTGCCTCGTACTTTGTGTTGAGTTTGGTCAAGTTTTGTGACCCCTGTCGAGATTCGTTTCATGCTCCCAAAATCAAAACTCACGTACACGCCACAAATAAAGCAGCTATTCCTACACTGGGAATACGCTAAAACATGTTTCCGTCACCACTAAAATAAATACTCCACGTTTTACAATATGATCTCTCTAGCATATTTCTAGAAAGAGACAACTAGACTAAGCAAAAAGATTGAAAAAGAATGGGACACATGAAGGTCCCAAAGTATAGAAAAAATAGGGATACAATGAAGGCCCAAAGGTATCCAAAAGAATAGAAAAAAATGATGATGAGCACATAAAGGCTCAAAGAGAAAATAAGCGAGCCATGTCTCAAAATAAAAGCTACAAAAAGGGATCATATCCAATAGAGGAGTATAAATTCCACCAAAAATTCCACACACTTGCACTATTTTGATCTAAGACTATGACGCTTATCTCCGGTGCGGTCCGGGATTTGACTTTACAATAATTGCAAGGTAAGTGTGCCTCACTTTTTTTCATCCCTACCCAAAGCTCCACATCAGCTTTTCTTTTATAGGTAGGATGATCAAAAGAGAAGGCAAAATTGTCAAATATGCCTTGGTAAGGAACTTACAAATACTGAGTGACCCAAGAAAATCATTCAAGGAACAAATGTTATCTTTGTGTTTTCAAAACCATTCAAAACCCAAGTTATTAAGCATGACTATAGTGAGAAGATTTGAAGCCAAGCTATTCCGTTTTTCAATTACTCATGATACTTTGGTAGACACTTGGAAGTTCACAAGTTCAGGTGAAGCTTGGAATAAAATGTATGCAGATTTTCAAGTGTCTACCATGGCCGGCCTATTTCCTAAGTTCACAATTCCTAAGTTCACAATTCCAAAAACTTTACTCGAGGATGAGCAAAGGACTAAGAGTGGGGAAGCTCGTTGGCGATTCTTAACGCACATTTATATGCCAACATTTCAACAAAACAAAGAAAATATGACCACCAAAACTTAGGAAATAGGATTTATAACTAACTGTCACACCCGGTTTTAAGGACAAAACCAGACATACACTATATGTGAAATAAAGGACTCAAATCTCACATATAGCCACAGATAAGTGTAATATCAAGAGATAAATGCTTAATATACATAACACAATAGTATAAAATATACCTTAGAGAGCAACACAGCGGAAAAAACAACTCCGAACACTGGGTGTAGACTTCACTCTAGGAACAAACTAACTAGTTGAACACAAGCCTAATAACTCCAGAGACTATCCTGAGGTGTGGGAAATAGCAAGAGTGAGTCCATGTCGAACTCAACAAATATAACGTGGGGTTCATGAGGCTCAAAAGGTTAGACACTGGTTTAACTGCATTTAGCTTTTATTCATCATTTGCTTAGCAAATTGAGTAGCAACAAGATAACCAAATTCCCATTATAAACCAATGATCAATTGTAATAAGAATAATGAAATAGCAATTAACATAAACATAATAATATCAACCATAATAAGCATGATATAACAATAGTGAATATTTATTCTATAAGAATCCCTAAGGCCGCCCGTGATCGTGGGCACGGCTTGTATACCAGTTTTTTTAACTCTACGCAGAGGTGTACACTTTCACTGTGAGTCATGACTTCCAAATGCATGGGGAGGTCATTCCCAAAACACCAGAAATCATATAAAGCCATTTAAAAGTTCGTCTAACAAGTTAGGGCCGCTAGGTTTCAGAAGTCAGTCTGTGTGATACAACCAGTCCCAGGGATCCACAGTCTGCTTTTCCCCATTTGCGCCATAAGGGTAACCTCTAACAAGCTAGAAAAGGTCTCTTAAACAACTAGAGCCAGAGCCATATAGCCCTCACATCTGTACTGTTAATCCTGGTTATCACTTACAGATAAGTCCTTATGGAGAGAGACTAGAGCAACATAAAACAACATAGTGCTCTAGCACCCTTTATCAGTAATTAAATTATCTTAATGGTTGGTTGCACAATTCATTAGTCATATTACAAGATCATTGTTGATAATTAAGCACTAGCAATAGCTACCCAAATGCACAACCCATAGGTGGCAAGGAAATAAGATATCGATAGCTAAGTTATAATCTCTATGGTTGTCAAGGAGGACACATGCTTATGTATGATAATTTTAGTGAATAGGTAACAAGGATGGTCCCATTGCAATTTGAACGGACTATTTTAGAATTAAAACAAATAAGTTATGAATTAAACGAGATTTTCTTTAGTAAAATAATAGATTAAATCTAACATCGAATCTTAAAGGAAGAAAACCTAACCAATAGTAGAACTAACAGTATAAAAAGTTTGTAAAACTCTTCTACATGTTACTACGATCACACAGACGTAAAGATGATGAAATTCAGATTTAAAACGTGAAAGTTATGAATTTTCTAAGATTTCCTATCAATAAATAATTACTTTAATATAAACTCGAAAATTAAATTTTCCAAACCTACTGTACAACTACACTAACATGTAGAGCTCGCAAATACGAATCTAATGCAATTTGAACGAGTCAAATCGGAGTTAAAACGAAAATTTTATGCTCAAAACAAGTTTAGTGGCAAAACTGTAAATATCAGAAAACATATTTTTGATTTACCGAGAGGAAATACGTTTTTAAAACAAAGAAACGTAATTTTTGGATTATGCCAAGGACCGCGGGGTCTAATAAGTAAAAGTGCAGGGGCTCTTTAACAATTTTACCCGCGAAGGGGTATCTTCTAATCTCGACCCTAGATCTAAGATCAGACGGCTGCCATCAATTTCAACTGAAAGAGAGAGAGGGCGCGGTCATCTTCTCCAGCGCCGGTCGGTGGCCACCATGGCCGGCCCCCAAAACTCGCCGGAGAGCTTCGGCTTCCCCGTTCCCGACCACTACTCGACCCGCAACCAATACCAATCGAACGAGAAGATCAACGCGAACACATCTACGCGGTTTAGGAAAACTACGACGGATCGAGGATGGGATGCGGCTCGGGAAGGCGGCGGCGCCATTGCCGGCTCACTGGAGCTCCCCAAATTCACGATTCAAAGCACGACAAACCTAAAGAAGAGCATGGAGAGGGAGAGAAGGAGATGGCGAACTCACCAAAATGAAGAAGAAAGGCTCAATTCAACCCGCAAGCCCCGACGACGAGCAACAGCAAATCCTAGGGTTTCCAACCTCCTACGCTCGGTTTGACGTGATTTGGCTCGGAATTTAGATGGAAAAAGGGACGAGGGAACATGCGACTACCCTTTTATAACTCCACAACAACGTTTTCGGGCAGGAGATCCCGGGATACTCGGTTGGTTTTAGTTAAGACAGCGTCGGTCTCCGGCTCGGTCACGGCAAGAGGAAAGAGGCACAGCTGACAGGCGGGCTCTGCACGTCAGCGACTCCAGAGAAAAACACACACGGCTAATCACCCTGGGCCGGCCCACGCGGGAGTGGGAAGAGCGGGACAATGCGGGCTTCGGATTTCATCGGCCCAACAGCGCGGGAAGAAAGGCAGGCCGGCTTGGGAGGCTTCCTGGCCACCAGCAGCAGGTAAGCTCTTTCTTTTGTTATATATACATTTGTTTTCCAAACTTATCTCAAATAAAATTTGTAACAATTTTTTTAAATCCAATCAAACCACTCATTACAATAAAACTTATGCACCAGCATGAATGCAAAAACATGTTTCTAATCTTATGATGAATTTTTTATTTCAACAAAAATATTATTTCCCTAGGTTTAAATGTGCACAAAAATACATAATTAAATCATTTTAGCTCTATTTTCCAAATAAGCAAATTTTAGGGTGTTACAATTCTACCCCCCTTGAGATGAATCTCGTCCTCGAGATTCAAAAGATGGTGATAAAAGAGATATTGATATCCTGCCTTTATTTGATCGTCAACTTCCCAAGTTACATCTTCCTCTCTTCGATTGCTCTACTACACTTTACACGCTTTAAGTACTGTTTGCCTAAAAGTCATTGGATAGTTTCTAAGATCCTGGCTGGCTAATCTGCTTAAGCATTATCATCTCTCTTATTGAGCTCCTCCAAAGTTGTTTGTTCCTCTGCTATAACTTCTGTAAACTCATGGTCCACTTTGCTATCCTCAGTGTACCTATCTTATAATTGGTCATTCTCGTCTTCCTCAGGTAAGAGTCAACCACCTTGATACTCAATTCTTTTCCCTGATAGTGTTGTTAAGAGCATTGTGCACCGAGTACCATGAATCACTCCTTTGTGCGCATAGAGCCATCCATTACCAAGAACCGTGCAAATTTTAAGTGACTCCAACACAATGAGTGTTGCGGTGAAGTTTTCCTTGTTTATGATAAGACTAACATTCGGGCATATCTGATCTGCATGTATTACTCCCACTAGGGTTTGAACTAGTAAAGGCCTCCTCGTTGGACACTTCACCATCTTGCACGTCTCTACCATGTCGGCGGAAATGAAAGAATGCGAAGCACTAGGGTCAAACAGAGCAAAAACTTGTACTGTGCTTACTTGAATATAACCACCCACCACTTTGGTAACTCCATGAATTTTATCCATATCCACATTGCTCAGTCTTCCATTGACATAGTTTCGCTGCGCTTTGCTTCCTTGAGCAGGCTTCTTATGGACTTTTCTTTTTCGCTTTCGTCGTTGTGAATTCTGACTTAGTTCACTCCCAACTTGCTCTTCAACATTGTTGTTTTGATAGTGCTCAGCTTCATCATACCCATAACATCCTTCAATGGCAGAAACATCCGCCTTTTCCCACATATCAGTGCGAGACGTCATATAGGGCTCCTGAGTCATGAGATACTACACTTCCTGTCATCAAGTGACCAACATTAGCAACAAGAGCAAGTATAGATGATCATAATCATGAGCTATCTAAAGGGACAACTCTCACCTCCATGGATCCAAAATTATCAACCTTATACACAGGACATTTTTGCTTGAGAGTGGCAACTCGATCATAGAGACTAACCAATACTTCCAAATAAAGAATTAAAACTTAATAAACCTTCTTTACATTGGCTACCCCCCTTAAAATAAGAGACACCAAATAAGGTAGCTTGAACCTTTTTCTAGATGAGCTAAGTAGCGTCCATACGTTCTAATATCCTAATGATTCTTTTGTGCATAGGTAAAAACAAGAAATCTGAAGTTTCTCGCGAGAAGAAAATCAGCAACGCGGTAAAATTGTTACAACTCTCGTTTTCTAATTCCAATGAAGTTCCACCTTATACTGTTGGAAAGCTTATGAAATTTCCTGCAACTTTCTTATAGAACACTTTTCCAAATTCTGTAGTTAAGTTGGTCAAAAACAGTGCACAACCGAAACTGTTCCAGGATGTTGACAGCATAGTTGTATCATCTTGTGATTTTCATAACTCCCAATCCAAAATAGCTATGAGGGTGGTTCTTGCGGCTAGGTAAAGATATCGAAGCCTAATATTGTCCCGAATTTTCTCATGATTTATGGTAGTTCAAAGACAGATGTATAAGCCAAATGAGACAGACTGCTCTAAAAGGATAGGATGTAGAGAGTCAAAATAAACCAACCCATCTACCTATTCACTAATCCTTATATCTTAAGCCTATATCTAAATGAAATTATGGGATCCACAAATTCATTGCAATCATTACAAAGATCCAAAACAAGCATAGGCATAAAGACAATCCAACAAGGCAATATAGGAGCACAACTCAACATTGACTCAACTTGCGATATTATCGTTTTCTTCGTATAAAGGGAAAAGATCATAATGCTTCTCTTCCGATGTCGCAAGAAGATGGTAAGATGAGGTTTTAAAAGCATACCAAATCAAGGAGTGAAGATGAGAACAAAGACTTTTAAAATAAGCAACAAGGCGGGGATAATATCAAGGGCAAGGATACAGTATGGAAGAAAATACCAAGGTTTATAGAACAAGGATTTTAGTGGCAACTCTTAGACCTTATAACGACTAGTTTCTACTAGGCTTGCATCCTACAGTCAGCATTGCTCTGATACCACTCTATCACACCAGGTTTTAAGGACAAAACCAGACATACACTATATGTGAAATAAAGGAGTCAAATCTCACATATAGCCACAGATAAGTGTAATATCAAGAGATAAATGCTTAATATACATAACACAATAGTATAAAATATACCTTAGAGAGCAATAAAGCGGAAAAAAAACTCCAAACACCGGGTGTAGACTTCACTCTAGGAACAAACTAACTGGTTGATCACAAGCCTAATAACTCCAGAGACTATCCTGAGGTGTGGGAAATAGCAAGAGTGAGTCCATGTCGAACTCAACAAATATAACGTGGGGTTCATGAGGCTCAAAAGGTTAGACACTGGTTTAACTGCATTTAGCTTTTATTCATCATTTGCTTAGCAGATTGAGTAGCAACAAGATAACCAAATTCCCATTATAAACCAATGATCAATTGTAATAAGAATAATGAAATAGCAATTAACATAAACATAATAATATCAACCATAATAAGCATGACATAACAATAGTGAATATCTATTCTATAAGAATCCCCAAGGCCGCCCGTGTCCGTGGGCACGGCTAGTATACCAGTTTTTTAACTCTGCGCAAAGGTGTACACTTTCACTGTGAGTCATGACTTCCAAATGCATGGGGAGGCCATTCCCAAAACACCGGAAATCATATAAAGCCATTTAAAAGTTCATCTAATAAGTTAGGGCCGCTAGGTTTCATCAGTCAGTCTGTGTGATACAACCAGTCCCAGGGATCCACAGTCTGCTTTTCCCCATTTGCGCCACAAGGGTAACCTCTAACAAGCTAGAAAAGGTCTCTTAAACAACTAGAGTCAGAGCCATATAGCCCTCATAGCTGTACTGTTAATCCCGGTTATCACTTACAGATAAGTCCTTATGGAGAGAGACTAGAGCAACATAAAACAACATAGTGCTCTAGCACCCTTTATCAGTAATTAAATCATCTTAATGGTTGGTTGCACAATTCATTAGTCATATTACAAGATCATTGTTCATAATTAAGCAGTACCAATAGCTACCCAAATGCACAACCCATAGGTGACAAGGAAACAAGATATCGATAGCTAAGTTATAATCTCTATAGTTGTCAAGGAGGACACATGCTTATGTATGATAATTTTAGTGAATAGGTAACAAGGATGGTCCCATGTTATACTTGCCTTAAATCAAGATCCTTTCTCTGATCCAAATCTTCAATTAATAGCTTCTTGAATCTCCACATAAATCTCACCGACTGGACTTGATCAATAAATCACCACACACGCATCGAACAATCATACATGAAGCAAACAATGAAAAATAATTAGAACAGTACACCAAACAAGTGAAACAATAAGGAAAAAGGTTTCAAAGATGTTCTATACGTTCCTACAAACACACAGACGCGAAAAGCACGCTAATCGGAGCTACGGTGAAAGAGAAATAATTACCGAAAGATTTTGTTGTATAAAACAGAAAATTATAGGTCTCACTTGTTTTAACTACATAAAATCATATATATAGGATAAAATACTTTTTATAGATATTCAAAAGTGACTTAGGCTAAACTACATTTAAATTTAGAAAACTAAAGGAGAAATCAATAATGTTTTATTTATAAATCTATTTGCACAGTTATTAATCAAATTAGATCTAAACTATGAAATTCTAGAGATTTTGATAAGGAAAACATTAATACTAATACGTAGTTTATGTTGTTATAAATCCATTGCAATTTGAACGGACTAATTCAGAATGAAAACAAATAAGTTATGAATTAAACGAGATTTTCTTTAGTAAAACAATAGATTAAATCTAACATCGAATCTTAAAGGTAGAAAACCCAACCAATAGTAGAACTAACAGTATAAAAAGTTTGTAAAACTCTTCTACATGTTACTACAATCACACAGACGTAAAGATAACGAAATTCAGATTTAAAACGTGAAAGTTACGAATTTTCTAAGATTTCCTATCAATAAATAATTACTTTAATATAAATTCGAAAATTAACTTTTCCAAACCTACTTTAAAACTACACTAACATGTAGATCTCACAAATACAAATCTAACGCAATTTGAACGGGTCAAATCGGAGTTAAAACAAAAATTTTATGCTCAAAACAAGTTTAGTGACAAAACTGTAAATATCAGAAAACGTATTTCTGGATTATGCCAAGGACCGCAGGGTCTAATAAGTAAAAGTGCATGGGCTCTTTAACAATTTTACCCACGAAGGGGTATCTTCTAATCTTGACCCTAGATCTAAGATCGGACGGCTGCCATCAATTTCAGCTGAAAGAGAGAGAGGGCGCGGTCATCTTCTCCAGCGCCGGCCGGTGGCCGCCATGGCCGGCCCCCAAAACTTGCCGGAGAGCTTCGGCTTCCCCGTTCCCAACCACTACTCGACCCGCAACCAATACCAATCGAACGAGAAGATCAACGCGAACACATCTACGCAGTTTAGGAAAACTACGATGGATCGAGGATGGGATGCGGCTCGAGAAGGCGGCGGCGCCATTGTCGGCTCACTGGAGCTCCCCAAATTCACAATTCAAAGCACCACAAACCTAAAGAAGAGCATGGAGAGGGAGAGAAGGAGATGGCGAACTCACCAAAATGAAGAAGAAAGGCTCAATTCAACCTGCAATCCCCGACGACGAGCAACAACAAATCCTAGGGTTTCTAACCTCCTACGCTCGGTTTCACGTTATTTGGCTCGGAATTTAGATGGAAAAAGGGACGAGGGAACACACGGCTACCCTTTTATAACTCCACAACAACGTTTTTGGGCAGGAGATCCTAGGATACTCGGTTGGTTTTAGTTAAGGCGGCGTCGGTCTTTGGCTCGGTCATGGCAAGAGGAAAGAGGCATAGCTGACAGGCGGGCCCTGCACGTCAGCGACTCTAGAGAGAAAACGCACGTGGCTAATCACACTGGGCCGACCCACGCGGGCGCGGGAAGAGCGGGACAATGCGGGCTTCGGATTTCGTCGGCCCAACAGCGCGGGAAGAAAGGCAGGCCGGCTTTGCAGGCTTCCAGGCCGCCAGCAGCAGGTAAGCTCTTTCTTTTTTTTATATACATTTGTTTTCTAAACTTATCTCAAATAAAATTTGTAACAGTTTTTTTTAAAATCCAATCAAACCACTCATTACAATAAAACTTATGCACCAGCATGAATGAAAAAACATGTTTCTAATCTTATGATGAATTTTTAATTTCAACAAAAATATTATTTCCCTAGGTTTAAATGTGCACAAAAATACATAATTAAATCATTTTAGCTCTATTTTCCAAATAAGCAAATTTTAGGGTGTTACACTAACATTCTCCATGAGTTTTGGTACTTATATGTTATGCGGGCACAAACACGAAAAACAACAAAATACGCTTTCCAGAAGACATATATTAGGCAAAACAAATGCAAAGCCCATTCAAACTTCGCAATTGGACCGAAACACCAGCAGGGAAGACATCCAGGCCGAGCCAGCAGCCCACCAGAGCAAGGCGGTGGTGAGCGGGCTAGCACACCGCCCCTAGCTCTACTCAGTCCCAATTTTCTCTAGCAGTACATTAAATGCCTTCGGAGGCGGTTGCATGTGGTGTTTCCTAAAATACATGAAGCAACCAACCATGTTCAAGCTATAAAAGGAGCCCCCTCCTCATATTGATTAGCATCATACACATTTTGGAGAAGAAGAAGAAGGGCTACACTCATTCCATTAGCTTGTAGCTAGATTAGTTAGGGAGTGAGAGAGGGAAAGAGTTAGAGGAATAGCAGAGTAGCAGTACCTTCTACCTCGTGTACTCGGTGAGCCTTGTACCTCGGGAGAACGGAGTGCCAGACTTGTCGGCCCCCTCTACACATTTGTACCTCTATAAACATCATGCTACTTGGAGTAAGACGTTTGTGTTCTTCTTTTGGTTTGATCTCTTCAATATAAGTTAACATTGTTACTACTTACTTGTGGGTTCATTGTCCGACCTTGTGACGGATACTCTAGTAGAGGACTCCTGATAAAGACAGAAGTTCCTAACTAACGCTAGAGTAGTAGCGGTTAGCATAGACGTGGTGTCTAAGCTACACGTTACCTTCGTTTGCCTCGTATCCAATGGTTGAGGGGTAGGCGGTAGGTGATGATAGCCATATCCTTCCTTTGTAACCCCCCACGTTTGGATACGGCGTAGAGCTACGGGCCGGTATCGCTTGGCAGACCAAGCGTAAGCCGATGCCCGAAGTGAGTCTGTAGTAGCAAAGTTATCTTCACATAAGGTTTTTGCGCTTAAAAGAACATCACTACCCAAGTTACCCTTCATCCTATTCTCTTAGGTAAACTAGCCAAGAGACTACTTACATTATCGTTCCTTTGGGAAAATACGATACCCTGAATACTTCCGGATGAAGTGCTACAATAGTACTTCTGTGCACTTACGGATCTTTTTGCTTACACTAAGAAGCACCAACACACCCATGACAAGATTCATGTACACCCACAAATAAACTACTGACTCTTACAGTGAGGGTTACACAAAAACATGTTTCTCCGCTCACCAAAATAATTACTCTATTCATTTATCATTAGTCTATCTTTCTAGAGGTTCATATACCTAAAAGAAAAGTATGGGCTATGCTAAAAAAGAGAAAAGAAAAATAGCCATGCTACAAAGCATGAGAGAAAAAAATGCATGCCAAAGAGCATGAAGAAAAGAAAAGAAAAGAAAAGAAAAAGAAAGAAAGAAATAAAAATAACACATACTTTCATATAAAAGGCATTCCTCCAAAAAGGGAGAGATTCATGATCAAAGGAGTACAAAAATATTTTAGAAATAGGAAGTTACACACACTTGCACGTCTTGATCAAAGTGTATGACTTGCATCTCCTTGGATCTGGTTTTTGACTTAGCAAAATATGTGATGCAAGTATGCCTCAATTTCATACCTACCCAAAACTCCACCAAAAAAGCCTCTAGTGGTAGGATGAAAAAGAAGGCAAAATATCGAATGCCTTGGTGAGGTTTTATATACACATTGAGTGATCAAGTGAATCATTAGAGGAACTTACATTTATTTTGCAAAACTCATAAAACCTCCGGATAGAAGGTTGATCAAAATGAATGACTGGTAATTCTGTTGTAACCGTTCTATCTTGCAACCGCCTAAGAACTTGGAAAAGCAATAAGCCCCATAAGGATCAAGGTAAAGCATGGATAAAAATACTGACTTATTTAAATTATGGAAGAATACTTTGTTATAGTTACATCATTTATGAAATATATTCGGCATAGTAGCAACTCCTGATCAACAACCAATGACTTAGCTTTTTGCTTGGGACGAGCAAAGGTTAAGCTTGGGGATTTTGTTGATGGTCCTTAACAACCATATCCGACCGCCAAATAAGATCCAAAACAGGAGAAATAAACAAACTTATGACACATATGCTTTTAGTATTGACATAGTTCCACTTGTATTGCAAGATTACTATTTTGTAGGACTTATACTAGAATACAATGGAACTATAGTCAAAATGCGCCATCAGAGAAAGCGTAATGCAGATCATACACCAAAGAATAAGAAGACTGTAACACCCTAGGTGTTAGGCTTGCATTTTGCACTTGCATTGCATGAGCATAAGCATCATTCATTCATACATAAGCATTTACATATGAAAAATGAAATTGAAACCACTCAAACATTGCTTTGAAACATATGAAACATACCCTTGTCATTTTATGTTTCAATGCATGTATGATTATGAGCATGTGTTGACTAATGCAAGTGGTTAATGTTTGGTCACTAAAACAAATTAGCTACACTTAGGATGCAAAATGGAGCAATGCTCATGTTAACGACATTACCTAATTAAGCTTCTAAGGTTTAGTTTGACTAGGAGCCCCTCCAGAATGCTTTTGGTTGACCAATTAAAAAGTCTAGCTTAGAGTGTTTGCATGGTTGTGCACCTATAACCAAAGTTGTAGCAAATTTTATAAGTAACAAACTTTATTTTATGACCATGAGCTAGAAATGTGCACAACATACTCAAACAAGGGTCCCAAGGTGAAAGTGGGAGCTGTTTTTGGACTTAGAAATATCCTAAGTCATAAACTAACTTTCAGTTTCATCTTACCCCTATTTGGCGATCTATAGTTTGAAATATAGGCCAAACTGGACCAAACTCATGTAAGAAAACTTGAAGATCTCATGTAGCACTACAACCTTGTCTACTACGGTTTTCGCTGAATCGAGCTGGATTAGGAGATATAGATGGCCAAAGTCGCGCTGTCAGTCATCTACATCGAGCTCTGATGGCCGATTTGAATCGGCGTCGTGGCCGACAGGGCTCAGGCTACCTGCACCATCTAGCAGTTGTATGCTAGTGCTGGTCCCACCAGTTAGGCTAGAGGAGGCTCCAAGACAGCCATGACATGCTGCTGCCTTCATTTTGTTTCGGCTCGCCTCACTGCTCTCACTCTCGCTCTCGCTCTCGTCATGGCAAAGCTGAACTCGCCTTTGCCACCGTGAGCTTCACCGCTATGTAGCGTCGCTGTCGCCTCGCCATTTTCTAATCGCTCGTGCACAAAGCTTCGCCATTGGCCATTCTACCTCCTCAAACCATTTGCAGCCCCATTTAAGTTGAGGTGAGGGTGCATTTTATAGTTTCCACCGCCGCGACCTCGCCGAAGCTCCACCGGACTCCGAGCTGCCATGGCCTGCTCTACACAGACCACCTCCGCTTCTTCTCTCTCATATTGTGTTCCCTTCTAGTAGTAGATGCTAGAACCCTAGCTAGTTGAACCGCTACCATGATGACCTTGTTAGAACATGGCCTCACACCATCGCGCTCTCGCCGCCGTCGAGCTGTGCACGTGGCCGGAGCTCACCTCCGCCTCACCGTAACCCTAGACTACCTCGTTAGCTTTGCTAGGTCATAGTGAACCTGTAGTCACCCTGACCGGCTCTACCATGCTCAGAGATGACCGATGCACCACCGCACCGTGCCACGGTGCTGCCATGAACGACAGTGACCCTTCTCCGATGAACCCTAGGTCCCATCACCTACCTCAACCAACCCTAGGTCCTAGCACAATGGTGGTGATGCTACCACCGGCGACCTCGCCGTCATCGAGATATCACTGGTCAACCACCGTTCCTCTGCTCTGTGTTGCTGACGGGTGGGTCCGGTTGACCCAAGGGCCCCATCTGTCAGTGGCTTTAGGTTTAGGTTTTCTTTTTATTCTTTTCCAGAAATTGATACAAACTTTGGAAAATCATATCTGGAGCTAGAGAAGTCCAATTTGAGTGAACCAAATTTTGTTGTGCTCCTCTTGTTGTCTAGTTTTTATTAAAAATATGAAATGTACCATGTTTCATAGTAAAAAAATTGTTTGCTAATTATCTTGTTCATTCCTTAATAAACTTGGAAAATGCATAACTAAAGTTTGGTATGTGCAAAAGTTGTGATTCCAATTTTGTTGGTCTTATCTTGACATGCTATAGCTAGGAAAAATATTAAAACTACAGTGAACATGTGGGGAATATGACTTTGCTATTTATCCTAATTAAATGCTCTTGTGAACCCTGCTAGCTTGTCATTTTTGTATAGGATGTTCTACTTGTTAAAATGGTATGAAATTTATATAGTAGCCTATTGGAGCATGTATAAACCACTATAATTTTCTCAGAATTTATTGTGCCCTTTTGCTATATGTTTATTATTTCACCTAATTATCTAAATAAATTAATAAAGGCATGAAAAAAGAATTTATTTGGGGATGACCACTATGTTTTCTAGTGTTTTCTTGGTGTATATAAACTGTTGGTAACATTGGTTATGCCCAGGCTTCAATTCTTGTATATAGTGAAATGTTATTTTGCTCTATATTTTCTGTGAGTGACTTTTGGTACAGTTTATGTTGCCATGCTCATTGCACCTTGAAGATGATGTTTGCTATTAATCTTGTCCATAACAAAGTTGTAGATAACTCGCTTATCTAGTTTGTGTTAACATTTCATGGCATTTGGCCAACTGGTTTTGGGAGTTTTGACTGCACAAAGTTTGTCCTCAGAACTAGTGGCTCTCTAGAATTTCTGGACCAGATTTGATAAATATACTTGTTTGATCCTGTTATCTTGTGAATCATGCTGAGATGATTATAGATGTTTTCTAGAAAATTTCATAAGCTTTCCAGAAAGTCTTGTTACATGACTGTTGGAATTGTATAACTCTAGTTATGATTAAAACATGTAGTGACTATTTGCAGTCCAGAAATTGATTAAAATATTGCTTCTTATGAGCTTGATGTTGTTGTTTAAGTGCTTGGGCTAATTGAATTGAGTTGCTAGCTGCAAGTTCTAGGTCTCTTACTAATGATGAACTACTTTACCTTAGGTTACTAGAACTTGGTGAGTGTATGTTCTTGTACTAGAGAGGAGATATGCACCTACTCGGTAAAATTAAGATAGAAAGGGAATTTCATCTATTTGGTTCATAAGTGTTGAACTTGTCTTACATTGCTGTTAATCATGTTCATGTGATGCATTTCATCATGTCATTTCATATCTTATGCATTCGTCATACTTATATTGTGCATATGCATGCAATAGGTGTTCTGGAAGGGGTAATGCTTCTAGAGTTCGAACAAGGACCTCTGGAGGAGCAGCAACAAGTTCAGGAGCCGAAGGTGCAGCCACAGGAGGCTAGAGGGGAAGGAGGAACCAATCAAGAGGAGCTTCTTTATTGTCTGGATCATCAGCCCTCGTCCTTCTTGAAAGGCAAGCCCTAGAGCATTCTAAGCCTCCCATGTTTTATAAAAGCTTAACTTGAAGCATAGTGTTTGATGCATTAAGTTGTAGGAGTTGTGTTGAAAACACTTAATGCATATATACTCCTTTTCCACTAAATATACCTTGAATCCTATTCAGGTTCAGGATTGGATAAATGCTTAGCCATGCTTAGACCAGTAGAAGTCGGGTGATTTCCTATCACCTGCGGATATTAGGAGAGTGACTGGCTATGGTTGGCTATATTTTCTATCATAGAAATAACCATGTGTTAATAAATGAAAGGAGATCGGATGGGACTACGATAGAGAAGCAACAAGGCATGGAGGTCCTGAGTGCCTATCTATCCCCATCTATGTCGGTTAAGGACCGATTCGCTGTATGTCCTCATGTCATGTTGAACGCATGGCTAACACTTATTTGGCCGGATAAGTCATTCTAACCACGAAGCCGAGTAGCTCAACCTAGGTTGAGCCCTAGTAAGTGAAAGTGCACATACTGGAGGAAGTAGGGATGTGCGGAGAGCCAATGGCGTGAGTCCAAGGGCAGGCCATGCCTAATCTTCCTGGCAGATTGGTAGAATCTCTGAGGGTGCGGCGCTGATCGAACCTGTGACTATACCTGAGTTGTACCAAAGGTGGCCTAAGGCTGCCTTCACGAGGTATGCCTAGGTTTGTGTTAGGAATAATTCCCCAGCTGGGTAGGAATCGATTCGAGTCGCCCTCTCTCCCGGATAGTGAGAACTTGACTGAGCAGCGACAATGTAGAAACACCTAATTAAACTTAATGGTTACGATGATGATAATGTTCATAGCACTACACCAGATATGGATACTAATCCTTGCTACCTTAATCAAGTGATTGCTCTAGTACAGGTGCTAACCTAGAAAGGTTTAATTGAAAAAGTTTAACTTGATGCTAGAGATGATAATTGTTACTTTATGTTACTTAAGCTCTTTTATGCAAATGTCATCAAGCTAGCCCCACTAATATAGCCTTGCATAATCCTTGGCGTCACTTTATTTCTGGTTTACGACGGGTAAGTCTAGCTAAGTACATTCTCGTACTCAGGGTTTATTCCACCTTGTTACAGATAACATGATGTATCATGGCTATTGTAAGTACTGCCTTCATCCCACTGGTGATCAAGACTAGATCATGGGGCATGATCTTTCTATATTATCTTATCATGATGCTTTTGTTGGGATGTGACTCTAGAACTAGCCTGTATTTGAACTACGCGTGGTGTTGTTGTTAAACTACTATGCTTCCGCTACTTTCGAACTTGGTTTGTAATACTTATGTGAACTTCGATGTATGAGAGCTACTTGTGAACTGCTTGTGAAATGGGCTATAACATGTAACGTGTTTATGTTGAATCACTATGATCTTGGTTGTATGTTTGTTGGTTTGAAATCCTTCGTGGTTTCATTAGACTACCGGGTTTATATGGGCTCAAGTATGACGGTTTGATCATTTTGGTGATTGCCTTTGTACTTGTGCTCTTATAAATTGGATGGTTCTATCACAAAGACGGCCCATCCAACCACCAAAACTAGGCCAAGCACTAGCGTAGGAGAGCCCCAGGACCAGCAAGGAGCTCACCAGCATGAGGCGGTGGTGAGCCAGGCTAGCCTAGGTGCGGCTGCACTTGGGGTGCGCTCGCACTACCCCCAGCACCTCCCAGGCCCACTCTCCTCTAGCGGTGCATTGATTACATGTGGAGGTAGTTTGGGTGGTTTCCTGTGGCAGAATTGCCTAATCTAATGCCCTCCCGAGGGTACTTGTCTTCCATTAGATATTAAGTACCCAAGAGAGTGCACTAAATTCTGTGATTCCGTCGAGCACACCCGAGGGATAACTTAAAAATCCACATTTTTACCTCAGGATCATAAATGAGAGATAAAGCTTACAATATCTTTACCATTTCTTACATCACTTTTAGTACAACATCAGGGTAATCCATTATTTAATTATAATAGCAGAAAATAAAATGTTACCAGAGTTCAGCAGAAATGAAACCATTTAATGATGAGTTAAATATTATCATGATGAACTTTTATATATGGGAAATGATAACAGGTGGTAAATCTTTCCCGTGTAAAACATTTTTTGTGAGAGTTATAAATCAACTCTACATTCGCAACGTAAAGGAAATCCTCACTGAGCCCACCAGGAGGTTTCCACACACAATGTCATCTTCAAGAACACCTGTCACCTGCAACAGGGTAGAACAAACCCTGAGTACTCAATTATACTCTGCAAGACTTACCCGTTAGAAGAAAAGAAAAGACTCTAAGGATATGCTAGGCTATCTGGCTTGTGGGTTTTTGCAACTACAGGAAGCATTACTAAAGGTGCATCCTTATATTTAATTTTTATTAGCAGTCATCGGTAGTTCATTAACCAACCATTCTAGGTAAGCACCTGTTCTACTTTCAAGCAAAGGTTGAGCCATCAGAACCATTTTTCCATCTTTCGTCTTTCATCTTTTATTTCTTACTATGGTGCCCGGATCAAGTCATATCGGACCGCTTACGTGGTGATTCGTGAATCAATGCAGCCCAGCTGGGTACCCCGAAAAACACACGCCCCACCCGTACCGAGGTACAAACGGGACCAACCCATTATCCTCCTGTCAAGAGAACCGAGTCCCCGTCCATACTGGGACTCCAAGCCCCCGCCCTCTCGCGGTGCTTAGACCTCCTAATACCCATATATAATCCACCTTCAGTTGGTCTAGATGGAGCCAGAACCCATGATAAGAGAATAACAAGTCTTTCTAGCCCCCATCCGCTAGTATATGCTCGTGATAAGGAGATCTCTGACCTGACAACCATCCAAATGCAACGACCGGTCCTTAATCGACACAGGCGGGACAAATGCAACCAGAGCCTCGCTCGGATTGCCCAACCAAGTCCATATCAAATTCCAAGTATAGTCCCATCCGGTCTCCAATTATTATCCATATATAATCCATGTGATAGTAACATGATAATAGTAATAATAATATATTTCCTATCGCTCGCGAGTGACAGGCAATCACTCGACTTCTACCAGAGTCCTGTAGCATAGCAATCTATACGATCCTGACATACTAGTAAGATTCATGGGATTAGGATATATATATATATATATATATATATATATATATATATATATATATATATATATATATATATATATATATATATATATATATATATATATATATATATATATATATGCAAGTGGGTTTCATTCAACTCCTTAAAACTTAATGCATAAGCATAGATAAAGTGCAGAATAATAGAGGTTATGCACCGGGGCTTGCCTAGGTAAAAATATAACCAAATGTTAGTATGCCCTCTCCGGGGCACGATCACCATGGCATCATCTTTTAGGTCAACGCCAAGTCCTCCGGTTGATCCATCGATCCATCATCATTCGTATTATGATTTACGCGAATGCAACGCAAAGACATAAGTAAAAGATAGCAATCGCAACTCTCGTCGTACGACTATATCTCGCAAGCTAACAGGTTAGCCACACACCAACTCACTAGGCCATGTGTCCACGTTGTCGATTTAAACGTTATTTCTCAAGTAGTGTTTTAGTTATGTAAACCCGAGATGTTGCATTATTCATTTTATCGATTTACTACATATTCAAACTAGGTTTGTTAATTATCCTAGCAACTAATTATTTTGGAGCTACCAAAATCACAGCGAAGATATAATAATACTAAGAGCTTACTATAAAATTTCTAGGATTAATACTATCACTGATTATTCATAACAATTCTTATAAGTTCATGTTAGATAATATTAAACGCATCGAAGTAATTAGAGCAAGCCTAAAAATAGTATAAAACTACGTGAACCAATTACACATTTATCTAGATCATGATTTCAGGAAACTAACAATATTGGTTCCACTATTTTTTGACACCTACACAATTTTATATTAAATTCACAAGTTTTGCTTACATGTGGAGGTTGATTAAGGAGGTGATTAGTACATGCTGATCACGTAAACCGAAGCTCTGAAAGAGCTCACCATAGACAGGGAGAGGACACGCTGCGGCTTAAAAAAATGGAGGAGACAGCTGATTCTCGAGAGGTACTCACCGCACCCGCCGGGTAAGATCGACACTGGCCACGTGCAGCGTGCAGACAGGGCAAGGAAGTCGAGAGATCGAGTGAGAAGCAGCTGAACCTAGTAAAGGCTCACGGCTACTGGATGGTGCGGGCTCGCAGAAGAAGGATGACTGACGCGGGCGACACACTTCAGCGAAGACAGCGCTCCAAATAACCTCGCAGCGCACTGATGGCGAAAAGTTTTCTTTGGATGAACAGTGTTTTTCTGCATGCTACAGTCCCTGGGATAGAAATGGCTACGATTTTCCGTGCTACAGCAATTCTTGTGGACTACCGTGGTCGTCTACAGTAATTCATGCGTGCTACAGTAGATGCATGCGTGTTCTCTGGTTCACTAGCCTTTCTGGTGCTCAGCGCGGCGTGCTTCAGCTGATGGCAGAGCGGCAGCACGCGTGTGCGGACAGCGGCAGCTGCACAGGCTCGTAGGGCTCTCGGCTCCCTCTCAGACAAATAAACCGGCCGCATGCACACAGAGGACAGCAAAGCAGCAAGGCGGTGGTGAGCACGAGCAGCGGCCCCGCATCGGCGTTTGCAGTGCATGCATACAGTTGCACAAGCGTGTGGCAGCAGCCAGCAGCAGGGCCATGAAGGAGGGCAGCAGGCGTACGTGAATATGTGTGGTGTGCGTGTGTTTTGTTTCTAATTTCTTTTTGTTTCTTTTCTTTTAGCAAAATAATTACGTAATTAAGTAAATTACAACATCGCATTATTCCTTTGTTACTAATCTAAATACACACCATGTATATATCTATTATATAAATATACATATATTTATCTATAGAGATACACTCGGAAAGAAATAAATTTCTTCACTACTTTAAATAATCTAGCAACACGCTTATCAACACGAAATACGTGATTGTATACCACACTGGTTTTATAGAATTTGTTTTCACGCTAAGTGATTAAAACGACTTATTTTTTTTTAAGATCACAACAGCATATTTTCACCTAAAATAAACTAAGTTACAATTCTCATATAGTTTTTTCTAACTATAGAAATGAGTCACATAAGAGTCGGGTATCATTTCATGAGCGATTAAAATTTTAAAACCTGAGAACTCGTTTTGTTAGTTTCTTTTAGGCCTTAATCGTGTGCTAAGTAAGCTAGTAACACCTAGGGTGTTACATCCTTCCCCCCTTAAAAAGGATCTCGTCCCGAGATCTAGAACAAGAATCAAAAGAGGGAAATGCGATTACACCTCATAGATCTAAACTTACACGAGAGGTTACACGACTTCGAACACCAAACCACTCCGGGATCTAGAGATAACACGGCTAAGAACAAATTTAATACTACTCACAACCTCTCTAGAAACCGACGGAGACGAGGACAGTGAAAAAGTAAAAGGAAAACGATTATCCAGAACATGGCATATGCCCAACAGAGCCAGAAATTGGAGACTGGTACAAAGATCATCGTGAACCCTAAAACCTAAACTAACCAGAGATGAACTTCTTCAGTGAAAACCAGATCCCTTCTTCTTCTCAAGTCACACCATCACCCATGACTGGCAACCCTAGATCTGCGAGCAATGGCTGGATCTCGTAGCTCTACCTCCAACCACTTTCTTCTTGACTGCTTCTCGAGCTTCTCCCACCCGAGCATGGACGGAGGGGATTGATTCTACGAGCTCTACTTCGGATCTAGGGGTGGAATGAAGGAGAGGCAAGCAAGGTGGAATTATAAAAGCTTGGTGGACGGAGGTGGTGGTGCAGTGCATCGGAAGTGGAGGCGGCGTAGAGGGGAATTACTGGGGGAGGGTCACGAGGTGGGGAGAGCATCAGCCATGGTGCGCTCCCTGTGCGAGCTTGAGTGGGGCAAAGGAGAAAGGAGGGGATGGGGTTTGCTCAACAAGGAGGCATGCGAGCAACGGAGCCCCAAAGGAAAAGAAAGAGGGGGGTCCGGTACGGGGACAAGGGCGAGATTCGAGAGCCGACATGGGTGCCGGGAACAGAGGGGCGTACTATGCGACAAGACGAGGCGAGTGCGGCACAATGCCGCGGCCACACGGGAGCAGCACACGTGGGCCCCACCACAGACGGCATCCATAGGGCACGCAGTGATAGCGACCCAGCATGCGTAGCATGACCAAACCGGTCACAGGAACGACGTCAAGTCGGGCGATGCATTTTCTTTGACCTACGTGCGGGCTAACTTTCCTGTCATTTTTCTCTTTCTTCTTTTCCTTCCTTCAAAACCGTGTTACTCCTGTTACTTGGGTAGAGCACCGCTACATCAACTCATGGTGGATTTCCCATTTGAACACAAGGATATTTTTACCAAGGAGAATATTTGTAGCAAGAGCGGTACTGCGGTGTAACTTGGTAAAAGCACTTGGTCAACAACCTTGATACCAGCGCACGCCGAGCGGCACAACCATGTGGTCACGATCCACAGGTGGCCCTCGGTTCCGTCGCGGCACCATAAGCTATTAACTAGGTAGCTATTACCAACTTACTCGCAGTAAAAATAGTGGGGTCATAGACCACAGAATCAGAGGAGTATTACAAGGGAAAATCAGGCAACAAGGGTTCCTTTCAAAACAAGGAACAAGTAAAGTAAATCCCAAGGCGGATTTAAGTCAAGTGAATTCAAGTGTTCTGCTGGGGCATCCACAATTAGTTGATATAGTGCCCTCTGTCATCCAATCATGGCTGATTTGCTACATCTGAATAGTTGTTCCCCTTGTAACCTGCTTATTGTCGTCTCAAGAACCTAAGCAAATCGAATGAGGCCTAAAGGAAAATCGACGTAACAAACGCAATAGATAAAGCAAATACTCATTACCAACGGCCTTACACGGGTGCAACATATAGGCATTCACTCTCCCACACTCGACACATCACTGCATCCTAAAACCAGATGATCTTAACAACGACGAACAAAAGACAACGGAAAGGTTACAACACTGGAGAACAGCGATGAAAAGCACTAATAGCGATGGTTACATCTCCTCTAGGACAACTAATCTACTTCGTCGGCCCAAACGGCTTCCTTCCTGGGCTCCTGGGGTTCTTCTGCCGCACTAGGTTGTGGATCTGCTCCTTCTTATGGTGGTGGCTGGGTGAGGGGAGGCAATGACTCTACTTCCGAGGCTTCCATGGGCGGAGGTGCTGCAATACCGGTTCTCCTTCTCTCCAGTGGATGGACAGGGATTCCCTCTAAGATCAAGGGTTCCTGCCTTTCCATGTCTAGCGTCCTACGCTTGGCCCTAGTGACAAGATAGGCATCCTCCATCTCTTGGGCATGTCGCTCTTCATCCACCTTGAGTGCTTCCGCCATGGCAGTCTCTCGACTCTCTGCAGCTGCTACATTGGCGTGGGCTTCAGCAAGCTGCACTTCGAGCATCCTAGAGAAGATCTCAGCTTCCTCAGCTCGACGAAGACACTCCCTCACCTCTGAGGCCTGCCGGTCATACTGCTCATCCAGAGCAAGCAAGTACGTGGTCAGATGCACCACGGTCGGGTTGTCTTCTTGCACGTCCCGACCCTGCAAGGCCTCCATGCGAGCCCTCCATACCCGCCGATTCTTGTCCAAAGGTGGAAAGAACTGCATGGGGGTATGAGCAATGGGCTGCTCATAGATCTAGCATAGATGTCGCAAGGCTTTGCGGGCCATGACCTGGTAGGTGTCGCCAAAGCGAAACCCAGTTGCGGTCACATTCCAGACTTCAGTGATGTCAGGAAACTCCTCACTCTTGCCAATGTAGATGGTGACCTGACATCGCTCAGTGCCATGCTTCATGTACTCACAGCCCTCATACTCGGGATGATCCTTGACTCCAAGCTTTTGCAAGGTGGCATACAAGATTTTGGGGAAACCCTCGGTGTTCAGGCAGTAGCTGCTAACCCAAACTCCTGCCATCCTAGGTGGGTGGGGAGATTGCAAGGAAGGCTTGAGAAACTTGCTCAAGAGAAAAGGGCTAAGCGAGCGGGAATGCACTGAGTGGTGACACCAAGTGGCTGGGCTTGCCCCCTTAAAAAGGCAGAGCGGCCAGTGGTCCTGGCGCAAATCACCCTCGAGCCATGCACGAGGATCAGTAAAGTAAAATAGCAGGATTTTTACACACACGAGGCGAGCGGTGTCCGAGGCCATAAAGACTAGCACGGTTGCAGGGCAGAGGTCCGACAAGGGCATAGAAAGGAGTGCCAAAAGCGTAAGCCCCGACAGTCACGAAACACGAGCGAACGCGATAGACGAAGCCACAGTACAGCAGTAACTCCTGGACAAAGACGTGTGGTACCTATGAGCAGGGCACCTGCAAGTAATACTGGCATGATAACTATAGCAGTAACAACGCGTCTGACTTTAGGACCATGTGCTACGCACAAGTTAGTTCACCGAACGAAAGCCTATTTAAACCTATTTCGAATACTTGACTATAGTAATAGGGCTACTTATATAACTTCGTATGCAAATGCCCTATCTTTTTGCAAAAATGTGTTGTAAAATTTTAATTTAGAAAAGGATTTTGAAGCTTTATTTGCTCATTTATGCTCCTGATACCACCTATGGCAGAACCGCCTAATCTAATGCCCTCCCGAGAGTACTTGTCTTCCATTAGACATTAAGTACCCAAGAGAGTGCACTAAATTCTACGATTCCATCGAGCACACCCGAGGGAGAACTCAAAAATCCACATTTTTACCTCAGGATCATAAATGAGAGATAAAGCTTACAACATCTTTACCATTTCTTACATCACTTTTAGTACAACATCATGGTAATCCATTGTTTAATTATAACAGCAGAAAATAAAATGTTACTAGAGTTCAGTAGAAATGAAACCATTTAATGATGAGTTAAATATTATCATGATGAACTTTTATATATGGGAAACGATAACAGGTGGTAAATCTTTCCCTTGTAAAACATTTTTGGTGAGAGTTATAAATCAACTCTACATTCGCAACGTAAAGGAAATCCTCACTGAGCCCACCAGGAGGTTTCCACACACAATGTCATCTTCAAGAACACCCGTCACCTGCAACAGGGTAGAACAAACCCTGAGTACTCAATTGTACTCCGCAAGACTTACCCGTCAGAAGGAAAGAAAAGACTCCAAGGATATGCAAGGCTATCTGGCTTGTGGGTTATTGCAACTGTAGGAAGCATTACTAAAGGTGCATCCTTATATTTAATTTTTATTAGCAGTCATCGGTAGTTCATTAACCAACCATTCTAGGTAAGCACCTGTTCTACTTTCAAGCAAAGGCTGAGCCATCAGAACCATTTTTCCATCTTTCGTCTTTCATCTTTTATTTCTTACTATGGTGCCCGGATCAAGTTATATCGGACCGCTTACGCGGCGATTCGCGAATCAATGCAGCCTAGCTGGGTACCCCGAAAAAGACACACCCCGCCTGAACCGAGGTACAAACAGGACCAACCCATTATCCTCTTATTAAGAGAACCGAGTCCCCGTCCATACTGGGACTCCAAGCCCCCGCCCTCTCGCGGTGCTTAGACCTCCTAATACCCATATATAATCCACCTTCAGTTGGTCCGGATGGAGTCGGAACCCATGACAAGAGAATAACAAGTCTTTCTAGCCCCCATCCGCTAGTATATGCTATATGTGTCCTGACAACCATCCAAATGCAACGACCGGTCCTTAATCAACACAGGCGGGACAAATGCAACCAGAGCCTCGCTCGGATTGCCCAACCAAGTCCATGTCAAATTCCAAGTATAGTCCCGTCCAGTCTCCAATTATTATCCATATATAATCCATGTGATAGTAACATGATAATAGTAACAATAATATATTTCCTATCTCTCGCGAGTGACAGGCAATCACTTGACTTCTACCGGAGTCCTGTAGCATAGCAATCTATATGATCCCGACATACTAGTAAGATTCATGGGATCAGGATATATATATATATATATATATATATATATAAGTGAGTTTCATTCAACTCCTTAAAACTTAATGCATAAGCATAGATAAAGTGCAGAATAATAGAGGTTATGCACCGGGGCTTGCCTGGGTAAAAATATAACCAAATGTTAGTATGCCCTCTCCGGGGCACGATCACCATGGCATCATCTTTTAGGTCAACGCCAAGTCCTCCGGTTGATCCATCGATCCATCATCATTCCTATTATGATTTACGCGAATGCAACACAGGGAGAGGACACGTAAACCAAAGCTCTGAAAGAGCTCACCACAGGCAGGGAGAGGACACGCTGCGGCTTAAAAAAATGGAGGAGACAGCTGATTCTCGAGAGGTACTCACCGCACCCGCCGGGTAAGATCGACACTGGCCACGTGCAGCGTGCAGACAGGGCAAGGAAGTCGAGAGATCGAGTGAGAAGCAGCTGAACCTAGTAAAGGCTCACGGCTACTGGATGGTGCGGGCTCACAGAAGAAGGATGAATGACGCGCGCGACACACTTCAGCGGAGGCAGCGCTCTAAATAACCTCGCAGCGCACCGATGGCGAAAAGTTTTCTTCGGGCGAACAGTGGTTTCTGCATACTACAGTACCCGGGATAGAAAATACTGCGAACTACAGTGACCGGCTACGATTTTCCATGCTACAGTACCATGCTAAAGCAATTCTGTGGATTGCCGTGGTCATCTACATTAATTCCTACGTGCTGCAGTAGATTCATGCGTGTTCTCTGGTTCACTGCCTTTTCTGGTGCTCAGCGCGGCGTGCTTCAGCTGACGGCAGAGCGACAACACGAGTGTGCGGACAGCGGCAGCTACACAGGCTCGTAGGGCTCTTGGCTCCCTCTCAGACAAATAAACCGGCCGCATGCACGCAGAGGGCAGCGAAGCAGCAAGGCGGTGGTGAACACGAGCAACGGCCCCACATCGGCGTTCGTTGTGCATGCATACAGTTGCACAGGCGTGTGGCAGCAGCCAGCAGCAGGGCCATGAAGGAGGGCAGCAGGCGTACGTGAATATGTGTGGTGTGCGTGTGTTTTGTTTCTAATTTCTTTTTGTTTCTTTTCTTTTAGCAAAATAATTACGTAATTAAGTAAATTACAACATCCCATTATTCCTTTGTTACTAATCTAAATACACACCACGTATATATCTATTATATAAATATACATATATTTATCTATAGAGATACACTTGGAAAGAAATAAATTTCTTCACTACTTTAAATAATCTAGCAACACGCTTATCAACACGAAATACGTGATTGTATACCACACTGGTTTTATAGAATTTGTTTTCGCGCTAAGTGATTAAAACGACTTATTCTTTTTTTTAAGATCACAACAACATATTTTCACCTAAAATAAACTAAGTTACAATACTCATGTAGTTTTTTCTAACTATAGAAATGAGTCACATAAGAGTCGGGTATCATTTCATGAGCGATTAAAATTTTAAAACCCAAAAACTCGTTTTGTTAGTTTCTTTTAGGCCTTAATCGTGTGCTAAGTAAGCTAGTAACACCTGGGGTGTTATATTTTCTAATTTATCTCCTCCAAACCGACCACAAACAAGTATAAGTAGGACTGCAACAAACGGTTTTCAATCAACACAGGCGGGGCACTACGTCATGACTCAATTCATGACTCAAGCAACGAGTCCACCTGGTCTCAATTTAAATAACATCACTATCATGGTATTCTCATGATCCAAAAACAGAGCTGAGAAGAACCAAGGTAAACCTATTTTTCACAAGTGATGAACCCATCATTTGACTTCTAGCGAATTTTGAGCATTTACTAAGCATTAGTGATATGACCTATCCAGACTAGCAGGGTATAATTATGGATACCTGTATATCAAGGTAATCATGCAGCAATGGTATATAACCAGCTCCTATTTACTTAATGCATATCTCACAAGACTTAAGGTGTAATAAAGATTTGTAAAAGCTATAGAAGGGTGGTATGCACCGGGGCTTGTCTGCGTTGCAGAGAAGGTTAGTTTCATAGAGAGATCCAATAGACACCAACAACTCTAGTGGATGGACCTACTCCGAGACTTGATCAACATGAGTCTACCCACTCGTACAAACTATACGTAAATAAATGATGTGATGCTTTAATATGATGGAATGCATACCATGATGCATGATAAGAGATATATAAATGCTTTAAAGATAACATAGCAAGATTAATTAACTTGAGTACAACTTTCCTTCACGATACAGTTGCAAGCAGTTATCATAAATCATTTTTAGTTGTTCTTCTAACAATTCAAAGGTTTACTTATTAAACATGCTTACCAACTAAATCTTTACCATGGAAAGACATGTACAAGCAACATACAAGGAAATATATATCTTTTACTTTTTACCAAGAGGTTGCATCTAATAAAACAATCAAGTTTATCAACATGCATTTTATTTGTTACTAGCAAGTTAATTTGTCATTAACATGAGAGCAACACTTATCATGCTATACTACTTAAACAAGACAAAGTATACATATAACCTTCTATCATGACTAATCATGAGAATAAGTAAAGATCATGACATGATCTACCCATTTGCATCAACCATTCAAGTTTTCACATAAACTATTTATTTATAACTAACCAAGTTATTTATGATCATAATATTAATGTAAGCAATTGCCATGGAACAGCAAGGGTGGTTTGCTCTAAGGTCTTCAAGCAATCCAAAATTACATTTCACATTGTTAGGGATTCATAGAAAGCATTTTTATATTTTTATTAATGCATAAAAACAACTCTAATTAAGTGATCAAATCATTTTATCTCCAAACATTGCCAAACTTTTTGTGTGGGTTCATAACAGTAGATTACTCATGCCCATAATTTTTTATGATTAAAGTATTTATATTTTTGCCTACAAAAATCATAGAACATGCATTTATTAATTAAAAGAGCTATTTTTATATCATGTCAAAAGTACTAAAAGTGACCAGTTCATATTTTTCCATCGTAGAGCATAACATAATAGAGCTACAAAAAACTTTTCATACTTTTATCATGTCTAAATATTTTACTACAAATTTTACAAGTCTCAGTACTATTTATCTTTTTCTAAAAATAACAAAACAAAAACTCCTCTACTGGGCTAGCCCATGAAGGCAGGCGGGCTTCCTCTCTCTCTCTCTCACGTTGAGGCTGACAGCGGGGTCCCGTACGTCATCCTCTTCTTCCTCCCTCACCCGGTGTTGACCACGCCGGCGTAGTCTTGACCGGGCGGAGCTTGTCGATAGTGAGCTCCCCAGCGACGCTGCTGGCTCCGCTGCGCTCCCCTCCTCCTCTCGAATTTGCTGCTGCTCTCTCCCCCAACTCTAGAGGTCAGAAAAGAACACGACGATGTGACCGACGGCCCGGTGGTCCCCGGCTACGCCGCCACACCCGCTAGCAGACTCCTGGGTGGCGCGAAAGCCACCTGCTCACTCCTTTCTACCCCGTAAACACGTTTCAAGGGTCAATTGCATGTGTGCGGCCTATCTATGCCCTACCCGTTGAAAGGTGTTAATGGCTAGAGGGGGTGAATAGCCTAATAAAACTTTCTACAAAAAGTGCTAGATAATTTAATTAGCAATAACAAATAGCGAGAAGCGAGTTTTGCCTAGCCTATGGAGTGTTGCAAGCCACCTATCCAAAAGACAATTCTAATATATATATCACTCAACCGCTCAAGTCAAACCACAAGAGGAAAACTAGAAGGCTACTCTACTCAAGCTACTAAGCACTAGAGAAAACAACTAAGTACTTGAAATGTAATACAAGATTAGGGTAAAAAATATTTCACCGAGGGGCGATGAATTGAGCTAACCAATCAACAATTCCAAGTGATGATATTCAAGATAACCAATCCACCGAGACAAATCAATCACAATCAATGAAGTGAAGACATAATGATTTATCCCGAGGTTCACATGCTTGTCGGCATGCTAGTCCCCGTGGTGTCCCCCCTACACCACGTGGTTTGGTGGCTAATCGGTATTACACACTGAGCCTCTCAAAAGGCGCCACAAGAACCTACCAAATGGTGAGAAGTTCCGACACGAGCAATCCACTAGAGTTGGAATTCGGTGCTCCACCGGGGAACCAGAACAACCCCTCACAACAAGCTCACCGGAGCCGGCCACAAACAATCAACAACACGTGCCGGACCTCCACCGCTGCTCCAAGCCGTCTAGGTGGTGGCAACCACCAAGAGAAACAAGAATCCCGCAGCAAATGAACACCCAAATGCCAACTAGATGCAAACTCACAAGCAAATGCACTTGGATCACTTAATCTCGCTTTGATTAGGCAAACAAGCAAGGGAGAAAGAGTGGAGGGCATGTGCTCAGCTCAAAGGAGTGCTAGAATGATCAATAAGACAAGAGGGACCCCAAAGAGCTGGTCAACAAGTATTTATAGACGTCCCTAACAAAAACTAGCTGTTAGGCACTTGATTCTGCTGCAGTCGCGCTGACCGAACGCGCTGGTCGTACAGACCGGACGCGCTGGTCACACACCACCCACGTGCGAAGCATGACCGGACGCGCAGGTCCTGTGACGGACCGGACGCGCTGGTCAAGCCGAGCAGCGTTCTAGCGAGTCAGTGACCGGACACGCACGCTAGACGAACCGGATGCCACAGTGCCAGCGTCCGGTTTGAGTCTAGTAAGCACCCACCACGACCGGACGTGTCCGGTCGATTGTGACCGGACGCGCCACCACGTCCGATCAGAATACCGAGACACGCGCAAACGCTGAGCACTGACCAGACGCGTCCAGTCAAACAGGGACCGTGTCCGGTCCAGCGTCCGGTCACCTCTATGACCTTTGTTCTGTAACACCCTAGGTGTTAGACTTGCATTTAGCACTTGCATTGCATGAGCCTAAGCATCATTTGTTCATATATGAGCATGGGACATATGTGATGCACTAGTGCAACATGTGAAACATGCCTATATGGAATGTGCTTTGAAACATCTGCAACATCTTCTTGAAATATATGCAACATACTCTTGTTAATTATGTTTCAATGTGTGTATGTTAGATGCTCATGCTTGGTAATGCAAGTGAGTGTGGATGTCACTTATTTCATGTGTCTCACATCACCTTCTATCTATAGTGACCCCTGGATAAGTTTCATGAAGTCTGGAATCAAAAAGTCACATGAAATGATAAGTTATATGCTTGTTTGGAATATAACTGAAACATGCTTCTGAAACATGGAAACATGCCTTACATTCAATGTGAACTAATGTTTATGCAACATACAAATGCAACAGGTGCAACACATCTTAGACACATGTGGAACAACCTAGTGAAACGTGTATATGTAACACCCTAAAATTTGCTTATTTGGAAAATAGAGCTAAAATGATTTAATTATGTATTTTTGTGCACATTTAAACCTAGGGAAATAATATTTTTGTTGAAATTAAAAATTCATCATAAGATTAGAAACATGTTCTTGCATTCATGCCGGTGCATTGGATTTATTGGGATGAGTGGTTTTAGTCCAAAACTCAAAATGATTCGAAACCGCTTTTGGGAACGTTTGAAAATGGCTTCGAAAATAAAAGAGGAGAAAAAGGCAGCAAGGAAAATATATGTTTATATGCTCCATACAAGTTGACGTCACTTGAAATATTTCTACTGCCTTGGAGAGATACGTGGAGAAGCATAGGTAATTTCACATGATTAGCAGCTGGCCGCTTTGTTTTATTATATATACACATATACGCGTATACACGGCTGATCTGCTGCTCGTACAGGATGATGCCTTGTCAAGAATAGATGGCGGCGCCTGCTAGTTGCCCTAGGCCACGCAGACACGGCTGATCGGCTATTGGCCACGACGTGTTTGGTTCAGCTATGCAATTCCTTTTCTCCGGCCTTGTTTCTCTGCTAGTCGCTAGCCTTGTTTTTATGTGTGCCGCTCAACCAGAGCAAGCTGCACAGGCGACAACTTCTTTTCCCTTCCCTCTCAATTTTGCTACCAGTCAGGGACTGTGTGTCAGGTCAGGGTCGGTCTTCCTGTTTCCTCATGTCGAGCTCGAGCCGGACTCTGCTCTGTCGGAGGAGTCCGTCTCCGCTGCGTCGCTTTGCCTTGATCCGCAAGCCCGCGCGCCTCTCTTAAATAGCAGCGCGTCCGCTGCACCGCGTCCTCAACCCTAACCCGCAAGTCAACGCCTCGCCTTCGTGCACACAGCAGCCGCACAACCCTAACGCCGCCGCTGCCGAGTAGCCGAGCTCGTCCATCAATCGAGCCCAGTGCCAGCCGCCGTCTCGCTAGAGCACGCCGCCCTTGCCCTAGTTAGCCCTGTGCCCTACGCCGAGCTCGGGATCGAACCGAATTAGGAGCCGCCGCTGATTGATCCCGTGCTCCGCTGCTGCCGTGTGCTGCCTCGAGGAAAGCCCGTTGCCGCCAAGTCGAGCTATACGTCATTGATCTTCTAGTTCATCGCTGGAGCTCTTTGTCTGTGAAGACACGACACAGCCGAGAACCTTCGCCAGGAGCCACCGTCTGCCCCGCCGAGACTCGTGTCGCCTCCGCTCCGTGTCCGTCCATGAAAAGTGCCGTGGTGAGATCACCATCCTCCTATCTGTCTTCCAGTGCTCTTTCGTAGAAACCCGAGGCTTCTATATTGTTTTTGCCGAACTCAAAGAAGAGCCGAGCTTCTGTCCATGGCGCCACCACCTGCACACTAGAATCCAAGTCAGCTGAACGAGCATGCCAGCCGCGACACCGCGTGCAAGCAGAGCTAGCAGAGAGCAGCCCGGCCGGGTGTTCCTAGTTTTGCTGTTGTTAGCTTGATGACGCCATCACCACGTCACGTACGCATTATGCCCGTTTTCATTTCAGAAAATAAATCCATAAATACCATAGAAATACACCACCTATGATCGGTAATTGATCTCTCACGGTTCTTTCGTTTTAACTCCGTTTCACTCCGTTCAAGTTGCATTAGATTCGTATCGACGTTCTCTACGCAGTAGCGCTAATGTTTTTCATGTCCCATGTTTTTCCATATATAACTAATTATTAAATTGATTAATATGTTTGTAAGTTCTATAATTAAAAATAATATATATTTGTCACGTCAGTCCTTTATAATTAAGCATGAACTGAGCAACTTGAATACGTTCTAATTATAATATGCTTAGACAAGCACGATATATATCATAAACTTGTTTTAGTGCTCACACATTATATTGTTTTGCAAGTTAAAGTTTAATTGGCTTAAATAGTATTTAATGTTTGTAAATAAAATATGACTAGTAACTTAAATCGACTTTTCAATTACAATGTAAATTGACTAAATTAATATATTTCACATGGTTTTGTAAGCAAAATAAACCAAGCATATAGTCTTTGCTCTTATAAAGTAAATATTTCGGTAATTGTTTCTCTTTCACCGTAGCTCCGATTAGCGTGCTTTTCGCGTGTATGTGTTCGGAGTAATGCATAGGTTATTTTTTAAAAATCTCTTTAATTGTTTGGTGTATTATTCTAATTTAGTTCTATTGTTTGCTTCATGTATGATTGCTCGATGCGTGTGTGGTGATTTGTTGATCAAGTCCAGTCGGTGGGATTTATGTGAAGAATCAAGAAGTTATTAATTGAAGATTTGGATCAGAGAAAGGATCTTGATTTAAGGCAAGTATAGTTTGGGTATTTTTTTTGTGACCATGATCTTGTGACTTAATTAATGTAAGAGCTATGATGGTTGAGAAATGATTTTTTAGCAACATAAGATCTTGTCTATACGTGAACCTCCGGGATTTACAGTACAACTGTGAGGGCTATATGGCTCTAGCTTTAGCTTAGTATGAGGACCTTTTCTAGCTTGTTAGAGGTTACCCTTGTGGCGCAAATGGGGAAAAGCAGACTGTGTATCCCTGGGACTGGTTGTATCACACAGACTGACTTCTAAAACCTAGCGGCCCTAACTTGTTAGACGAACCTTTGAAAGGTTTTATAGTGAACCCTACCGACCTTCCTTGGAAGTGGGTCAAGGGATTAGCTACCTCGGGTGAAAGGGTAAATCACGACTCACAGTGAAAGTGTACACCTCTGTGCAGAGTTTAATAAACTGGTATACTAGCCGTGCTCACGGACACGAGCGGCCTTGGAGACATCTACATTAAAGATGATGATTCTTGTTTTGTTAAGATGTTCCTTTACTTATCGATTATACTTTATATTGATTATGTTACATTGATCATGAGTTTATGGGGTCTATACAACCTTGTTGCTATGCTTGCGGAATTTGACATGGACTCACCTTTGCTATTTCCCTCACACTCCAGTGTGTAGTAAGATGCTGCTCAGAAGAAGGACAAAGGTGTAGTGGAGTTTTCAGAAGACTAATAGAAGTGCAGGCATATGTTACCCCCAGTCAGCCGCCCTGAGAAGAATGGAGCCTGAAGTTTAGTCACTGTTCCATGATACTCTGATGTAAGTGTTAATATAGTTATGTATATGTTATATAATAACATTGTTTCTGATACTTTTTTATTCTGACATATGTGTGGACTTCTTGGGCACACATATAGTGAGCCTGGTTTCGTTCTTTAGAAAACCGGGTGTGACAGAGTGGTATCAGAGCAATGCTGATTGTAGGACGCAAGCCTAGTTAAAAATTGGTCATGTTAAGGTTTTAAAACTACTATAACAATCCTTGTTCTATAAACCTTGGTATTTTCTTCCATACTGTATCCTTGCCCTTGATATTATCCCCGCCTTGTTGCTTATTTTAAAAGTCTTTGTTCTCATCTTCACTCCTTGATTTGGTATGCTTTTAGAACCTCATCTTACCATCTTCTTGCGACATCAGAAGAGAAGCATTAGGATTTTTTCCCTTTATACGAAGAAAACGATAGCATCGCAAGTTGAGTCAATATTGAGTTGTGCTCCTATATTGCCTTGTTGTATTGTCTTTATGCCTATACTTGTTTTGGATCTTTGTAATGATTGCAATGAATTTGTGGATCCCACAATTTCATTTAGATATAGGCTTAAGGTATAAGGATTAGTGAAATAAATAGTTGGAATATGGTTTCTTCTATTCTCTCCATCCTGTCTCTTTGAAGCAGCCTGCACTCTTCGGTTTATATCTCTGATTTTGGACAATCATAAATCATGAGAAAATTGTGGACAATATTAGACTTCAATATCTTTCTCTGAGTGCAAAAATCACCTTGATAACTATTTTGGGTATGGAGATACGAAAATCACAAGGCGATGCATCTGTACTGTTTGGAACCTGGAAAATTTTCTGTTGTGCACTTATTTTGACCAAGTTAACCACAGAATTTGGAAAAGTGTTCTATAAGGAAGCTGTGGAGAATTTTATAAGCTTTCCAACGGTATAAGGTGGAACTTCATTGGAATTACAAAACGAGAGTTGTAGCAGTTTTACCGCGTTGCTGATTTTCTGCTCATGAGAAACTTTAGATTTCTTGTTTCTACCTATGCACAAAAGAATCATTAGGATATTAGAACGTATGGATGCTAGTTAGCTCATCTAGAAAAAGGTTCAAGCTACCTTATTTGGTGTCCCTTATTTTAAGGTGGGTAGCCAATGTAAAGAAGGTTTATTAAGTTTCAATTCTCTATTTGGAAGTATTGGTTAGTTTCCATGATTGAGTTGCCACTCTCAAGCAAAAATGTCTTGTGTACAAGGTTGATAATTTTGGATCCACGGAGGCGAAAGTTGTTCCTTTAGATAGCTCATGATTATGATCATCTATACTTGCTCGTGTTGCTGATGTTGGTCACTTGATGACAGGAAGTGTAGTATCCCATGACTCAGGAGCCCTATATGACGTCTCACACTGATATGTGGGAAAAGGATGATGTTTCTGCCATTGAAGGATGTTATGGGTATGATGAAGCTGAGAACTATCAAAACAACAATGTTGAAGAGCAAGTTGGGAGTGAACTGAGTTAGAATCCACAACGACAAAAGCGAAAAAGGAAAGCCCATAAGAAGCCTGCTCAAGGAAGCAAAGCGCAGCGAAACTATGTCAATGGAAGACTGAGCAATGTGGATATGGATAAAATTCATGGAGCTACCAAAGTGGTAGGTGGTTATATTCAAGTAAGCACAGTACAAGTTTTTGCTCTGTTTGACCCTAGTGCTTCGCATTCTTTCATTTCTGCCAACATAGTAGAGACGTGCAAGGTGGTGAGTGTCCAACGAGGAGGCCTTTGCTAGTTCAAACTCTAGTGGGAGAAATACAGACATATCAGATATGCCCGAATGTCAGTCTTGTCATAAACAAGGAAAACTTCACCGCAACACTCATTGTGTTGGAGTCACTTAAAATTTGTGTGGTTCTTAGTAATGGATGGCTCTATGCGTACAAAGGAGTGATTCATGGTACTCGGTGCACAATGCTCTTAACAACACCGTCAGGGAAAAGAATTGAGTATCAAGGTGGTCGACTCTTACCTGAGGAAGACGAGAATGACCAATTAGAAGATAGGTACACCGAGGATAGAAAAGTAGACCATGAGTTTACAGAAGTGAGAGTAGAGGAACAAATAACTTTGGAGGAGCTCAATAGGAGAGATGATCATGCTTAGGCAGATTAGTCAGTCAGGATATGAGAAACTGCCTCATGACTCTGAACGAAAGAAGTAATTTGGAAAATGAGGATCGAATAAAGACAGAGTGTCATTATCTCTTTTATCATCACCTTCCGAATCTCGGGACGAGATTCATCTCAAGAGGGGTAGAATTGTAACACCCTAAAATTTGCTTATTTAGAAAATAGAGCTAAAATGATTTAATTATGTATTTTTGTGCACATTTAAACCTAGGGAAATAATATTTTTGTTGAAATTAAAAATTCATCATAAGATTAGAAACATGTTCTTGTATTCATGCCGGTGCATTGGATTTATTGGGATGAGTGGTTTTAGTCCAAAACTCAAAATGGTTCGAAACCGCTTTTGGGAACGTTTGAAAATGGCTTTGAAAATAAAAGAGGAGAAAAAGACAGCCAAGAAAATATATGTTTATAGGCTCCATACAAGTTGACGTCACTTGAAATATTTCTACTGCCTTGGAGAGATACGTGGAGAAGCATAGGTAATTTCACATGATTAGCAGCTAGCCGCTTTGTTTTATTTTATATACACATATACGCGTATACCCGGCTGATCTGCTGCTCGTACAGGATGATGCCTTGTCAAGAATAGATGGCGGCGCCTGCTAGTTGCCCTAGGCCACGCAGACACGGCTGATCGGCTAATGGCCAGGACATGTTTGGTTCAGCTATGCAATTCCTTTTCTCCGGCCTTGTTTCTCTGCTAGTCGCTCTTGTTTTTATGCGTGCCGCTCAACCAGAGCAAGCTGCACAGGCGACAACTTCTTTTCCCTTCCCTCTCAATTTTGCTACCAGTCAGGGACTGTGTGTCAATTCAGGGTCGGTCTTCCTGTTTCCTCATGTCGAGCTCGAGCCGGACTCTGCTCTGTCAGAGGAGTCCGTCTCCGCTGCGTCGCTTTGCCTTGATCTGCAAGCCCGCGCGCCTCTCTTAAATAGCAGCGCGTCCGCTGCACCGCGTCCTCAACCCTAACCCGCAAGTCAACGCCTCACCTTCGTGCACACAGCAGCCGCACAACCCTAACGCCGCCGCTGTAGAGTAGCCGAGCTCGTCCATCCATCGAGCCCAGTGCCAGCCGCCGTCTCGCTAGAGCACGCCACCCTTGCCCTAGTTAGCCCTGCGCCCTACGCCGAGCTCGGGATCGAACCGAATTAGGAGCCGCCGCTGATTGATCCCGTGCTCCGCTGCTGCCGTCTGCTGCCTCGAGGAAAGCCCGTTGCCGCCAAGTCGAGCTGTACGTCATTGATCTTCTAGTTCATCGCTGGAGCTCTTTGTCAGTGAAGACACGACACTGCCGAGAACCTTCGCCGGGAGCCACCGTCTGCCCCGCCGAGACTCGCGTCGCCTCCGCTCCGTGTCCGTCCATGCAAAGTGCCGTTGTGAGATCGCCGTCCTCCTATCTGTCTTCCAGTGCTCTTCCGTAGAAACCTGAGGCTTCTATATTGTTTTTGCCGAACTCAAAGAAGAGCCGAGCTTCCGTCCATGGCGCCGCCACCTGCACACTAGAATCCAAGTCAGGTGAACGAGCATGCTAGCCGCGACACCGCGTGCAAGCAGAGCTAGCAGAGAGCAGCCCGGCCGTGTGTTCCTAGTTTTGCTGTTGTTAGCTTGATGACGCCATCACCACGTCACGTACGCATTATGCCTATTTTTATTTTAGAAAATAAATCCATAAATACCATAGAAATACACCACCTATGATCGGTAATTGATCTCTCACGGTTCTTTCGTTTTAACTCCGTTTCACTCCATTCAAGTTGCATTAGATTCGTATCGACGTTCTCTACACAGTAGCGCTAATGTTTTTCATGTCCCATGTTTTTCCATATATAGCTAATTATTAAATTGATTAATATGTTTGTAAGTTCTATAATTAAAAATAATATATATTTGTCACGTCAGTCCTTTATAATTAACCATGAACTGAGCAACTTGAATACGTTCTAATTATAATATGCTTAGACAAGCACGATATATATCATAAACTTGTTTTAGTGCTCACACGTTATATTGTTTTGCAAGTTAAAGTTTAATTGGCTTAAATAGTATTTAATGTTTGTAAATAAAATATGACTAGTAACTTTAATCGACTTTTCAATTACAATGTAAATTGACTAAATTAATATATTTCACATGGTTTTGTAAGCAAAATAAACCAAGCATATAGTCTTTGCTCATATAAAGTAAATATTTCGGTAATTGTTTCTTTTTCACCGTAGCTCCGATTAGCGTGCTTTTCACGTGTATGTGTTCGGAGTAACGCGTAGGTTATTTTTTAAAATCTCTTTAATTGTTTGGTGTATTGTTCTAATTTAGTTCTATTGTTTGCTTCGTCTATGATTGCTCGATGCGTATGTGGTGATTTGTTGATCAAGTCCAGTTGGTGGGATTTATGTGAAGAATCAAGAAGTTATTAATTGAAGATTTGGATCAGAGAAAGGATCTTGATTTAAGGCAAGTATAGTTTGGGTATTTTTTTTCTGTGACCATGATCTTGTGACTTAATTAATGTAAGAGCTATGATGGTTGAGAAATGACTTTTTAGCAACATAAGATCTTGTCTGTACGTGAACCTCCGGGATTTACAGTACAAATGTGAGGGCTATATGGCTCTGGCTTCAGCTTAGTATGAGGACCTTTTCTAGCTTGTTAGAGGTTACCCTTGTGGCGCAAATGGGGAAAAGCAGACTGTAGATCCCTAGGACTGGTTGTATCGCACAGACTGACTTCTGAAACCTAGTGGCCCTAACTTGTTAGACGAACCTTTGAAAGGCTTCATAGTGAACCCTGCCGACCTTCCTTGGAAGTGGGTCAAGGGATTAGCTACCTCGGGAGAAAGGGTAAATCACGACTCACAGTGAAAGTGTACACTTCTGTGCAGAGTTTAATAAACTGGTATACTAGCCGTGCTCATGGACACGAGCGGCCTTGGAGACATCTACATTAAAGATGATGATTCTTGTTTTGTTAAGATGTTCATTTACTTATCGATTATGCTTTATATTGATTATGTTACATTGATCATGAGTTTATAGGGTCTATACTACCTTGTTGCTATGCTTGCGGAGTTCGACATGGACTCACCCTTGCTATTTCCCTCACACTCCAGTGTGTAGTAAGATGCTGCTCAGAAGAAGGACAAAGGTGTAGTGGAGTTTCAGTGCATGTGAGGCCTACGCTTTTGTGCAACCTATACCTGGTATATATGTTGAGCCTCTACAACACCTTAACTACACTTAGGACACATAGTGGGACAATGTTCATGTTGATCATTTTGCCTAATTGTGCTTTTAAGTGATGGTTGACCTTGCATGAGCCCTAGAACTCTTTTGTTTGACCATTTCAAAAGTGGGACCTAGAAGCTCTATCTGACTATGCACCCTTTTACAAAGTTGTAGAGAATTTTATAATGAACAAACTTTGTTTAAGAGTCAAGTCAGGAAAATGTGTGGAACATGCCTAAAAAGGGGCCACAAGTCAGATATAGGGCTGAATTCCACACTTAGCATTTTTAAACCCTGATTTTTGTGTCATCAACGTTGGCATCTCGCGTTCTTGAAATTTTGTTAAGTAACTCAAGCCACCTTGGGCTGAGCCGGTCAGACCCATCGATGCGTGCTGGCCCACCGGTGCTCACGCTGCCCTTCCCCTCGGTCCGCCGCCACCGGTGGTCGCTTGCCGCCGATGGCCACGGCCGCAGCCGCCTGCATCCATGGCCAAGAGGCCATGGGCCACCTCAGCTCACACCGCAAGTGCGTGCGGTTGCGCCTTGCAGCCACGAATCCAGCCCACCCGTCCACCGCCGTCGCCGGCCGCCGCTGGCCCGAGGCCGGGCCGGTCCTGTCCCCTCCCCTGTTCGGCGTTGGGAGGTAGAAGAAGGACTCTGTCTCCCTCTGTGTTTCTCTGTCTGACATGCGGGACCGGCTAGACAATGGGTCCCGCGTGTCAGTTTAAGTAGTAGCAGGTTTGGGTACGTTATCGGGTAGACCTAGTAGTTTAGTAGGGTAAGAGGAATTCTGTTTTTGAATTTTAAGATTTCATGATTGTCTTTGAAAATCCATATCTCCTACTAGGAAAGTCCAAAAATATCAAATGTGAACTTTTTGGAAACCTTGAGAAGATATCTATGTAGTGGAGTCATAAAGTGTTAGGTGTTTGTAGATGTTTTCTGATGTCTCTATTTAATCTTGAAAAGTACTCTAAAAATGCTTATAAACTTGAACAGAGCCATATCTTGAGTTTTAGAACTCCACAAATAGTGATTCTTGTTTTGTTAATTTTATGATGACATGTAATTGCTAGGAAAAATATTAAACACACTAGTTGTTCACTGTTTTCTTAAGGTTTTGATTTGACCTTGATAAATAAGGAATTCTACATTATATTGCTTGTCATTTTTATATCTTGAGTTGTATTGCTTCAAATAATGTGAAATTTTTATGGTAGTCTTATCATGCTATGAATATACTGTGGTATAAATTTCATGGTCATTGCTTACTGTATGATCAAGTTATTGATTTAACTTGTTTACGGCTTGATAAATAGCTTATAAATAATATATAAATGATAAAATAGAAAATGTTGTTCCATTACCTTATTATGATGTTGCTCTATGATGTTGATTCATACTATGGCCATGTGTTCATAGAAAATATTGAGTTTTAGGTTTAACTTACTCTCACATGATTTATTGCAATAGCTATTTGTCTTTTTCATAGATGTTGATATACTTGTCAAAATAGCTTGAAATTTGGATGGTAGATTATTGGGAGCATATTTAGGCCACTGTAATTTTGGTAGAATTTGTTATGCACTTTTGATAGGTGTTCATAATTTCACCTAATTATCTAAATAAAGTAAGAAAATGTATTAAAAGAATTTATTTAGGAATGGACACTATTTTTTCTGGTGTTCATTAGTCATGTGTGAAATGATGGTAAAGTTGGTTTTGTCCAATTATATGTTTGCAACATAAGTTAATAATTATTTCTTGCAAATGAGGTTTCTAGACAGATCTGGAAACTTAGCAAAGTTCTTCATGATAATTTGCTTTGTTGTAAAACTTATTTATACAAAAGTTGGCGATAAATTATGTATCTAGCTTCTATTAAAATTTGGTGGCATTTGGCCATGTGGTTTAGGAGTTATAGCTGTTGAAAGTTCGGTTACAAAATTGCTTGCTCTCTGCCTTGTTAGACCAGTTTCTGTGTTTGTATAAATGCGACATATTAAACTTTGGAATCATGCTGTGATGATTATAAATGAAATGTAGATAATTTCATAATATTTCCATAATGTCTTCTTGCAAGTAATTTGGAGTTATAGATCTCTAGTTATGATTAAATTACTTAGCTGCTGTTCTGATGCCCAGAAAGTGGCAAATTATAGTCTAGTGCTTTAATTAACTTTGCCATGCTTGTGTATGGAAGTGTGACACCTATCTTTGAGGGTACTTGGTTTAGTACCCTGTGATCTTGTGAGACTTGTTTCTTGATTGATGTGCTTGCCCTCTTCTATGTTATGCCTTAATGAGGATTAAGTTAATTAGCTCTAGGTGCTTACGTGAACTTTGGTATGCTTACTTGATTACTTTGTTTATTGCACTTCTATGCATTCATACATATGCATTGTTGCACCTCATTTAGGTATGTTAGCTGAAGCACGTGAAGGACCTAAGGTGGAGCCAAACCCAAAGATGGAGTTGGTGGATCCATCCCGAAGATAAAAGGATCGGACAAGTGCTAGAATGAGGGAATGCTCGCCAAGCGAGTTTCTTCTGACAAACTCTGACTTGAGTCGGATCCCAGGCAAGCCCCAAAGCATTATAAGCCTCCTACCTTCAAAGCAATTAATTCTATATATGTTGATGAGGACATCGCCACGCTGGACACACTGACGTTATGGTCTTCCCCAAGTTGCAATTCGTCCCCAACTCAGCTGCCACGTCACCCTCGGATTTAGCAGACACGTCGTCACTGTTTCGGTCATAACTCTCTCATACGACATCAAAACAGGGCGTTCTTGGATGCGTTGGAAAGGGGACGACGATGCCGTCGTTTTGGATCTGGTCCCAGCTCCAGAAAGTCTGTGGATCATTCTGTGCGACCACGGCAAGGTGCTGTGTCACCTATTTGGGCCAACTTGGCCATGTATCGTGTCGGGCCTTAAGACCAAGTTGTGGCGCCCAACCCCTGGCCGTTTCCAACCCTAGGTCGAGTCTTAGACTATAAACATAGCCGCCACCACTGTTATACAATTGGGTTTTGTTTAGAGTTTAGTTTTCCATCGAGAAATTGAATCGTGCATTGTAACTGTAGTGACAAATCCTTTTACAGTGATCCAGGGCCCCTGTTCTTGATCTCCTCCACTGTGTCGATTAGTCCTTTGGAACCGAGTTCTTGAACCCTCTATTGATATTCGCATCATTCATATTTGCAATTTTAGATTGCATGTTTTCACCTTCTTGCTTGTGCTCTTCGATTCACTTGTAGGAAAAGTCTTCTTGGCGAGGTCAATCAAGTTGTGCTTGGTTGATAACCAACGTAGCAGTGGTGTAACAGTAGCAGGGTTCGAATCGTGTCTGATTTAAAGCCGGATCGCCAACGTCGAGATCTTCACAAATCGAACTTACCGGTTACCTCTCGGAAGATCAGGCCAGTACTCATCATATGTTATAAGTATTGTTGCATTAAGTGATAGGAGTTGGTTGAAAACCCTTGCTGTATTATATCATTCCTTGTCCAGATATATGAATCCTTGAATCTTACATAGACTAGGATCGAGTAGATGCTTAGCCCTGCTTTAAGTGGTAGAAGTCAGGTGATTTTCTATCACCTGCGAGATGTAAGGATATTCATATATGACACGGTTGGCTATATTTGCTATCGTGGAAAGGAACCATGTGTTAATAAAATGAAATGAGACCGGGCGGGATGACGATAGTGAAGCAACAAGGCATGGAGGTCTTGGGTGTAGATCTATCCCCGTCTGAGTCGTTTAAGGACCGATTCACTGTACGTCCTTGAGTCATGTTGAACGTAGTCTAACACTTAGTTGGCCGGATAAGTCATTTGGACCGTGAAGCCGAGTAATACAGTTCAGGCCAGGAATCGAATGGTAGGTCGCATCTTGAAGGTAGTAAGGATGTGCTTGGGGACATTGGCGTGAGACCAAGGGGGGGGGATTCCCTATCACCTGGCAGAGTGTTGCCCTTGGGGATGCAGCATCAGTCGAACACGCGACTCCTGAATTGTATAAAAGGTGGCTTGTGCGACCCTGGCAGGGGCCTGCATGGTGAGTGTTAGAAATACCCCTCTAGATGGATAGGAACTCGATTCGAATCGCCGTCGCTCCCGGTTAGTGAGCACTTGACTTGAGTAGCGGTAACGTAGATTCCATTAAATTGAACGGATGGTTAATTGGATGATGATGTAAATGTTGTCTCAATTTATACCTGCTATGGTTAATATTGTTTGCTCCTAATCAAGTGAGTGCTCTAGTACAGGTGCTAATATAGATGACAGGTTAATGATGATTAACTTGATGCTTAAGCATTAATGATTACTTATCTGTATTAAGCTTTTATGCAAAATGTTATCAAGCCAGCCCACTTTATATCAGCCTTGCATGATCCTTGGTGTCACTTTATTTCTGGTTTTTGATGGGTAAGTCTAGCTGAGTACCTTCTCATACTCAGGGTTTTATCACCACTTGTTGCAGGTTTTGATATATCTTGGCGACTGCAAGAGTTGGTTGGCTCCTGCCTTAGTGGTAGAGTGTGATCACGGGCATGATCCTTCTTATTTACCTTATCTCTAATGCTTTTGTTGGAAGTCGACCGTGGTACTATCATGTATTTGAAATAAGATTAATGTTAGTTTCAAATTACTTTGCTTCCGCTACTTTTCAATGTAAGTTGTAATAACTATGTTGAACTCTGATGTATATTGAACCACTTATGAAATGGATGTAACATGTGACTTGTTATGTTGAATCACTACGATCTTGGCTGGTATGTTGGTTGGTTTGAAATCCCTCGTGATTTCATTGGACTACCGGAGTTATATGGCCTCAAGTGCGAGAATTTGATCACTTCAATGATTGTTTTTGTACTTGTGCTCTTATAATTTGGACGCTTTCGTGACACGTTCGCCTCTGTTTCTTCGCGTCCGACGCAGTGGAAAATAGGTGTTTCATTTCCCGAAAAGCGCTGAATCACCAAGTGTGCATCACCATGTGCATGTGTGTTAGCATTTTCACGATTTATTTTTGAGATGTTAGGTTAGCTCTCCACTAGATCTAAATGCATATGCAAATGAATTTTCATCTAGTGGCACTTAAGTGATCAATAGCCCCAGAAATTCCCCTCTTTATAGTTCGGCTATCGATCCTAAGCCATCCGCACTCTCTATGGTGTCTTGGATGCAAAATGGAAATCCCTACAAGATACCTTTGCCTTGAGCATCACTGGTTGCACCTTGTTCCAACTCCACATCATGGTAAGCACTTCATCATCACATTACTTGATCACCATGCTTCACCATGTCTCATGCCAATCATCATTGCTACACACATTCTTATGCATATGATTAGCACTTAGGCATTGTCACTAATTGCCAACACCAAACATAGGACTTTCAATCTCCCCCTTGTTGGTAATTGGTCACAAACCTTTCACAAAGATATTATGATAAAATTTTGATTGACTTCATGTCACATTGCCCAAATGTGTTACCATGTGTAAGAAGTATGGACAAGTGATCATAAAATCAAGTTGATAGCAATGGCTCCCCCTACATGTATGCTATATGTTTGGATTTAGGAAGCATACATGTTTAGATAGGAAAACATAGGAGCATTGACTACCAATAGGTGCTAGGTGTTAAGATTATAGACCTTTGAAGCGTGATACCATCGGAGTAGCGATAAACATTATCTTAGCACCTTGTGTAGCTAGATACCACTTGGAAAGCACTAAAGAATAAGAACTTGCAAACACTAGAAACCCGATGAGATCAACAATATAAAAAGAGTTCTAGTGAAGCTAGAAAAACAAGAATAAGTACATATCTAGCTAACACCTACACATGCTAGTACTTCAATACATCATTCAATTTGTACACTAGAAAATCACCACACAAGCAAGGTATTAGAGAAAAGAATGCATTACAATGCAACAAACATATGATGTGCACACGAAAATGCAACAATCATGCTTAAGAGCTTGCTCCCCCTACTTGTGTGCTCAAAATTTTAGTTGATCCCTCTCTTTTGTTATTTCTCCTCCTTTGTGCTTCTCCCCCCTTTGAATTCTATCTTTGTGAACAACATTTCTCCCCCTTTTGGCACCAATGACCATAAGGAGCAAATTTTAGATAGATTATCATGTTGAATTATGGGGTGAGGGTCAAATTTGTGGTTCAACCTAGATTGCTTGCATAAGTAAAATGCTTCGGTTTGATCCAAGGGCAAGTTTCTTCACATCTCACTAGAAGGGTTATCATGCACCATGTTGAAGCAAATACTTAAACAAGTTATCTAGATCAAACACTTAGGATCACAAACTCTCAAACAAGTTATATGCTACCACTAGATCATACAAGACAAAGAAACAATAGTGGCACCATATAAACTTCAAAAACATTTGATTTTCATGAATGAGCCTAGAACATGTATATCATGACTAGATGCACTAAACAAGTCCTTAGTATAGAATGTATGATATGTCAACCAATTGTACCTTGCTTTGTCTTGAAGGAGAGACATGTCATATATGGGGTGCATCAACTCATGTTGGAGAAGTCAAGTATGTTCAACTCATTCTTAAGATTGTGAAATCTCTTCTCATCAAGTGGCTTGGTGAATAGATCAGCTAGTTGATCTTCGGTGCCTACACTCTCAATAGCAATGTCACCCTTTTGTTGATGATCTCTAATAAAGTGATGGCGAACATGAATATGCTTTGTTCTTTGATGTTGAACCGGATTATTGGTTAGCTTCATGGCACTTTTATTGTCACATAGCAATGATACATTCTTGAAATTGATTCCAAAATCCTTCAATGTTGCCTTCATCCACAAGATTTGTGCACAACAACTACCCGCGGCGATGTATTCGGCTTCGGCGGTAGATAGTGCAATACTATTTTGCTTCTTGGATGACCATGAGACAAGTTATCTTCCCAACAATTGACAAGTCCCGGAGGTGCTCTTTCTCTCCACTTTGTCACCGGCATAGTTGGAATCCAAATATCCAACTAGCTCAAAGCTTGCACCTTTGGGATACCATAATCCAACATCTTGTGTATGCTTTAAGTACCTCAATATTCTCTTTGTTGCCTTCAAATGACTTTCTCTTGGTGAGGCTTAAAATCTTGCACACATGCATACACTAAACATTACATCGGGCCTTGATGCCGTCACATAGAGTAGGCTACCAATCATTGATCTATATAGCTTTTGATCCACCATGTTGCCACTCTTGTCACTATCCAAGCTTCAATTAGTGCTCATTGGAGTAGTGATTCCTTTTGCATCTTCCATACCAAACTTTTTTAGCATATCCTTTATGTATTTGGTTTGGCTCACAAATGTTCCTTCCTTCATTTGTTTGATTTGAAGTCCAAGAAAGAAACTAAGTTCACCAATCATTGACATTTCAAATTCCTTTGCCATCATTTTCCCAAACTCATTACAATAATCTTGATTGGTTGAACTGAATATGATATCATCAACATATATTTGCAACACAAACAAGTCTTTTCTAATCTTCTTGGTGAAGAGAGTAGTATCCACTTTGCCCATGACAAATCCTTTGGATAGCAAGAAGTCCCTCAATCTTTCATACCATGCTCTAGGTGCTTGCTTCAATCCATACAAAGCTTTTCTCAATTTGTAGACATGATTGGGTTTCTTGTTATCTTCAAAACTGGGAGGTTGCTCCACATACACCTCTTCTTGAATGTACCCATTGAGAAATGCACTTTTCACATCTATTTGATATAGCTTGATATTATGAGCACAAGCATAGGCAAGTAAGATCCTAATTGCTTCCAATCTTGCAACCGGGGCATAAGTTTCACCAAAGTCAAGACCCTCTATTTGTGTGTAACCTTGAGCCACTAGTCTTGCTTTGTTCCTTACTACTATTCTATCTTGATCTTGCTTGTTGTGAAAGACCCATCTTGTTCCAATGACATTGTGATCCTTAGGCCTCTCAACTAGTTCCCATACTTCATTTCTCTTGAAGTTGTTGAGCTCTTCATGCATTGCATTTACCCAATCCGGATCTCTCAATGCTTTATCAATGTCCTTGGGTTCTTCCATTGACACAAAAAAAGAGTGAGCACAAAATGATGCCAATCTTGATCTAGTTTGAACTCCCCTTTGTATGTCACCAATGATGGAATCCAATGGATGGTCTCTTGCAATGTTAGTTGGTTGAAGTATTTGGACTTGATTGCTTGGATGTTGATGTTGATCTTGAGTTGGAAATGATGAACTAGCCACTTGTTGATCTTGTTGCACTTGAGATGATGTACTAGCTTGATTTTGCATTAGAGAACTACTAGCTTGTGTAATTGGACTTTGGAGCACTTGATCTTTGTAGTCATCCACATCAATCACTTGCTTTGGCCTAATATCACCAATATCCATTTCTTTCATAGCATTGGTCAGTTGAGTTCCTCTCACATCATTCAAGTTATCTTCCTCATCTTGAGAGCCATTTGTTTCATCAAACTCAACATCATGAACTTCCTCAAGTAAACCACTAGCCAAATTCCAAACTCTATAAGCTTTGCTAGTAGTGGACTAATCAAGTAAGAATCCTTCATCATATTTCTTCTCAAACTTGCTCAATCTAGTGCCCTTCTTCAAGATGTAGCATTTGTAACCAAATACCCAAAAGTATGCAATGTTGGGTTTTCTTTCATTTAAGATCTCATATGGTGTCTTCTCTAGGAACTTATGGCAATGGAGGCGGTTGCTATAGAAGCAAGCCGTGTTGATTGCTTCAGCCCAAAATGAATGACTCACATTATACTCATTCAACATTGATCTTGCCATATCAATTAAGGTTCTATTCTTCCTCTAAACTAGGCCATTGGATTGAGGTGTATACTTGGCCGAGAATTGATGCTTGATTCCAAGCTCCTCACATAGCTCATCAACTCTTGTGTTTCTAAACTCACTTCCATTGTCACTTCTCACTTTCTTGATTGTGGTCTCAAACTCATTTTGCACTCTCTTGATAAACTTCTTGAATATGTCAAATACATCACTCTTATCCCCAAGAAAGAATACCCACGTGTATCTAGTGAAATCATCCACAATCACAAAGCCATACTTGTTGCCACCAATGCTTATGTATGTAGTTGGCCCAAATAGATCCATGTGCAATAACTCAAATGCCTTGGAAGTACTCATAATGCTCTTCAATGGATGAGTATTGCCCACTTGCATTCTAGCTTGACATGCACTACATAGCATATCTTTCTTAAATGTGACATCCTTCAAGCCTCTAACTAAGTCATGCTTTACTAACTTGTTCAATTGTTTCATGCCAACATGACCAAGTCGTCTATGCCATAACCAGCTCATACTTGATTTGGTGAGCAAGCATGTTGAAAGTTGAGTGTCACTAGCATTAAAATCAACCAAGTATAGATTCTTATATCTAAAGCCCTTGAAGATCAAATTGGAGCCATCAACACTAACTATCTCCACATCATCAACACCAAATATGCACTTAAAACTAAGATCACACAATTGAGCAACCGAGAGAAGATTGAAGTTCAACTTTTCAACTAAGAGCACATTGGAAATGCTATGATCATTTGAGATTTCAATCCTTCCAAGAGCCTTTACATCACCCTTGCTATTGTCACCAAATGTGATGCTATCAATGCCACTATCATTTGATTTCAGAGAGTTGAACATTCTTGAATCACCGGTCATATGTTGAGAGCACCCACTATCAAGCACCCAATGCCTTCTTCCGGCCTTGTAATTTACCTACAAAATAATTTAATGTCTTTTAGGTACCCATACTTGCTTGGGTCCTTGGAGGTTAGTAACTAAGCTCTTTGGTACCCAAATGGCCTTCTTCTTTGGACCCACAATTGGTGTACCAATAAACTTAGCTTACACACCCTTCTCACCCTTGGTAAGAACATAACAAGAATCAAAAGGAATGCAATCTATTTTAGCATGAAACTTGTTGTTGTTCTTGTTTATTTTATTACAATTAATCTCTAGATGCCCAACTTGCTTGCATATATTGCAATAACGACCATTGCCCTTCACAAAGCGAGGCTTTGGAGTAGCAAAGGCCGCCTTGCCCTTCTTGGGAGTATAGCCCAAACCCTCTTTGTTAAGAGAGAACCTTTGGCTACCCAAGCATTTTAGTAAGCGGGCATCCCCACTATTGGCATTGCCTAATGCGCGGGTGAGATCATCCACCTCTTTCTTGAGAGTCTCATTCTCAACCACAAGTGATGAATCACTAGTAGTAGAGATAGAGTTGGTTGTGGTGGATGATGATGAGCTACATGAAGCATTAGTAGGACCAACAAATAAAGAATCATCAATAATATCACATGTTAGTCCAATATCACAAGTGACAATCACTTGCTCCTCCTTAGCTTCCTTTATGAACTTCTCCAACTTGAGGTCCTTTTTCTTAATGAGCTCAAGTAGAGTGGAGTGTGCTTCATTAAGCCTAGTGTGAGCAACTTCAAGGTCCTCGTGGTCTTCCTTTAGACACTCACGAGAGGCCTCTAGCTCATCAAAGGATTTCCTAAGAGCTTTGAGCTCTTGTTCAATTCCTTTGCACTCCTTACTCTTTTTGAGAGCAACAAGCTCCTCCATCATGGCATCATTTTCATTGCTCTTGGCAATGAGTTCTTGGTCCAAGATTTTGCATCTCTTGGTGGTTCTCTTGTAGCCCTTGCTCATTTGATCTATTATACCCAATAGATCATCCTTGGAGTAGTCCTCATCCTCCTCATCATCACTTCTACAACCATCACTAGCACAAGAATCATCATTCTATCATCATATTATATCTTGGTGGCCTTTGTCATAAGGCATGTCGATGTAGTGTCGAAGAGTGAAGGCTTGTTGGAGAGGGCGATGCTTGCAATAGCTCTCCGAATGGGTTTCTCATCATCACTTGAGCTCTCTTCATCATCATCATTGGAGTCATCACTATCCCAAGTGACCACATAACCACCACCCTTCTTCTTGTTGTTGATAGTGAAACTCTTCTTTTCTTTCTTCTCTTTCTTGTCTTTCTTGTTCTTCTTTATCTTCAACTCCCCATCATAAAACCTCTTGTCTTCATAGGGGCAATCGGCTACCACATGATTGGGGCTCTTGCAATTGTAGCATAGCATCTCTCTAGATTTCATGTGGTCTCTTCTCTTCCTTGCACCATAGCCTCTTGTCACCCCAAAATTTCTAATTTTAGATTGTGCATAGGAAACACTAAATAAAATAAATGTTTTAATATTCGGATAAAATTTCCTAAGTTTAGTTTACGATAGCATCAATTAGTTATAAAAAAATGAAAAAAATAAGAATCTTTAAATTTTTCTAAACTAATTTGACGGGCTATTGTTTGATGTGATGTTTGCTCGTTAACTCTTGTGTGTTAAGAGCGAACAAAGTCTTTCAAAATGCGTTTAGTGGATCGATCTTTCTTCTCCAACACGTCTTTATCTTTTTTCGCAATCAATATTCCTTATTTCCCATCTTAAGTTCTCATTGAGAGTTTCCTAAAATCTTTTATTTATAACATAAATTATTCCTTTCAGTTCCTCATGTGTCAATCAATCTCAGTGAACTCTTCGGGAATTGTTCTGGCTTTTTCTGGAGCTAGTTAACGCTTTTCTGCGAGCGTTATCTAATTTTTAGATGCTCTAAAATATCTTATCATGAGCTCCAAATACTTTATTTGGGTTCCTCATGTTCCCTAATGTCCCTGGAAAATTTTCCCGAATTTTCGGAGCTTTCGGAGCATTTTCGCGGCTTAAATAATAATTCTGGACTTTTCTAGAATTATTTTATCCACAAAAATAATTAATTCCGAAAGTAATAAATCTCTTATTTTTCCCAATGTTCAAAGCCCATGTGCAATAATCCTAATAAATCTCAAAGGCCCATACATTTATTTACTAATGGGCTTTAATAATTAATTAGGCCTATTAGTAAAGATGGAGGGTGCAACATCAATTAGTACCATATTGCTAGTTGATGTGAATGTGGAGAGTTTTCCTCCATATAAGTATGTACCTATCCTATGGGCAAAGCACACCAAAACTACCGTAAGAGGAGCCCCTAGTTTGGAAAATCTCTCGTGTAGTAAATTAGAATTTTCTCCTCATGTCACCGTTGGCCAACTCCAACGACTCCTCCGGCGAGCCTCTATTGTTGCTTTCTTCGTTCGACCATTGCTGAAGGGTGAAGGTGAGCACACCATTACATTCCTCGTTCTCTCTTCCATCCAGTTTTGCATCTTATCCTCGATCAACAGCCTCACATCATCTCGGTCGAGCTGATCCTGCATGCAGGCTGGCCACGAAGGCTCAAGCAGGGCAACAGTCGGCCGTGGCCATGTGTGCAGTCCAAGGAAGAAACAACTCTGGGTAAATCTCACGAAATCCTTTTTCTTCTTTCTTGTGAATCGTAATAGTGCCAGCGACATTGCCTGTTACTCATCACGTCTCTTTGTACTCTATGTCTCGCCATGTCCTAGCTCTTGGTGGCGTAAGTGTAGCTCGGCCAGTGTAGCAGGCCACCGACAACCGCTCCTATTGCTGGATGCCGCGCAACAATCATATTGTCGTCGCGTTGCTAGCTGTCCAGGCCTGGCCGCCCTCGGTTCCCTTCGGCCGAGGCCTTCCCCTTCCTCCCGCGCGAGTACAACGGCAGCAGCAGCCATCGACATGGCGTCCACATTTTGTATGACGTACGCAAGGTAGAAGATGAAGCTATTTACGATTTTACCACTCAACGAAAATAGCATTAGTTTATCCGTTTTAATTCTGTTTTGCTTGTTTCAACGTGATCTATGGGATAGCAGCAACGTTTTTCTTGACACATGTTTTTATGTAGTTAAATATTAATTTTAATTAATATACATGCAACTAGTTTTATAATGAAAATCAATATGGTTTTATACTACGATATTATTTTATACATATGTGCTAGTATATGATTAATTGTTAACTTAAATATATTTCAATTATACCTGTTAGTGTAAACACGCTACATGCCATTAGATGCTATGACATATTACCTTGTTTTTGCAAGTTCAATTATAATCTGTATGTAAATGATACTGAAATATTTGTAATTAAAATATGTCTAGATTTAGCTCGGTCTTTCAATAAAGATGCATAATCTAAATTAATAAACTTCATACCATTTTTCTTAGTTAAAATAAACTAAGCATACAATCTTTTCTTTTCTGTTATAATATATAAAATTTTCGATAGATCCATTTACATCGTTTTTTTGTTCATAATTAAATATTAATTTGGTTAATGGGTACGTAACCAGCTTTCAATTTAAAAACGACATAGAGTTATAATTTCGTTCTTGTTGCTTCGTGATTGTGCTGGCGTAAGAGACGCATTAGCAACGTTGTTTACCATGTCACGTTATGTGTTTACAAATTAAATTATATTTATTTGATTAATGTTTATGTCATGCTCTTTCAAATTAGAAGCGACTTAGGTTCATACATAGAACATTCTTAAATAAATGTTAACTTGATTAATATTAACTTAAATGTTTCTTAACCATAATTAGTTTAGTTAAACATGAATCATGTAGTTGATTTAACTAATATTTATCTACTGTCTTATCAAATTAAAAGTAATTTTGGTTTATAATTTGTCTTTTATAAATAATCAAATGCTATCATGATTAATAAGAACTTAAGTGCTTCTTAAATAGAACTTGTTTAGTTTATGTAAGAAATATATAATGATTCGATTAGTTGTTATCATCTTCTTTATGCTTTCTAATTTATAAATGTTCAAATGATTAAGTACTAGATACTCATTTATTTATAAATAAATTATGACTAAGGTTTAGCTTTAGCTTTTATAATTTGATTTAAATTGGTTGATTCCGCTTTAGTATATTTCTCTAAAATACACAACACTTTATTTCATTAAAGTAAAATAGTATAGTTTGTTTTCTCCGTTATGTTTCAAACTCCTCGATAGTCGCGTGTCCTCTTTGATGGTAGCTCTGTTATCCGTCGGTCTTACGTTTTCGCGATCATAGCATCATGTCGTATTGTTTAGTGCGCTCTTTTAAAGTGTCCCTTTTGTTTGGTGTGTTGTTCTTAGTTGTGTTTGTTGTCTATTTGTGTTGTTTGGTTGCTACGAGTAGAGGAAGCGTGGTTCGTTAGCAATGAAGACCAGGAGGTGATGACCGACAAGTATAACAGAAGCTAAAGATCAGAGACAGAGGTTGAAGGTTTATGAGTAGCTAACTCTAGGAAAAAGGCAAGTATAATATGGGATATTCCTTGTTGTCCTATTCATTATTTAATTAGTCATTTGCATGTGTCAATTTGCTCAACATAAGGATATCCTAGTCTTTGATTATCTTGTACCTTGTTACCGATGGGTTACCCTTGCATATGGGTAGTTGCTAGCGCTCCACTTAAATTCTATGAATATGGACAATGACTAATGATTATATGCAATACTTGTTAAAACTTGATTTTGAGAAACATGAACTTAGGGTGAGAGAGCTTGTGTACCACGATGCTCTTGGCCCTCCAGAAGGACTTATTCATTGGCAAAAGCTGGGACCTACAGTACAGCTGTGAGGGCCATATGGCTCTGGCTTTAGTCAAGTATGAAGACCTTTTCTAGCATGTTAGAGGTTACCCGAAAGGGCGCAAAAGGAGTCTGCCGACTCAGGTATAGTTCAGCTCCTATTCCTATGTGTATAGGCTACGTGTCATTGTGCCATTTGGGAAGGGGAGACCTATATCTATTTGCCACCGAAACCTAACGGCCCTAACATGTTAGACGAACTTCTAAAAGGCTTCATAGTGAACCCTATCGGCCTTCCTTAGAAGTGGGCTAAGAGACTGATCACCTTGGACGAAAGGATAAATCATGACTCACAGTGAAAGTGTACACCTCTGTGCAGAGTTTAATAAACTGTTATAACAGCCGTGCCCACGGTTACGGGTGGCCCGGAAAACTAATGGAATAAATGAATCATTGCTGATGATGTTAATAACAATGATTAATGATGATGTTTACTTATTCATGATACTACTGTGGTTACTTGGGGATTAAGCATAACCATAACTTAATTAATATTAGGATGTTACTTATTAAAAGCTAACTGTAGTACAACCAGTGTCAACCGTTTGAGTCTCATGAACCCCATGTTATATTTGCTGAGTTCGACATGGACTCACTCTTGCTATTTCCACCACACTCCAGTATATAGTAAGGTGCTGCTAAGAAGAACGGTAAAGGTGTAGTGGAGTTTCTAGAAGTCTATAAGAAGTGCTTGGCATACGGAGCCCCCAGTCAGCCGTCCTTGTGACGTTGGAGCCCGAGCAGAAGCTTAGCCACCGTTCTGCGACACTCTAATAGTTGTAAGTGTTAATATAGTAAGTTTTCCGCTTTATATAAACATTGTTTTGATATCTCTATTCTGTTATTGTATGTGTGGACTTCCTGGGCACACATATAACGAGTGCTTGGTCTTCTTTAGAAAACCGGGCGTGACACCTCTCTTCTTCATGAACCGACCCATCTTTTGCACTAGAAGGGCCATGGTCTCATCATCAAATGGATTATCATTATCACTATCAATCTTGCTCTTGCCCTTTGAGGATGAAGCTTTGAATGCGGTGGTCTTCTCTTGCTTGACCTTGATCTCCTTCTTCTCATCTTCATCTTCATCTTCATCATCATCATATTGAGCATCGGTCATGACATCTCTAAGCACTTGGTTTGGAGTCACCTTGTCCAAACCCTCTCTTTGGATCATCTTCCTCAAGATAGCAAACTTCTTAGGTAAGTTCATCAAGAACTTGTGTGAGAATTCCTTGTCTTTGACATCTTCTCCTAGGCTCTTGAGATCATTGATAATGACTTGTAGCCTATAGAACATCTCTGGTATAGACTCATCATCCTTCATCTTGAAGCTTGCAAACTTGTCCTTAAGCATATAGAGCTTGGCACTCTTTACCGTTGAAGTGCCCTCATATGTTTCCTCTAATCTTATCCACACTTCACTTGCCATCTCAAGATCCTTGATTTACTCAAAGACCTTTGCATCAATCCCATTGTAGAGAGTGTTGAGAGCCATAGTGTTGCATTAGTTCTTGATGTGGTCATTGTTGGTGAGGTTGTCGGGATCAATGATAGCATAATCATGATGTGTCACCTCCCAAACCTTCTCATTAACAGAGCCAAGATATTGCTTCTTTTCCAATGATCAAAAGATGAGACACCATCAAAGAATGGAGGCTTGCCCCGACATGGTTGAACACAACTTGAGTCACCTTACACCGAGGTTGTTAAGCCTTACAAATGGTGACCCCGGCTCTGATACCACTTGAAAGGTCTTGATGGCTAGAGGGGGGTGAATAGCCTAATAAAACTTTGTACAAAAAGTGCTAAACAATTTAATTAGCAATAACAAATAGTGAGAAGCGAGTTTTGCCTAGCCTATGGAGTGTTGCAAGCCACCTATCCAAAAGACAATTCTAATATATATATCACTCAACCGCACAAGTCAAACCGCAAGAGGAAAACTAGAAGGCTACTCTACTCAAGCTACTAAGCACTAGAGAAAACAACTAAGTACTTGAAATGTAATACAAGAGTAGGGTAAGAAATATTTCACTGAGGGGCAATGAATTGAGCCAACCAATCAATAATTCCAAGTGATGATATTCAAGATAACCAATCCACTGAGACAAATCAATCACAATCAATGAAGTGAAGACACAATGATTTATCCCGAGGTTCACGTGCTTGCCGGCATGTTAGTCCCCGTTGTGTCCCCCTACACCACGTGGTTCGGTGGCTAATCGGTATCACACACTGAGCCTCTCAAAAGGCGCCATAAGAACCTAACAAATGGTGAGAAGTTCCGACATGAGCAATCCACTAGAGCTAGAATTTGGCGCTCCGCCGGGGAACCACAACAACCCCTCACAACAAGCTCATCGGAGCCGGCCACGAACAATCACCAACACGTGCCGGACCTCCACCGCTGCTCCAAGCCATCTAGGTGGCGGCAACCACCAAGACAAACAAGAATCCCACAGCAAATGAACACCCAAATGAAAACTAGATGCAAACTCACAAGCAAATGCACTTGAGATCACTCAATCTCGCTTTGAGTAGGCAAACAAGCAAGGGAGAAAGAGTGGAGGGCATGTGCTCAGCTCAAAGGAGTGCTAGAATGATCAACAAGCCAAGAGGGACCCCAAAGAGGCGGCCAACAAGTATTTGTAGACGTCCCCAACAAAAACTAGCCGTTAGGCACTCGATTCTACTATAGTCGCGCTGACCGGACGCGCTGGTCGCACACCACCCACGTGCGAAGCATGACCGGACGCGTAGGTCCCATGACGGACCGGATGTGCTAGTCAAGCCGAGTAGCGTTCTAGCGAGTCAGTGACCGGACGCGCACGCTAGATGAACCGGACGCCATAGTGCCAGCGTCCGGTTTGAGTGTAGTAAGCACCCACCACGACCGGACGCGTCCGGTCGATCGTGGCTAGACGCACCACCGCGTCCGATCAGAATACCGAGACACGCACAAACGCTGAGCACTGACCGGACGCGTCCGGTCACCTCTGTGACCTTCGTTTGCCTCCATTTCTTTGTGTTTGACGCAGTGGAAAATAGGCATTTCATTTCCCAAAAAGCACTGAATCCCGCCTCACAAGCTCGGCGGGAAGGAGAGAGGAACCCAAACCCCTCTCTACCACTCAAACTCCACCGCCTTCGCAAATGTGCTAACATCACCAAGTGTACATCACCATGTGCATGTGTGTTAGCATTTTTACAATCATTTTTGAGACGTTAGGTTAGCTCTCCACTAGATCTAAATGCATATGCAAATGAATTTTCATCTAGTGGCACTTAAGTGATCAATAGCCCTAGAAATTCCCCTCTTTATAGTACGGCTATCGATCCTAAGCCATCCACACCCTCTATGGTGTCTTGGATGCAAAATGGAAATCCCTACAAGATACCTTTGCCTTGAGCATCACTGGTTGCACCTTGTTCCAATTCCACATCATGGTAAGCACTTCATCATCACATTACTTGATCACCATGCTTCAGCATGTCTCGTGTCAATCATCATTGCTACACACATTCTTATGCATATGATTAGCACTTAGGCATTGTCACTAATTGCCAACACCAAACATAGGACTTTCACCCGTGATCATGGCAGCTCGGCTAGACGGCGCACGCCGGCACGCTGTCGCTCCAACCGCTAGGGTATGGTAACGATTAGAGTCACAACTCTAACACACTAAGGGGCTCACCCTAACTTCAAGCATCAATTGGTTGGACTAGGAAGGCAATGAGGTTATGTCATCTGCGTTGAAGGCGAAGGCGATGGCTCCAATCATGGTTGCGGTGGTGTCCCGAGGCGTTGGGAGCTTCGCTGAGGAAACCAAGGAGCCAAAGAGCATCAACAACATAAGGGAAAACCAAATTGCAAACGAGATGGAGCAGAGAGACGCTGTGGTGGCCTGGCCACGGGAAAGCGTTCACAACGGCGTGACAGCGTCGAGGAGGAAGACAACCACGCACGAGCGTTTCTAGTGGCGAGTAGACGTGCTATCTAGCTCAAGAGAGACGCAAGGGGGTGGCGAACATGGTGGTGAGACAAATCAGGTGGAGGAGTAGTGACGGCAAATTTGATTGGTGAGCTCTTGGCAACGGCAGTGGAACTGAGGAGAAGAGAAGGAGGAAGGTATGGCTAGCTTTGGCTAAGAGGGTGAGGGTGAGCTCTGGAGAAGCATCCAGGTCAGGACAGCAGCTCTTTCGTGTGGGCGAGCAGGCAGCTACATGTCCAAGCCCTGGCGAGCGGCGCAGGGGAATGGCAATGGGCGGCAAACTGCTGCGTGGCACTGCTGTCGGTGTCACTGTTCATCGACTGAAAACATGACCTCCTCCTCTCATGTTCTCATGATTCCGTGCAGCGACTTGATCCACCCCAAAAACAAAAGATGTTCATCTACACGTGCTCTCCATCTTTGGTTACAGGTTCGAGCTCCAAAACTTATTGGATTGAGAGAAATAGAACAGGGAAGGAGGGAACATTGAAACTAGAACCGGGTTCAGAAGAGACAGACAATAGGCTTCCAAATTGCAACATACTAAGATGCAACATTGTTGCACCTCCTTGTTTCATCCTTTTCTCCAAAATTCATATGAAATCTTGAAAATCTTCCAAAATAAGAGTTGTTCGTCTTGACTTGATCTCCAACATTGATTAAGGGACCAAACTCTGATTCGCCATGGATTAGAGGATAAAGATGAGAGAAAGAGAGGGTTGTCAATGAAACATCATGTTTCAAAGCTTGAAACACCATGTTGCATAGTCTAGGGTTTTGAAAATAATTTGTTTATTCTTTATGTTAACTAATTTGTGATTAATTAATTAACACTAATAAAACATTATTTCATGCGATAAATAAAACATGGCATAATTAACATATAAATCATTTATTAAAAGCAACATATCAAAGTTACTAAAGAAACATTATTAAGTAGCATGTTAAACATTTATATGAAACATATGAAACATTCTATGAACAACCATTGAAACACTACCTTGAAACATTGCAATGCTTTATAGGAACATCACATGGACATGCTCTAATTGCAACATAGGTAGCATGACATTATTAAACCTATGAAACAAGACATGGAAACACTTGTTTAAATGCAACGTAACAAAAATAACATTATTTATGAAATATGAGAGACATCATATATATGCAACATATGAAACATGTAATTGCTATACTTGAAACATATGATGCATTCATGCAACAATGCTGGATGGTTTATGCATGATGATGCTCATGCTCAAGTTTTAGCTATTTTTTAACATCTGGGATGTTACAAGTACAGCCATGAGGACTACATGGCTCTGGTCTTAGCTCAGTATCTTAATCTATTCTAGTTCGTTAGCAGCTTACTGAAAGGGCAAGAGGGGGGTACCATGGTGATTATGGTCTCGGTCCTGTAAGGTATGTGCTGGATAAGGTCAAGGTGTGCCACCTTATAGGAAGATCTCCATGACTCTTGGGAGACTGAAACCTTAGCGGCTGCTACTTATTAGAACGACTAGTGAAAGGCTTCATAGTGATTCCCTGCCTGCTCACCTTGGTAGTGTTTTGGGGATTCGTGACCCCGGGCAAATAGGAACCATGACTCGTGGTGAACGTGTACACACTCTGCAGAGTTTTATCAAACTGATATATCAGCCATGCTCATGGACACGAGCGGCCTAGATCCTTTATGATTAGTGGTTACTTGGGTGGTTTGGGATATGTTTAATCCTGATAATAATTATACTTTCACCTTGGGAGCTTAAGCATAACCTAGAAACATAGGTTTAATAATAAAATATGACCAACTAAAAATGCTTACCGCAGTCAACCAAGTCAGCCTTTTAAGCCTTGCATCCCCTCATGTTATACTTGCTGAGTATGGTGCGCTCACACTTGCTTTACAATCAACAAAAATCCCGGATGGGTACCAGATGGTGATTTAAAGGTGGAGTTCCCTAAGACATTCTAGGAGTACTAGGTGAGTGTACCCCCAGTCAACCGTTCCTATGGAGTATGGAGACCCAAATACAAGATTAAGAATAGTTTCCGCTATGCATTTGTAATAGTTGAAGTCCTGTTGTAACTATGTTCGAGATATAATAAAGCATTGTTCTTTAATAATTTCCATTTCTATCGCTATATGTTCGTGTGGACATCCTGGGCACACATATAGTTAGTGCTTGGTCTTCTTTGGAAAACTGGGTGCTACAACAACTCACCTCGTATTAGACAGAATATGTCTGCTTTCATTATCTTCAAAAGGACCAGCTCGCATGTCGGTAATAAGGACCAAGATGTCAAGATCGAAGAGCAAAAAGATGACATGACAATAGGATGAAAAAGAAAGGGTGTAATCTAGGAAATAAGAAGCTCATGAATAGTTTAAAATGTGAGGCTAGCCGAAGAAGGAAAACTTCAAGTAAAAAGAGAAGGACCATCACGAGTCATCTACCCTTCATCATATGGTGTCATCACACTCTAATAACAAAAGTAACATCCTAAGGTAAATGTTTATTATTTAAAAAAAAGGTTTTTCCTTGATCTTGGTAGGCACGTAAATAAGAAACAAATATGTTTGGGTTACAACTCCATTACTTGATCCAACCTGACTAACTCAACATGTTTCTATCACCACTTTCTTAATCTCATAGTTTTAACCAAATGAGCTAAAAAGTTGCACACCTTATCTCTGGAAGATGATAGTCATAATCATGTAAAGATTAATACCTTATGGACAATTCTTCCATAGGTTAAGAAGCTCAACCCTTTTCGGCCAAATGTACTTAAATGCTACATTCATGCTCAATCTTCTGATCTTATCACCCATGATATAAATGAACGAAACACATAACATCAACTTCATCATGTTCAATGTGCCTAAGGATAGAGAAGGATAAATAAAGTTTTGGTTCTACTGGTGTTTTCCCACCAATAGAGCCCATGCACTTGATCTCTACCTTATCTTTTTGAGCAGGACACACTTCAAGCAAAATGTGGGAGGAGTTCATGAATTCCCCAAATTTTTACAAGTGAAGGTTCTAAATCTGCCAAACCAAAATCCAAACTCAAAACCAAGACGAGTTTGGCGAAAGAAGGTGACATCACCATTAGAGACGTCATTGCAAGAATCTTCATCTTTAGAGCGAACCATGGTACTTGATCAATGAACTTCAGAAGAAGTCTGGTTCGAAGAACTTACAACACCAAACCCTCACCAAAAGAGCTAGCTTAGGGGAGAAGCACTCATGTGTATCTAGGTAAGTATTCTTTCCCCTTCTATTTTAGTTTTAGTTTCTTTTAATTAGTTAAAAAATGATGAATAAAGACAAAATGAAAATTTATTTTTGAATTAGTCATTTATAGTAATAATGTGTGATCTAGTAAAATTGAAAACAAAATAAAAAGGTGTGTCTAGTTTGCTTTAATTTATTTTTAAGAGCTGAATAAAATAAAGAGGACTCAAAATAATCTCTTAAATAAAAATGATGAATAGTTGCTCTGTTGTAATTTCATTCAAGTTTCTAGTTTTTAGCCTTGATTCTCTCGAGTTTTGGATAAGATTGTTTTGATATAAGGATTTACTCTGAAATTGAAACTCGTGGGTAGCATATGCTTGATCTAAGTCTAGGTAATTGACGGATATGATATGAGAAAGTCTGAGCTGTTGTTTATCTTATTCCAAGTGACACTAAAGTTCTAGAGATTTACTTTTTGAAAAACACAAAAATGTTATATGATGAGTTCCTATATGACAAAGCTTGAATTCCTACCAAAGCCATACATGTTATTTAGACTAGGAAAACTTTCACATATATGTTGCTTGCTTTTGCATTGAGTTTTTGTCAAGCTTTGTTGACCCTTATGAGGGATTTATCATGCTCTTAAAATTAAGATCATATACACACCACCCAAATATGCACTACTCCTACACTGGGGGGAGGCGCAAAAACATGCCTTCTATCTAGATCCATCCAAAAAATATTTTACTCCTACACTGGGAGTGAACACAAAAACATGCTTGCCAAGTTTTCATTCAAAATAAATGCTCAAAGTTCTTATTGATATCTCTCTTAAAGTTTTGTTGCAGAAAGAAGGCACGGGGCTAAGCAAAAGTTATTCATAAAAAAGAAGAATAAAAGAAAAAAGGGAGTTGAAAAAATGGACACAAAAGTATCCGAGATATTTAAAATAATGGGTGCTTAGATGCCCGCCTAAAAAAGAGAAGATGAATAAGATAGCCCCTGCTCTCTAGCATATGTTTCCAAGTTTTAAAAGAGAGATAAGTTTTCAAGGAGCAAAGTAGAATTAGGTTAGCCACCATATATAGCCACCATACATCCACACACATGCACATCTTGATTTGATTGTATGACTCATTTCTCTTTGGGTCCGTTGTTTGACTCTACAATATATGCATTGCAAGTATGCTTTAGCTTTCTCCCTACCTATGACCTCCACATAAGCCTTAGCGGTAGGAAGAGAAAAGGCATAATATCTTTATTGCCTTGGTGAGGATCCACAAATACCACATATATTGAGGGACTTGAGAGTGTCATACAATGGAATCTCTGAGTTTTAATTTGAAAACTTTAAAAACTCTAGAACAATGGTAGAACAAATAACTTGAGACATAGTGCTTGACTTGATCATTCTGTCTTTCAATTGCTCAAGACCCAAGTTAAGGCTAAAAAGCCCTATGGTTGAAGGTAATATGGGTATGTTTGAAAGTCAGATCAGTTTATTCTAATCTAGTGGAGAATTCTTGATTGAATGCCTATGTACTTTTGAGGTGTGAAAGCATTGTAGCAACTCCTGATCCATTACTGAGTTTAGCTTTGCTTAGTGTCTGGCAAAGGTTAAGCTTAGGGGAGCTTATTGATGGTCATTAACATCAATTATAAACCATCAACATATCCTATATATATACTTAATTCCATCACCAAACATAGGTATAGGGGTTTAAATTAATAAATTCCATGAGTTTTGGTAAATCTGTGAATGCAGGAGGGTTTATCCAGAAAGCTGTAATGGAACTGCCCAAATTATGAGAGCACAAGTACAAAATCAATTGCCAAAGTGATCAAATTGTCATACTTGAACCTAAATAACTCTGGTAGTCTAGTGAAATCACGAGGGATTTTAAACCAACCAACATATAAGCCAAGATCGTAGTGGTTCAACATAATAAGTCACATGTTACATCATTTCACAAGTAGTTCAACATACATCGGAGTTTAACCTAGTTATTACAACTCAAGTTTAAAAGTAGCGGAAGCAAAGTAGTTTGAAACCAACATCACCCTTATTTCAAATAGATGCCAATACCAAGGTCAACTTCCAACAAAAGCATTAGAGATAAGATAACTCAGAAGGATCATGCCCATGATCACACTTCGCCACCACGGCAGGAGTCATCCAATTCTTGCAGTAGCCATGATACATCACAACCTGCAACAAGTGGGAATAAACCTTGAGTACCAGGGATACTCAGCTAGACTTACCCATCATAAATCAGAAATAATATGACACCAAGGAGTATGCAAGGCTTTTATAAGGTGGACTGGCTTGACTTGCTTTGCAGAAGAGCATAAGTTATCATATATGAACCATTTAAAGTATAAGCATCAACTTAATTATACCTAATTAATCTAAGTAAGCACCTATGCTAGAGCAATCACTTGATTAACCATTAACTTCAAAGGTTACCATCTCAGGTTTAGCATTTCGAACATCATCAACATAACCATCATTGTGTTCCATAGTAACATTACTATGATGCTGTAGCTCGAGTCAAGTACTCACTATCCAGGAGCGATGGCGATTCGAATCGATTCCTAACCAGCTGGTGATTTATTCCTCACGCAAACTACACTCACCGATCAAGTGAGCTACAGGTCACCAATGATACTATTCTGGTAAACGTCGCGAGACAAACTAGAGCCGCAATTCCTAGGGACCGCCCGACTGCTAGGAATCAGGCCTCGCTTGCCCTTGGGCTCACTGTTCGTGCCCCTATCATATCCCCATCAGCACCAATATGCGCACCCAAGTAGATCTCGGACCAAATAGTGCCACTGGCTTTACGGTCGAAAGGTACTTTATTTGGCCAGCTAAATGTGAGACATGCGTTCAACATGACAAGAGGGATGAGCAATGGTCGGTCCTTAACCAACATAGACAGAATCACTATAGTCCAAAACCCTATAAGACTTTGCCCGGTCTCCAATTATCCATCAACACTTGGTTATTTTCCATGATAACAATTATAGCCAACCATAATTAGGTATCCACCTATATCTCGTAGGTGACAGAAAATCACCCGACTTCTACCGGTCTAAGCATGGCTAAGCAATAGTTTCAATCCGGAACCAAAATAGGATTCCAGGCATATTTACGGGACAAGAAAATGGTATATATGCAGCAAGTGTTTCCACTCAACTAATATAACTTAATGCAATAATACATATATAACATATATATACTCAATTGCTTTTATAAAGTAGGAAGCTTAGAATGCTCCGGGGCTTGCCTGGGATCGAACACTTAGGTTAATGTTTGACAGATGACACTCGCTTGGGTAGCATCTCCCATCCCGACACTTGCTTAGTCCTTCCATCTTTGGGATAGGTCCACCTAACACTGTCTTTGTTGGCTCCAACATCTCGTCCTTCACATGGTGCATCTAGCATACCTAAATGAGATGCAAGATGCATGTGTATGAATATGATGAATGGTAACACAAGATGCATCACATAAGCATTTAAACAAACACAAGATTATGCAAGACATAGACACCAATAGCTATTTAACTAGAATCACACAACCAATTATAGAGGGCAAGCACATCAAGCATAACACAAGTTTAACAAGATCACAAGTATCTTAACCTGACCATCATCAAGGGCATAAGCCACACTTAGCAACACATGGAGTAAACAACCACAACTAGCATCTGTCAATTTCTGGACTGCAAATAATAGTTGTATGTTTGGATCATAACTGGAGTTATACAAATCCAATAGCCATGCAACAAGACATTCTGGAAATCTTATGAAATTTTCTACAATTCATCTTTAATCATCTTAGCATGATTCTCAAGTTAACCAAGTCAAACATACATATTTACAGAAACTGGTCCAGTGATTCCAAAGACCACTCATTTCTGGAACCAAACTTGGAACATGCATAACTCACAAACTACAAGGCCAAATGTCACCAAAATTTAACACCTAGATTAATGAGTTATCTACAACTTTGTTATAAGCATGTTTCTTAGCAAACATCATTTTTATGGTGTAATTACCAAAGTCCCAGAAACTGTCCAGGGAAGCATCAATTGCAAGAATAAATATTAACTTATATTCGAAACATACATTTGGCCACAATCAATGTAACCATCATAAAGTACATGTTAAATGATCACCAAAAAGCATAGTGCTCATCACTAAATAAATTCTTTTAATGCATTTCTTAATTTATTTAGATAGCAAGGTGAAATAATGAACATATACCAAAAGTGCATAATAAATTCTACAAAAATTACAGTAGCTCACACATATTCTCATAAGTCTATTGTACAAATTTTAAGCCATTTGAATAAGCATAGCAACCTCTCTCAAAAATACAAAATACTAAAGCTAGAAATCATGTGAGAGCAAGATAGACCAATAACTCACTCATAAAGCAACCAATGACCATGAAATTTTTACCACACATCAAACATCACATGAGTAGCATGCCACAAAAGTTTCACCACATTTGGAGCCCTAGATCTGCAGTTATGAAAAATAACAAATTCAACTAGCATTAAAACCCTACTGCACAAATTTATTTTTGCAGCTAAAATTTTAAACTAAAACATTCCATATTATAGATCTACTGCATAGACAATTTCACAAGGATTCCAAAAAGTCCTCATTTGCTATTTTATGATTTTCCTACGATTTACTATGAATTTCCAAAGTTTCAGCAAAACTAAAACAAATTAGTCCTTATGGGCACTATTCATATGAGTCTACGGTTCGCAGTTAGGTCCCTCCCTTTCTTCAAATTTCTACGCGAAGCCCTTGGTCGAGAGTTGTATAGAGGATGTGCTAGGCTTGTCGGTTGCGGCCAGAAAGGGGCTCATCGGCGGAGGTGGAGGGGCGGCACGCCTTGGCGGTGTCGAGGCGCACCCATGAGTGGCCGAGGACCGGCGAGAGGTGGCTTGTGGCCTCCTGGCCATGTGCGCCAGCGGCGGCCACGGCAGCGCTCCTAGTGGCGTGGCCTCTAGTGGCGGTCAGGGTAGGGAAATAGGTGCTAGGGGTGCACCACGTGATAGTGAGGGCTCAGGGGCTGGTGGCTAGGGCTGAGGAGGCGTGGAGGTGGGAGAACGACAGCGATGGTGAGCTCAGCCGGGCCATGGCGAACGTGGCCACGAGCAGCGCGTGCGAGCGCCTAAGAGCGAGGGAGAGAGCAGGGAATGAGTGAGGGAGATTGAGAGTGGCTTGGTCACTCCAAATCAATGCGAGGCGCGGGTAGGACGCGTGGCGAGGAGGACGACGCACGGCGCTGTGCATGGTGGACGCGTTGGCCTTTCCACGAACACGTGGTGAGCGTCAGCGTGGGCAAGGTGGGCACCAAATTGGACCGGATCCAGGCCGAATTCGGACATGGGCCAAAAAGCAAAGTTGCAGCACACATGAAGCTATATGATTTCTATTTAGTGAGCCTGGTCATTAGGGTTACGGATTAGTAGATAATTAGCTCCTAATTTGACACTATCGGTGTGTTGACAGCGATAAAGTAACCCCAAAATTGATGGCCAAAATGGAGTCAAACTTAATCCATCTTTTTACATTCTGTTCTCCAAAGAATATACTCCAACTTTTATATTTGGACCAACTCATGTTGTTTTGCAAATTTTGGAGAATGCGGGATGCCAACCATCGTTGCCATTCAAATCCTAGACTTAGAAATATTTCAAGTGCTAAAAACATCCGCAGGTTGCAACGTTGAGCCTCTGTTTGACTTATTTCTAAGCTAAACTAGGTCATACTCTAAAAACAAAGTTTGTTGTACTCAAAACAAACAATAACTTTTATTAAAGGATCTTCTACTAGTTTTGCCTGGTTAGGAAGATACAAAGCTCCCAAGTAGGGTATCTGAACTAAAACAGCAGTTAGGACTTAGCCAAAACTTGTCTCCAGAAAACTACAACAAATTCAACCTTGTGAGCTCAATTTGACTAAGTTAGGTACCAAACCAGGTCTTGACCCTTAAACAATGTTTCTTCTCCATAACATGAGCTACAACTTTTATTTAAGATCCAACATCAAAACTGGTATAAAACATATAGTTCTACTTTGATTAATGTAGCATCATGATAAAGCTTAAATTATCCTTTTTGATCCATTAGAGCATTTTCTTGGCATTTGCTCAACATGAACCTTTCATGACTTTTGTTGTAGAATTCATCTAGAGTCATTTGGGCAAGGTTGCAAGGTTTGGTTGATGACCTATATTTCCATTCACTTAATAGTGCAATTCAAGCACTTATTAAAGTCATTCCAACAAGGATATAACTTATCATTTCATGTCTTTTTGATTCCAAACTTTATGAAACTTTTCCAGGGACCAATATAGATGGGTATTGATGTGAGACACATGAAGATATTACAATAACACCACCCAAGCATATATCTTGAAAAGGGCCTATATGTAAAGCAAGGGTGCAATATCCAAGTTTAGGTTGAGGCTTATTTCCATAGGTTTGACCTTGACATCTTCATCACCACTTAATCTGTCATGTTTGAGCTCAAACCCACTGCTTAATGGGTGACAAACACCTGGGGTGTTACAAAAAAAGTCAAGGAGGATCTAATCATCATATTTAATCATGTTTATCCATGACGAAAAGAATTCTAGAAGACTCTAAAAGACACCAGAAGGCAACCCACGAAAGCAGATCCCAAGAGCATGACATGTGGGGTCGACCGGCCCCACCTATAGGCCAGCCAGCCCAGTGGCCCCACCCATCAGCCTCTCTTTGCTATGATGGTTCTCTATCGCCTTAAGGATAAAATCTACGTCGTTGCTTTAAGTTGGTTCATCCAACGGTGATCGAGAGATTTGATGCAGATCGATGACGCAAGCTTCGCTTGGATTCCTGATCATGTCAAGAGCGTGGCATGGTATAACCTTTGTATGTCCTCTCTTTTGTATCTCTCATTACTTTATATGTGTAACACCCCTGGGGTTATGGCCTTGCTTAGTGCTAGGGTTAAGGCCAAAGAGAAACTATTGAAGCAAGTTTCGCGGATTCCAAATTTAAAACTCACGTGAAATGATAAACAAATCTTATGTGACTCACTTTTGTGGTTGAGAGGAATAAAATAAAAATCCAAGTTATTAAGTGCTAAAACTGTTAGTGAAAATTCTAATAAGAAAAATACAATATGTAGCTTTAATTATTTGGTATGAAAAACAATTTCTATAAACCAAAGTGCAACATAATTAAAAAGTGTCATTTTTTAAGAATTAATTTGTGCAAATTAATTAAACTATGGTTACATATTTTGTTTTTATGAGTTAGTGTGAGGCATGTACTATGCCATTGCATGTTTGTTAGTTTGGTTTAACAAAGTTTAGACCGATTAGAAATTAGGGCAAAAGTGCTAAGGTTGGTTAGTTTAAAACTAAATCCTTGTTTCTCTAAGTATGAAATGACTATAAACAATGCCATTTGGCATTTAAATTCTAATGAAAATGCTTAGGCACTAATATCATATTTTTGCCTAGCTGGTTACTTCTAACCTAGCGCTTGAGTGTGGTGTAGGTGGTAGTTGGGTTGGACGTCATGTTGCTTGCCTCAGAAATTGCCTAACTTCGCTAGGACGTGTTGTGAACCGCGTGTTGACGTTCTTTCGCGCGAACTAGCACTCCAACGACGAACCCATCTTGGCATGTCTCTATCGTCCTCTCTAGTCATCCTCTGGTCAGTGTGTTTGCTCTGCTTGATAGCTGGTAGGATGGGCCTTGGGACAGGTGAGTTGGTCAAATCTCAACCGTGCTAATTAGCAGCCTCTGTTCCTTTAAAAAAGCATGCGCGTCATTGTTTTTGTCACTAGGTCGAGCTCTGCAGTCACCACGTGCGCTGCCGCGGTCTGGCTGCTCCTGGCTAGGGCCATACCGGTGGCCGGTCTGGCTGGCTGTCAGTCACGTTTTGGGCTGGGATCAGGCTGGGCTTGCTGCCGGCCACGCAGGCGAGGGTCGTGCCGATGCCGCAGCTGCCACCTCGTCATGTCACAGTTCTGCCTCTGCCTCGCTACCGATCACAACATGCGCGTGTTTGAACGGTGCCGGGGCGGCCATCGTGGGGTCGACATAGCACACGTTTCTACCACTCGATTTATATACCGCGCTAGGCATGAGGACATGAATCCCTATCACGCACTGGTCGTTGACCCGGGCCACAGTAGCAATGAGACACGTCCCTGCCTCGTTGTTCTGCTAGCCGCCATCAATGGGCCCGCTTGAGTAATGCCATTTCATTTCAACGCATCTCGCCAAGCCCTCTCCTGTATCTCCCCTGTGCGCTCGTACTTGCCTTATCACTAGCGAATCGAAGTAGCCATCTCTTAAATCGCTCGTGTGTGTCGCCATGACCTTACCATGGCGTGAGCATAGCGCTCTCTGACTTTCGGTTCGCCAAGCTCAAGGCATTCTAGCCCAATCCCTCTCTAAAGTACATAGAAAAGGAGGTCAGCTATCAGCCCCACCCACATCAAGCCCCATCCGAGTCCTACGCCATGCCAATTTGGTGGATTGCTCGCCGCCGGTCATGTGCGCCGTTGAGCCGGTAGGTTTGGAGGTAAGGCCAGTTGACTTGATGATAGCTCCATTGCTCATAAGCGTGAACTCAACTTGGGTCCTCCTATGTGGTTCTCGTGCTATATTGGCTAGGGCCCTCGTCTGTGGCGTGCTGACGTGACCTTGTCCGTGCAGGTGCGCTGCCGTGCGGTGCAGGCGCACATGGGTAGGCCACCATGGCATTTCCCCGCCTCAACATTCACCACAGAGAGAACCTAGGTGAGCCACCGATGCTTCACCACAATTTCTACTCACCCGCCAAGCCGTAGCATCGCCGGAACGCTGCGTCGCTGTGCGAATCTGCCGTTGTCGAAGGCTAAGTCTGTTAGTACACTATTGAGTTGTCGCCGCCTTCTACTATTGAGCGTGGGTTCCTAGGATCACATCTGCTCAATGGGCACGCCGATGGGGTCCTCAGCACGCCGGCGTGGCCGCGCTATGCTAGCCGGAGCTGTGTCGTCAGGCATTGAGGTATCGGGGACTACCCCTTTGTGAAGACGGCTTATTCTAGGGTGCTTAGTGCAACACTCGTCTCTTGTGCAATAGTAAATGAAAGCTCTGTGTAATAACTTGTTAAACCAAGGACTCTTTAGCAAAATGCACCGAGCGCTCACGGGTTGGGCATGTTGGATTGGTCTGCTACCACGCGGCCTCGCTTCCGCGCGGGCCGTGTTAAGCCGCTGGGCCGAAAGGGTTGTTATCGACCCTTTTCATTTTCTAAATGCTTTCTTAATTCAGTTTCTAAAGCTAACTTATAAATTCAATATGAAAATATGTAGGAGTCCAAAAATTGTGAAACCAATTTTTGTTAGGACCTTAAAATCATGGCCTAGCAGATAGTATACCTTGTTCATATAGTTCTAGTATTTTTAGGGATTTTGTAATTAAACCAAGATGCTTGATATTACTTGGAATATAAACTTGTAGGAATTTTTGTTGCAAAATGATGATAGTGTTAGATTTAAAAATTCTACAGTAGCTTTGTAGTATTATTATGTGCCCTCTGTAATTTTTGTAGACCTAAATAATTGGTTTGCTACAGTAACAATTGAGCCCTAGTTCGAATATATATTAAATCAATAAAAGGAAATAAAGGAACACCTAGGGACCGCATAACTAAAATACTTGATGGGAAATAACACCGTAGTTGACAATGGGGATATGTAGCCTAATATGTTGGAACTAGCCCGATAGCTTGAGTAGGGAAATCATAATTTAACCGCTGCGCCTGTCATTGATTATTTATGTTTTCACGTTGCATTTAGGTTTATCATAATAGGAACAACAATGGACTATGGAGTTGACTGAAGTAGCGGAAAAGTGGTGCCTTGATGGTCGTGCCGGCCTGATGGAATGCTAACTTTTGGTTATATCTTGTCCAGGCAAGCTCCGGTGCATAACCCCTATTATTCTACACTTTATTTTATGCTTGTGCATTAAGTTTAAAGAAGTAGGATGAAACCCACTTGCATATATATATATATATATATATATATATATATATATATATATATATATATATATATATATATATATATATATATATATATATATATATATATATATATATATATATATATATATATATATATATATATATACCTTATCCCATGAGTTTTACTAGTATGACAAGATTGTGTAGCTTGCTATGCCATAGGAATACGGTAAAGTCGAGTGATTACCTGTCACTCGCGAGAGATAGGAAATATATTATTACTATTATCATGTTACTATCACATGGAATAAATATGTATAATAATTAGAGACCCGATGGGACTGGGCTTGGATGGACTTGGACTTGGTTAGGCAATAGAGCAGGACTCTGGTTGCATTTGTCCTGCCTGTGTCGATTGAGGACCATCCATTGCATTGGACACTAGTCAGGTCACAGACTTATTATCCTGAGCACATACTGGATTATGGGAGTGAGAAGACTTGTTACTCTCTTGTCATAGGTTTTGGCTCTTTCTGGACCAACTGTTATGGTAGATTAATGGGTAGAAGGTCTAAGTAGCACACTGAGGCTGGGCCTGCAGTGTTGGGGGCTTGGAGTCCCAGTTTGGATGGGGACCTGGACCCCTTGACAGGAGTGGAGCGGGTTGGTATTGTCTGTGCTCGGGGTACATATGAGGCATGTGTTTTTTGGGGTACCCAGCTGGCCTACATTAATTCGCGAATCATCGTTTCTACGTGATGGTATGACTTGGCTACTGTCTAGCACCATAGTAATAACTGGAACATGGAAGAATGGGGAAATGGTTCTAATTGCTTACCACCAACTTGAAAGTAGCATAGGTGCTTACATGGAATGGTTAGTTAAGAAACTAATTATGACTGCAAATAAAAGTTGATTATAAGGATGCACATTTAGTAATGCTTCATGTAGTTGCAATGAACCCATAAGCCAAATAGCCTTGCATAACCTTGGATTCTTTTATTTTCTCCTATCGGGTAAGTCTTGCTGAGTACAATTGAGTACTCAGGGTTTTATTCCCCTTGTTGCAGGTGACAGGCGTTTGTGGAGCTGATACTTGTGTGTAGAAACCTCCAGGTGGGCTCAGCGAGGATTTCCTTTACGTGCGGACATAGAGTTTATTTAAAACTTCCACCAAGAATGTTTTTTTCAAAAGAAAGACTTATAACCTGTTATCATTTCGTGCATATAAATGTTCTTCATGATAATGTTTTAACTTGGCATTAAATGATTTCCATTCCGTTGAAACTTTGATGACATTTTATATTCTGTTGTTATAATCAAATAGTGAATTACTCTGATGTTGTACTAAAAGTGGTGTAAGAAATAACAAGGATGTTGTAAGTTTTACTCTCATTTATGATCCTGATGTAAAAATATGGATTTTCGAGTTCTTCCTTATGGTGTGCTCCACGGAATCGCATAGTTTAGTGATCTCTCTTGGGTATTTAGTGTCTAATAGAAGACATGTACCCTTAGGAGGGCACTAGATTAGGCGGTTCTGTCACAGGTGGTATTAGAGCATAAATGAGGAAATAAAGCTTCAAAATCCTTTCTAAGTTAAAATTTGACAACATATTCTTTTCAAAAAGGTTAGGACGTTGCATGCAAAGTTATATAAGTATGCCTTATTACTATGGTTATGTATCTAGGATAGAGGGCACTCTGCTAACTTAGTTAGGCTTAATCAAGTTTGCTACAGGTACCCTAACCCCGAGCATAGTTTGATAGCATCGACTAGCTACAGGGAGAGCACGATGTGCCAAACATCTATGAACGGTTGCCCTATATGTCGGTAACAGTGTGAGGATGGATAGGATGTACATTCATGCATACCCTATTAGAGCATTTGTGGTGTGGGTCGACCCATCATGGTCTGTGAAGCCACTATGGTACTATAGTCTCGTGCGCTGCGTGCGCTTGTTGGTTCACACTTGCCTTGGCTCATAAGCTTTTCATACCCGTTTATGCGCTCTTGTTGAACCTCTGTCCTATAGTTGTACTAGTCTTTAATGGCCTCAGTTACCGCTCGTCTCGTGCACATAAAAATCTTGTTGTTTACTTTTACTGGCCCCGTGCAAGGCTCGAGGGTGGATTGCGCTAGGACCACTGACCACTCTGCCTTTATAAAAGGGCAGACCTAGCCACTTGGAACCATCATTCGGTGTATCCTAGCTCACTTAGTTCTTTTCCTTTGAGCATGCTTCTCGCTCAAGCCTTCCTTGTAACCACCACCACCAAGGATGGCAGGAGTCAGGGTTAGCAGCTACTGCCTGAACACCGAGGGTTTCCCTAAAATCCTCTATGCCACCCTACAAAAGCTTGGAGTTAAGGATCGCCTCGAGTATGAGGGTTGTGAGTACATGAAGCATGGCACTAAGCGATGTGAGGTCACCGTCTTGTGAGGAGTTCCCTAACATCACTGAAGCGTAGAATGTGACCGCAGTCGGGTTTCACTTTGGCGACACCTACCAAGTTGTGGCCCACAAAGCCTTGTGGTATCTTTGCTAGATCTATGAGGGGCCCATTGCCCATACCCCCATGCGGTTCTTCCCACCTTTGGACAAGAATCGATGGGTATGGAGGGCTCGCATGGAGGCCTTGCTGGGTCAGGACATGCAAGAAGACAACCTGACTGTGGTGCACCTAACCACGTACTTGCTTGCTCTGGATGAGCAGTACGACTAGCAGGCCTCAGAGATGAGGGAGTGCCTCCACTGAGGAAGCCGAGATCTTCTCCAAGATGCTCGAAGTGTAGCTTGCTAAAGCCCACGCCAATCTAGTAGCCACGAAAAGTCAAGAGACTTCCATGGCGGAAGCCGTCAAGGAGGACGAAGATCGACATGCCTAGGAGCTAGAGGATGCCTATCTTGCTGCAAGGGCTAAGCATAGGACGCTTCAGGTGGGCAGGCAAGAACCCTTGATCCTGGAGGGAATCCCTGTCCATCCGCTGGAGAGGAGGACAGGTGTTGCAGTACCGCCAGCACCTCCACCCACAGAAGCCTTAGAAATAGAGCCTTTTTCCCCTCACTTAGTCCCTACCAAAAGAAGAAGCAGATCCATAGCCTAGAGCAGCAGAAGAACTCCAAGAGCCTAGGAATGAAGCCGTTTGGTCAGACAAAGTAGATTAGTCATTGTAGGATTTTTAAAATAAAACTCAAAGATTCCTTTGTATGACCCTCTCAAGTCACTCATATGTGGTATTTGTGGATCCTTACCAAGGCAACAATGGTGCTTTGCCTTCTCTCTTCTCTCAGAATATGTAGTATTTTTGGACTAAGGCAGAATAACATTATGTCTTCTCTCTCACCCCATAACTAATAGGCTTACATGGAGCTTATAGGTGGGGAGACAGTGCATACATACTTGCAAAGCATATATTGTAAAGTCAAACAATGGATCCAAAGAAATGAGTCATACAATCAAATCAAGATGTGCATGTGTGTGAAATATATATATATATGGAGTGGGTGAAAACATGGTGGAAACCTAATTCTACTTTTGCTCCATGAGAAAACATATCTTTCTATGAAACTTGGAAATTTGGGGAGAACTTGGGCTGCACTTTTTTCATTTTTTCATTTGGACACTTGTCCTTTTTCTTTCTTTCTTTCTTTTTTCTACAGCCCAAGCCTTTTTCTACAATGAAACTTTTTTGAGATATAGCAATAATAACAATGGAGCATTTATAACTAGGACAAAATGGATGGATGGAAAATATTTAGGAGTAGAACATTTTTGGGTGGATCTAGATGGAATGGCATGTTGTTCCATACTTCTAGAAGCAGCATATTTGGGTGGAGTGTGCGTGATCTTGATTTTAAAAGCAAGACAAGTTTCTTAGGGTCAACAAAGCTTGACAAAACTCAATGCATATACAAGCAACAAATATATGTAAAAGAAGTTTTCCTATTCTAAAAGGCATGTATTTATGGCTGTGGTAGGAAATCAAGCTCTCGTCATACAGAAACTCATCATGTAGCATTTAAAGTTTTTCAAAGGATAAATTCTCTAGAAATCTAGTGTCACTAGGAATAAGATAAATAGCAGCTCAGACCCTCTCATATCATATCAGTCAATTACCTAGACTTAGTTCAAGCATTTGCTACCCACAAGTTTCAGATTCAGAGTAAACCTTAGATCAAAATAATTGTATCTAAAACTCGGAAGAATTTAAGGTTGAAAACTAGGCACTTGAAAAGAATTACGGCAGAGCAACTATTCATCATTTTCATGATAAAGCTCATACTTTAAGTTTTACATTATTTATTTAAAGCACACTTTAAAACACACTCTTTTTATTTGGTTTTCATTCATTTTTTTAACTAGAATAAAAAACACTTTTAAAAGAAATTAACTATTAATATATATAAATATAAGTATAAATATAAATATAAATATAAATACTTGGTAGAAAACTTACTTGGCCTCCGAGGGCACCTCCCCATGCTCGATGTTGCTGTGGGTGACTTACTGGTACGGTGGATGAAACTAGGGGAGTCCCAGAGTCTGTCCCAGTGCTGGTTGGTTTGCTCTTGGTTCTGCAGAATAGTGTTGACAGTGTTGCCAAACTGAGCATTCCAATTTTGCTATTCTTGCAACTATTGATGTATGGCAGCTTGATTCTCTTCAATGTTTCCTAGCCTGAGATGAATATCATAGTGCTCCATCTGCTGGTCATGGTATCCCTGACCAAAGAAGGATTGTCTTGCTAGCTGTGGTGAACGTTGCTGATGTCCACTAGATGATGCCTCTTGATGATCAACAGAGTGTCTTGCATTCCATTGGTATGGATTTGTATGTCTATGCCACTGCTCGCTTGAAGCTTGCTAGGATCCATCTGAGTACTAGGGTTGCGGCTGCTCCCACAGGTTATGTACTTCTTTTGCATGCCTTGAGGACTCCGTTTGACCCTAGTCTGCATAATTGGTGTAAGGAGGACCCTCCGGGGAAGTGTCTGCTCCGTAATAGTGTGCCTGAGGCATATTCACCAAGCGTGCCGAAGAACTCCTCAACGTCTGTGGGATAGGCTGCAAACCAACAAGAAACCTTTGCATAGCATAAATACCGAGCCTCGGGTTAGGAAGCGGGATCACGGTGCTCATACCACGATACATCATATAAACAACACCATCCTTTTTCTTTAAAAGCTGAGCTTGCCTAAAGTACTCAAAAGTAAAATAAGTTCAGCCACTAGGAATCTTTTACATAAGACAATTTTCCATTAAATCAAGTCTGATGGCCAGACGTGTGACAAGAGATGTGCATTCTACAGCCCCTTTGACAGGACCAAAAACATCCAACCACTAATGCATCAACTATAGGAGAGACCTTCCGTCTCTTCACCATGGCATAAAGAAGTTTCAATTCATCCTCCCTAGCCGTACGTGGGTCTAGCCTAGGGAATAAAGTCATAGCTATCCAACGGTGCATGAAACAAAGAGTCAGTAGTTCTATATCATTACTTTTAAGTTTATGAACATAATCAAAATTAGAAATCTCCTTCCAGAACTACTCCTTATTATACTCAGGAATAACAGAATCTACATCAAGAACACAGTCTCCATCAAACCCAAAAAGATTACTCAGTTGTCTCTAGGTGAGTGAAAACTTTTTATTAAACATTCTGAATTCTACTCCTAGATTTGTGAATTGTAAGGTGCATAAAAATTTAATGGTTAATAGTCTAAAACCATCTTCATTAACAGGCCACACCTTAGACCAACCAACTGTAAAGAAAATATAACCAAACTCAATGTCCATACCTATATCTTGTAGGAGTTGTGGATCATAGGCTAGCGTGAGCCCGAATTCCAGGTCCTTCAAATCTTTGAACTTTTCCTTCTCCTCATGGCCTCTTAACTTCATGTTCTTGTCCTCCAATATATTCACTGTCTCTGCGGATGGATGGAGTGGTGGCGCCCTCTCATCGATGTCCATATCGGAGTTGGCTCTTGAGGAGCTGCTCCCCCTTCCTGAAAGGCATGATGATGAATGGCGGAGTCTAATCTTTCCTAAAAACCCGCTCATCCTGTGACACAGAAAAAGAACAAACAACAAAACTAGTGAAACGGGTTAGAAAATAAATCTGTTAGTGGTTAGCCATTCCAAAGTTAGTCGTCCCAGAGTTAAAAGATTGGTCCAAGATTATAGTTGTTCTTGATCAAAGATTTTAGCAGCACTACCACTATCTTGTTTATCTATCTTAAACCCAAAGTTTCTCTCCTTTCCTTACAAACTCTCCTAGCTCTTTTCCTCTAATTTTCTCCACTCTAAAAAGGATTTGGCTAGCAAGCAGATCAAAAACTCAAATTCTACTTAAGGGAGAAGTGAAAATGTGTTGTGGTGTGAGTTTGGAGGGCAGGGGAGGGATGATATTTATATTCGATGCCATGGCAGGCCCGCTGGCCAAGTGGTGGGGCCGATCGGCCAGCCCTAGCCTGGGCCCACTCGAGGGGTGCTTCCTCCACTATCCTTCATGTTTAAGGGTCAAACAAAAATCTACTCCATTGATCGTGTATTCCATCTGGTGGATGAAGGAGTGGAGTAGAATAAAAGAACTAATGATATGACAAGAGGTGGGTCTAGGTATCTGTAGGTCCCGATGAATAAATTTTTACCCCATGAAATTTTGAACATAATAAAATATTTTTATAAAGAGAGAAAAATATGTGAATGCATGAATGATATTTTTGTGCCACCATAGTAAATATTTCTCTAGGCTTTTACACTCCACAAAAATTATTTACATGGGGCCTAAATTTTTATATTTTTATATGAATGCACATGCTGAAAAATAAACATGCTAAAGAAAACACTTATGCAATAAAGTAAATATGGATAACTACCGAGTTACCTCCTAGCAAAGGTTCAGGATTTTTAAGTCCTCCGAACAGGACTTTTCCAAATTCTGTTATTCTTCGGGGGTGTCAGATGGTTCTGAGGATGGTGATCCTAGTGACTATTTCTCTCCCTCTTCACTTATCAAAATTGTTGGGGAACTGAACTCAGGCTTTGGCTTAAATGGAAAGCATTCTTCTTGTCCATTGATGTTGAATCTGACTTCTCCAATTCTGACGTCAATGTGGGCATTTGATGTGCTTAGAAAGGGTCTCATGAGGATGAGTGATACCTTCAAGTCTGGTTGCATGTCCAATACCACAAAGTCGACTGGTATGAAGAATTCTCTGATTTTGACTAGAATATCCTTAGCAATTCCTATAGGGTAGTAAATTGACTGGTCTGCTAGCTGTAGGCACATTAATGCTGGGACAAGCCTTGAATGATGAAGTTTGTAGAAGACTGTCTTGGGCATCACACTAACACTTGCTCCAAGGTCACACAACGCATTGTTGAAGTATTGATCTCCAATTGAGCAATCAATAGTGGGGCATCCTGAATCCTTTTTCTTTGTTGGTGAAGTGTTGAGGATGGCCGCACTACACTCTTCCGTTAGCTTGATTACTTCAGTGGTGGGCAGTGATCATTTGTTGTTGAGGATGTCTCTTAGATACCTTGCATAGGTGGGTACCTTGATTGCATCTAACAGAGGAATATTGATATATAATTTTTGAATTACCTTCACAAACTTACTGAACTGCTTATCCATTTTGGCTTTTCGATTTCTGCGTGGAAACAGCAAGAGGTTGGTGTCGTGGAAATCTTGTTGCATCTCTTGCATTGGTGGTTCAACTTCTTCGACTTTATTATCCTCCTTTTCTTCTACCACTGGTGGTGCCACTGGTGTTGTCTATCTCCTCGCTGTCCCTTTTGGATATGGTGGATCACAAGTGGATTTGCCCCTCTAGTAGTTAAAGCTTGGACCTACTCAGGGTTAGTGGCAACAAGAAAAGCAGCAGCCAGTTATGCTAATTGTTGGGTTTCTATCTTTTTATTATGATTAAGTTGATCTTTTATAGCAGAAGAAAAGTCATTCATTTTCGCATTTATATCCTCAAAAATTTTATCATTAGAAGCAAGCTTTTTAACAATATTATCATTAATCCTAGCTTATTCTAAGATTAAATCTCTCAAGGGTGGTTGCTTAAAATTGGAAGAATTATTAAAATTGCCTGAGTACTTACCTTGATAAGTAGACTATTTCTGTTGATTCCATCCTTACTTTCGTTTCATAGAAAGATTATTGATGATGTTTGCATTTTCTTGATCATGTCTGGCTTTAGCATTGAATGTATCTTGAATTGCTTGACAATATCTTTTGTAATTGGCTCATTGTTCAAGATAGTTCAGTAATACGTCCAACTTAGTTGATAGTACACACACTTCTTCTGAAGCTTTTTCAATCTGGCGAGAATGTTAAATGTTATCTTGTTTCTAGCTCTGATTCTCAGCTATCTTATCCATGAAGATTTTAGCTTTCCCAAGAGTGAGTGACATGAATGATGCTCCAACAGTAGCATCTAGTTGCTCACGAGCTCTTTGAGTTAATCCATGATAGAATCCTTGCATGAGCAACCAATCATCCATTTCATGATGTGGGCACTCTGAGATGTAGTTTTGAAAGCGCTCCCACGCTTTTGGAGTGGTTTCTCCTTTCTGTTGCTGGAAGTTGTAGATTTTTCCTCTTAAGGCATTGGTTTTTCCTATAGGGAAAATCTTAGTAGAAAGGCTTTCGAACAGTCATCCCAAGTGTCCATGTTATTTTTGTTAGCGTAGAACCACTGCTTCACTTTTCCCTCCAATGAGAACAGAAATAGACAAAGGAGTACAATATCTTGGTCAACATTCTTGATGATGATGGTGCTTCCAATCTCTAGGAAATCCTATAGATGAGCATTAGCATCTTCATGTGCCTTTCCACTAAATATAGTAGCTTAAACCATGTTGATGAGGCTTGGCTTGAGCTCAAACTCGAGGTTGTTTGTCTGAAGTGTTGGTCCAGTATGGATGTTCCTAACACTTGGAGTAGAGAACTCAAGTAGGGTCTTGTCAGCCATGGCTTCACTACTACTGTTGATCTTCTTCTAGGTTGGGTTGATCTTGTGATTTAAAGTTGATGAATCACAACCAAACTTGTATAACCCTGTATAAGATATGAACAAAAACAAAACAAGGGTAAGCCTGCCAAGACAGAGGTACTAGTTGTGATCTTTATCTATAAGTATCTATTTGATCAATTTCTATAATAGCAATATAAAATTCCTGAAGCTCCCCAGCAACAGCGCTAGAAATGTTTGTTGACATTTCTTTGCATCACTTAAGTTAAGTTGTCATCCCTAACATGATACTAGAAATGTGGTTGTACTTATGATCATAACACTTACTCAAAAGATATATAAAAGAAAGATTATCCACAAGCACATACATAAAATACACCGTTGTAGCATTTCACCTAGGAATGTTCTAGGTATCGTTATTTATACTTTACCATCAGAAGCTTAATAGGGTTTAAATATAAGAGAGTAATGGCTAGAGAGATTGACAAATAAACATACTTATGATAAAGCTCAAACAACCACACTTAGCTTTACAGGGGTAAGATAAGGTATAAAGGATAAATGTAATTGTGATAACAATGGGAATTCTAGAGATAGAGAGAGACTTCATAAATCATAGAGTTAAAACAAGAGATAAATTAAGAGATTAGATTCCTAAGTCATTTCATATTTACTAAGTCTTTTGCGCACCCTAGTATATACACTATCATCTATAGCATAATCAATCCTTCATCTATGCATAAGGAATATTACTAAGGAATATCAAGAACAGAGCAATCCTTTCCTTACAACTAGGTTCTACTTGGCCTATATTTGGGGAGTGGGCTACATAGGACTCAACAGGAATATCACACCCGCGATCTACCACTTGATGTCCAAGAATATAGGGTGCATTCGCAGGCAAATATAGTCTAAGCACCACGCCTACACTACCACTACCACTTAACTCACTCGAGGATTGAGCTAAGCGCTTTGCGAACATATGCATAAAATCATTATTAATCATGACTATATCAAATATACAACTAGAATAAACTAAGAACATAATAAATAGAAATATAATAATATTAAAGTAGCACAAAGTCGAATAATGAGATATAATGGAATTACCAGACCTCCCGACGGCGATCCGGAATCCTGAGCAACGCCCAACTCTACTTGAATCTAGCTGGTTCTAATTCTAAACTTGAAGTAGAGCTCTAAATCCCTCTCTCTGGAAACCCTAGTTTCTAATCCTATCTTCAATAATGAGAAGAAGAGATGCCTCAGGGGGGTCTGGGTCTGGTTTTATACCCTGGTGGGATGCATCGTGTCCCTCGAATCAAACCGACCTTGAACAATGATCAAGATGCAAACTCTAGGTCGATGGGGAACCACCATACGAAGGAGGAGGTGGATGACATGTGGGCCAGGCCAGCCGACCAGGTGGTGGGGCTGGCCAGCCCCACCTGTCAACGCCTTGGCATCCGTTTCGCTCTGATGTCTTCTAGACCCTTCTAGTGCCAGTGTCCATCTGGTTTGCACAAGAATTTGTGTTGTGATGGTTAATCCTTATTTCCAATGCTTGTTTTTCCATTTAATCCCTAAAAAATCATAATTCACCAAAACTCATGGAATTTGTGAGTTTAAACCCTAAACCTTTGTTGGTGATTATTCCATGCCTTTTTTCATATTTATTGCCTTTTAATTTTAATAGTTAACCACCGTCAACAACTCCCCCAAACTTAACCTTTGCTAGTCCCTTAGCAAACCTCTTAAATGGATCAGGAGTTGGTTCAATGCTTTCACACCTCAAAAGTACACATGCGTTCAAATAAGAATTCTCCTTCAGATTAGAATAAACTATTTTGACCTTCAAACTTACCTATATTACCTTTAACCATGGGGCTTGTAGTCTTCACTTGAGTCTTGAGCAATTGGAAGACAGAACGATCAAGTCAAACACTATGTCTCAAATTCTTTGATCAATCTTCATTCTGGAGTTTTGTAGGATTTTTAATATAAAACTCAGAGATTCCTTTGTATGACCCTCTTAAGTCTCTCATATGTGGTATTTGTGGATCCTTACCAAGGCAACAATGGTGCTTTGCCTTCTCTCTTCTTTTCGAATATGTAGTATTTTTGGACTAAGGCAGAATAACATTATGCCTTCTCTCTCTCAGCCTATAACTAATAGTCTTATATGGAGCTTATAGGTGGGGAGATAGTGCATACATACTTGCAAAGCATATATTGTAAAGTCAAACAATGGATCTAGAGAAACAAGTCATATAATCAAATCAAGATGTACATGTGTGTGGAATATATATATGTGCAGTGGGTGAAAACATGGTGGAAACCTAATTCTACTTTTGCTCCTTGAGAAAACATATCTCTCTATGAAACTTGGAAATTTGGGGAGAACTTGGGCTGCCCTTTTTCTTTTTTTCAATTGGACACTTGTCCTTTTTCTTTCTTTCTTTCTTTTTTCTATAGCCCAAGCCTTTTTCTGCAATGAAACTTTTTTGAGACATAGCAATAAGAACAATGGAGCATTTATAACTGGGACAAAATGGATGGATGGAAAAAAAATTTGGCGCTCACTCCTAATGTAGGAGTAGAACATTTTTGTGTGGATCTAGATGGAATGGCATGTTGTTACATACCTCCAGGGTAGAAGCAGCATATTTGGGTAGAGTGTGCGTGATCTTGATTTTAAAAGCATGACAAGTTTCTAAGGGTCAACAAAACTTGACTAAACTCAATGCATATACAAACAACAAATATATGTAAAAGAAGTTTTCCTATTCTAAAAGGCATGTATTTATGGCTATGGTAGGAAATCAAGCTCTCATCATACAGGAACTCATCATGTAGCAATTAAAGTTTTTCAAAGGATAAATTCTCTAGAAATCTAGTGTCACTAGTAATAAGATAAATAGCAGCTCAGACTTTCTCATATCATATCAGTCAATTACCTAGACTTAGCTCAAGCATTTGCTACCCACAAGTTTCAGATTCAGAGTAAACCTTAGATCAAAACAGTTGTATCTAAAACTCGAAAGAATTCAAGGTTGAAAACTAGGCACTTGAAAAGAAATACGGTAGAGCAACTATTCATCATTTTCATGATAAAGCTCATACTTCAAGTTTTACATTATTTATTTAAAGCACACTTTAAAACACACTCTTTTTATTTGGTTTTCATTCATTTTTTAACTAGAATAAAACACACTTTTAAAAGAAATTAACTATTAATATATATATATATATATAAATATAAGTATAAATATAAATATAAATATAAATATAAATACTAGGTAGAAAACTTACTTGGCCTCTGGGGGCACCTCCCCCAAGCTCGATTTTGTTGTGGGTGACTTACTAGTTCGGCGGACAGAACTGGGGGAGTCCCTAGAGTCTATCCTAGTGCTAGTTGGTTTGCTCTTGGTTCTATAGAACAGTGTTGAGAGTGTTGCCAAACTGAGCATTCTAATTTTGCTGTTCTTGCAATTGTTGATGTATGGCAGCTTAATTCACTTTAATGTTTCCTAGCCTGAGATGAATATCATGGCGCTCCATCTGCTGGTCATGGTATCCCTGACTAGAGAAGGATTTGTATTGCTAGCTGTGGTGAAGGTTGCTGATGTCCACTGGATGCTGCCTCTTGATGATTAACAAAGTGTCTTGCATTCCATTGGTATGGATTTGTACGTCTACGCCACTGCTGGCTTGAAGCTTGCTAGGATCCATCTGAGTACTAGGGTTGCGGCTGCTCCCACGGGTTATGTACTTCTTGTGCATGCCTTGAGGACTCTGCTTGACCCCCAGTCTACATAACTGGTGTAAGCAGGACCCTCCGAGGTAGTGTCTGCTCCATAATAGTGTGCCCGAGGCATATTCACCAAGCATGTACAACAACTCCTCAGTGTCTGTGGGATAGGCTGCAAACCAACAAGAAAGCTTTGCGTAGCGTAAATACCGAGCCTCGGGTTAGGAAGCGGGATCTCGGTGCTCATACCATGGTACATCATATAAACAACTCCATCTTTTTTCTTGAAAAGCTGAGCTTGCCTAAAGTACTCAAAAGTCAAATAAGTTCAGCCTCCAAGAATCTTTTACACAAGGCAGTTTTCCATTAAATCGAGTCTGGTGGCCAGACGGGTGACAAGAGATGTGCATTCTACAGCCCCTTTGACAGGACCAAAAACATCCAACCACTGATGCATCAACTATAGGAGAGACCTTCCGTCTCTTCACCATGGCATAAAGAAGTTTCAATTCATCCTCCCTAGCCGTACGTGGGTCAGCCTAGGGAATAAAGTCATAGCTATCCAACGGTGCATGAAACAAAGAGTCAGTAGTTCTATATCATTACTTTTAGGTTTATGAACATAATCAAAATTAGAAATCTCCTTCTAGAACTACTCCTTATTATACTCAGAAATAACAGAATCTATATCAAGAACACAGTCTCCATCAAACCCAAAAAGATTACTCAGTTGTCTCCAGGTGAGTGAAAACTTTTTATTAAACATTCTGAATTCTACTCCTAGATTTGTGAATTGTAAGGTGCATAAAAATTTAATGGTTAATAGTCTAAAACCATCTTCATTAACAGGCCACACCATAGACCAACCAATTGTAAAGAAAATATAACCAAACTCAACGTCCATACCTATATCTTGTAGGAGTTATGGATCATAGGCTAGCGTGAGCCCGAATTCCAGGTCCTTCAAATCTTTGAACTTTTCCTTCTCCTCATGGCCTCTTAACTTCAGGTTCTTGTCCTCCAATATATTCACTATCTCTGTGGATGGATGGAGTGGTGGCACCCTCTCATCAACGTCCATATCGGAGTTGGCTCTTAAGGAGCTGCTCCCCCTTCCTGAAAGGCATGATGATGAACGACAGAGTCCAATCTTTCCTAAAAACCCGCTCATCCTATGATACAGAAAAAGAACAAACAACAAAACTAGTGAAACAGGTTAGAAAATAAATATGTTAGTGGTTATCCATTCCAAAGTTAGTCGTCCCAGAGTTAAAAGATTGGTCCAAGATTATAGTTGGTCCAAGACAATTTTCCATTAAATCAAGTCTGGTGGCCAGACGGGTGACAAGAGATGTGCATTCTACAGCCCCTTTGATAGGACCAAAAACATCCAACCACTGATGCATCATGTAAACTATAGGAGAGACCTTCCATCTCTTCACCATGGCATAAAGAAGTTTCAATTCATCCTCCCTAGCCGTACGTGGGTCTAGCCTAGGGAATAAAGTCATAGCTATCCAATAGTGCATGAAACAGAGAGTCGGTTGTTCTGTATCATTAGTTTTAGGTTTACGAGCATAATTGAAATTAGAAACCTCCTTCTAGAACTGCTCCTTATTATACTCAGAAATAACAGAATCTATATCAAGAACACAGTCTCCATCAAACCCAAAAAGATTACTTAGTTGTCTCTAGGTGAGTGAAAACTTTTTATTAAACATTCTGAATTCTACTCCTAGATTTGTGAATTGTAAGGTGCATAAAAATTTAATGGTTAATAGTCTGAAACCATCTTCATTAACAGGCCACACCTTAGACCAACCAATTGTAAAGAAAATATAACCAAACTCAACGTCCATACCTATATCTTGTAGGAGTTATGGATCATAGGCTAGCGTGAGCCCGAATTCCAGGTCCTTCAAATCTTTGAACTTTTCCTTCTCCTCATGGCCTCTTAACTTCAGGTTCTTGTCCTCCAATATATTCACTATCTCTGTGGATGGATGGAGTGGTGGCACCCTCTCATCGACATCCATATCGGAGTTGGCTCTTAAGGAGCTGCTCCCCCTTCCTGAAAGGCATGATGATGAACGACAGAGTCCAATCTTTCCTAAAAACCCGCTCATCCTATGACACAGAAAAAGAACAAACAACAAAACTAGTGAAACAGGTTAGAAAATAAATCTGTTAGTGGTTAGCCATTCCAAAGTTAGTCGTCCCAGAGTTAAAAGATTGGTCCAAGATTATAGTTGGTCCAAGACAATTTTCCATTAAATCAAGTCTGGTGGCCAGACGGGTGACAAGAGATGTGCATTCTACAGCCCCTTTGATAGGACCAAAAACATCCAACCACTGATGCATCATGTAAACTATAGGAGAGACCTTCCGTCTCTTCACCATGGCATAAAGAAGTTTCAATTCATCCTCCCTAGCCGTACGTGGGTCTAGCCTAGGGAATAAAGTCATAGCTATCCAACAGTGCATGAAACAGAGAGTCGGTTGTTCTGTATCATTAGTTTTAGGTTTACGAGCATAATTGAAATTAGAAACCTCCTTCTAGAACTGCTCCTTATTATACTCAGAAATAACAGAATCTATATCAAGAACACAGTCTCCATCAAACCCAAAAAGATTACTTAGTTGTCTCTAGGTGAGTGAAAACTTTTTATTAAATATTCTGAATTCTACTCTTGGATTTGTGAATTGTAAGGTGCACAAAATTTCGATGGTTAATAGTCTAAAACCATGTTCATTAATAGGCCACACCTTAGACCAACCAACTACAAAGAAAATATAACCAAACTCAACGTCCATACCTGTATCTTGTAGGAGTTGTGGATCATAGGCTGGCGTGAGCCCAAATTCCTGGTCCTTCAAATCTTTGAACTTTTGCTTCTCCTCATGGCCTCTTAACTTTAGGTTCTTGTCCTCCATCAATATATTCACTGTCTTTGTGGGTGGATAGATTGGTGGCGCCGTCTCATTGATGTTCATGTCGGAGTCAGCTCTTTGAGGAGCTGCTCCCCCTTCCTGAAAGGCATGACGATGAACGGCGAAGTCTAATCTTTCCTAAAAACTAGCTCATCCTATGATATAGAAAAAGAATAGACAACAAAATTAGTGGAATGGGTTAGAAAATAAATCTGTCAGTGGTTAGCTGTTCCAAAGTTAGTCGTCCCAAGGTTAAAAGATTGGTTCAAGATTATGGTTGTTCTTGATCAAAGATTTTAGCAGCACTACCACTATCTTGTTTATCTTTCTTAAACCCAAAGTTTCTCTCCTTTCCTTACAAACTCTCTTAGCTCTTTTCCTCTAATTTTCTCCACTCTAAAAAGGATTTGGCTAGCAAGTAGATCAAACACTCAAATTCTACTCAAGGGAGAAGTGAAAATGTGTTGTGGTGTGAGTTTGGAGGGCAAGGGAGGAAGGCTATTTATAGTCGGTGCCATGGCAGGTGGGCCAGCCAAGTGGTGGGGCCGATCAGCCGGCCCCATCCTAGGCCCACTTGAGGGGTGCTTCCTCCACTATCCTTCATGTTTAAGGGTCAAACAAAAATTTGCTTCATTGATCGTGTATTCCATCTGGTGGATGAAGGAGTGGAGTAGAATAAAAGAACTAATGATGTGACAAGAGGTGGGTCCAGGTATCTATGGGTCCCGATGAATAAATTTTTACCCCATGAAATTTTCAACAGAACAAAATATTTTTATAAAGAGAGAAAAATATGTGAATGCATGAATGATATTTTTGTGCCACCATAGTAACTATTTCTCCAGGTTTTTACACTCCGTAAAAATTATTTACATGGGCATAAATTTTTATATTTTTATATGAATGCACATGCTGAAAAATAAACATACTAAAGAAAACACTTATGTAATAAAGTAAATATGGATAACTACCGAGTTACCTCCTGGCAAAGGTTTAGGATTTTTAAGTCCTCCGAACATGACTTTTTCAAATTATGTTATTCCTCGGGGGTGTCAGATGGTTCTGAGGATGGTGATCCTGGTGACCATTTCTCTCCCTCTGAGGATGCATCGAGTCTCTTGGATCAAACCGACCTTGAACAACGGTCAAGATGCGAACTCTAGGTCGGTGCAGAACCACCATATGAAGGAGGAGGTGGATGACATGTGGGCCAGGCCAGACGGCTAGGTGGTAGGGTCGGTTGGCCCCACCTATTAGCGCCTCGGCGTTCGCTTCGCTCTGGTGTCTTCCAGATCCTTCTAGTGTCAGTGTATGTCTGGTTTTGTGCAAGAATTCGTGTCATGATGGTTAATCCTTCTTTCCAATGCCTGTTTTTCCTGTTTAATCACTGAAAAATCATAATTCATTAAAACTCATGGAATTTGTGAGTTTAAACCCTAAACCTTTGTTGGTGATTATTCCATGCCCTTTTTCATATTTATTTGCCTTTTAATTTTAATAGTTAACCACCGTCAACATTGTCGTCGCCTTCAACTATTGAGTGTGGGTTCCTAGGATCACATCGGCTCGATGGGCGCGCTGATGGGGTCCTCAGAACGCTAGCATGGTTGTGATATGCCGGTCGAAGCTGTGTCATCAGGCATTGAGGTGTCGGGGACTGCCCCTTTGTGAAGATGGCTTATTCTAGGGTTCTTAGTGCAACGCTCGTCTCTTGTGCAATAGTAAATGAAAGCTCCACGTAATAACTTGTTAAACCAAGGACTCTTTAGCAAAATGCACCAAGAGCTCGTGGGTTGGGCCCATTGGACTGGTCTGCTACCGTGCGGCCTCGCTTCCACGTGGGTCACGTTAAGCTGCTGGGCTGAAAGGGTTGCTACTGACCCTTTTCATTTTCTAAATGCTTTCTTAATTCAGTTTCTGAAGCAAACTTATAAATTCAATATGAAAATATGTAGGAGTCCAAAAATTGTGAAACTAATTTTGTTAGGACCTTAAAAGAGTAAAGTCCATTTTCGGTCCTTGAACTTTCTACGTTGTGTCATCCCGGTCCATAGACTTTCAAAGTGTGCCAACTAGATGCTAATTCGCTGTTTGGGTCTCAATTTAGTCCATAACGGGCTTTGGCAGGCAACAACGTGTCTTTAGAAATTAGCAAAGAACCCCCCGTGCTCTCTTTATCCCCTGCGCCTCCTTCGTTCCTGACCGTGAGAGCAGAGAGCCGCCGTTGCGAGTTTGTGGCAGAGGACCACGCAGACATCGACGCCGAGGAGTAATGCCGCGAGCTGCCGGAGCCCACCGCCTCGCCTGCTCCGCCCTCTCCCCAACACCGCGGCCAATACGTCGAGCACCTGGCCCAGGCCAGACGCGTTCGAGGCCTCCGTGAGCACCTTGGCCACCGAGCGCCAAGGTCGCCTGTTCTACAAGTCTCCTGATCAAAGGGTTAGGGTTTTGTGAAATCGATTTCATTTAGCCTTTCCCCGTCCAAAATTTGTTGGTTTGGAGTTCAATTTCGTGATCCATTGCAGGAAGATGGGAGCAGCTGCTCATACTAGGAGTGGGAAGCGGAATACTTGACGCGTTTGCAGATGTAACTGAAGACAACAAGAATGGATTAGAGGTGGAGAAGAAGAAGACTAGACAAGGAATCGACAACACTGATGTGATGCCCATTTTAGATGAATCAAAGTTTTGCTCAAGTGTATTCTGATTGTGTGTGTTTGGCTTGATGTGGAATGTGTGTGCTGACATTACAAAACAAAAATTGTCAGCAAAGTGTAATGTCATGGATGTGGTCAAGTAAAGAATGAATGCAGTGTACTTTAGATCTCTAATGAGCAATACCTCTTAGCAGGCACACATGATTCATTGTCAGCTATCACAGTTAGTCAGTTACATCTATTTATATGGTGATCTTGCTTGTTTCAGAGAAGACAAAGCAAGTGGCAAATCTGAAAGTAAATAAAAAATAGTAGTACAGGCTGCCTCATCAGGTTATGTCTGCATTCTCTGCAAATATTGTGTCAGTCTAACAGTAAATGATATTTGCAATTATCTGAATGTAAATAAAAAGCAAGTTTTAGTCTAACAGTAAATTTTGTATCCAGCTGAATCTGAAATTCTACGGCAATATGTCAAAGAAACCAGAACAAGATATACCACACAATTGAATTAATATCATTGGCAATATCCATATTGATGACAGTAGGCGCTACATGGGAGGTGCCCAAAAAAATATTCAGCAGCAAACAGTAGGCGCTAAAGACAACAGTAAAATGGACCTGCAGTCACAAAATGGACCTGCAATCACAAAATGGACATAAAGACAGAATTTTAACCAGTAACATCCCAACTTCACAAAATGGCATCTAGTGTTTTGATGCTTAAATTTACAAGCTGTTGGACAAATGTATCATTCGTGTGATCAAAAGGAAGTTAGTGTGACACTCTTGCTGCACTACTTCATAGAGATAAATATCATCTTAACCCAATACTTAACAGCTGACACACATTGATAGAGGTAAATTCTGTACACAGTGCATACAAGTAGCAGTCACAGTGCATAGAAGTAGCACTTCACTGATGGACTCTAGCACTTCACTGATTACACAATATTAGGATCTCCTTCCTCTTCCACTTGTGATGGTCTTTTGGAGGATCTGGAGGTAGATGCATTTGTCTTCTTGGAAGATGTTTTCCCAGTTGTGGATGCTTTCCTTTTCTTGGCTAATGCAGCCCTGCCTGCAGTTGTGCTTGTATTCAGTGGAGTTGGCCTTTGCACTGCCTGGTTAGACATGACGAAGGTTGGATCTGGTAGAGGCCCTTGTGGTTGTGACAGTGAGCTCTGTAGAGTTTCCTATGTTAGAAAATTGAGTTAGTGAAGGATTCATGTCATGAATGAGACAACAATGAATGTATGAATTAGAAATCTGACCTCTCCAAGCATTTGACAAAGCACTGTGGTGCTAGCTTGTGTCATGTCTACAATTGATGGTGGTTGAGTGCTTGAGAAGTTTAGTGGGTCTAGTGTCTCATTTTCAGTGACTTGCTCACCAGGAACTTGATCAGCAGGCACTTGATCAGCAGCTACTCTCATTGTCTGTTCTTCTGCCTCTCTCTGAAGTGTGGCTTGTGTTGTGGCAACTAAAGCTTTTGCTTCTCCTGCACTGAAGCCCATTCTTTTGAGTTTGCATCCAGCACTATTATGACCACCTTCTGAGCAATGGCTGCAATGCATTGTCACACCATGCCTAGATAACCTTGGCCCATTTTTGCCTGGTACCTCATGAGGCTGCTTCCTCCTAACCTTAGGAGGTCTACCAACCCTTTTCTCATAAACTGGTGGTAGGACCTGTGGTGCATCCATTTTCTCCCACTCTGACTTATCTCTGCAAGGCCAAATGCTGTAGGCATATGCACTGTTATAAGCATCCAGTGAGTAGCAGCTTGGTAGAATAGATTCAGGTGGTATCCTCTCATGTCTTAGACAGCTGACTGCATGACAACAAGGAATGCCAGTCAATTGCCACCTCCTACAGTCACATGTTTTGGCTGTAAGGTCCACAATGTGCTGGTAATCTTTGACTAACACTTGAAACACTCCAACCCCAGATGGCATTGCATAGCATACATTAGCAAACTCAACATTTCTAGCCAACTTCTTTCTAATTTTAGGGCAAAAAGAACTTATCATCTCATTTTCCATTTCTTTTCTCTTGTTGTAATGCCTTGTCATCAACTGGCACTTGATCTTCTCAAACATAGACAGAATTGGTAACTCTCTAGCTTCCAAAATGTACTTATTGAACACCTCACAGTTGTTGTTCAATAAGATGTCACATTTGGGAAAAGTGGAGAAGTAGGCTCTTACACAAGTGTTGGGTGCCATCTTTGACAGCCACTCATAAGCACTAGCATCCAAGGCCTTTATCTTCTCCATATTCCTTTCCCATGAATCCTTTGAGGAAGACCTTGCACATGTCCACAGTTGGTTCTTCAAAACTTCACCTTTGAACTTCTCTTGGAAATTTGAGTACAGGTGCCTTACACAGAACCTGTGTTCAGACTCTGGGAACACCTGCTTCACAGCTGGTATTAAGCCCTGAACAAAAAAAAGGCATAAATATTAGAAGCCAAGAAAGTAGACATTTCAGCAACTAAAATGCATGTCCGAAACACTTTTAGCAGAGACTTACTTTTAGCAACTAAGAAAGTAGACACTTACTTTTAGCAACTAAAATGCATGTCCGAAACCTACTATCAACCAAGTTCAAGAAAAAAGATGACCTAGGGTTGCTCCTCCTCAACTCCTGATCATAATCCCACAGAGAATTGAACTGCAGCTCCTCATCTCCATGAATCTGCTTCATAATCATCCTTCTTGCTCTAGCCACCTTACTTCTAGAAGGAGTTATGTTCCAGTCTTTCTGAATTGTTCTGCTTAGGCTAGTGATGCTCATCTTGTCATTGGCCCTAAAGGATTCCAAGTACTTAGCAGCAATCCATTTAGCAGTACACTTCCTGACTTTCCACTCTTTCTGACATGTGTGACCTCCATAGTAGGTTTTAAATACAAATGATTTCATCCTGCTATCAAATGAAGCATAAAGGTTCCATGGACATCCTTCAGCACAGTGAGCTTTGACCCTAATCCTGTCATTCCTTGGCATCTTTATCTCAACTCTGTGCCTAACACTATACTCATTGACAGCTTCTCTAAGCTTCTCAACCGAAGGGAACACAAGTCCAACTGAAAATGCAGGGTTTGCCATGTCCTCATCTTTGAATGACTTGAACCTGTGACCACCTTCTCCCTCAGCATCAGAGTCTGGTAACTCGAGGCCCTCATCATCACTGTCTTCCTCTTCTGACATTACATTTGGCCTGATCACAGCATAAGCCTTCAACCTACTGCCTTTAGCTTTCTTACTGTCTTTCATAGTTACCTCTCCCACATGTGGTTCATCCTCATCAGCATCAACAAATGTCTCTAAAATGTCTTCATCCCCATCCTCCATTTCATAGTCACTGTCAAGGAAACCACCAGATTCTTCACTGTTGTTGTCTCTAGCACCACTTGATTCACCTTCAGTGGTTTTGAATTGATGCACTTTCCTCTTATCCATATCAGTATAGAAAACTAGGAGCTTTTCACCAACCTTCTTAGGCACATACTGCACTTTATGTGGGCTCAATACTTTAGGAAGTTCAGCCACTGGATTAGCTACAATGTCTTCCCAATTAACCCCATCAGCAATGCCGTCACGGTCGAAATACACTACAAAGTTCTTGACCTTGCTCACAATATCAGCCATGGCATTGGTGTCTCTGTCTCCTAGGAGGATTCTGAGGCCATAGGGGAAGGGCAGCCCAGGTAACAACCAGTAAAACTTCAACCTTTCATCCTTTTCATAGCCTAATTGCTCCACAAAGTCATCAAACTAGAGAAGGGACCAAGTATCTGCCTCTAAATCATCAAAAAAATCTACCTTTTCATCCAAGTACATTTTCAGAGTACCATGACCAACAAAAAATCCACCATGGTGAACCTCTACACTGAACTGATACCCACTGTCACCTACATTGCCGAGAAAAATTGAACACAGAAATAATCGATCAAAACCCTAACCAAAATCGTCTGGACAAAAAACCATAACAATCGCACCCTACAGATCCACGTACTCCTCAAACACGGCTAAAGATTCAAGGAAGAAGATGGGATTAGAGATGGAGGAGCTCATAGTAAACCGGCGCAGGTTGCCCTTTGTGCCGCAATCACGCAGCCATGGTGATCCGCCACCCTGCCCAACTTGTCCGCCTCTGCCGCCTGAGAGTCGTGCACCCCTTCGCGTTCCGTGCCCAAACTCTGATCCTAGGCGATCGTCGGCCACCGCGAGATCGCCGCCAGGCGACCGTCACGAGGAAGACGAGAAGGAGAACGAGGAGAACTGAAACGACGAAGGGAGACGGGGCCTATTTGCATAACTGCGAGGCTACTTCAGCCAGCGCCTCCGTCAGCCACGGACGTCAGACACCCACTAATCAGCCAATTGGACCCATAATGGGCTAATTTGAGACATAAATAGTGTTTAGGTATGGTAATGACACACTTTGAAAATATATGGACCGGGATGACACAGCGTAGAAAGTTTAAGGACCGGAAATGGACTTTACTCACCTTAAAATCATGGCGTAGCAAATAGTATACCTTATTCATACAATGTTGTAGTATTTTTAGGGATACTATAATTAAACCAAGATGCTTGATATTACTTGGAATATAAACTTGTAGGAATTTTTGTGACAAAATGATGACAGTGTTAGCTTTAAGAATTCTACAGTAGCTTTGTAGTATTATTATGTGCCCTCTGTAATTTTTGTAGACCTAAATAATTAGTTTGCTAGAGTAACAATTGAGCCCTTGTTCGAATATAAATTAAATCAATAAAATGAAATAAAGGAACACCTAGGGATCGTATAACTAAAATACTTGATGGGAAATAGCACCATAGTTGACAATGGGGATATGTAGCCTAATACATTGGAACTAGCTCGATAGCTTGAGTGGTGAAATCGTAATTTAAGCGTTGCGCCTATCATTGATTATTTATGTTTTCATGTTGCATTCATGTTTATCATATAGGAACAACAATGGACTCTGGAGTTGACCGAAGTAGTGGAAAAGTGGTTCCTTGATGGTCGTGCCATCCTGATGGAATGCCAACTTTTGGTTATATCTTACCTAGACAAGCTCTAGTGCATAACCCCTATTATTCTGCAGTTTATTTTATGTTTGTGCATTAAGTTTAAAGGAGTTGAGTGAAACCCACTTGCATATATATCCTTATCCCATGAGTTTTACTAGTATGACAGGATCATGTAGCTTGCTATGCTATAGGAATCTGGTAGAAGTCGAGTGATTACCTGTCACTCATGAGAGATAGAAAATATATTATTACTATTATGATGTTACTATCACATGGAATAAATATGTATAATAATTGGAGATCGAGCAGGACTGGGCTTGGATGGACTTGGACTTAGTTGCGCAACAGAGCGGGGCTCTGGTTGCATTTGTCCTGCTTGTGTCGATTGAGGACCATCCATTACATTGGATACTAGTCAGGTCATAGACTTATTATCCTGAGCACATACTTGCTTATGAGAGTGGGAAGACTTGTTACTCTCTTTTCATCGGTTCTGGTTCTTTCTAGACTGACTGTTATGGTGGATTAATGGGTAGGAGGTCTAAGCACCACACTGAGGCCGGGCCTATAGTGTTGGGGGCTTAGAGTCCTAGTTTGGACGGGGACCTGGACCCCTTGACAGGAGTAGAGCGGGTTGGTCTTATCTGTGCTCGGGGTACAGATGAGGCGTGTGTGTTTCGGGTACCCAGCTGGGCTACATTGATTCATGAATCGCCGTTTCTACATGACGGTATGACTTGGCTACTGTCCAGCACCGTAGTAATAACTAGAACATGGAAGAATGGGAAAATGGTTCTGATTGCTTACCACCTGCTTGAAAGTAGCATAGGTGCTTACATAGAATGGTTAGTTAAGAAACTAATTATGACTGCTAATAAAAGTTGAATATAAGGATACACATTTAGTAATGTTTCCTGTAGTTGCAATGAACCCACAAGCCAAATAGCCTTGCATAACCTTGGAGTCTTTTATTTCTCCTGTCGGGTAAGTCTTGCTGAGTACAATTGAGTACTCAGGGTTTTATACCCCTTGTTGTAGGTGACAGGCATTTGGGGAGCTAACACTTGTGTGTGGAAACCTCCAGGTGGGCTCAGCGAGGATTTCCTTTACGTGTGGACATAGAGTTTATTTAAAACTTCCACCAAGAATGTTTTTTTTTTCAAAAGAAAGACTTATAACCTGTTATCATTCCATGCATATAAATGTTCTTCATGATAATGTTTTAACTTGGCATTAAATGATTTCCATTCCGCTAAAACTCTGATGACATTTTATATTCCACTATTATAATCAAATAATAAATTACTCTGATGTTGTACTAAAAGTGGTGTAAGAAATGACACAGATGTTGTAAGCTTTACTCTCTCATTTATGATACTGATGTAAAAATATGGATTTTTGAGTTCTCCCTTGTGGTGTGCTCGATGGAATCGCATAGTTTAGTGATCTCTCTTGGGTACTTAGTGTCTAATGGAAGATAAGTACCCTTAGGAGGGCATTAGTTTAGGAAGTTCTACCACAATATGTTTGCTACAATTGTTATGACATTGTTCTTAATATCATTCATGTTCCTAGTTATTATGTTCATTGTCTACTTTGATTATATACTTAGTATAGCTAGATTGTCATCATATTCAAGCATAAGTTCATATAGCACTCACTCTAATGATCTGTTGATATTGTGTAAGTGTGGTGCTTATACGTTGTTTACTTGCGGATACACTTCTATTCTAGGCCATGTGGTAGATCACGGATGTGACACTCCCATTGAGTCCTTTGTAGTCCACTCCCTGAATATAGGTCACTAATCATCGTATGCTTTGACATGTAATTAAGAATGACTTAGGAATTATCTCTCTAATATCTACTTAGCCATGCTAATGTCATAGAAAGGAGTACTCTCAGTGATTAACTATTCATTATCAATGGTCAATTATCATGTGCTTATCATATATATCTTATCCTGACTTACCCCTAGTTAAGTTAGATTGTAGTTAATCTCACACGTTTCCCTATGGATACGATACTTGGAATACTTCTAGGTGAAAGCTATAGCGGTATCCGTGTGCTTGCAGATTTATCAGTGTACGTCTAAAATATACCAACACTTTGCGAAAAGCTCTACCTTTCAAAAGAGAAATGTTTTGTTTTAGAAAACTGAAAACAAGTATCAAAACCTTTTGATTTGAATTCGTTTCTAAAAATGTTTTGTTTTACCAAACAAAGGTTTTTCAAAAGACTTTGGTTTCCAAAACCTGCCTTAAAGGACCAACCCCAACTTGAAATATAATCATGATGATTAATTTGTTAATCTCTACTCTTGCGAGGGGTAAGGTCATTGTGAGTGTGGGATCTTAAGTGATATAGCTCATGAAGCAATTAAGGACTGTTCATTGGGATAGCTGAAAGGTCCCTAGTTTGGTTTTTGTAATTGTGTGACAACCTAGGTGGACTAATGTGTTTAAATATGAGATACATAGGTGATTAGTCCATAGGTATACTTGTGTGAGCAACTCATGCCATAGAGGTGAAATGGTTTGGATTTGTTGCAAGGCTCACACATGTGATGAAGGAGCTCATTGCATATGATACATGACATTGAGTCATGTGACTAAGGTGGAGAAGATCAAGACAAGACTTGGCTTGATAGACCGGTTGCAAGCGTGAAGGGCAAGTTGGAGGCTTTGGAGTGATGGACCGCGTGGCGGTGAAGCTTAAGTAAGACTTGGCGCCGATAGACGAAGGCAATGGTGAAAAGTAAGTGAGGTCAAGATCGATGAACCAATGTGGTCACATGACGATATGAAGTGGATCATATCATTTGTGATATGGTTGGTGCATGTATTGCATCAACATTGCAGGAGATGGAATGTAATGCACAAGGCAAAGGTATATTTGTAGGGTATTTCATTTCATCGGTCATAGGTGTGTAGAGAAGTTTATGACTAGATTTAGGATAGATGGCCGTACTATCAAGAGGGGCAAACTTGTTTGCATATCGGTCATCTAGTGCCACTCGAGTGATCTAACTTTGCATCATTGCTAGGATCGAGTGGCATGGTGAAATGAGTGATAATCCTTTGAAAAATGGTTGTGAAAATACTAACACACTTACACATGATGGTGTATCACTTGGTGGTGTTGGCACATTTGCAAAGGAGAAGAAGCTGGAAGCGAGGAGGTGGTCGTTGGGAGCTTGGGTTGCTTTCTAGACAATGGCAGACTATCTGCTCTTTGGTGGCGGACTGCCCACGGTCCTCGAACATTGATGATTGGGGGACATCAGATGCGACACTTGCACTATGCATGGGCTAACAGGTGAACAGTGGACTGTCTGGCCCTAGGGGCAGACTATCCATTGGCTAATTCCCAAGGAACAGAGGTTATGGATAGGTTCTATACATGTTGTCGAGTTTAAACGACAGACTATCCGCCTATAATTCCTGGACTGTCTAACGCTACCGTTTCAACTCCAACGGCTAGTTTCAGGTGAATGACGGACTGTCCATGCCCTAAGAGGTGGACTATCTGGGGTGACCATTGCTGCACCTAACGGCTAGTTTGTCCATGGTTCTTTTTTTAGCACATGTCCAAATGGCTAGTTTGAGGCCTCCCTCTATAAATTGAGGGGGTGAAAGGTCTAGATGGCTAGAGGGGGGTGAATAGCCTTTTAAGATTTTCTACAAAGACAAGCTAAATAAGTTTATCAATATAACAAATAGCGAGATGCGAGTTTTGCTTAGCCTACGGGGTGTTTGCAAGCCACCTATCCAATTCACAATTCTAGTATTTGCACTCAACCGCACAAGTCAAAACGAGAAGGAAAATACAACTACAACTAGCAAGCTACACAAAAGAACTACTTCTAGCAAAGCTAACTAGCTAGCAAAGATAACTAAGAAGATAAAGCGGAGTTGAGTTAGGAGAGTTTTACCGAGGGGCGAAGTATTGAGCCAATCAATATAATCGACAATGAATACCAAGATAACCGAACATCGGGATCAATCAATCACAATATGAAAGTGATGACACGAAGATTTATCCCGAGGTTCACGTGCTTGCCGGCACGCTAGTCCCCGTTGTGTCCCTCTTCACCACGTGGTTCGGTGGCTAATCGGTCACACACCGAGCCTCTCAAAAGGCGCCACAAGAACCTACCAAATGGCAAAAGGTTGCAATGACATGAGCAATTCACTAGCGTTGCCTTTGGCTCTTCGCCGAGGTAGGCACAAACCCCTTACAATCACCGGAGGTGGCCAAGAACAATCACCAACTCTTGCCAACGCCTCCAAGCTGCTACAAACCGTCTAGGTGGCGGCAACCACCAAGAGAAAACAAGAATCCCGCAGCAAATCAACCACCAAGTGCCAACTAGATGCTATCTCACAATGCAAATGCACTTGGATCACTCAATCTCACTTCGAATATGCAAAGAAGCAAGAGAGATGAGTGGGAGGGGAGTTGCTTAGCTCAAAGTGCTCACAAGTATGTCAAATGTTCGAGAGCTGTCCAAGAGAGTGAGCCTTGAGCTAGCCAACGAGTATTTATAGACGTACCCCTTCGAATATAGCCGTTAGAAACTTAAACAGCCGAAATCGGACTGACCGGACGCGCTGGTCCAACTGACCGGACGCGCCGGTCGCCCAACGGCTAACTCGTGAAGTACTGACCGGACGCGCTGGTCCAAATGACCGGACGCGCTGGTCGCCCAACGGCTAACTGCGAAGCAAGGACCGGACGCGCTGGTCCAACTGACCGGACGCGCCGGGAACGACCGGACGCGCTGGTCCCGTGAAGGACCGGACGTGCTGGTCGCCTGAGCAGCGCTCAACGAAATAGTGACCGGACGCGCTGAAGTAAATGACCGGACGCGACAGTGACAGCGTCCGGTTAGAGTCCAGTAAGCTCCCTGAACGACCGGACGCGTCCGATCATCAGTGACCGGACGCGCCTCGCGTCCGATCATCGAACTGAAAAACACGCAGACACTGAACACTGACCGGACGCGTCCGGTCATGCAAGGACCGCGTCCGGTTCAGCGTCTGGTCACCTCTGTGTCCTCCGTTCGCCTCCGTTTCTTTTCCGGACTTCCGGCGTAGTGGAAAAATAATCGTTTCAACTTCTCGAAAACGCCTGAGGGAGAGAGGAACCAAACCCTCTCTACCGCTCAAACTCCACCGCCGTCGCAAACGTGCTAACATCACCAAGTGATCTCGTCATGTGTGAGTGTGTTAGCATTTTCACAATCATTTTTGAGGCGATATTAGTTCTATCCAAATGCATATGATCATGAAATGCACATCTAGAGGCACTTAGGAGCTCAATAGCCGCGTCATTCCCCTCTTTATAGTACGGCTATCTATCCTATAATGTAACCACACCCACTAGGTGTCTTGGTTACTAAAACACAACCCTTAAGCATATACCTTTGCCTTGATCACATAGGGTTGCGTCCAAATCCAAGTGTGGCCATCATGATCACCATGTCCATCTTGCCACCAACCTTGGAATGTACTAATCCTCATATGCTACATACAACTTAGGCATAGGATTAGTACTTAGGCATTGTCACTAATTACCAACACCAAACATAGGACTTACAATCTCCCCCTTGTTGGTAATTGGTGACAAACCTTTTACAAAGATATTATGATAAAATTTTGATTGAACCCATGTCACATTGTCCAAGTATATTACCATGTGTAAGAATTATGGACATGTGATCATGAATTCAAATTGATAGCAATGGCTCCCCCTACATGTATGCTATATGTTTGGATTTTGGAGGCATACATGTTAGATAGGAAAGATTAGGAGCATTGTCTACCAATAGGTGCTAAGTGTTTTAGATTATAGACCTTTGAAGCGTGATACCATCGGAGTTGCGATAAACACCATCTTAGCACCTTGTGTAGTTAGATTCCACTTGGAAAAGCACAAATATAACTAGAAACCTCGTGAGATCAACATTATAAGCAAGGTTCTAGTACCACTTTGAAAAACATGAAGCAACACAAAAATCTAACTACTTCCTATTCATGCTAGTACCACAATGCATCATTCAAATTATACTAGCAAGTCACCACACAAGCAATGTATCGGAGAAAACGAAATGCATAACTATGCATCATACATATGAAGTGCACATAGAAATGCAACATTCATGTTTAAAGAGCTTGCTCCCCCTACTTGTGTGCTCAAAATTTTAGTTGATCCCCTTCTTATATCAATTCTCCCCTTTAGGTTTTCTCCCCTTTTAGAATCTATCTTGTGAACAACATTTTCTCCCCTTTTAGAATCTATCTTGTGAACAACATTTTCTCCCCCACAACATTTTCTTCCCCTTTGAGTTCTATCTTTGTGAACAATATTTTCTCCCCCTTTGGCACCAATTGACCACAAGGGGCAAACTTTAGATAGATTATCATGTTGAAAAATGGGGTGAGGATCAAGTTTATGATTCAACCTAGATTGCTTGCATAAATAAAATACTTTGGTTTGATCCAAGGGCAAGCTTCTTCACACCTCACTAGAAGGGTTATCATGCACCATGTTGAAGCAAATATTTAGACAAGTTTTCTAGATTAAACACTTAGGATCACAAGCTACTTAAACAAGTTATATGCTACCACTAGATCATACAAGTCATGGAAACAATAGTGGCACCATATAAACTTCAAATTCATTTGATTTTCATGAATGAGCCTAGAACATATAAATTATGACTAGATGCACTAAACGAGTCCTTAGCATAGAATGTATGACATGTCAACCAATTGTACCTTGGGGCTCAAAGGAGAGGCATGTCATATATGGGGTGCATCAACTCATGTTGGAGAAGTCAAGTATGTTCAACTCATTCTTTAGCTTGTGAAATCTCTTCTCATCAAGTGGCTTGGTGAATAGATCGGCTAATTGATCTTCGGTGCCCACACTCTCAATAGCAATGTCATCCTTTTGTTGATGATCTCTAATAAAGTGATGGCGAACCTCAATATGCTTTGTTCTTTGATGTTGAATCGGATTGTTAGTTAGCTTCACGGCACTTTCATTGTCACATAGCAATGGCACATTCTTGAAATTGATTCCAAAATCCTTCAATGTTGCCTTCATCCACAAGATTTGTGCACAACAACTACCCGCGACGATGTATTCGGCTTCGGCGGTAGATAGTGCAATACTATTTTGCTTCTTGGATGACCATGAGACAAGTGATCTTCCCAACAATTGACATGTCCCGGAAGTGCTCTTTCTCTCCACTTTATCACCGGCATAGTCGGAATCCGAATATCCAACTAGCTCAAAACTTGCACCTTTGGGATACCACAATCCAACATCTTGTGTATGCTTTAAGTACCTCAATATTCTCTTTGTTGCCTTCAAATGACTTTCTCTTGGTGAGGCTTGAAATCTTGCACACATACATACACTAAACATCACATCGGGCCTTGATGCCGTCACATAGAGTAGGCTACCAATCATTGATCTATATAGCTTTTGATCCACCATGTTGCCACTCTTGTCACTATCCAAACTTCCACTAGTGCCCATTGGGGTTGTAATACTCTTTGCATCTTCCATTCCAAACTTCTTGAGCATATCTTTGATGTACTTGGTTTGGCTTACAAATGTTCCTTCCTTCATTTGTTTGATTTGAAGTCCAAGAAAGAAACTAAGTTCACCAATCATTGACATTTCAAATTCCTTTGCCATCATTTTCCCAAACTCATCACAATAATCTTGATTGGTTGAACCAAATAGGATATCGTCAACATATATTTGCAACACAAATAAGTCTTTCCCAATCTTCTTGGTGAATAGTGTTGTATCAACTTTGCCCATGATAAATCCTTTGGATAACAAGAAGTCCCTCAATCTTTCATACCATGCTCTAGGTGCTTGCTTCAATCCATATAAAGCTTTTCTCAACTTGTATACATGATTGGGTTTCTTGTCATCTTCAAAACCGGGAGGTTGCTCCACATACACCTCCTCTTGAATGTACCCATTGAGAAATGCACTCTTTACATCCATTTGATATAGCTTGATATTGTGAGCACAAGCATAGGCAAGTAAAATCCTAATTGCTTCCAATCTTGCAACCGGGGCATAAGTTTCACCAAAGTCAAGAGCCTCTATTTGTGTGTAACCTTGAGCCACTAGTCTTGCTTTGTTCCTTACTACTATCCCATCTTGATCTTGCTTGTTGCGAAAGACCCATCTTGTTCCAATGACATTGTGATCCTTAGGCCTTTCAACTAGTTCCCATACTTCATTTCTCTTGAAGTTGCTGAGCTCTTCATGCATTGCATTTACCCAATCCAGATCTCTCAATGCTTTATCAATGTCCTTGGGTTCTTCCATTGACACAAAAGAAGAGTGAGCACAAAATGATGTCAATCTTGATCTAGTTTGAACTCCTCTTTGTATGTCACCAATGATGGAATCCAATGGATGGTCTCTTGCAATGTTAGTTGGTTGAAGCACTTGGACTTGATTGCTTGGATGTTGATGTTGATCATGAATTGGAGATGATGAACTAGCCACTTGTTGATCTTGTTGCACTTGAGATGATGTACTAGCTTGATTTTGCATTAGAGAACCACTAGCTTGTGTAATTGGACTTTGGAGCACTTGATCTTTGTCATCATCCACATCAATCACTTGCTTTGGCCTAATATCACCAATATCCATTTCTTTCATAGCATTGGTCAATTGAGTTCCTCTCACATCATCCAAGTTATCTTCTTCATCTTGAGAACCATTTGTTTCATCAAACTCAACATCATGCACTTCTTCAAGTAAACCACTAGATAGGTTCCATACTCTATTAGCTTTGCTAGTAGTTGAGTAACCAAGTAGGAAGCCTTCATCACATTTCTTCTCAAACTTGCTCAATCTAGTGCCCTTCTTCAAGATATAGCATTTGCAACCAAATACCCGAAAGTATGCAATATTGGGCTTTCTTCCATTTAAGATCTCATATGGTGTCTTCTCAAGGAACTTGTGGCAATAGAGACGGTTGCTATAAAAGCAAGCCGTGTTGATTGCTTCGGCCCAAAATGAATGACTCACATTATACTCATTCAACATTGATCTTGCCATATCAATTAAGGCTCTATTCTTCCTTTCAACTAGGCCATTTGATTGAGGTGTATACTTGGCCGAGAATTGATGCTTGATTCCAAGCTCCTCACATAGCTCATCAACTCTTGTGTTTCTAAACTCACTTCCATTGTCACTTCTTACTTTCTTGATTGTGGTCTCAAACTCATTTTGCACTCTCTTGATGAACTTCTTGAATATGTCAAATACATCACTCTTGTCCACAAGAAAGAATACCCATGTGTATCTAGTGAAATCATCCACAATCACAAAACCATACTTGTTGCCACCAATGCTTGTGTATGTAGTTGGCCCAAATAGATCCATGTGCAATAACTCAAATGCCTTGGAAGTACTCATAATGCTCTTCAATGGATGAGTGTTTCCTACTTGCTTTCCGGCTTGACATGCACTACATAGCTTATCCTTCTCAAATGTGACATCCTTCAAGCCTCTAACTAAGTCATGCTTCACTAACTTGTTCAATTGCTTCATGCCAACATGACCTAGTCTTCTATGCCATAACCAACCCATACTAGATTTGGTGAGCAAGCATGTTGAAAGTTGAGTGTCACTAGCATTGAAATCAACCAAGTATAGATTCTCATATCTAAAGCCTTTGAAGATCAAGTTAGAGCCATCAACACTAACTATCTCCACATCATCAACACCAAATATGCACTTGAAACTGAGATCACACAATTGAGCAACCGAGAGAAGATTGAAGTTCAACTTTTCAACTAAGAGCACATTGGAAATTCTATGATCATTTGAGATTGCAATCCTTCCAAGAGCCTTTACATCACCCTTGCTATTGTCACCAAATGTGATACTATCAATGCCACTATCATTTGTTTTGAGAGAGTTGAACATTCTTGAATCACCGGTCATATGTTGAGAGCACCCACTATCAAGCACCCAATGCCTTCCTCCGGCCTTGTAATTTACCTACAAAACAATTTAATGTCTTTTAGGTACCCATACTTGCTTGGGTCCTTGGAGGTTAGTCACTAAGCTCTTTGGTACCCAAATGGCCTTCTTCTTTGGGCCCACAATTGGTGTACCAACAAACCTAGTATGCACACCTTTCTCTCCCTTGGTAAGCACATAACAAGAATCAAAAGGAATGTAAGGTACATTAGCATTTTTCTTGTTCTTGTTCATTTTATTGCAATTAATCTCTAGATGCCCAACTTGCTTGCATCTATTGCAATAACGACCATTGCCCTTCACAAAGCGAGGCTTTGAAGTAGCAAAGGCCGCCTTGCCCTTCTTGGGAGTATAGCCTAATGCCTCTTTGTTAAGAGAGAACCTTTGGCTACCCAAGCATTTTAGCAAGCGGGCATCCCCACCATAGGCGTTGCCTAATGCGCGGGTGAGATCATCCACCTCTCTCTTGAGAGTCTCAACCACAAGTGATGAATCACTAGTAGTAGAGGTAGAGTTGGTTGTGGTGGATGATGATGAGCTACATGAAGCATTAGTAGGACTAACAAGTAAAGAATCATCAATAATATCACATGTTAGTCCAATATCACAAGTGACAATCACTTGCTCCTCCTTAGCTTCCTTCATGAGCTTCTCCAACTTGAGGTCCTTTTCCTTGATGAGCTCAAGTAGAGTGGAGTGGGCTTCCTTAAGCCTAGTGTGAGCAACTTCTAGGTCCTCGTGGTCTTCCTTTAGACACTCACGAGAGGCCTCTAGCTCATCAAAGGATTTCCTAAGAGCTTTGAGCTCTTGTTCAATTCCTTTGCACTCCTTACTCTTTTTGAGAGCAACAAGCTCCTCCATCAAGGCATCATTTTCATTGCACTTAGCAATGAGCTCTTGTTCCAAGATTTTGCACTTCTTGGTTGTCCTCTTGTAGCCCTTGCTCATTTGATCTATTATGCCTAATAGATCATCCTTGGAGTAGTCCTCATCCTCCTCATCATTACTCCTACAATCATCACTAGCACAAGAATCATCATCACTATCATCATATTTTACCTTGGTAGGCTTGGCCATAAGGCATGTCGATGTAGTGTTGAAGATGGATGGCTTGTTGGAGAGGGCGATGTTTGCAATGGCTCGCCGAGTGATCCTCTCATCATCACTAGAGCTTGCATCATCATCACTATCGGAATTGTCACTATCCCAAGTGACTACATAACCACCACCCTTCTTCTTCTTGTTGAAGGTGAAGCTCTTCTTTGTTTTCTTCTCATTCTCTCTCTTATCTTTCTTGTTCTTCTTGAGCTTCAAGTCTCCATTATGAAGTCTCTTATCTTCATAGGGGCAATCCCCCACTATGTGATTGGGGTTATTGCAATTGTAGCAAAGGGTCTTTGCCTTTATAGTGTCTCTCCTCTTTCTTGCCCCATATCCTTTCTTCTTCATGAACCTTCCCATCTTGTGCACAAGGAGGGCCATGGTCTCATCATCGTATGGATCATCATCATCACTCTCCACCTTGCTCTTTCCCTTAGAGGATGAAGCCTTGAATGCAATGGGCTTCTCTTGCTTGACCTTGGTCTCCTTCTTCTCTTCTACCTCATCTTCATCATCATTGTATTAGGCATCGGTCATTATATCTCCAAGCACATTGGTTGGTTTGACCTTATCCAATCCCTCTCTAAAGATCATTCTTCTCAAGGTGGCAAACTTCTTGGGTAAGCACATCAAGAACTTGTGTGAGAAGTCCTTGTCCTCAACCTTCTCCCCAAGCCCCTTGAGATCATTGATAATGACTTGGAGCCTATAGAACATCTCCGGTATGGACTCATCATCCTTCATCTTGAAGCTTGCAAACTTATCCTTGAGCATATAGAGCTTGGCACTCTTTACCGTTGAAGTGCCCTCATATGTTTCCTCTAATCTTGTCCAAAGCTAATTTGCCTTTTCAAGATCTTTGATTTGCTCAAATACTTTATCATCAACGGCCTGACAGATTGTGGCAAGTGCCGCCGTATTGCATTGTTTGTTGATGCGGTCATTGGGAGTGAGGTTTTCCTCATCAAGAATGATGTATCCTTCTTTGGTCACATTCCAAACCTTCTCATGTATATTGCCTAGATATAGCTTCATCTTCCTTTTCCAATGATCAAAGGAAGAGATGCCATCAAAGAATGGAGGCTTGCCATTAACATGATTGAACATAACTTGAGCCATCTTACACCGAGGTTGTTAAGCCTTACAAACGGTGACCACGGCTCTGATACCACTTGAAAGGTCTAGATGGCTAGAGGGGGGGGTGAATAGCCTTTTAAGATTTTCTACAAAGACAAGCTAAACAAGTTTATCAATATAACAAATAGCGAGATGCGAGTTTTGCTTAGCCTACGGGTTGTTTGCAAGCCACCTATCCAATTCACAATTCTAGTATTTGCACTCAACCGCACAAGTCAAAACGAGAAGGAAAATACAACTACAACTAGCAAGCTACACAAAAGAACTACTTCTAGCAAAGCTAACTAGCTAGCAAAGATAACTAAGAAGATAAAGCAGAGTTGAGTTAGGAGAGTTTTACCGAGGGGCGAAGTATTGAGCCAATCAATATAATCGACAATGAATACCAAGATAACCGAACACCGGGATCAATCAATCACAATATGAAAGTGATGACACGAAGATTTATCCCGAGGTTCACGTGCTTGCCGGCACGCTAGTCCCCGTTGTGTCCCTCTTCACCATGTGGTTCGGTGGCTAATCGGTCACACACCGAGCCTCTCAAAAGGCGCCACAAGAACCTACCAAATGGCAAAAGGTTGCAATGACACGAGCAATTCACTAGCGTTGCCTTTGGCTCTTCGCCGAGGTAGGCACAAACCCCTTACAATCACCGGAGGTGGCCAAGAACAATCACCAACTCTTGCCAACGCCTCCAAGCTGCTACAAACCGTCTAGGTGGCGGCAACCACCAAGAGAAACAAGAATCCCGCAGCAAATCAACCACCAAGTGCCAACTAGATGCTATCTCACAATGCAAATGCACTTGGATCACTCAATCTCACTTCGAATATGCAAAGAAGCAAGAGAGATGAGTGGGAGGGGAGTTGCTTAGCTCAAAGTGCTCACAAGTATGTTAAATGTTCGAGAGCTGTCCAAGAGAGTGAGCCTTGAGCCAGCCAACGAGTATTTATAGACGTACCCCTTCGAATATAGCCGTTAGAAACTTAAACAGCCGAAATCAGGCTGACCGGACGTGCTGGTCCAACTGACCGGACGCGCCGGTCGCCCAACGGCTAACTCGTGAAGTACTGACCGGACGCGCTGGTCCAAATGACCGGACGCGCTGGTCGCCCAACGGCTAACTACGAAGCAACGACCGGACGCGCTGGTCCAACTGACCGGACGCGCCGGGAACGACCGGACGCGCTGGTCCCATGAAGGACTTGACGCGCTGGTCGCCTGAGCAGCGCTCAACGAAATAGTGACCGGACGCGCTGAAGTAAATGACCGGACGTGACAGTGATAGCGTCTGGTTAGAGTCCAGTAAGCTCCCTGAACGACCGGACGCGTCCGATCATCAGTGACCGGACGCGCCTCGCGTCCGATCATCGAACTGAAAAACACGCAGACACTGAACACTGACCGGACGCGTCCGGTCATGCAAGGACCGCGTCCGGTTCAGCGTCCGGTCACCTCTGTGTCCTCCGTTCGCCTCCGTTTCTTTTCCGGACTTCCGGCGTAGTGGAAAAATAATCGTTTCAACTTCTCGAAAACGCCTGAGGGAGAGAGGAACCAAACCCTCTCTACCGCTCAAACTCCACCGCCGTCGCAAACGTGCTAACATCACCAAGTGATCTCGTCATGTGTGAGTGTGTTAGCATTTTCACAATCATTTTTGAGGCGATATTAGTTCTATCCAAATGCATATGATCATGAAATGCACATCTAGAGGCACTTAGGGGCTCAATAGCCGCATCATTCCCCTCTTTATAGTACGGCTATCTATCCTATAATATAACCACACCCACTAGGTGTCTTGGTTACTAAAACACAACCCTTAAGCATATACCTTTGCCTTGATCACATAGGGTTGCGTCCAAATCCAAGTGTGGCCATCATGATCACCATGTCCATCTTGCCACCAACCTTGGAATGTACTAATCCTCATATGCTACATACAACTTAGGCATAGGATTAGTACTTAGGCATTGTCACTAATTACCAACACCAAACATAGGACTTACAGGGGTGGCTGACCATTTGAGGATCTTGGCACCTTGGGGACTTAGTGTCCTTGTGTGAGATGCTTGGGAGCCCTCCAACTCACTTGTGATTAGTGCTAATCATATTCGTTAAGTGATAGAGCGATTCTAGTGTGGTGCATGAGAGATTGCAAGTGTTGGCACTATGTGATTGAGTTGCAAGCCAGTGGTGCTTGTTACTCTTGGAGGTTGCCACCTCCTAGATGGCTTGGTGGTGGTCTCCATTGAAGCACACAAAGAAGATTGTGCAGTGCTCTAGAGAAGTGATTGTGAGGGGTATTGTGCTCACTCCACGGGAGCCATGAAGAGCAACTCTAGCAGAGCGAGACACGAAGGGCGACAAGTCATCTAGTCGGGTCAAGTGCTAGCGCCTGTGGTAAGCACTCCACATGGGAGAGTATGACTTGCGGGTCTGTAAGGTCCAAAAAGGCTAGAGGGGGGGTGAATAGCCTAATTAAAACTTCTACAAGAATTACTTAACCACGAGTTAGTACGAAAGGTGGCGAAGCAAAAGCACTAGCTCTAACTAATTAAGCAAGCCACCTACACAAGTCTAGTACAAGGCTATTCACTAAACACAACAACAACTACAAGCTAGAAATGAGAAGTAATACGAGAGAAGAGCTTCGAGTGATTATACCGCCGTGAAGAGAAGAGAAATACCAATCAATCATACATACAAGAGAAATCCTCGGGAAGAGAATGACACAAAAATTTATCCCGAGGTTCACTTGCTTCCCAGCAAGCTACTCCCCGTTGTGGCGATACACCCACTTGTCGGTTCGCGAGCTAATCGACTATCAAGAGTCGAGCCCTCGGCGGGCGCCGCACAACCGCACACAAGATGGAGATCCTCCAAGCCACGAGCTCCACTAGAGTATCCAATTTGCGAACTCCCGTGGGGAAGGATCAAGAACCCCTTACAACACTTGGTGAAGGCTCCAACAATCTCCAATTGTGAGCTCAATCACCTCCGCTGCTCCAAGCCGTCTACCGTGTCGGGAAACACGGAAGAGTAACAAGAAATCCGCAGCAACTCAAAGATCAAGTGCCTCTAGAATGCAACTCTCAAGCAATGCACTTGAATCTCACTCAATCTCACTCAAGATGTGCAACTATGCAAAGAGATGAGTGGAGGGGTTGTTCTCTAGCTCAAAGAATGTCTCTATATCTCAAAATGTGCAAGAGTTACCCTCAAACCCCGGCTAACGTCTATTTATAACGAAGGGGTACGCAGCTAGCCGTTACAGACGACGCAGCGAAAAACGCACTGACCGGACGCTCCGGTCAGGGTGACCGGACGCGTCTGGTCACTACACGACAGCAAGAAACAGTGCGAGTCAGAACTAGCCGTTGCCGTGATCGGACGCGCTGAACCGATTGACCGGACGCGACAGTGCCCGCGTCCGGTCGCATTCCAGTATGCTCCCGTTGAGACCGGACGCGTCCGATCGCACGTGACCGGACGCGCCGCGCGTCCGATCGTTACTCCGCTTCGCTCTACCCTTCTGGACGCCTGACCGGACGCTCCGGTTACGTGAGGGACCAGACGCGCCGGTCGCGCGCTCTGGTTTGCTCAGGAGAACTGACCGGACGCGCTGTTGAACTGACCGGACGCCACAGTGCCAGCGTCCGATTAGAGTCCAGTAAGCTCCCTGGATGACCGGACGCGTCCGGTCATCAGTGACCAGACGCGCTGCGTGTCCGATCATCAAACTGAAAACCGCGCAGACGCTGAACACTGACCGGACGCGTCCGGTCATACAGAGACCGCGTTCGGTCCAGCGTCCGGTCATCTCTGTGACCTCTGTTCGCCTCCGTTTCTTTTCCGACTTCCGGCGCAATAGAAAATAGGCATTTCACTTCTCCAAAAAGCGCCGAATCCCACCTCGCAAGCTCGGCGGGAGGGAGAGAGGAACCCAAACCCCTCTCTACCGCTTAGACTCCACCGCCTTCACATACTGTGCTAACACCACCAAGTGTACACCACCATGTGCATGTGTGTTAGCATTTCATAAATCATTTCTCAAGGCGTTATGTTAGCTTTTTACTAGATCCTAATGCATATGCTCAAGACATTGATCTAGTGGCACTTGATTTCCGAGCTAACCGTGATTGCCCCTCTTGATAGTCGGCCATGTATCCTAAACCCGGTCAATCACTTCTCTACTCATCTTAGACCGGCAAAAGGAAAACCCTATGGTTATACCTTTGCCTTGAGCTCTTAGATCCTTCTCCACTTGATCATCATGTCCTTCCTTTTATGTGCATCTTCACCATGATCATCATTTCATGTCCATGCACCATCTCTTTGTGATCTTGTGCCCACCACACCTTGCCACATACACCTTCATCACATGTGTTGCTTATGCCTAACTCAAAACACTTAACACATGGCATTAGCAACTTGGTGTCATTAATTACCAAAACCAAACTTGTGCTTTCAGGGTCACCACTAGCAAGAGGACCGGTGGCAACCTTGGAGCTAGTCTCAATGGGGACTAGCTTGGTGGCAACCAAGTGAACCTTAGGATAAAAATCACCAAGTCATCATCTTCTCGTTAGTTTGCGATCCCTATGCACAAGCTTGTATTTACTTTCATATATATTGTGCTTGCGTAGTTGTTCTTGTAATTAGTTAGCTTGTGTAGCTTGGTAGTTACCTTCTTGCTTGTGTAGAATAGAAGTAGCTCTCTTTTGTGACTAATTGACTTAAGTAGCCTTGTTAGTCACATTGCTTAGTTTGTGTAGCTAAGTAATTTGAGGTCTCTAATTTGGCTTATGTAGCCTAGTGAGCTTAGAAGCTTTGTGCTTTTGCTTACTAGTTTGTTTTAGAGCTCCCATGGTTGCCAAAATACTAGTTGCATACGTTTGTATGACCTTGCTACTAGAATTGTTTAGGTGAGCTCTAGCTAGCCCGGCATCTTTGTTGCCTAATTAGGATATTTATAAGGTGTTTGTGAACTTAGATAGATGGGTGTAGTCTTGGCTAGACCGATAGTTTTAATTCCGTATTTGTTTCGGTTAGCTGGTGCAATTAATTTTAGAAAGGACTATTCACCCTCTCTAGTCTGCTATCTCGACCCTACACGTGGTATTAGAGCTAGGTCTCTCATTTGTGGTCTTTTTCGACCCGAGAGGATATCAAACTTCAGGCTAGATGTTATTTGTGACACACATTTTTTATGGCACACACTTTGCACGGTGGAAATACCATATGCTTGATTATTTTCGTGCAATGGGTCTAAAGGAGTAGTGGATCATTGTTGTTGGCTTCTCTTATGATGCTTTGGATACGAGAAATCTAACCAAAGCTCAAAAGGATTGCGTACAACTTAATACACGTGCTCAATATTATCTAACGTGTGCTTTGCATGAAGATATTTTTAGATGTGTGTGGGACTTGGAGAGTGCTCATGATATGTGGATGGCACTCCAAGCCTTCTTCGGTGACTTCTCCACAAGTGATGATAGAAAGTTCAATAAGAAGGATGATCACAAGGAGGAGGCACATAAGTGTGACAAGCATGACCATAATCTAGTGATTGTGGAAGATTGCTCCACCTCATGGTCAAGTGATGATGATGATGATGATTCTACCATAAGATCACTTGATAAGATTGATGATGATGCCACAAGTGATGTAAATGATGATGCTACTCCATGCACACTTGTTGTTGATGATGGTGATGGATATGAGAGTGATGTCTCTACAAGCTCATCCACTACATCACATTGCTTCATGTCACAAGGTGACACCAAGGTATCTAATGCTAATGTGATTGATCTTGATTCATATGAGGAGCTTCTAGATAGATTTGGTAGATGATCAAAGCTTTAGAAAAAGAGATGGCTAAAACCAAGAAATTGAAAAATAAAACTCTTTTCTAAAGAAAACATGTGAACAACAAAAGCATCTACTTTATGTTACTACTTGTTCACATGAGGAGCTAAAATTGGCTCATGAGGAACTTAGTGTTGCTCATGATAACTTGGTACAAGACCATGGTTTTCTCACCAAAGAGCTTTCAAATGAAAAATCTAAAATTAGTGAGAGCTCATCACATGGGTCAATTGATCAATCACATATTGTTGCTAACCCTTGTGATGTAGGTGAGAATTATGTATCCATCTCTTGCAATGATTTATTAGATATGCCATGTTCTTCATATATAGGTGCTTGTTCTTCCTCTATATCTTGTGAGACTAAGATTTTGAAGGAGAATAATGAGCTCAAAAGAGAAGTAAAGAAATTGAGCAACAAGTTGGAGAGGTGCTACAACTCAAAAGTCACCTTTGAGCATCTATTGAAGACTCAAAGAAACTTCGGTGACAAGAGTGGTCTTGGCTTCATCAAGAAGATGACAAAAGGTGAAAGAGAAAGGGCAAGAAAGATAAAGAAGCAAGAAAAGGAGAAGCTATCTCACTACATGTGCTTCAAGTGCCATAGTGGGACATCTTATAAATGCTTGCCCCAATGAAGAAAAGCTCAAGTTGAAGAAGGAAGAAGGGAGGCTAAAGCATGTCAAGTGCTTCAAGTGCCGCACATGGGGTCATCTTACCTCTATGTGCCCAACTAAGAAATTGGTGAAGCAACAAGTTGAGCCTTGACCAAAGCCATAAGTTGAGAAAGAAAAGAAGCCCTAAGTGCAAGCCAAGATCAACCATGAAGATGGTGATGATTTAGGGATGATGAAGAAGAATAAGACAAGAAGAGGTGGAAGAGCAAATGCAAGGCATCCAATGCTTATCAAAGATTCCAAGATGATGAGCAAAAATTGAACAGAGAATAAAGTGTATGCTCACATCAAGTGCCTCAAGTATGGAGACATGGGACACTTTGCCTCGAGGTGTCCTATAAAGCTTGAGAAGAAGGCTCAAGTAACTCATGAGAGGCAAGACAATGAAAAGCAATATAAGAGTAAGGAAGAGAAGGTTCTAACCAAGAGAAATTGCTACTCATGCCGGGAAAGAGGACACATGACAAATTCATGTCCCCTAGGTAATACTTCTAAGCTTATTTAAATTAATAATAATATCGTGCTTAGAAAGGATGGTAATGGTACCTCTATGGTTGCTATTGCACAATATCCCACTATTCATACTAAGGCATTGCCTAAGTATGTTGCACCTAATTTGAGAGGACCCAAACTAGTTTGGGTACCATCAAAAAGTGGATGAATGTGTGTAGGTACCATTGGCATTGGAGGCTTGATTCAATGGAATTATTATTGTTCATCATATGTTGAGTCAAGTTATGAAGCTTAGTGCATATCCTATCCCAATGCCAAGTCAAAACAAGTGAAGTCCAAATGCTACAACATACAAGTGCAAAATTCATGTTGTGGGTGATCTATTGGATATATTTGGTGGCTTGCAAATATTTGAGTTGAAGCTTGCTATGGATGATCATGAGCTAAGTAAGGTATATTTCTAGTTGATCTTATTCATTTGGGTGCATATGAGTTGATTGAATTAGATATATATGCATATGTTGCTTGCTATGAGATATTTTGAATGGATTAATTGATTAGTAATCAAGTTTGAGTTGATTTGAGTTGGATAAGTTCATGAGATAACTTTTAATAAGTGGAAGTGTTCAAACAAGTTGATTTTAAGTTTAGTTCAATTTGAAGAAGTGTAGCTCAATTGGTACAAATCTGTCCTAATCTGAAAATCTGAGCTAGCTGAGATCATGTCTAAGTTTGAGTGATCAAATCTATTTGGATTGGTTTGAAATTTGGTATGCATGCTCTAGACTTATGGTATTAGTTGCTGTAAAAATTTTATGAGAATTAGATAAGAGGTGCTTTAGTTTTGGAGTGGATCTTGTCAACCTTAGTGTGGCAGTTTTCAGTATGAAGCAGTGTGGAAAGATGTGAAATCTGGTAGTAATGTAGAAGTCAAATAAAGCTTAAATTTTTACAGCTGCTAGATGACTTAGTGAGGCACATCTTCACTAAATTTCATGATAATTGGATCTGTATATTGGGAGATATGGATTATTCATTGAAGGATATAAAATCTGCTAGAAAAGTAATAATTATTGGATTGGTCAAGAGTCACTTTGATTAAAAGGTCCTCAAGTTGGAAACATATTTATAAGTGGTTGAGATACCTAAGTTTAGTTTTGAGATAATCTAGAAACATGACAAGCAAAGAGTACAAGGCCATTTGATTGTGAAGTGTACTTGACATACATTTGGTACTCAAATTGGAAGATCAAGATCAAACTCAAGATGAAAATAGAGTTTAAGTTCTAGTGATTATTAGAGATCCTTTGGTAGAAAGAAAAGGACTTAAATAAGTAGAAAGAAAAGGACTTAAAGAAGGATTCAAGGTTACTCATCAAATTAAGTCCATCACTTGGATCAATCAACAGAGTCATTTCAAGTGAGTATCAAGAATGGTTCTTTAGAGAGATATCACTTCTCCCTAGTCTAGGGACTTGCCGCCTTTTGTAGGTAAACCAAGTGTGGTACTTAGAAGGCTAACATGGGAGTGGTGATCTAAGGGACATTTGAGATGGTTAGTTGAGCAATTAAAAGGGTTGATCAAGAAAGCAAGCAACACCCAAAAAAGAGCAAGTCATGATAATTCAAGTGGTATTCTCACATAGGATGCTCTCAAGCAAGCAATTACAAATGATGAAGCAAGATAACCACAACAAGAAAGTGCACTTGATCATAGGTGGTTCTCATTTCATATGGGTGAAGAATGGAATGCAAATGCTAATATTGGTCTTCACCAAGATTATAATTGGACTTCACATTGCTATTGTGAAGCCTTATTGGAAACTAATGACTATCCTCTACTCCAAGATAGCAAAGGTATCATTGTAATGTGCATGGTCATTTCATCCCTTACGAGTATACGGTTAGTGCATATAGTTTGTGCCTAATAGGATCATGCATAACAAATGAAAATTTTTAAAATTCATAGCCTACCACTATTGCTTGAATGGTTAGTTGATCTAGTGATAGTGTATGAGTTTGTTCAAGGCTAGTGAACCCAAGTACTTGATTTATTTTGGATTCCAACAAGTGACAAGTACAACCTCCATAAGATAACCGCTTAATGTGTGTGAAGAAGCTTAGAGAGGGTTCAAACCGTACTTGGAGGCCTAGACAAATCAATCTAGTTCAAGTCAACACAGAAGCTCATGAAGAAAACAAATGTTCAAGAAATGGTTATAATTGACATGTGTTATATCTAGATTATCACATTGTTACATGCGGTATTCATACAAAGTGGTATCTAGCACATCAAATGGTGGTTCCATAAGTGATCCTCAACTTTAAGTGATCATCAAGTGAAGCAAAGTTTCCCTCACATGCAAGAGCTCAAGTTTATTGAGTGGATGACCCATGCTATGACATAGGGGGAGGTGCCCCATCGATTGGTATCAAGGTCAAAGATCCTACATGAGATATCTCAAGGACTACAAGTGGTGTCATTCCAACATATTTAGAAGTGTCCATAAAAAATACAAGACTCAAGTATCAACCATCTACCCCAATGCAATCCTTTGTATCAATAAGAAGCACACCTTTTATGAAAATTGATGACAAAGGGGGAGAAGTTGGAACAAAGATATGCAAATGCATCATGGGGATAAGTAGAAGTTAGACGTGGACGAAGAGGTGTAACACCCTAAAATTTGCTTCTTTGGAAATAGAGCTAAAATGAGTTAATTTTGAATTTTTGTGCTCATGAAAACATAGGAAAATAATATTTTTCATTAAATTAAAATCTATCAGAAGGTTTAGCAACATTGTTGTGCATACATGCTGATGCATTTGTGTTTTTGTATTGCTTGGTATTGACCAAAGATCAAAATGAATTCAAGTTATTCTTTCAAAATGCGTTTAGGTCGATTTTCCTTCTCCGATATATATATATCATTTTTCTACAATCAAATTCCTTGTTTCTCATCTGTCAATCAACCTCTACAAACTTCTCGGAAATTTTTCCGACTTTTTCTGTAGCTTGTTTCCACTTATCTGTGAGCGTAATCTAATTTTTATATGCTCCAAAATATCTTATCATGAGCTCCAAATACATTATCTGGGTTCCTCATGTTTCATAATGTCTCTGAGAATTTTTCCCTGAATTTTTGGAGCTTTCGGAGTATTTTTCGCGGCTTAAATAATAATTCTGGACTTTTCTAGAGTTATTTTATCCACAAAAATAATTAATTCCAAAAATAATAAATCTCTCATTTTCTACAACGCTCAAAACCCATGTGCAATAATCTTAATAAATCTCAAAGGCCCATGTATTTATTTACTAATGGGCTTAAATGATTACTTAGGCCTATTAGCGGAGGTAGATGGTGCAACGTCAATTAGCACCACATTGTTAGTTGACATGGAGGTGGAGAATTTTTCTCCCTATATATACGTACCTACCCCTTGGGCAAAGCACACCAAAACTACCGTAGAGGAGCCCCTAGTTTGGGAAATCTCTCGTCGCCCTCGCCCTCGTCGTCGTACTGCCCAGCCCAGCCATACTCTCCTCGGCAATAAGTAAGGCCGCCTGCCATGTTCCTGCCGATCTCCAACGTGGCTTGTTCGATCGAGTCTTTGTTCTCGGCAATCTGCTATTTGCTGATCAACAATCACCCGGTGCCGCGTCGCCCGTACGTGCTGGCACTGGCGACGTCCATTGTCAGAGACGATTTCGGTCAGGCTACGCAACCTTGCCTTTGTCCTTCGATGTGGATCACATGCGCCGCCGCCAACGATCTTTATTTTTACCTCGCAAGTCGCTGGATCTCCTGTGTTCCCAAAGATGCAATGAACGCCTTCACCGGTCGTCCTCGTTTCCATTGGCTTTATTGCTTGTCAACGGTTGTGTGAGACGAGCAAGTTCAAGCCACTGGCGGTGCAGACTCTCTAGAAGCCGGTCATCTTCATGTGTTGAGGATCGCCATGTGCCTATCACCGGACACCATGTTCAGGTGCTTTACGTCATCCTTCCTTGTTGTTCAAGCTGTGCATGTTCTCTTACCGGAGCAGAAGCCGTCCTAGGAATTCAAGGTGCTGCCTTTTACGATCGTGCAAACTGCATGCATGCTCTCCAATGATTCACAGACAGGTCCTTTTCTCTCTCTGTGAATGTTTATTCAGTAATAATCATTCCATCTTCCATGTTGTTTTCACTTAAATCTCTGCAGTTCTTATCCTGCGTTTATTTGTCTCTGAATCGGCTTTTAGTCTATTCTTTTTGGTACAGTACGTGATGATGTAGTTCACACAATAGCGACAACGTTTATCATATCAAATATCCCTGAACTTTATAATTTAAATATTAATTTGATTAGTGTGCGTGCTACCGGTTTTCTAAATTAAAAACAAACATAGGTTCTACACCACGGTCTTTCAAACATGCATCACATATAATCTCAATAGATGTTTAGTGCTCTTTTATCTTTGCAAATTTAAAGTTTAACTTGCTTAATTTATACGACAATATTTATAAATAAAACATGATTAGCTTTAACTCGACTTTTAAAACTAAATATGTTGTGATTAATCTAAATCAATATCGCTCATATAGATTTTTCTTAGCTAATCTAAAACAAGCTCGTAGTTGTTTCCTTTATAATATAAAAACTCTCGATAGTATTATTGTTTAGCATATTTTAATTTATGCGTTCAAATAAAATATTAATCTATATGCAATTAGTTTTCCAATTAAGAGCAATATAGGTTTTATACTTTGCTATTTTATAAATATTATTAACATAATTTATTCCAACGTTAACGTGTTTCTAAATTATAACGTGATTAGTTTAAATACGAGTTCTAAATAAATTCATTAGATGTTTTCAAACAATTACTATCCCTTCACAAATAAAGTTTAATTGGCTTAAATAGTATTTAATGTTTATAAATAAAACATGACTAACTTGGTTTTTTTTCAACTACAATATAATATGACTAACATGATTAATGATATTTACACTGTTTTGCCTAGTTAAAATCAAAAGCCTATAGTTTTCTTTTTACCATATAAAGCGAAGCTCCCGCTAGTCATTTCTTTTGCACCGCAGCTACGATTAGCGTGCTTTCCACGTCTGTGTGTTCGTAGGAACGTATAGAACATCTTTAAAACCTTTTTACTTGTTGTTTCACTTGTTTGGTGTACTATTCTAATTATTATTCATTGTTTGATTTATGTATGATTGCTCGATACGTGTGTGGTGACTTATTGATTCAGTCAATCGGTGAGGTTTACGTGGTGATTAAGAAGTTATTCTCTGAAGACTAGAAGCTGAGAATTGGAAGCAGAAGATTGAAAGTTGAATACTAAAGGCTTTCGAGCGTATTGCTTTGGGGGAAAAGAAAGTTAAGGCAAGTATAGCATGGGATCATCCTTGTTTCCTATTCACCTTTAATATACTTAATTCATGTGCATGTGTCTACCTTGTTACCCCTAAGGATATCCTACCTTTTGTATCTTGTACCTTGACACCGGTGGAACATTGCATTGGGTAGTATTTATGCTAGTGCTCAAGATAAATAACTATAATCTGTAACTTGACTAATGGTATATGCAATAAACGTTTAAAAGATGTTTTAAAGCAACATGGCTCAAGAGGGCTAGAGCATATTGGGTTGTTTTTATGGTGCTCTAGTTTCTCTCCTTAAGGACTCATCTGTAAGCGAACATCTGGGACTTACAGTACAACTGTGAGGGCTATAATGGCTCTGGCTTTAGTCAAGTATGAGGACCTTTTTCTAGCTTGTTAGTAGTATTCATTTTTGGCGTAAGAATGGCTTGACGAATCGGATATAGTGCGGCCTCTGTCCTCATGTGTATAGGCTGTGTGTTATTGTGTCATTTGGAAGGGGGGCTCTAATCTGTTTGCTGAGTGAAATCTAATGGCCCTAACTTGTTAGACGAACCTTTGAAAGACTTCATAGTGAACCCTACCGACCTTCCTTAGAAGTGGGTCAAGAGATTAGCTACCTCAGGCGAAAGGGTAAATCACAACTCACAGTGAAAGTGTACAACCTCTACATAGTGTAAAACTGTTATAACAGTCGTGCTCATGGTCACGAGTGGCCTTGGACCCTTACAGAATAAATGATGAACACTAATGATAATGTTAATACTAATGATGTTGATGCTCACTAATGATTATTGTTTCTTGCTATACATTATTCTCGTTTACATGATCATGAGGTTATTTGGGCTTATGGTAAACTTGTTGCTACTCAATTGCTAAAAGATGACTCACTAAAAGCTAATCGTAGTAAACCAGTGTCAACTTTTGAGCCTCATGAACCCTATGATATATTTGCAGAGTTCGACATGGACTCACTCTTGCTATTTCCCACATATCAGGAAGGGTACCAGACTGCTAGATTCTAGAATTTTTAGGTTTGTGATCAACCAGTCAGTTTGTTCCTGGAGTGAAGTCTGCACTCGGTGTCCGGAGTTGTCTTTCCGCTGTGTTGTTCTCTAAGATTATATCTTAAACTATTGCATTATGTTTATTAAGCATTTATCTCTTGATATTACACTTATCTGCAGTTATATGTGAGATTTGACTTCTTTATTTCACATATAGTGTATATCTGGTTTTGTCCTTAAAACTGGGTGTGACAGAGTGGTATCAGAGCAATGCTGACTGTAGGACGCAAGCCTAGTTAGAAATTAGTCATGTTAAGGTTTTAAAACTGCTATAACAATCCTTGTTATATAAACCTTGGTATTTTCTTCCATACTGTATCCTTGCTCTTGATATTATCCCCGCCTTGTTGCTTATTTTAAAAGTCTTTGTTCTCATCTTCACTCCTTGATTTGGTATGCTTTTAGAACCTCATCTTACCATCTTCTTGCGTAATCAGAATAAGAGCTTTAGGATCCTTAACCTTGGTATGAAGAGAACGATAGTATCGCTAATTGACTCAATGTTTAAAGTGTGAACTTTCAGTGTTCCATTGGTTGTCATTATGTTTATGCTTGATTTGGATCTTTGTAATGATTACAGTGAATTTGTGGATCCCACAATTTCATTTCGATATAGGCTTAAGACATAAGGATTAATGAATAGGTAGTAGGGGTGGTTTTTCTCATCTCTGCAGTTTACTATTTTTCATAACGGTCTGTGTACATCATTAGATATCTCCAAGTCTAGAAGTTCAAATATCATGAGAATTTTGTAAGAACAACTATGCTTCTTTGTATTTCATTTGCCGTCGGAATCACCCTTATAGCTATTATGGTTTGGGAGTTATGAAAATCACAAGTTGATGCAACTGCGCTGCCTGAACCCTGGAATAGTTTCTGTTGGGCACTGTGTTCGACTACCTTAACTACAGAATATGGGAAAGTGTTCTATACAAAAGCTACTGAGGATTTCATAAGCTTTTCAACCATGTAATGCGTGTCATCATATATGTAACACCCTAAAATTTGCTTCTTTGGAAATAGAGCTAAAATGAGTTAATTTTGAATTTTTGTGCTCATAAAAACATAGGAAAATAATATTTTTCATTAAATTGAAATTTATCATAAGGTTTAGCAACTTGTTGATGCATTCATGCTGATGCATTTGTATTTTTTTATTGCTTGGTTTTGACCAAAGATCAAAATGAATTCGAGTTGTTCTTTCAAAATGTGTTTAGGTCAATTTTCCTTCTCCGATATACATATATCATTTTTCTACAATCAAATCCCTTGTTTCTCATCCGTCAATCAACCTCTACAAATTTCTCGGAAATTTTTCCGACTTTTTCTGTAGCTTGTTTCCACTTGTCTGTGAGCATAATCTAATTTTTAGATGCTCTAAAATATCTTATCATGAGCTCCAAATACTTTATTTGGGTTCCTCATGTTCCATAATGTCTCTGGAAAATTTCTCTGAATTTTCGGAGCTTTCGGAGTATTTTTCGCGGCTTAAATAATAATTCTGGACTTTTCTAAAATTATTTTATCCATGAAAATAATTAATTCTGAAAATAATAAATCTCTTATTTTCCCCAACACTCAAAGCCCATGTGTAATAATCTTAATAAATCTCAAAGACCCATACATTTATTTACTAATGGGCTTTAATAATTAATTAGACCTATTAGTAAAGACGGAGGGTGCAACATCAATTAGTACCATATTGCTAGTTGATGTGAAGGCGAGGAGTTTTCTCCCAATAAGTATAGACCTACCCCTTGGACAAATCACACCAAAACTATCATAAGGGGAGCTCATAGTTCGGGAATTCCTAGGATAGTAAAATAGAATTTTCCCTCCTTTCTCTACTACGTTGTCGCCAACGTCATCGATCTGATCCGCCGTTTCTAGCTCTCGGCAGCAGTGTCATCATCGTTTTATTTGTTGGCCGACTTCTGGCCGTCGTTCATCTATTGCTGGAGGTATGTATAGCATCACGTTTGGCATCCATCCAGTATTCCGTTTTGCATCTCATCTATGTCTCTTATTCTTCCTTCTTCTCTGAACTGTGTACGTCGGCCCAGCTGCTTGCCGGGCGGAGAGCAATTTTGCTAGTCATCGTCGCTGGTTCAATCTACACGAGTCAGCACTTAAGCACCGTCGCCTTGCATGCCTACAGAGAGCATGTGCACAATCCAGTCCTGCGCGTTGCCTATATTCCTTTTTATCAACTTTTTGCGTAGTTTCCTCATCTTAGATCTGTTTTAGTCCGTTCAAGTTGTGGTAGACTCATAGCGATGTAATCTACGCTCTAGTACTGCTGTAAAACATGTTGGTGAACCTTATAAAATAAATATTAACTTGATAAATGTTTATGTAACCAGTTTTATTAATAAAATTAATATAGGAGTTACACTTTGATATTTTATATGCAAATATTAAAACGATTTAATTGCTATCACCAATGTGTTTTAAAATTATAATTTGATTAGCTTCACCTCACGCCATATGCAGTTCAAATAGATGTTCTCACATATGTACTTTCTTGTATCAACCTCTAATCCTTCGCTGTTTACACATGTAAATTTCGTTTTAGTCCAATCTTGTCGCGTTGCGTTAGTGATGACGTGATCTGCGTGCTAGTCTCGATATAGTTGAATATTAAATTGATTAATATGCTTACCGTTTTATAAATAAAATCAATATAGGTTTTCTACTGCTTTGTTTCATGTACAAATATTAATATGATTATTAATTGCTAATATGAATGCAACATTCAATTATTAATTTTCTTAGCTTAAACACACATCATATACAACTTGTTCTCACGTACTTATTCATTTTGCAAAGATAAAGTTTAACTAGCATAATAAATTATGTGATAATATTTATATAATAAAATATGATTAGCTTTAACTTGACTTTTGAAATTAAATATTTTATGACTAATATGAGTTAATACTAATCACATAGTTTTTCTTAGTTAGCTTAGTTGTATTTCTTAGATAATATAAAAACTCTCGATAGTCGTTTCTTTTTAACGATAGTTCTATTAATAGTGTTTCTTACGTTCTTTCTATCGTAGCAACGGGTTCTCTCTTAGCATGTTGTTTTAAGGCTCTCTCTTTCTCTATGAAGTAAATTTTACGGTAGTCGTTTCTTTTGCACCATAGCTCCGATTAGCGTGTTTTCCGCATTTATGTGTTCGTAGCAACGCGTAGGTTAGTTTTCAAATTTCATTAATTGTTTAGTGTACTGTTCTAATTATTCTTCATTGTTTGCTTCGTGTATGATTGCTCGATGCGTGTGTGGTGATTTATTGATAAGTCCAGTTGGTGATATTTACGTGAAGATTCAAGAATCTATTAATTGAAGATTTGGATCAGAGAAAGGATCTTGATTTAAGGCAAGTATAGCATGGGATCATCCTTGTTTCCTATTCACCTTTAATACACTTAATTCATGTGCATGTGTCTACCTTGTTACCACTAAGGATATCCTAGCTTTTGTATCTTGTACCTTGACACCTATGGGATTGTTGCATTGGGTAGTGATGCTAGTGCTCTTTTTGAATAACTATGGTCTTGTAACTTGACTAATGGAATATGCAATAAACATTAAAAGATGATATTTTAGTAACATACTTAAAGGGGGCTAGAGCATTGGCTATCTTATGGTGCTCTAGTTTCTCTCTATAAGGACTTATCTGTAAGCGAACATCCGGGACTTAGAGTACAGCTGTGAGGGCTACATGGCTCTGGCTTTAGTCATATAAGAGGACCTTTTCTAGCTTGTTAGAGGTTACCCGAAAGGGTGCAAAAGGAGTGTTTCTCGGGTTGGGTGTAGTGCGGCTTCTGCCCTTATGTGTATAGGCTGCGCGTCATTGTGACATACGGAAGGGGAACTTTACATTCGTAGGTTACAGAAACCTAGCGGCCCTAACTTGTTAGACGAACCTTGGAAAGACTTCATAGTGAAACTTGTTTGCCTATTGAGGCCTTGCAAACCTCGGGCTTATGGGGATCACGACTCACAGTGAAAGTGTACAACCTCTGCAGAGTGTAAAACTGGTATATCAGCCGTGCTCATGGTCACGAGCGGCCTTGGACCCTTATGGAATAGATGATCACTATTGAACTATAATATGTTTATGTTTTTTCTATTCATTCTTCATATTACCTGATCATATGTTTATTCTGGGATTAAAGACATCTTGATGCTACTCATATGCTAAAACTTTGCCAACTAAAAGCTACATGCAGTTAAACCCGTGTCATGCCTTTTGAGCCTCATGAACCCCATGTTATGCTTGTTGAGTTCGACATGGACTCACTCTTGCTATTTCCCACATCTCAGGAAGGGTACCAGACTGCTAGATTCTAGAATTGTTAGGCTTGTGATCAACCAGTCAGTTTGATCCTGGAAGTGAAGGTTACACCCGGTGTTCGGAGTTTTCTTTCCGCTGTGTTGTTCTCTAAGGTTATATCTTATACTATTGCGTTATGTTTAATAAGCATTTGTTTCTTGATATTACACTTATCTGCAGCTATATGTGAGATTTGACCTTTTTATTTCACATATAGTGTATATCAGGTTTTGTCCTTAAAACTGGGTGTGACAATATAAACTTTGGAACTCGAGATATAACTGTTGCAAGATGCCGCATCTGCGCTGCCAGACTTTCTGAACAGATTTCATGTCTCACTCTGAAACCATATTTTAAAATCGGAATCTGGGGAGGTGATCAATAACAAAGTTGTAGAAAATTTAATAAGCTTTCCAACGGTATAAGGTGCAACTTAATTGGATTAACAAAACTTGAGTTATGGCTGTTTTTCTGCACTGCTATTTATCTACCCGTGAGGAATTTTAGATCACTTGTTCCTGCTTATAGACATGAGTATCCTTGGGATATCAGAAGATCTTTATGATGGTTAATTCACTCGAAAGAAGATGCAAGCTATCCTTTGTTGTTCCCCTAGTTTATCTTTTCTTAAGGGGGGTAGCCAAGTTGAAGAAGATGCAAGATGGAGATTTCATACATTCTAGTTTTTCACTTGGAAGAATGGGTTAACCCCATGGTTGAGAAGTCAACATCAAGCGCAGATATCCTCAACTCAAGATTGATAATTGTTGGATTGTCTATAAGGAGCTTGAGTAATCATCAGGATTGGTCTTCGCTTTGAGCTATCATCAATTGGAAGTGTAACCTTTAATATACCTAAGACAAGTTGGCCCTGATGGCATAGGAAGGAGATATTAGACAACTGCAGTTGGTTCTATGAAGACTTAGAAGACCTTAATGTTGCACCAAGCATGGTAAGCAAGTTTTGATAGAAAGAATGTCCTCACTTGGATGTGTTATCCCTCATGGTTGGTGTACGAAGGAGTCAGAAAGTAAATGATGTGTTGAAATGGAACCCACCAAATCAAAGGATGTAAGTGAGACTTAGAGATTCATGGAAATGGTAGGATACTATCAGAGGTTCATTAGGGGCATTATAATCTGGACATAAGAGTGACATCAACGTGGATTGTAAGAATCTAGTAGACATTATTAATAAGTTGGGGTTGAGCTAGTGACATTATTGTTGGATTGGAATTGATTTTGACTTGGAAGTGTGTTATCACTTGGAGAAACAAAGTAAGAGTCATTGTCGATGCCCTTAGCAAAGGAGAATTTTGTTAAGAAGATTCGGACGACACCATGGACTAAGCGTTGTTTTTAAGTGTTGAGCAACTTCTGAGCATATATAGTCATTAATGTTTTGAAGTTGGTGATGGAACCTACTTTGGACCAAGAAAGTAAGAAGGCTCCATTGGAAGGTGAATATATGAAGAAAGAGATTTGATAGTATAGATTAAAAAGGGATATAGCCAATTATCGTGAAGAGTTATTGCATTGCAGTTTGGATCAATAGGGACAAGAGTTTATCATACAAAGTGATCACAAGGTTGATTGGAATACCTGTCAAAATCTCAGAAATAGTAAGCCAATTACTCGAAGTAAGATTATCAAAGTATGTAGACATAGTAGAGTGATGCTAAGAGGATGAGGCTACTCGATCAAGTGAAGAAGATCTATAGTCAGAGTTTCCATATATCTTGGATCACTATCTTCCGAATCTCAGGACAAGATTCATCTTAAGGGGGTAGAATTGTAACACCCTAAAATAGAGCTAAAATGAGTTAATTTTGAATTTTTGTGCTCATGAAAACATAGAAAAATAATATTTTTTATTAAATTAAAATCTATCAGAAGGTTTAGCAATATTGTTGTGCATACATGCTGATGCATTTGTGTTTTTGTATTGCTTGGTTTTGACCAAAGATCAAAATGAATTCAAGTTGTTCTTTCAAAATGCGTTTAGGTCGATTTTCCTTCTCCGATATACATATATCATTTTTCTACAATCAAATTCCTTGTTTCTCATCTGTCAATCAACCTCTACAAACTTCTCGAGAATTTTTCTGACTTTTTCTGTAGCTTGTTTCCACTTATCTGTGAGCGTAATCTAATTTTTAGATGCTCCAAAATATCTTATCATGAGCTCCAAATACTTTATCTGGGTTCCTCATGTTCCATAATGTCTCTGAGAATTTTCCCCGAATTTTTGGAGCTTTCGGAGTATTTTTCGCGGCTTAAATAATAATTCTGGACTTTTCTAGAGTTATTTTATCCACGAAAATAATTAATTCCGTAAATAATAAATCTCTCATTTTCTCCAACGCTCAAAACCCATGTGCAATAATCTTAATAAATCTCAAAGGCTCATGCATTTATTTACTAATGGGCTTAAATTATTACTTAGGCCTATTAGCGGAGGTGGATGGTGCAACGTCAATTAGCACCATATCGCTAGTTGACATGGAGGTGGAGAGTTTTCCTCCCTATATATACGTACCTACCCCTTGGGCAAAGCACACCAAAACTACCGTAGAGGAGCCCCTAGTTTGGAAAATCTCTCGTGTAGTAAATTATATTTTTCTCCTCTTTCTCTCGCCGTCGTCGTCGCCCTCGCCCTCGCCATCGCCGCCGCACTGCCCAACCCAGCCATACTCTCCTCGGCAATAAATAAGGCCACCTGCCATGTTCCTGCCGATCTCCAACGTGGCTTGTTCGATCGAGTCTTTGTTCTCGGCAATCTGCTATTTGCTTATCAACAATCAGCCGATGCCACGTCGCCCGTACGTGCTGGCACTGGCGACGTCCATTGTCAGAGACGATTTCGGTCAGGCTACGCAACCTTGCCTTTGTCCTTCGATGCGGATCACATGCGCCGTCGCCAACGATCTTTATTTTTACCTCGCAAGTCGCTGGATCTCCTGTGTTCCCAAAGATGCAATGAACGCCTTCACCGGTCGTCCTCGTTTCCATCGGCTTTATTGCGTGTCAACGGTTGTGTGAGACGAGCAAGTCCAAGCCACTGGCGGTGCAGACTATCTAGAAGCCGGTCATCTTCATGTGTTGAGGATCGCTATGTGCCTATCACCGGACACCATGTTCAGGTGCTTTACGTCATCCTTCCTTGCTGTTCAAGCTGTGCATGTTCTCTTACCGGAGCAGAAGTCGTCCTAGGAATTCAAGGTGCTGCCTTTTAGGATGGTGCAAACTGCATGCATGCTCTCCAATGATTCACAGACAAGTCCTTTTCTCTCTCTGTGAATGTTTATTCAGTAATAATCATTCCATCTTCCATGTTGTTTCCACTTAAATCTCTGCAGTTCTTATCCTGCGTTTATTCGTCTCTGAATCGGCTTTTAGTCTATTCTTTTTGGTCCAGTACGTGACGATGTAGTTCACACAATAGCGACAACGTTTATCATATCAAATATCCCTGAACTTTATAATTTAAATATTAATTTGATTAGTGTGCGTGCTACCGGTTTTCTAAATTAAAAACAAACATAGGTTCTACACCACGGTCTTTCAAACATGCATCACATATAATCTGAATAGATGTTTAGTGCTCTTTTATCTTTGCAAATTTAAAGTTTAACTTGCTTAATTTATACGACAATATTTATAAATAAAACATGATTAGCTTTAACTCGACTTTTAAAACTAAATATGTTGTGATTAATCTAAATCAATATCACTCATATAGATTTTTCTTAGCTAATCTAAAACAAGCTCATAGTTGTTTCCTTTATAATATAAAAACTCTCGATAGTATTATTGTTTAGCATATTTTAATTTATGCGTTCAAATAAAATATTAATCTATATGCAATTAGTTTTCTAATTAAGAGCAATATAGGTTTTATACTTTGCTATTTTATAAATGTTATTAACATAATTTATTCCAACGTTAATGTGTTTCTAAATTATAACGTGATTAGTTTAAATACGAGTCCTAAATAAATTCGTCAGATGTTTTCAAACAATTACTATCCCTTCACAAATAAAGTTTAATTGGCTTAAATAGTATTTAAAGTTTATAAATAAAACATGACTAACTTGGTTTTTTTTCAACTACAATATAATATGACTAACATGATTAATGATATTTATACTATTTTGCCTAGTTAAAATCAAAAGCCTATAATTTTCTTTTTACCATATAAAGTGAATCTCCCGCTAGTCATTTCTTTTGCACCGCAGCTCCGATTAGCGTGCTTTCTGCGTCTGTGTGTTCGTAGGAACGTATAGAACATCTTTAAAACCTTTTTACTTGTTGTTTCACTTGTTTGGTGTACTGTTCTAATTATTATTCATTGTTTGATTCGTGTATGATTGCTCGATGCGTGTGTGGTGATTTATTGATTCAGTCAATCGGTGAGGTTTACGTGGTGATTAAGAAGTTATTCTCTGAAGACTAGAAGCTGAGAATTAGAAGCAGAAGATTGAAAGTTGAATATTAAAGGCTTTCGAGCGTATTGCTTTGGGGGAAAAGCAAGTTAAGGCAAGTATAGCATGGGATCATCCTTGTTTCCTATTCACCTTTAATATACTTAATTCATGTGCATGTGTCTACCTTGTTACCCCTAAGGATATCCTAGCTTTTGTATCTTGTACCTTGACACTGGTGGAACATTGCATTGGGTAGTATTTATGCTAGTGCTCAAGATAAATAACCATGATCTATAACTTAACTAATGGTATATGCAATAAACGTTTAAAAGATGTTTTAAAGCAACATGGCTCAAGAGGGCTATAGCATATTGGGTTGTTTTTATGGTGCTCTAGTTTCTCTTCTTAAGGACTCATCTGTAAGCGAACATCCGGGACTTACAGTACAACTGTGAGGGCTATAATGGCTCTGGCTTTAGTCAAGTATGAGGACCTTTTCTAGCTTGTTAGTGGTATTCCTTTTTGGCGTAAGAATGGCTTGACGAATCGGATATAGTGCGGCCTCTGTCCTCATGTGTATAGGCTGTGTGTTATTGTGCCATTTGGAAGAGGGCTCTACATCTGTTTGCCGAGTGAAATCTAATGTTCCTAACTTGTTAGACGAACCTTTGAAAGACTTCATAGTGAACCCTACCGACCTTCCTTGGAAGCGGGTCAAGAGATTAGCTACCTCGGGCGAAAGGGTAAATCATGACTCATAGTGAAAGTGTACAACCTCTGCAGAGTGTAAAACTATTGTAACAGCCGTGCTCACGGTCACGAGTGGCCTTGGACCCTTACAGAATAAATGATGAACACTGATGATAATGTTAATACTGATGATGTTGATGCTCACTAATGATTATTGTTTCTTGTTATACATTATTCTCGTTTACATGATCATGAGGTTATTTGGGCTTATGGTAAACTTGTTGCTACTCAATTGCTAAAAGATGACTCACTAAAAGCTAATCGCAGTAAACCAGTGTCGACTTTTGAGCCTCATGAACCCTATGATATATTTGCTGAGTTCGACATGGACTCACTCTTGCTATTTCCCACATATCAGGAAGGGTACCAGACTACTAGATTCTGGAATTTTTAGGTTTGTGATCAACCAGTCAGTTTGTTCCTGGAGTGAAGTCTACACCCGGTGTTCGGAGTTGTCTTTCCGTTGTGTTGTTCTCTAAGGTTATATCTTAAACAATTGCATTATGTTTATTAAGCATTTATCTCTTGATATTACACTTATCTGTGGTTATATGTGAGATTTGACTTTTGTATTTCACATATAGTGTATATCTAGTTTTGTCCTTAAAACTGGGTGTGACAGGGAGCAACATTGAAGAATGGAGAAGGATACAAAATTTTGGACAAAGAGAAGCACACAAGTAGGGGGAGCAAGCTCATGAACTTGGTTGGGATCAAAATTCTTGGACAAAGAAAAGCACACAAGCAGGGAGAGCAAGCTCATGTGCTTGCTTGCATTGCATAAGTTCTTAAATTTGATATGCATGCTTGTATGGTGTATGCAAGTTATAGAACTTGAATGATGAAATGATAACTAGCATGCATAGGATGGTAGCTAGACTTGTGCTTTTATAAGTGGTACTAGAACCTTGCTTATAATGTTGATCTCATGAGATTTCTAGTGTTTTTATTGTCTAGCCACTCATAATGCTAAGGACGGTGTTAAAAGTGCAACTCCGATTGGTATCACGGTTCAAAGGTTATTCTATACACCTTAGAATCACTTAGTACTGCTAGCACTCCCACAAATTTCATATTTATGCATGTGTGCAAACTTGAAACCACACCATTTGAGCACATGTTGATAGTGGATAGCGTCAACATTTTATAGCGCAATAAACATGAGAAATGATCAATAAACATAGAAATAGAGAAGTCTAGGGTTTTATCTCACAAATTCCACGAGTTTTGGTGAATTGTTATTTTCCAGAAATTATTCCAGAAAAGCCAACAAGAGGGACCTAATTATCAAATGGATTATTGGAATTCCACCGCGAAAGATACGCTAGAAGACTCTAGAAGACATGAGAACGCAGTAGGCAAAAGCGGGACTCCAGAAGCTTCTAGAGGAGGCCGGGCGGCACCAGGTCCCTAGGCCGACCGGCCCCTAGTTGTGGGCCCCACCTATCATCTTCTGTGAGCCTCCTCCACTGACCTTGAGGATCAATCTTAGCCCTACATCAAGTCGTTTGATCCAAGGGTTCACGTGTATCCCACCGAACTATACATATGGAGCCTAACCCCCCTGGAGCCATCATGTCATTTGGAGATCAAGACATCCAGAGCTAGAAACCCCGGATCCTAAGAGTTCCTCTAGTTTATAGTGATAGCCTAGTTAGACTTGATCTAGAGGGAGTCAAGTTAGTCGACCTAGCTTAGATTCCTGACGTTGTCAAGAGCGTGGAGATTTGTACTATTCTTGTGCTCTCCTCTCTTATTGTATTATTCATCATTGTGTGTTTATTACAATGTTATGGCAACATCAATCTTCATCTTGTTTATGTTCTTGATTGCAATGTTTATTATTTACTTTAATTATATGTCTAGCATAGTTACTTTATTATTATTGAGTTCATGCATATGCTCGTATAGCGTTTATCCTAAGGTACCTAGGGTAGATTATTTGCATTATGTAGGCATGGTGCTTAGATATATTGCATATCTACGAGTGCTCCCTGATGTTCTAGGATGTGTGGTAGATCGTGAAGGTGATTATTATATCTTCGTTGAGTCCTCTGTAGTCCATCCCTTGCGCATAGGTTATGTAGAGCACGGTCACGTCGGAGGTGACGGTTGCATCTTAAAAGCCTCTCTAGTTGATGCTATTTATGTGTGGAGAATGACATAGTAATAATGTTAACAATGATTGTTGATGTAGTTGCACTAATTAGAGTATTCATTGACTTGTGATTAAAGAACTATATTAGGAATTATCTCTCTAATATTCAGGTCTTAGGACATTATTGTAGTAGTGTAACACCCAAAATTTTTGCATCTTTTAAAACAGAAGAAATGGATTTAATTATATATTTGTGTGAGCATTTAATTTTGGGAGATAATAAATTTTATGAAATTAAAATCAAATATAAGGCTAGCTACATGTTGATGCATACATGCTGTTGCATATTTATTTATGAGTTGAGTGGTTTTTACAGAATTCAAAAATGAGTTCAAAATCTCTTGAAAATGAATTTACAAAATTTTTCATAAAAGAAAAAGGAAATCATTTAATTTTTTTTCTCATTCTTTGGTTTTGGCCCACTAGCCCAGCTAGCCATGCCCCCCTCTAGCTCTCGTAGGCCCAGGTGGGCGCTGCCCCTCCTTCTCCTTCGGCCCGGCCAAGTGGCCCGCACGCGCGCCATTTGTCTTGGGCCGGCCCGCAGGCAGCGCGTGCTCCCGCCTCCCTTCGCTGACGGGCGGGGCCAGCCTCCTCCATCGCTGACGTGTGGGCCCGACACCCCGTCGTCTCCTACCTCCCGCCGCAACTAGAGGAGCTTTCCTCTTTTGCCACCGCGGCCGGGAATCGAGCAATTGCTTGTTTCTTTCCTTTTGGACGCGATTTCCATCGCCTATAAAGCTAGTCGCGCCCCCCCCCTAAGCTCTTCTTCCACCGCGCTCCATAGAAATCGAGCTCGCACAACCCTAGAACCCTAGCTCATCGGTCGAGCTTGGGTTTCTCTTCCCCGATGACCCACCGTCGGATTTCGCACGTTGCCGAGCTCAGCTGCACGGTAGGAACCTTCCCCGTGCCATCTTTTTCCTTTGTTTGGCTCTCGGGAGACCCGTGAATCATTGCTGAACTTCACAGGGAGGTGCCGTTTGCCATCTCTCGCCGCGAGCTACCCTTGGTCAACTCCTGACTTCGTTTTCCTCTCGGTGAGAACCGCCTTGACCTCCTCTTTCATTTCGTGCAAGTCCGGTGTCAAATAGTGGCCTCTAAGGCCATTTTCGCTTGCGCCGGTGAGCTCGGTCGCCACCGGTAATGGCACGCCACCGTGTGGCCTTCTTCTCCGGCCGGTGCGCCGCCCCCATCCCCCTCTTTTAAATCGGGACCATTCGGATCCGATCCGACTGTCCAGATTGATGGATACCCCTTCGGGGGTAATTTTCTTAAAAGAACCCCCGGGTTTTGATTGAATCAAACCTGCACTCCAAAGCGTAACTCCCGAATATGTTTTCTTCTTTTGAAAACATAGTTCATCTCGGTAATCTCAAGAATACGTTTTCATTTATTTACAAGTTTGCCACTGATTTTGTTTTAGTCATAAAATGCTCATTTTAACTCCGTTTTGACCCGTTCAAATTCCGTTAGGTTCGTATTCACGAGCTCTACATGTTAGTACTGTTGTACAGTAGATTTGTAATATTTAAATTTTGGATTTGTATTATAGTAATTATTTATCTATAGGAAATCTTAGTAAATTCATAACTTTCGTGTTTTAACTCCGTTTTTTGTGATCTTTATATCTGTGTGATCGTGGCAACGTGTAGAATAGTGTTATAAACCTTTTAGATTGTTTTCTCTCTGTTGATGTACTGTTCTAATCTAGTCTTGTTTTCCTTGCATGGATGTTCTTGGAATGCGTGTTGTTGTTTGTGGTTCGAGTAGACCGTAATTGCTACACGGGTGACGATATCTTCTACAGTGATAATCCAGACCAGCAGGAGTTCTACGACCAAGGCAAGTATAATATCGGATATTCCTTGTTGTCCTATTCATTATCTAATTAGTCATTTGCATGTGTCAATTTGCTCAACATAAGGATATCCTAGTTTTTTATTATCTTGTACCTTGTTACCAATGGGTTACACCTGCATATGAGTAGTTGCTAGTGCTCCACTCACGTACTATGAATATGGACAATGACTAATGATTATATGCAATACTTGGTAAAACTTGATTTTGAGAAACATGGACTTAGGGTGAGAAAGCTTGTGTATTCATGATGCTCTTAGCCCTCCATAAGGACTCATTCATTGGCAAAAGTTAGGACCTACAGTACAACTGTGAGGGCCATATGGCTCTAGCTTTAGTCAAGTATGAAGACCTTTTCTAGCATGTTAGAGGTTACCCGAAAGGGCGCAAAAGGGGTCTGTCGACTCGGGTATAGTTTGGCTCCTGTCCCTATGTGTATAGGCTGCGTGTCAACGTGCCATTTGGGAAGGGGGGACCTATATCTGTTTACCACCGAAACCTAGTGGCCCTAACATGTTAGACAAACTTTTGAAAGGCTCCATAGTGTACCCTGCCCGCTCACCTTGGAAGTGTTAGGGGGTCGACGGACCCTGGGCATATGGGAATCATGACTCATAGTGAAAGTGTACACCTCTGCGCAGAGTTTAACAAACTGTTATAACAGTCGTGCCCATGGTTACGGGTGGCCCGGAGAACTGATGGAATAACTGAATTTTTGCAGATGATGATAATAATAATGATTAATGATGATGTTTTACTTATTCATGATACTACTGTGGTTACCTGGGGCTTAAGCATAACCAAAACTTAATTAATATTAGGATGATATATATTTAAAAGCTAACTGCAGTACAACCAGTGTCAACCTTCTAAGCCTCATGAACCCCATATTATCTTGTTAAGTACGAGATGTACTTATGCTTGTTTATTTTTCATTATTGAATAAAAATCCCAAATGGGTACAGATGGCAATGACTACGACGATTACTTTGAGGACAACTAGGTTGTTATCAACCAGTCGACCAGATCCTGTGATGATGAAGATGCCCTTGGAGTGTTTAGTTTATTTTATCAGATCTCCAGACTTTGAGATGTTTTTATTTATGTATTGAACTATGGTCCGTTATTGTAATAAGGCACTGAGTATGATACTTCTCCTTTACAATTTGTTCTATATGTTCTTTACATATGGTTTGCATCCAAAATTTGTGTTTACAAAATATGGGCGTGAAAAATTGGTATCAAAGCTCATGTCGATTGTAGGACGCAAGCCTAGTTAGAAATGGTCGTTTGTTACTTATTATTTTACTTGTTCTTGCTTACTACCTTCGTCTTGTTATTTGTTAAAACCTTTATGCTCCTTCCGCTTTATTCTATTATGAAATTATTGACTCTAATCTCTTCTAAAAAATTAAATTTTGTAGATGGCCCGCACCAGGGAGACCGCCCGCAAGAGCGTTGGAGCTGGCCCTCCACCCCGTGTCCTGTTCCCTGAAGAGGCGCCAGTCCCAGAGATTGTCATCATCTCTGATGATGAAGAAGAGCCCATGATGATGGAAGAGGAACCCATGGAGGAGGACACCGTGCTCTTAGTGAACATCACCGGGCATGAGGAGGATGATGGAGAACCTGCACCAGCTGCACTGACTCCACCACTCTTTGCTACGCCTGCTCTAGCACTAGCTGCATCTACGCCGGCTTCACCAACACCAGCTCCTGCTGATGAGAAAGAACCTGAAGAGGAGCCTGGGTGGACTCATACCTACATCTACAAGCACGCTCCTCACACGACCTACCATCACAAGCTGCTCAACGACATGCTTCAGGACTACTACGCCGACCTAAACACCGGCATCCAGTACTATTGTGCTGAGTACACTCACCCCACTGAGGTGACTTACTAGAAGTCGGAGCTGACTGTCACCATCTGGAAGGATGACAAGAATGGCAGGGTGGTGAACACTATCTGTGGGCACACGTCCAAGCGTGCTGAAGCTTTCGACAGTATGGAGAACGCCGCTCGGGAGGCATATGAGTACTACCATGGCTTACGGTATGAGGCTATGGAGGTAGATCATTTCAGGTACTTGCCTCGCTATGATGTGCAGAAGAAGGACTGGGTGGTGATAGACCCTCAGCACAGCTCTCCTGCCTTGGACACTACAGTGCGGTATGCTCTTGCACTAAAGGTGGGGAACGAAGATCTCTAGAAGGAACTGCGTGGAGTGCACAAGGCCACGAGGCGTTACCAGAAAGAGATCGATAAGCTGAGGGCTCAGCTGGGGCAGCCTCCACTCTACAAGAAGCTGGATGAGGACTATGACGTGCATCAGGATGACTCCTAGATTTGCGATGCCCTGTTGTAATAAAGATCGTTAGTCGCGCCGTTCGAGTCGAGTCTTTTGCTTGGGTCATGAACTCTGATGTGTTTGATGGTTTGTTATTGAGATCATGCTTGAGTTGAACTTTTCCTTTGAATGCTGAGAATTCATGGGCTTGTCCGTGATTCTCTTAAGTAAAATTTAAGGTTTAGTTGATGCTTAATAAAGTTTGGGGTTCAGTCTATCTACCTCCACTGTTGCTGTTTGTTGGGACAGCCTGTGCTCTTTATTTAATATCACAGTTTTGGTAAATCCAAAAATCGTGAAAATTTTACAGCAGTAACTATACTTCGACATCTTTCCAACGCATCTAAGATCACCCTTATATCTATTCTGGTCTGGGAGTTATAACAGTTCTAAGTTGAGGTGGCTGTGCTAACTGAGTGTCTGGAACAGTCTGGATTGTACTCTATTTTCGGCTGACATAATGACAGAATCTGAAAACGTGTTAAATACCAAAGTTGCAGAGAACTTCTTAAGGTTTCCAACCATGTATAGCACACCTTAATAGAATATCTGGAGTTAGAGTTATATTCACTTTACTGATCTGTTGTCACTTGTTTTTGCCCAGAAAATTTCAGATTTGTATCTTTTATCATTTATAAGTGATTTATAATTGGATAAACCTTAAATTTGAGCATTTGTTTTGGAAAACAGATGGCAGCTAGAGGACGTGGAAGGGGCAGAGGCCGTGGCAAGAATGTCGCCATGGATCCGCCCAACCCGCCTGTAGTGACAATGGAACAGCTGATGGGAATGCAAGCTCAACTCATGTAGACAATGATGCAGCGGATGGACAATGAGCCTGTTGGAGGACCACCACCTGTCCATGTTAGGGACAAGCGTGGTGAATTTATGAAAGGACATCCACCGGTGTTTACACACTCTACTGATCCATTGGATGCTGACGACTAGTTGCGCACGGTGGAGAAACAACTAGACATAGCTCAATGCAACGACATGGAAAAGGTGTTGTATGCATCGGGGCAACTGCAGGGGGTAGCTCAAGATTGGTGGGATTCCTTCAAGTTTGGACGCCCTACAAATGCCACTCCTATTACTTGAGTAGAGTTTACTCAGAGTTTCAGGACTTATCATATCCCAGATGGATTGATGGAGATTAAGCGGGAAGAATTCAGATCCCTAAGGTAGAAGTCTATGACTGTGAGTGAGTATCGTGATAGGTTCACTCAACTATCACGCTATGCTCCTAGTGAGGTGGCTAATGACGCAGATAAGCAGCGTCACTTTCTCAAAGGTCTGAATGATGATCTTAGGTTGCAGCTGAAGATCACTACATACCCTGACTATCAGATGCTGGTGAATCGTGCCATTGTGATAGACAATGAGCGTAGAGAAATAGAGGCCAAAAAGAGAAGGTTCCAAGGAAAAGTCTCTGGGAGTAACACCCGTCTCCATCCTAACCCATAGTCAGGCTTCCCACAGAGAAGTCAGGGGCCTCCTAACCAGTGGAACAAAGGTCAGAACCAGCAACGTTCTCAGTACCCCTAGCAGAGTGGTGGCCAACGTCCTCATTATCCTCAGCAACAGAATGTTGGTCAGCGACCACAGCAACTGAAGGGTTATCAAGTACCACGCCAGTATCCACCAAACAATGCTCCTATGAAGAATGGAGGATCAAATTATGTTAAGAAGTGTTTCCGCTGCGGCAAGGAAGGCCACATGTCTTATAATTGCCCAGAATTTCCCAACCAGCCGAATGCTTTCAGAAATGGCAATCAGAAGATGGCACCTAATGGTTCTAGAGTGAACCACGTCAATGCGGAAACTGCGCAACAGGCACCAGAAGTTATGCTGGGTACGTTCAGCGTCAACTCTATCCCCGCTACCATTCTCTTTGATTCTGGAGCCTCGCATTCATTTATTTCCCAAGCTTTTGTTAGGAATCATAGCATACCCTTAGTTGCTATGAAGCATACCATGATAGTGAATTCACCGGGTGGTACTATACCAGCTTCATACTGTTGTCCCTCTGCTAACATAGCTTTAAGGGGGGTAGATTTCCCTGCTCAACCTGTTGTGCTAAGGACAGCTAGCATTGATGTGATTTTGGGAATGGATTGGATGAAACAACACAGTGCATTAATTCAATGTCAAGAGAAGGTAGTTGTGCTGACCACCCCTAAAGGGGACAGAATGAGTGTCGAAGTGGCAGTGCAAGCACCACCAATAGCAACCATGAACCAACTAAACAATGAAGCCAATCAGCCAGAACGTGTTGTGGATGATTTCCCGGATGTATTCCCTGATGACTTGCCAGGTATGCCACCCGATCGCGACATTGAGTTTATTATAGATTTATTACCTGGAACTGCACCCATAGCTAAGCGTCCATATAGAATGGGAGTTGATGAGTTAGAAGAACTTAAGAAGCAGTTAAAGGAGTTGCAGGACAAAGGCTTCATACACCCTAGTTCATCTCCTTGGGGTGCACCTGTGATTTTTGTTGACAAGAAGGATGGTACTCAACGGATGTGTGTGGACTATAGGTCTCTTAATGAGGTTACCATCAAAAATAAATACCCTTTGCCTAGGATTGATGACCTGTTTGATTAGTTAAGAGGTGCTTGTGTGTTCTCAAAGATTGATCTTCGTTCGGGATATCATCAATTGAAAATCAGACGTTCGGACATACCAAAGACAGCTTTCACCATGAGGTATGGGTTGTATGAGTACACAGTCATGTCATTTGGGTTGACCAATGCACCTGCCTATTTCATGTATTTGATGAATGAAGTGTTCATAGAGTATCTTGACAAGTTCGTAGTGGTGTTCATTGACGACATACTTGTATTCTCTAAGAATGAAGAGGAACATGCCGAACATCTGAGATTGGTTCTACAAAAGCTTAGAGGACACAAGTTATATGCCAAGAGGAGCAAGTGTGAGTTTTGGTTGAGGGAAGTAGCGTTTTTGGGTCATGTTGTCTCCAATGGGGGAATAGCAGTGGACCCCAGCAAGGTAAAGGATGTGCTAAACTAGAAGCCACCAACCACTGTGTTTGAGATCCGTAGTTTCTTGGGATTGGCTGGGTATTATAGAAGGTTCATAGAAGGGTTTTCCAAGCTTGCCAAGCCCATGACTACCCTATTGGAGAAGAATGCTGAGTTCATATGGTCTGAGAAGTGCCAGACTAACTTTGAGGAATTAAAGAAGAAGTTGACTACGGCACCTGTACTGATTTTGCCCGACTTGAGTAAGAGTTTCTCCATCTATTGTGACGCGTCTCGTCAAGGACTCGGATGTGTTCTTATGCAAGAAGGATGAGTTGTTGCCTATGCTTCTAGGCAATTGAAGAAACATGAGTTGAACTATCCTACTCATGACTTGGAATTAGCAGCAGTTGTCCATGCCTTGAAGATTTGGAGACACTATCTAATTGGCCACAAGAGTGACATTTACACGGATCACAAGAGTTTGAAGTATATCTTCACCCAATCTGATCTGAATCTGAGGCAACGACGATGGTTGGAACTAATTAAGGATTATCATTTGGAAGTGCACTACCATCCTGGTAAGGCCAATGTAGTAGCTGATGCTCTTAGCAGAAAGAGTTATGCTAACAAGGTTCAGGTAATCCGAGAATCTGAAGAGTTGTGTGCAGAGTTTAAATTGTTGAACCTAGGCATTGTCACCAATGCAATGGGAATAGAAGTGACACCTACCTTGGAATAGGATATTCGTAAAGGTCAACAAGAAGATGAGAAACTTAGGGAGATTATTGCAAAAGTATCACTTGGGACAGCACCAGGATTTAGGATAGATGAAAATGGCACTCTATGGTTTGGAAAAAGGATATGTGTGCCAGAAGTAAAGACTATCCAAGAAACAATTCTGCGAGAGGCACATGAGTCAGCTTACTCTATACACCCCAGAAGTACCAAGATGTATTTGGACCTTAAAGAGAGATATTGGCGGTATGGATTAAAGCGAGATGTGGTAGAATATGTGGCATTGTGTGACACCTGTCAGAGGATTAAAGCAGAGCATCAAAGACCCGTAGGGTTATTACAACCAATGAAGATACCCGAATGGAAGTGGGAAGAAGTCGGTATGGATTTTATTGTTGGATTACCTCGCACTCAGAGAGGTTATGATTCAATATGGGTAATCGTGGATAGGCTTACAAAAGTCGCTCATTTCTTACCGGTTAAGACCACCTATAAGGGTGCAAGATTGGTAGAACTGTATATGGAAAGAATAGTAAGTCTGCATGGAGTCCCAAAGAAGATCATGTCTAATAGAGGTACATAGTTTACATCACAATTCTGGCAAAAGGTACACGATTCATTGGGAACTAAGTTGAATTTTAGCTCGGCCTATCACCCTCAAACTGACGGGCAAACTGAAAGGATCAACCAGATTCTAGAAGATATGCTGAGAGCTTGTGCATTGCAGTATGGTGATAGTTGGGATAAGAGTTTGTCATATGCTGAGTTCTCATACAACAATAGTTACCAGAAGAGTCTTAAGATGCCACCATTCGAGGCCCTGTATGGACAGAAATGCCGAACTCCACTGTTTTGGAATCAAGTAGGGGAGACCCAGGTGTTTGGACCTGATGTTCTTAGAAATGCTGAGAAGCAGGTGAGAAAGATCAGAGAAAACTTGAGAGTGGCACAGTCTCGACAGAAGAGCTATGCTGACACTAGAAGAAGGGAATTGACCTTCGAAGTAGGGGATTATGTGTATTTGAAAGTATCCCCAATGAAAGGTGTGAAAAGGTTCAATATGAAAGGAAAGTTATCACCTAGGTACATTGGTCCTTTTAAGATTCTCGAGAGACGTGGAGAAGTGGCTTATCAACTAGAACTGCCTAAAAATTTATCTGGTGTGCATGATGTGTTCCATGTGTCACAGTTAAAGAAGTGTCTGCGTGTACCAGAAGAACAAATACCACTAGATGAAATAGTTGTTAAGGAAGACCTGACATATAATGAGTACCCCGTAAAAATCTTGGAAACAGCAGAAAGGGTTACAAGAAGTTGGACAATCAAGATGTGTAAGGTACAGTGGAATAGGCACAGTGAGGAAGAGGCCACTTGAGAAAAAGAAGAGGAACTGAGAAAGGCATATCCAAAGTTGTTTGAGTAAGCATCATCCAATCTCGAGGACGAGATTATCTTTAAGGGGGGAAGAATTGTAACACCCAAAATTTTTGCATCTTTTAAAATAGAAGAAATGGATTTAATTATATATTTGTGTGAGCATTTAATTTAGGGAGATAATAAATTTTATGAAATTAAAATCAAATATAAGGCTAGCTACATGTTGATGCATACATGCTGTTGCATATTTATTTATGAGTTGAGTGGTTTTTACAGAATTCAAAAATGAGTTCAAAATCTCTTGAAAATGAATTTACAAAATTTTTCATAAAAGAAAAAGGAAATCATTTAATTTTTTCTCATTCTTTGGTTTTGGCCCACTAGCCCAGCCAGCCGCGCGCCCCCTCTAGCTCCCGCAGGCCCAGGTGGGCGCTGTCCCTCCTTCTCCTTCAGCCCGGCCAAGTGGCCCGCACGCGCGCCGTTCGTCTTGGGCCGGCCCGCAGGCAGCGCGTGCTCTCGCCTCCCTCCATTGATGGGCGGGGCCAGCCTCCTCCATTGCTGACGCGTGGGCCCGACACCCCATCGTCTCCTACCTCCCGCCGCAACTAGAGGAGCTTTCCTCTTTTGCCACCGCGGCCGAGAATCGAGCAATTGCTTGTTTCTTTCCTTTTGGACGCGATTTCCATCGCCTATAAAGCCAGTCGCGCCCCCCCTAAGCTCTTCTTCCACCGCGCTCCACAGAAATCGAGCTCGCACAACCCTAGAACCCTAGCTCGTCGGTCGAGCTCGGGTTTCTCCTCCCCGATGACCCACCGTCGGATTTCGCATGTTGCCGAGCTCAGCTGCACGGTAGGAACCTTCCCCGCGCCATCTTTTTCCTTTGTTTGGCTCTCGAGAGACTCATGAATCATTGCCAAACTTCACTGGGAGGAGCCGTCCGCCATCTCTCGCCGCAAGCTACCCTTGGTCAACTCCCGACTTCGTTTTCCTCTCGGTGAGAACCGCCTTGACCTCCTCTTTCATTTCGTGCAAGTCTGGTGTCAAATGGTGGCCTCTAAGGCCATTTTCGCTTACACCGGCGAGCTCGGTCGCCACCGGTAATGGCACGCCACCACGCGGCCTTCTTCTCCGGCCGGTGCGCCGCCCCCGTCCCCCTCTTTTAAATCGGGACCGTTCAGATTCGATCCGACGGTCCAGATTGATGGATACCCCTTCGGGGGTAATTTTCTTAAAAGAACCCCCGGGTTTTTTATTGAATCAAACCCGCACTCCAAAGCGTAACTCCCAAATACGTTTTCTTCTTTTGAAAACGTAGTTCATCTCGGTAACCTCAAGAATATGTTTTCATTTATTTACAAGTTTGCCACTGATTTTGTTTTAGTCATAAAATGCTCATTTTAACTCCGTTTTGACCCATTCAAATTCCGTTAGGTTCGTATTCACGAGCTCTACATGTTAGTACTGTTGTACAGTAGATTTGTAATATTTAAATTTTGGATTTGTATTATAGTAATTATTTATCTATAGGAAATCTTAGTAAATTCATAACTTTCGCGTTTCAACTCCGTTTTTCGTGATCTTTATATCTGTGTGATCGTGGCAATGTGTAGAATAGTGTTATAAACCTTTTAGATTGTTTTATCTCTATTGATGTACTGTTCTAATCTAGTCTTGTTTTCCTTACATGGATGTTCTTGGAATGCGTGTTGTTGTTTGTGGTTCGAGTAGACCGTAATTGCTACACGGGTGACGATATCTTCTACCGTGATAATCTAGACCAGCAGGAGTTCTACGACCAAGGCAAGTATAATATGGGATATTCCTTGTTGTCCTATTCATTATCTAATTAGTCATTTACATGTGTCAATTTGCTCAACATAAGGATATCCTAGTTTTTGATTATCTTGTACCTTGTTACCAATGGGTTACACCTGCATATGAGTAGTTGCTAGTGCTCCACTTACGTACTATGCATATGGACAATGACTAATGATTATATGCAATACTTGGTAAAACTTGATTTTGAGAAACATGGACTTAGGGTGAGAGAGCTTGTGTATTCACGATGCTCTTGGCCCTCTATAAGGACTCATTCATTGGCAAAAGCTGGGACCTACAGTACAACTGTGAGGGTCATATGGCTCTAGCTTTAGTCAAGTATGAAGACCTTTTCTAGCATGTTAGAGGTTACCCGAAAGGGCGCAAAAGGGGTCTGCCGACTTGGGTATAGTTTGGCTCCTGTCCCTATGTGTATAGGCTGCGTGTCAATGTGCCATTTGGGAAGGGGGACCTATATCTGTTTGCCACCGAAACCTAGCGGCCCTAACATGTTAGACAAACTTTTGAAAGGCTCCATAGTGTACCCTGCCCGCTCACCTTGGAAGTGTTAGGGGGTCGACGGACCCCGGGCATATGGGAATCATGACTCATAGTGAAAGTGTACACCTCTGCGCAGAGTTTAACAAACTGTTATAACAGTCGTGCCCATGGTTACGGGTGGCCCGGAAAACTGATGGAATAATTGAATTTTTGTGGATGATGATAATAATAATGATTAATGATGATGTTTTACTTATTCATGAGACTATTGTGGTTACCTGGGGCTTAAGCATAACCATAACTTAATTAATATTAGGATGATATATATTTAAAAGCTAACTGCAATACAACCAGTGTCAACCTTCTGAGCCTCATGAACCCCATATTATCTTGTTAAGTACGAGATGTACTTATGCTTGTTTATTTTTCATTATTGGATAAAAATCCCGGATGGATACAGATGGCAATGACTACGACAATTACTTTGAGGACAACTAGGTTGTTGTCAACCAGTCGACCAGATCCTGTGGTGATGAAGACGCCCTTGGAGTGTTTAGTTTATTTTATTAGATCTCCAGACTTTGAGATGTTTTTATTTATGTATTGAACTATGGTCCGTTATTGTAATAAGGCACTGAGTATGATACTTCTCCTTTACAATTTGTTCTATATGTTCTTTACATATGGTTTGCATCCAAATTTTGTGTTTACAAAATATGGGCGTGACAAGTAGCTAGAGTGCTCTGAGTGAATATATTATCTTATTATTATGATGACTGATCATTACTTATCATATATATCTTTATCATATGACTTATCCCTGTTATGAGTAGAGTGTATGATATTGGTTTTATCTCTCATTCATCATATATATAGGAAGTTATCAATACTATAGATTTCCTATTTAGCTAGACCTTCCCAGTGGTATAAATATAAATCGACAACCTGGTAATACTCTAGGTAAAATGCTATAATGGTATAATTATCTATCTGCTTGCAGGACCAGTTTTATTCATATATTCATTCTTATTATTTCTGCCTAGTCACATAAAATGATATATTCCTTTATATAGTACCAATATATATTTCTAGCTATATAACTAGGGATGATAACTTAGTTCAAGCTTAGGAGTTTAGGTATGTGATAGGTGACTAGTGTGCTAAAGACATGTTAATCATTACCATGCATTTACTAGTGTTGTTAGTTTAGTAATAATAGTAGTAAATGTCAACAAGCATTTTTTGCACCGTTGCTGGGAAAGGTATTTAAACTTAGGAAGTATTGATAACTTATACATATATGTAATGAATAAGATTGATTGGCCAATTGACCTCTAACTCAAACAGGCTTACCCTTATTTTATCTACTTGTGTATCTTATGTGGGGTAATATATAGGCTTTGACCTTCCAGAAGAGTACATGAGCAATCCTAAAGCAATCCTAAGAAAGACTAGAGCAAGACTCAAGAAGACTCCAGTAGTAAAAACTTCAGGAGATAGTCAAGCAAAGAGAAGCATAGCATCGGAATTTGAAGCTATGGCCGACAAGACTCTCCGTGAATTCTCTACCCCAACAACTACCAACATTCATATGGGACTAGTGGTTAACGTTGGAGAGAATAGATTTGAGCTCAAACCTGCGCTCATTACCATGGTGCAAGCTAGCCAATTCTGTGAAAAGGCTCATGAAGATGCAAGTGCACACTAACAACACTTTTTTTAGAGAGCTGTAGCACCTTCACACTCAAGGGAGTATCCAGAGATGCTACTCTACTCCGTCTTTTCCCATTTTCACTATTGGAGAAAGCAAAATAGTGGTTCTATACCAACAAAGATAAGAATACTATATGGGACAAATGTTCAACTACTTTCCTAGACAAGTTCTTTCCTACAGGCAAGACCAATGCTCTGCGTGGAAAGATTTCAAGCTTTCATCAACACCATGATTAATCAATTCCTGAGGCATGGGAGCATTTTCAAGATTATATATCAGAGTGTCCTCACCCCGGAATGAAAAAGTGGTTACTTTTGCAAACCTTCTATCATGGACTCGTCACTAGTACCCATGAGTCAGTAGATGCTGCAGCTGGAGGTGTTTTCCTATCACTCAGACTTGATGAGGCTACAGCACTCATTGAGAAGATGGCCTCAAACTAGAGCTGGAATGAAGAACGTGTTCAACCTCGCAAGAGAGGAGGAGGCATGCATCAACTCAAGGAAGCTGATATGATGTCTGCAAAGTTAGACCTAATAATGAAGAAGCTTGAAGAACGAGACATCGAGAAGAAGGAAGTCATGCACACCAATGACTCTCGCATAACTTGTGAAGAATGTGGAGGCGTTGGGCATTCAGGAAACAACTGTTCGACAATTCAAGAAGATGTGAACTACATCAACAACAACAACAATTATCCTCCTCAACCAAATCAAGGATGGAATCAGCAAAATCAAGAATGGAATCAGCAACAACAAAGGCCAAACTACTAATGTAACTTCCAAGGTAACTTTCAAGGTAATAATTTCAGTAACAATCAGCCATCCTTGAGAGATTTAGTTGCTGGTAAGTCTAGATTATTGGATCAAATAAGTAAAAAGGTAGCCTCTAATGACAAAGCTCTAGAAAATATAAATGCTAGAATGGATACCTTTGCTTCTGCTATTGAGAACCAACATAGCTTTAATAAAATGCTAGAATCACAATTAGCTTAGCTGGCAGCTGCTATTCCTCCACTAGAGAAAGGTAAGATTTTGAGCCAGCCGTAAGATTTAGAAACTACAAATCTTGTCGATATTCATAATACAACCAACTACTACACTCAGCCAGCAGATGTGAAGTGGATTGACTATTCACTTCCCGATAAGAAAGGTGATCTAGAGAGACCTGTCATTCCTATCTCCATAGGATGTCATGTCTTTCCAGAAGCTATCTGCGACTTTCGCGCAAGTGTCAACATCATGCCTAAGGTAATTTATGAAAAGATTCTAGGAGATCCTTTGTTGTATACAAATATGCGTTTGCAGCTTACAGATCAGTCCATCTGCTACCCTAAGGGAGTCCTGAAAGAAGCAGCAATTTGAGTGGGATAATCATATGTTCCAGTTGATTTCATAGTTGTGGATACAGGAGGAGATGAAAGAGTACCAATTATTTTGGGACGACCATTCCTATACACAGCCAAAGCCATCATCTATGCAGAGCATGCCAAGATTGTCTTTTCCATGAAAGATAAGAAAGAGAAGTTTTCATTCAAGGAACGCATCTTGCACTCTCCTGCTCTACCATAGAAAGCATTCATGCCTAAGAAGCCAGTAGCACTAGTCCCTAAGAAGAAGAATTTTAGAAATTAGAGAAAGACCAAGCTCAGCAAGATTCTAGAAGAGATTGTCAAGATGATCAACACCATCAGAATAGAATACGACCACTTGCTCACTCCACCATTCCTAGTGAAGAAGGATGATCTAGGTGTACCTACCATTGAATGCACCATCAATCAGAAAATCTTCCACAAAACTTTCTATGATATGGGATCGGATGTCAACATAATGTCAAAGGTAACATATGAATATTTATTTGGTAATGAACTGTTATACTCGACCTACATGCAGCTGCAAATGGCGGACCAGTCGATTCGATTCCCGGAGGGCATAGCAAGAGACGTTATGGTGAAAATCCAAGATCACTTCGTCCCCGCCGACTTAATGGTCCTCGACATGGGAGACGAGGAAGAAGATACACCCATCATACTAGGAAGACCGTTCCTCAACACCATTGATGCTATCATTTATATCAGATCTGGACAAATCCACTTTCAATTCCTAGACGAAAAGGTATGTTGTCACTTTAATAGTTATACTAATCATGAGCAGCCTAAGAAGCCAACCAACCTTTGAAGGATGGATGGGCCGACTACCTAGGAGAAGTGTCAAGATACGAGGATCGCTACGGTGACCAAGATGACAAAGTTGAGAAGAATGAAGCAGAGAGTCAAGGAACCTTTTCTAGAACGAGTGGGACAAAGATGTCAATGAGATTGAACTGTCTGCAAAAGAAGAAGCTAAACTACTCAAGTCGAAGACTCAGATCATGATGATATGGAAGGAGAAGAAGAAGGCTACATCGTGAACACAAAAGGAGCAGACTTCTGAACCGCTATTGGGATCAGATGATGCACCTGACAAGTACTTACTCCTACCGAGTCCTGTCTGAAAGACATTAAACTTTGTACCCTCGCCATAAGGTAATAATGGTAGTTATCTAAATTTACTTTTCAGCATTATGATAGTATATTTATCCTCCTTATATACATCTGCATTAAAAAAATAATAAAATATACTTTATAGTTTGCCATTATTGCATAGTGAAAAGAAAATAAAAATGATTATTGTTTTTATTAGTGCATCATAAAATTACTAAGCCCCATGTAAGTAAATTTATAGTAACTCCGTAGGAATATTTACTGTGGTGGCATAAAAAAATAAAATATCATTTATCTTTAATTACTTGCATTATAAAACAGAAAATCTTAAAAAAGAAATCGAAGAGACATCCTGATAGAAAATTTATATCAGCTCATAAGAATAATCAATTGCTCATTTGGCTGACCGCTAACCCCCGTGTCAAAATTCAAGCCTCGAGTTTTTTATGTTCTTGTTGGAGTTTAAATTTTGCAGGATATTGCTGTGACCAGAAGTGAGTCTGCTCAGCGGTGCCATCCCGGACTGCTGCTGACAAGCTTACTTTAAAGATCACTCAACAATTGACCAAAGCAAACATCAAGCTTGGGGAGGAGCATCCCCCGTATATTTAGCTAAGTATCCCTATCTTTTTACAGCTTTACTATTTTTGAGTCTATTAGTGAAAAAGAAGTAAAAATATGCATAAACACTAAACCAAATAAAGAGTCTTGTCCTAGTTATTATATTAAGGTGTGATCATGGAAAACCAAATAAAAGTTTGTTATAATTCTATCTAGTTTGTTAGAAGTCAAATAAAATGATGAATAGTTGCTCTGTCGTAATTTCTTTCAAATACCTAGTTTTTAGCCTTGAATTCTCCTGAGTTTTGGATAGTACTGTTTTAATATAAGAATTCACTTTGAACCTAAAACTTATGGGTAGCATATGCTTGAGCTAAGTCTAGGTAATTGAGAGATATGATATGAGAGAGTCTGAGCTACTATTTATTTTGTTCCTAGCGATACTAAGTTCTGGAGATTTATCTTTTGAAAACTTAAAATCTTAAATGATGAGCTCTTGTAAGACAAAACTTAAATTCCTATCAAAGCCAAATATGATACATCTAGATTAGGAAAACATTTGCTCATTTATGCTACTTGCTTTGTATTGAGTTTAGTCAAGCTTTGTTGTATACCTTATGAGAGTTTTGTTATACTTTTAAAATCAAGATCACGTACACTCCACCTTTGTATATGCACTATTCCTACACTAGGAGTGGCCACAAGTGTTTTTCCATTTTCTACCTAGATCCACCTTAAATGTTTTCTCCTACACCAGGAGAGAACACCCAAAAATAAACCTATAGGATAGCCCCAAAATAAATGCTCCAAAGATCTTATTGTTATTCTCTCCAATATTTTGTATTCAAAAATATTCATGTGGCTATGCAAAAGAAAAAGTATTAAAAAAAATGGACAAGTGTCCAAGTGAAAAAAGAATAAAAAAATAATAATAAAGATAGCCCATATTTTCTTGCAAAGTTCTTAAGTTCCAAAAGAGAGATAAATTCTTCAAGGAGCAAAAGTAGAAATTAGGATTAGCCACCATATAAACACCTATCCACCATATTTCGTACACATACACATCTTGATTTGATTATATGACTTTACTCTCTTTGGATCAATTGTTTGACTTTACAATATATGAACTGCAAGTATGCTCTTTCTTGTTATTGCCACTCCTATGAGCTCCACTATAAGCCTTAGTTGTAGGAAGAGAAGGCATAACATTATTGTTACCTTGGTGAGGATCCACAAATACCACATATATTGAGAGATTTGAGAGTGTCATACAATTAAAGCTCTGAGTTTTATTTCTAAAAACTTGCAAAACTCCGGAATAATAGTTGGACAAAACTTGCAAAGCTCTGTCTTTCAATTGCTCAAGACCCAAGTGAAAGTTAGAAAGCTCCATAGTTAAAGGTAATATGAGTGAGTTTGAAAGTTAGAGCAGTTTTGTCTAATCTGGAGGAGAATTTTTATTTGAAAGCATGTGTACTTTTGAGGAGTGAAAGCATTGTAGCAACTCCTGATCCAAGTTTAACTAAATATGCTTTGCTAAGGGACTAGCAAAGGGTAAGCTTGGGGGAGCTTGTTGACGGTGGATAGCGTCAACGTTTTATAGCGCAATAAACATGAGAAATGATCAATAAACATGAAAACAGAGAAGTCTAGGGTTTTATTTGACAAATTCCATGAGTTTTGGTGAATTATTATTTTTCAGGGATTATTCTAGAAAAGCTGACAAGAGGGACCTAATTATCAAATGGATTATCAGAATTGCACCGCGAAAGATACGCTAGAAGAATCTAGAAGACATGAGAAGGCAGTAGGCGAAAGCGGGACTCCAGAAGCTTCTAGAGGAGGTCGGGCGGCACCAGGCCCCTAGGCTGACCAGCCCCTGGTTGTGGGCCCCACCTGTCATCTTCTACGAGCCTCCTCCACCGACCTTGAGGATCAATCTTAGCCCTACGTCAAGTCAGTTTGATCTAAGGGTTCACGTGTATCCCACCAGACTATATATATGGAGCCTGACCCCCTTGGAGCCATCAAGTCATTTAGAGATCAAGTCATCCAGAGCCAGAAACCCTAGTTCCTTAGAGTTCCTCTAGTTTATAGCGATAGCCTAGTTAGACTAGATCTAGAGGGAGTCAAGTTGGTCAACCTAGCTTGGATTCCCGACGTTGTCAAGAGCATGGAGATTGACTATTCTTGTGCTCTCCTCTCTCATTGTATTATTCATCATTGTGTGTTTATTACAGTGTTATGGCAACGTTAATCTTCATCTTGTTTATGTTCTTGATTGCAATGTTCATTGTTTACTTTGATTATATGTCTTGCATAGTTACTTTATTATTATTGAGTTCATGCATATGCTCATATAGCATTTATCCTAAGGTACCTAGGGTAGATGATTTGCATTACGTAGGCGGGGTGCTTAGATATATTGCATATCTGCAAGTGCTCCCTGATGTTCTAGGACATGTAGTAGATCGCGAAGGTGACTATTATAGCTTTGTTGAGTCCTCTGTAGTCCGTCCCCTATGCATAAGTTATGTAGAGCGCGGTCGCTTCAGAGGTGACGATTGTGTCTTAAAAGCCTCTTTAGTTGATGCTCTTTATGTGTGGATAATGACATAGTAGTAATATTAACAATGATTATTAGATGTAGTTGTACTAATTAGAGTATTCATTGAATTGTGATTAAAGAACTATATTAGGAATTATCTCTCTAATATTCAGGTCTTACGACGTTTTTTAGTAGTTAGAGTGCTCTGAGTGAATCTATTATCTTGTTATTATGATGACTGATCATTACTTATCATATATATCTTTATCATATGACTTATCCCTGTTATGAGTAGAGTGTATGATTTTGGTTTTATCTCTCATTCATCATATATATAGGAAGTTATCAATACTATAGATTTCCTATTTAGCTAGACCTTCCAAGTGGTATAAATATAAATCGACAACCTAGTAATACTATAGGTAAAATGCTATCATGGTATAATTATCTATCCGCTTATAGAACCAGTTTTATTTATATATTTATTCTTATTATTTCTACCTAGTCACATAAAATAATAGATTCCATTATACAGTACCAATATACATTTTTAGCTATATAAATAGGGATGACAACTTAGTTCAAGCTTAGAAGTGTAGGTATGTGATAGGTGACTAGTGTGCTAAAGACATGTTAATCATTACCATGCATTTACTAGTGTTGTTAGTTGTTGACGGTCGTTAACGTCAACAATATATAGTAAAATAAACATGAGAGAATGGTCAAAATACAAGAAAACATAGAAGACTAGGGTGTTATCTGATGAATTCCACGAGCTTTGTTGAATTTTAATGTTTGCAGGAAGTTATGCAGAAAAATGGAGAGAGATACCTAATTATTAAAAGAATTTTTAGAATTTCACCGCAAGATAAATACTAGTATATTATAAAAGACCCCAGAAGACACCAGAATGAAGCGGAGGCCAAGTGCCTGCCAGGTGGGGCTGGCCGCCCGGCCACCCCCTTCTCCCCCTTCCACGAGCTTCTGAAGTATTCTTCTACCGACCTTGAGGATCAATCCTAGTCCTACGTGTAATTAGTTTTAATGTTCAGATACTAATCATAAAACTAATTACAGAAGCCGTGACTAATTCGCGAGACGAATCTATTAAGACCTTGAGGATCAATCCTAACCCTACGTGTAATTAGTTTTAATGTTCGGATACTAATCATAAAACTAATTACAGAAGCCGTGACTAATTCGCGAGACGAATCTATTAAGACTAATTAATCTATCATTAGCACATGTTTATTGTAGCACCACATTGTTAAATCATGGACTAATTAGACTTAATAGATTTATATCGTAAATTAGTCTCACACTGTACAATTAGTTTTTGTAATTAGTCTATATTTAATATTCTAACTAGGTAATTGCCCGTGCGTTGTAACGGGATTGCTTCGCTATTCTTGCGCCTACTACGAGTGCAAGGCATGCTATGGGTCTACCAGTATGTTGGTGTCATTGGGGCAACATTGTCATTAGTATTGTTTGTATGTCAACTCAGAGCTATGTGCTACCCGTGCACTTGCTCGCTAAAGACATCATGCTGCATTTATATTTGTAGATTATTAAAGGCATCCTTTTAATAGAGCTAAGCTATACTGTACAAAATAAGTTGTCAGATAATAGGAACCATCTAGAAATAGAAACGTAACATACCCATATACTTTGAAGAACTGTCAACTAAGAATTGAAAACATTAAGAAAGCGATGTGTTTTCCTATCCATAGGAAATTTAAGCTCCTGACAGCTATAATTTCAAATTAAAATAGTGTTTGGGTACAACTAACTTTGCACATATGCTATCCTCCCATAAATAGAGTACACGGAGAGTATGTCATCCTATTTTGAGGTCCCTTATGTCTATTTTATAGTTTACATTCTCTATACAAATAATTGAAACATAACCGAGGGGACACCAACATACTAGTAGTCGAAAACACACCCAATTTGCTATCTTATCATTGGAAATTTAGAAACAAAGTCTATCTATGAGTTGACATAACAGAGGTTGAAATAATTTGTATACGGAAGAAAAAAGTAAAGAATCAATTGCAGGACAGAAGATGAACAACAGGACAACTCATCGAAAGTGTTTTTGTTTTCTCAAATACGAATGATGGCTGCATACATGACTAAATATAAGGTTTGGCTCCAAACCCGCGAAAGCCATGGCATGTGCTAAAAGGAGGATGCCAAAAAAATTATAGAGTGTTCCTATTGATAGTTAGTTTGGATTGTTATGTGTGAATAATAAGATGTGCATATAAAGAGGACCGAATAAACGTGAACAATACAAATCTTATAGGCTGGACATTCTGTAGGAAAATGAAAAGCATGATGTTAGTGCTTCTTGCCTTTTCTACCTGCAAGCATAAAGGCACAAAAGTTATATTATATAGCCAGAGCATCATGTAGGACAGTGATCTGTCAATAATGTTTTAGCAATTTCATTGAATAGATGACATAATAAAAATAACGACAAACACATGGAACTAACTAAATAACTTTCCAATATTTTCATTTTCTTGAACATGTAATCCAATAAAAGCTAAATGTACATTATCATAGCTAAATTGGGAGGGAGAAATCATATTACTGAATACTAAGAAATCCATGCCAGACGTAGACGTACTTGGGCCCATATCCTCCTTCGCAGTGCGCACCACCGTCTTGATGCTGGTGGCCAGGTCGTCCATCTTCCAGAACTTGTTGTTCTACTTGATGCCGGTGAGCAACGAGACGGGAGGGGCGGCTTGTCCTCTTCGGCAGATTCGTCGATGGAGAACTTGTCGGTGCCTACGGACTGCCAGCCCTCGTCGATGATGATGAACTTGGGGATGAGGCTGCATGCTACAGAGCCCGGCCTGGAGCCCTCGACGCCCTCCTGGGTGATGTCCTGGTAGAAGGCGTCCCAACTCCCAAGTGCACCAACCGAACTACCGAAGTAGTCCACAATGCCCCAGAGCATCTTCTCGTCGTGGATCCAGAATGTCTCAACCGCAGACTTGGCGGCAGTGACAACAACGCCGGACCTCGCGGCGCCCACGAATCGCGCGCGCTCGAAGGACGGTGCTCGCATGTCGGCGTCACCGCTCTCGTCGCAGAGCTCTAGCGTGTCGCTAGCGCCGCCATAGAGGCTAGCCCAAAAGGCCGAAACACGCCCTCTACGAGTGGGAGGAAACACGACGTACGCTGCGTCCTCGTCGCCGATGCCCTTGGATTCGACGAGCAAGAACTGGGTCTCATGCAGGATGTCGCTGCCTTTCTCCCCCATCCGTTGTGCCATCCACCACAAGCTTGAACCAGACATGTCATGATCTGCACGCCTCTGCCAAATCACAAGGAATCAACACCAATTGGCAACACGAACAATTGGGTGGGGAAAAATTAACACTTCTTCCGCTCTTATTCTCTGATTGAAGATCGTATACCTCAACCCTCAGGTCGCCGAGGGAGACAACGTGCCGTGAGCCTGTGATCTTGATCTCTTGGTTTCTTTGTTGCGACATTGCGGCCGCTGATCCCGCACTGCCTGCCACGCTGTCCATCGTAGCCCCGACGCAGCCCTTGGGAGGCCTCCGATGAAGGAGTCACAGTCCTCCGCCGAGTACTTCGTCTTGGCATGCGCACATGCTCTGATGCTCACAATCACCAGGTCAGAATCTTCGATATCGGCTTCTCGATCGTGTTGGGCTGCCCGGCGGCCACAATCAGAGATGCGTACGTGTTGGATGTGATTAGTTTCCAAACTTCAGGTAATTGTCGTGCGGTGAAGCACGCGCGCTATGATTGTCACGCGAGTGAGGGAGATAGAGGCATATAGCGCGAGACCTGGTCCACGCATGGGCGAGCCACGGAAGTGCTGGGCGGGTCCTGGGAGCGAGAGCGCGTGCGGAAGTGCTGGCGGGCTTGGGAGCGAGGGACACCAAATCGCCTATGCACGGAATAGTTTAAGATGTTTTAGTCGTTGAGACAGAGAATTAGCGAAAAAAAAAGTGTAAATCATCCGACATTCCGACGTGACATGCACCGAAGGCAAACCGAACACCCAAGTAAAAAAAAAAAACGGGACGTTCACGCCTGGTTCTCCACACGCCCTCTTCTGCTCGATCCTCCACCGTGTTCTCCCGGCGACGCCGCCGCCATGTCTTCCCAGTCTTCTGGAGGAGGTCCGGCGATCCATCATCCCCGCCCCAATTACTACCCGTACACCTTTCAGCATGACCCTCCTCCTCTCCACTCCAATTCCCGCCGTCGCCGCCGCGACGATGACGACCCCTATCAACCCTATCTGCCTCTGCCCCACGCGCACCCCTACGGAGCCACCGCCGTCGTCACCGGCACCGTTCCCTGCCATGTCCCCCGGAATCCACTCGTGCTCTCACACCTCCAAGAGTGCCTCTTTCCGCCTCTCCCTCAACCTCACCCGGCCGCGGGTCCACCACCGACGAAGCGGGTCCGCCGCGCGCCAGATACTCGGTGGGATCCGCCGCCGCCAACGCTGCAGCCGGCACTTGTCCCGGTGGCGCCAGAGAGGCCTCGGGATGTAGGAGCTTCCGCCGGGGCGTTGCTTTCGCGGGACGAGATCGAGAGGCGGTCTCCATCAAGGAGGGACGGGATCGATTCCGCGCTTGAGGCCAGGCTGCGTGCGTCCTACTGCGCATACCTGCGCTGCCTCGGCATCCGGCTCGGGCTGTAAGTTCTCTATCTTTTAATTGGTTTTGGTGATTTTCGGGCTGTAAGTTCTCTGTACCGTTTAATCGATTTTGGTGATTTGTTTATTGAACTGTTTTCTTGCCAATCTTGTTGCTTATGTTTGGTGCAGGCCGCAGACAACAATTGCGACGGCTGTGGTGTTCTGCCATCGGTTCTTCTTCCACAGATCTCACGCCTACCATGATAGATTTGTTAGTTGTCTAGTCTTCTACAAGAATTTGCTAGCTGTGCAACTTAATAATTCTGTTAGGTGGCCATCAGATCAATTTATTTCAACTCAGATGAATAAGTTGAAACTGTATCTAGATACCATCAAAAGCACATTCATTTATTTATTTAAATTTGCAACTTAGTGGCTTGAAGGTGTAGATTGGAAGACCCCAAAATTTGTTCTTTTTTAATATAGCTGCAACACTGTTTATTCTGAAATGTCTAGCGCACCCCACCACATGATGACATAATCTGAGTATACTCAACTTCATATAGCCTTGTTGGATATATTTTCTTGCTCATGGTGCTAAGCCAGCACTGTTTCATGTTCATGTGGATCTTATAACTTGGCACATGAAGGCTTTTGTAGCGTATGCCTTTCTGGCTAATGTCCCATACATTATTTACTGTTCTCTTAAAGATACTGTTGTCGAATGTGCATTTGATTTGATTTGACTTGCTCTTCATTATAACCATAATATAAAGTATATGTGCAATGTTGATTTCTGCTGTTATACGCTTATCTGCTTATTATGTTGAGTCTGATTTTGTTGTTTTCATGATGACCAAAGTTTCTTTAAACTTCGCAGTTGGTTGCGACCACAGCCTTGTTCCTGGCAGCAAAGTCAGAAGAAACAGCATGCCTTTTGAATACTGTTCTTAGGGCTTCATGTGAGATTTCTCAAAATCAAGAATTCAATCTGCTTCCTTACATGCTACGTGGTGTAAGTATACTTTATTGACGTACTTCAGTGTTGTGTTTTAGTGTGTTCTTTTGTTCTAAACTAAACAGTCAAGAGCTATATAACTGCCATTTGCTAATAGTTTGCATCTTTCTCTTTCTTCAGCAGGACTGGTTTGAACAGTACAGAGAGAGTGTAATACAGACAGAGCAAATGATACTTACAACACTTGATTTTGAACTTGAAGTAGCCCACCCATATGCTGCCCTATCCTCTGCTTTGGGCAAACTGGGTCTCTCCCATACTGTTCTATTTAATGTGGCTTGGAATCTGATCAATGAAGGGTAAGTATTTCTATTTCTTAATAATGCATTGGTTGATCATTACTTACTAACGTATTTCCTTTTCTTATAGTTATTATAGAAAACAGCCAAGTTATCTTATAAAACTTTCACTCTAGTTGACACCATGAGAATTTTGATACACATGAGCTTTGTCATATTGCAATCTCTGCTGTTTGGATAGCTTCTCTAAATACTGTACCTGGGCACTATACTTGGGTCTTTATATAACAATCTTTCAAATATTTAGATGGCACTGCACCATATGTGGTTCTTAGTGTTTTGTGGTCATCAATGCTGTTCCAGTCTGGCACAAAGACAAAAGAAAGGAACGTTCAGACAAAAAATTTGTGGATCTGTAGTTAGTTGGACTGGAAAGAAGTTATAATACACGGTTCATAGGATCACATTTTACCCACTAACCACATCTGAAGGACTGCATATTGGTTGTTCTTTCTGCACTCTGCACTTCCAGACTAGATTGTGGCCTGTGCAATGCTGGGTGACATTGGATTTGGTAATTGCTTATAGATTTTAAGGGTGGTTTGACTACAATGTGAGATCAAATTATTTTCAAGAATATAATATCCGCGTTGTTCACTCCACTTGTCACAGAATAAGTGCCTATGAATATCTTCAACTCTGGTTTGCTCAATTGCTATCGGTGCCAGCTTGCAGTGTTTTCTTGTTGGTGTTGGCGTGTACGAAAATATGTATGAAACTTCTTGCAAAACTCACTGAAGTTGTGTAATAGGTTTTCCGGATTTGGTCTTTGTGTATTCTTCATCAACACTTTTTAATTCGTTCTTCATCAACACTTTTTAATTCGTACAATAGTTTTGTCTATCCTGATGTACCTGTACCTTTCATGATTAATAAAAAGTATGTTTTCCACTGTATGGAGATTTATCCAACTGCAGCGAGAATATTAAATTATTAATTCCTATGCTCTACTTCCTCCGTCCCTAAATAACTGTTGTTTTTGGTTTCCGTGCCGTAAGTTTAGAAAATGCGTGTAACATTTGTATCTCCAAATAAATTTATTATTAAAATAGATTCAACGATCTATCTAATATTAATTTTATAGCATAAATATTAATATTTTTTATATATTTTTAGTCAAAGTCGTTTCTCGGGAAGCGAAAACGACAGTTATTTAGGGACGGAGGGAGTATGTTCCATTGTGATGTGAATCTCAGACTTGACAACAACAACAACAACAGTATAGCCTTTTGTCCCAAGCAAGTTGAACTAGGCTAGAGATTGTTAGAAATCTATTCTCTATTGATTGGGCTAACCCTAGAGGGGTAGCTATATAGTGTAGCATACATGGGCCTCATGGGCCTAGCCACATGGGCCACAGACATACTCCAACACCCCCCACAGTCTGAACTACCGACGCAGCGGAGTCAGACTGTACACCAGGAAAAGAAAGTACATACGAGCCCCCCACAGACGTAACTAGCCACTGGTGATGTTGAGGCTGGAGCGGAAGGCGGTGAAGGTGGACGACGGGAGGCCCTTGGTGAAGATGTCTGCGAACTGGGACGTCGTAGGGACATGTAGGACCCGCACCTCGCCGATGGCCACCCGATCACGGATGAAGTGAAGATCGATCTCCACATGCTTGGTCCACTGGTGCTGCACGGGGTTGGTGGAGAGGTAGACCGCACTGACGTTGTCGCAGTAGACAAGCGTGCTCTGGAGTAGAGGGTTATGGAGCTCGGCCAGGAGCTGGCGGAGCCATGAAACCTCGGCCACGCCATTGGCCACGGCGCGGTACTCCGCCTCGACACTGGAGCGGGAGGCCACCTGCTGACGCTTGGACGACCAGGACATCAGGTTGCCGCCCAAGAAAACAGCGTAGCCGGAGGTGGAACGCCGAGTGTCCGGACAGCCAGCCCAGTCAGCGTCAGTGTAGACAACCATCTCGGTGGAGGAGGACCGCCGGTGAAGGAGCAGGCCGTAGCCCACCGTGCCTCGGAGGTAGCGGAGGAGGCGCTTGAGGGCAGTGAGGTGGGGCTCCCGCGGATCATGCATATGAAGGCACAGCTGCTGAACCGCATACGTGATGTTCGGGCGAGTGAAGGTGAGGTACTGGAGAGCACCAGCAAGACTCCGGTACGCGGTGGGATCAGACACCGGGTTCCCCTCGGCCTCAGACAGCTTGCCCTGTGTGTCAACTGGAGTGGAACAGGGGTTGCAGTCAGTCATCCCGGCGCGCTCAAGGATGTCAAGAGTGTACTGCCGCTGGTGTAGGAGAAGGCCAGCAGGGTGAGGCGCAACAGTAACTCCAAGGAAGTGATGTAGCACACCCAAATCCTTCATCGCAAACTCCTGCTGGAGAGAGGTGATAATCCGGCGAAGGAGTAACTCACTGGAGGCGGTGAGGACAATGTCATCAACATATAGCAGTAGATACGCAGTCTCAGCTCCATGGTGGAAGATGAACAGTGACGTATCGGACTTGGCCTTCACAAACCCCAGTGAGCGCAGAAAGGCAGCAAAGCGATGGTTCCATGCCCTGGGAGCCTGCTTGAGGCCGTAGAGAGATCTGTTGAGCCGGCAGACCATGTCAGGACACGAGGAGTCCACAAACCCGGTCGGCTGACTGCAGTAAACTGTCTCAGTGAGAAGACCATGCAGGAAGGCATTCTTGACATCCAGCTGATGCACGGGCCAGGAGCGAGTGAGGGCGAGGGAGAGCACCGTGCGCACTGTAGCCGGCTTCACCACTGGACTGAAAGTCTCATCGTAGTCAACACCAGGCCGCTGAGTGAAACCCCTGAGAACCCAACGAGCCTTGTACCGCTCAAGAGTGCCGTCAGCCTGGCGCTTGTGTGTCCAGATCCACTTGCCGGTGACGACATTGGAGCCGGGTGGACGAGGCACCAGATCCCAGGTCCGGTTGGCGAGGAGAGCCGCGTACTCCTCTTCCATCGCGCGGCGCCAGTGAGGGTCCAACAAGGCCTCACGGACAGAAGAGGGTGCCGGAGAGGCCTGCGAGTCCACGGGCGTCGCTGCGAGAGCCGGTGGCGGCAAGGTCCCCGCCGCGTGGCGCGTCACCATAGGGTGAACATGACGCGGGTGTCGGTGAAGCAGCGGGGGGTGGTACACCGGCGTCGCGACACGGGCATCCGGGGACCGCGACGGCAGTGTCGGTGTCGCCGGCGGAGAAGCAGCAGTCGGGCACACCGGCGAAGGAGCCACCGGTGTAGACGTAGGCGGCGGCTCCGGTCGTGCACGTCGCTGGTAGACGAGCACCGGCTGGGCGAAGCGCGCAGGTGGTGCCGGAGTCGACGACTCGGACCCCACGTCCGGCGTAGGAACGGGGGCCGACCCGGAAGGCGCACGACGCTGGTAGACGAGCGTCGGCTGAGCGAAGCGCGCATGTGGTGCTAGGGGTGACGGCCCGGTGTAGGGTCGAGATGGCGGACTAGAGGGGGGGTGAATAGTCCTTTCTAAAACTTAAACACGTTGGCTAACCGAAACAAATGCGGAATTAAACTTAACGGTCTAGCCAAGACTACACCCCTCTATCTAAGTTCTCTAGCACCTTGCAAAGATCCTAATTAAGCAACTAAGGTGCTAAGCTTACCAAGAGCTCACCTAATCAATTCTAGAGCAAGGTCACACAAACCTATGCACTAGTACTTTGCAAGCAAGAGGGAGCTACTACACAATTCTAGTAAGCAAAGCGCACAAAGCCTAAGCTCACTAGCAATGCTCAATAACAAGGCTACACAAGCCAAATTAGAGAGCGCAAACTACTTAGCTACACAAACTAAGCAATGTGACTAACAAGGTTACACAAACCAAATTAGTCACGCAAAGGGAAGCTTCTAGCTACACAAGCAAGAAGACAACTAGCAAGCTACACAAGCAAACTAGTTAAGAGAGCAACTACACAAGCACAAGTATATATGAAAGTAAATACAAGCTTGTGTTGCACGAAGGCAAACCACCGAGAAGAGTAGACAATGTTGACACGGTGATTTTCTCCCGAGGTTCACTTGGATGCCACCAAGCTACGTCCCCGTTGTGTCGACCAACACTTAGATGGTTCCTCGGTGTGACCCTCAAGTCACTTGCCCCTCAAGGCACGCCCCGCAAGGCACCGCAAGACTCCACTCTCAAGTGAGGTAACTCAATGACACGCTCAACTAGAGTTGCTCTTCGCGATCCCCGCGGGGTGAGCACAATCCCCCTCACAAAGCTTCTCCGGAGCCTCGCACAATCTTCTTGCGAGCTTCGTCGGAGCCACAATCCACCAAGCCGTCTAGGAGGTGGCAACCTCCAAGAGTAACAAGCACTACCGGCTTGCAACACGAACACCTAGTGCCACTCGATGCAACCTCACGATGCAATCGCACTAGAATCGCTCTCTCACTCGATCCGATGAACACTATCAAGCATGAGTGAGTTAGAGGGCTCCCAAGCACTACCACACAAGCCACCAAGGCTAAAGTGTGCTCAGCTACCGGCCACAGCCGGCCACAAGGTCTATTTATAACCCCACGGTCAAATAGAGCCGTTACACACTTGTCCGTTTTTCCGCGGGAGCACCGGACGCGCCGGTGGTAACTCACCGGACGCGCTCAACCGCGTCCGGTGCCCCTCCGACGTCCGCGTGTCCACCGAATTCAAATTCGTCCGTTAGATCCACCAACGGTCACTGCGCGCCAACGGTCAAACGACCCACCGGACGCGCTGTTGCGAACCACCGGACGCGCCGGTGCGCACAGTCCCCGCGCCCGCGAAGCAACCACCGGACGCGCTGCTGCGAACCACCGGACGCGCCGGTGCGCACAGCACCCGCGCCCGCGAAGCAACCACCGGACGCGCTCCTCGCCACCACCGGACGCCACAGTACCCGCGTCCGGTGCGAGTCCAGTAAGCACCTTGGACCACCGGACGCGTCCGATGGTGTGTCACCGGACGCGCACCGCGTCCGACGTCCTTGTTTCCCTCAGGGCGCAAGACCGGACGCGCCGGTCCCGTGGGTCACCGGACGCGCCGGTGCCAAACCCTAGCTCGCGCGCCTGACGCCCGCGCTGCACTGACCGGACGCGCCGGTCCACCGTGACCGCGTCCGGTGCAGCGTCCGGTGCAGCGTCCGGTGCTGCGACCGGTCACCTCTGTGACCGCGTTCGCCTCCGTTTCTTTTCCGACTTCCGGCGCAATGGAAAATAGGCATTTCATTTCCCCGAAATCGCCTGAAACCCGCGCTCGCACGCTCGGCGGGAGGGAGAGAGGAACCCAAACCTCTCTATACCCGCAAACCACAGCGCGACCAACGCCACCTTTGCAAATGTGCCAACACCATCAAGTGTACATCTCCATGTGCTTGTGTGTTAGCTTTTTCTCAATCATTTTCAAAGGAGTTAGGCACTCAACTTGCCTCGCCACTCGATCCTAACACGTATGCACAGTTAGATCGCTCAAGTGGCACTAGATGACCGATATGCAAACAAGTTTGCCCCTCTTGATAGTACGGCCATCTATCCTAAACCCGGTCATAAACTTCTCTACACACCTATGACCGGTGAAATGGAAATGCCCTAGGTTATACCTTTGCCTTGCGCATTCCACTCCATCTCCTCTGACGTTGATGCAACATATCAACCAATCACCAAATGATATGATTCACTTCATATCATCATGTGACCGTATTGGTTCATCGATCTTGACCTCACTTGCTCTTCACCGTTGCATTGGTCCGTCGGCGCCAAGTCTTGCCCAAGCTTCACCATCGCATGGTCCTTCGCTTCGAAGCCTCAACTTGCCCTTCACCTTCACAACCGGTCCTTCGAGCCAAGACTCATCTTGATCTTCTCCATCTTGGTCACATGACTCCATGTCATGTCTCATATGCAATGAGCTCCTTCATGACACCATCACATGTGGACTAATCTCCTGTGTATCTCACATAACCACATATTAGTCCACCTAAGTTGTCACTCAATTACCAAAACCAACCAAGGACCTTTCAATCTCCCCCTTTTTGGTAATTGATGACAACTCTACAAAGATATGGAAATTATGCTTTTTCAAGCTAGCACTTCACACAAGTGTAAATTGCTAACTTGTTTTGGATTTAATGTTACTTATCCAACTTTTAAGCTCTATGTCAAGATTTGGATAAGCACCATAAAATCCGACTTGGTAGTGATAACTCCCCCTACATATGTGCTCAAATGGTTTGGTTTCAAGCTTGCACATATGCATAAATATGAAATTTGTGGGAGGGTTAGCACTACTAAGTGATGCTAAGGTGTATAGAATAAACCTTTGTAGCTCGATACCAATTAGTAGCTTGATACCATTTGAAAATCACAAGTTTGCCATCATCCTTAGCATCACGAGTAGCTAGACATCAAAAACACTAGAAACCCCGTGAGATCACATTATAAGCATGGTTCTAGTTATTGCATAATAATCACAAGTCTAGCTATCATCCTATGCATGCTAGTTATCAAATCATCATTCAAGTTCTATAACTAGCATACACCACACAAGCAAGCATATTGAATTTAAGAACTTATGCAATGCAAGCAAGCACATGAATTATGCACATATCAAATGTAATCAATCAAAGTTCATGAGCTTGCTCCCCCTACTTGTGTGCTTTCTTTGTCCAAGAATATTTGATCCCCTTATATTCTTCAATGTTGCTCCCTTTTTGTCCATGTCTATGTCCAATATCATCTATCTCTCTCCCAAAACAATCTCTCCTCAAAAGGAAATCTTGCATATCTTTGTCCAACTTCTCCCCCTTTGTCATCAATTTCCATAAAAGGTGATCTTCTTAATTGATACAAAGACTTGCATTGGGGTAGATGGTTGAGACTTGAATATTGCATTTTTTGATGGACATTACCACATATGTTGGAATGACAAACTTTATGGTTGCTCTTGAGATTCCACATAGGATCTTTGACCTTGATACCAATCGGTGGGGCTCCTCCCCCTATGTCATAGCATGTGTCATTCACTTGAGATATCACTTGAAGATGAGGGTAGCATTTCTTGATTTGATCACTTAAAGTTGAGGATCACTTGTGAAACCATCGTCTTGCATGAATGATACCACGTGAAGATACCATGAGTAGGAATGTGATACCATTTGAAAGAATTTTCTAGCATGGATCCACTTTGAAGGATTTGACAATAATATTCACTTCTTGAACATTTGCTATCTTCATGAGTACCACTTGTAAGATATCATTTGTAGATCATTATCTAGACACCACTTGTACATACCACTTTAGAAGATCAATTTGAGTCAAGATACTACTTGAAACAAACTAGATATCTATTTTCATTGTTGTCTTGTGCTTGTACTCTTATCATTGTCATGAGCTTTTTGTATGACTTGAACTAAGTTGATTTGCCTAAGATTCCAAGTCCGATTTGATCCAATGACAAGCTTCTTCACACCTTATGCTAAGGGTTATCATGCCAATGTTGTACTTGTCACTTGTTAGCAATCCAAACTAGATCAAGTACTTGGGTTCACTAGCTCATGAACAAACTCATACACATACCACTAGATCATTTAAACAATTCAAGCAATAGTGGTAGGCTATGAATTAAACATTTCATTTGTTATGCATGATCCTAGTAAGCATGTACTATATGCACTAATCGCATACTAGTAAGGGATGAAATGATCATGCACATTACAATGATACCTTTGCTATGTTGGAGTAGAGGATAGTCACATAGATTCTAATTCATTACTCCAATAGCAATGTGAAGTCCAATTTATAAGCTTGGTGAAGACCAATCATCGTAGATAAATCCATTCTTCACCCATATGAAATGAAAACCACTTATGATCAAGTGCACTATCTCTTGAGTTGTGGTTGGCTTGCTTCATCTTTTTGATCAATGCTTGCATGAGAGAACTACTTAGAATACCACTTGAAATACATGACTAGTTTTCTTTTGGGTGTTGCTTGCTTTTCTTGATCAACCCTTTTGATTGCTTCAACTAAGCATCACAAGTTCCTCGGATCACCACTTCCATATTAGCCTTCCAAGTCCCAAACTTGGTTTCACCTACACATGGCGGCAAGCCCCTCACTAGGGAGAAGTGACCTTTCTCCAAAGAACCATTCTTGATACTCACTTGAAATGCCTTTGATTGATTGATCTATGGACTTAACTTGATGAGTAACCTTGAATTATTTTTTAAGTCCCCTTTTTTTTCTACCAAATGATCTCCAATTATTACTAGAACTTAAACTTCATCTTCATCTTAAGTTTGATCTTGATCTTCAAATTGAGTACCAAATAAGTACACCAAGTACATTCCATAATCAAATGTTCTTGTACTCATTGCTCTTTATGCTTCTAGATCAATCCAAAACCAAACTTAGGTTCCTCAACCACTTATAAACATGTTTCCAACTTGAGGACCTTTCAATCAAAGTGACTCTAGATCAATCCAATAATTGTCACTTTTCTGGCAGATTCTGTACCCTTCAAAGAATAATTCATATCTCCCAATGTACAGATCCAAATGCCATGAAATTTGGTGGAGATGTGATTCACTAAGTCATCTAGCAACTGTAAAGATTTGAGCTTCATTTGACTTCTAGATGGCTACCAGATTTTAATTCTTCCACCACTGCTACATGCTGAAAACTGCTGCACTATAGCTGACAAGATGTACTCCAAAGTCGAACCATCTCTTATCCAATTCTAATGAAATTTGTACAGCTTCTTATACCATAAGTCTAGGGCATGTATACCAAATTTCAAGCCAATCCAAATAGATTTGATCACTCAAACATGGCTAAGATCACAGCTAGCTCAGATTTTCAACTTTTGGACAGATTTCAATTCATGAGCTAATCTTCATCAAATGTGAATTAATCTTGAGATTTAACTTGTTTGAACACTCTCACAAGACATATATCCATTCAATCCACTTACTAAATGTCATCTTATGAATTTATTCAACACAAATCAATTCAAACTTGATTGCTAAGCATTTAATCCATTCAATCATCTCATAGCAAACAACATTGCATATATATCCAATTCAATCAACTCATATGCACCCAAATGAAATAATCAACAAGTGATATACCTTGGTTAGCTCATGATTATTCATAGCAAGCTTTCAACTTGAACATTTGCAAGCCATCAAATAATTCCAATAAATCATTCACGACTTGATCATGACACTTGTATGTTGTAGTACTTTGGACTTCACTCATTTTGACTTGGCATTGGGATAGAATTGCAATAAGCTTCAATACTTGAGTCAACATATAATGATAAATATGAAATCAATTTGAGTCAAGCCTCCAATGCCATGGTACCTACAAACAATCATCCACTCTTTGATGGTACCCAAACAAGTTTGGGTCCTCTCAAGTTAGGTGCAACATACTTAGGCATTGCCTTAGTATGAATAGCGGGATGTTTTGCAATTGCAATCATAGAGGTACCATTGCCATCCTTTCTAAGCACATTAGTATCAACAATTGAAATGAGCTTAGAATTTTTACCTAGGGGACATGAATAAGCATTGTGTCCCCTTTCCCGGCATGAATAGCATCTTCTCTTTGATTGAGCCTTTTCTTCTTTGCTCATATGATGCTTTTCATTCCCTTGCCTCTCATGAGTTGCTTGAGCCTTCTTCTCAAGCTTGGTAGGACACCCCGAGGCGAAGTGTCCTATGTCTCCACATTTGAAGCACTTGATGTGAGCATGTACTTTCTTCTCATCTTGATTCTTGCTCATCATCTTGACATCTTGAATTTGCATTGGATGTCTTGCTCTTCCACCCCTTCTTGTTTTCTTCTTCTTCATCAAGTCACCATCATCTTCATGGTTGATCTTGATTTGCTCTTGGGGTGTCTTCTCTTGCTCAACTAGTGGCTTTGGTTGAGGCTTTACTTGTTGCTTCACCAATTGCTTGGTTGGGCACATTGAGGTGAGATGACCCCAAGTGCGGCACTTGAAGCACTTGACATGCTTTAGCCTCTCTTCTTCTTTCATCTTCTTGAGCTTCTCAATGTTTGGGCAACCATTAGCAAGATGTCCCGCTTCATGGCATCGATAGCACATGGAATGCGAGAGCTTCTTTTGAAGTAGCCTCTTCATCCTCTTTTCTTGCTTTCTTTCGCCCCTTGTCATTTTCTTCTTGAAGCCAAGGCCACTTTTGTCACCAACGTTTCTTTGAGTCTTCATCATGTGCTCAAAGGTGACTTTTGAGTTGTAGCACCTCTCTAACTTGATGCTCAAATTCTTCATTTTACTTTTAAGCTCATTGTTCTCCTTCAAAAGGTTAGTCTCACAAGACATAGAAGTAAAACAAGCATTTAATTGTGAAGAACATGGCATATCTAATAAATCATCACAAGAGGTGGATACATGCTTCTTGCCTACATCACAAGGGTTAGCAATATGTGATTGATCATTTGACCCAAATGATGAGCTCTCACTAGATTTGGTTTCTTCATTAGAAGGCTTCTTAGTGAGTAAAGCATGTTCTTGTGCCAAATTATCATGAGCAACACTAAGTTCCTCATGAGCCAATTTTAGCTCCTCATGTGAACAAGTAGTAACATAAAGTAGATGCTTTTGTTGTTCACATGTGGTTTTTAGAAATGAGTTTTCATTTTTCAATTTACTTGTTTTTGCCATCTCATTTCTTAGGGCCTTTGAGAGTTTATATAGAAGCTCAAAATTCGGACCATCACAATCAACAACAAAACCACCAATAGATACCTTAGTGTCACCATGTGACATGGAACAATGTGGTGATGTTGAAGAGCTTGTTGAAGCATCACTCTCATAGCCATCATCTTCACCATCAAGTGTGCATGGAGTAGAATCATTGCTTGCATCACTTGTGGCATTATCATTCTTCTTGTCAAGTGATCTTGTGATATGATCATCTTTGTCATCACTTGACCGTGAGGTGGAGCAATCCTCCACAACCACCTTGTTGTGGTCATGCTCAACATCCTCATGCGCCTCTTCCTTGGGCTCATCATCATTGGAGATCACCCCATATTTCTCATTTAGAAACACCCAAATTTCATGGGCGGACTCGAAGTCTATGATCTCATGAAGTATGCTACTAACCATAGATCGATATAAAGTATTAGTAGCTTGGCTATCGAGATGTAGGCATTTACTTTGCGCTTGAGTTGCATTCTTTTTATCAATTGCAAAAGAAAAGCCCACATCTACGATCCACCACATTTGAGGAGAAATAAACTTAAAATTGCATGTCATCCAATTTCTCCACCGTGCAAAGTGTGTGCCATCAAAAATGTGTGGACACTCAACATCTAGCCCATAAGCCGCCATCCTCTCGGGTCGGTGAAGACCACAAATGAGAGACCCGGCTCTGATACCACTTGTAGGGTCGAGATGGCGGACTAGAGGGGGGGTGAATAGTCCTTTCTAAAACTTAAACACGTTGGCTAACCGAAACAAATGCGGAATTAAACTTAACGGTCTAGCCAAGACTACACCCCTCTATCTAAGTTCTCTAGCACCTTGCAAAGATCCTAATTAAGCAACTAAGGTGCTAAGCTTACCAAGAGCTCACCTAATCAATTCTAGAGCAAGGTCACACAAACCTATGCACTAGTACTTTGCAAGCAAGAGGGAGCTACTACACAATTCTAGTAAGCAAAGCGCACAAAGCCTAAGCTCACTAGCAATGCTCAATAACAAGGCTACACAAGCCAAATTAGAGAGCGCAAACTACTTAGCTACACAAACTAAGCAATGTGACTAACAAGGTTACACAAACCAAATTAGTCACGCAAAGGGAAGCTTCTAGCTACACAAGCAAGAAGACAACTAGCAAGCTACACAAGCAAACTAGTTAAGAGAGCAACTACACAAGCACAAGTATATATGAAAGTAAATACAAGCTTGTGTTGCACGAAGGCAAACCACCGAGAAGAGTAGACAATGTTGACACGGTGATTTTCTCCCGAGGTTCACTTGGATGCCACCAAGCTACGTCCCCGTTGTGTCGACCAACACTTAGATGGTTCCTCGGTGTGACCCTCAAGTCACTTGCCCCTCAAGGCACGCCCCGCAAGGCACCGCAAGACTCCACTCTCAAGTGAGGTAACTCAATGACACGCTCAACTAGAGTTGCTCTTCGCGATCCCCGCGGGGTGAGCACAATCCCCCTCACAAAGCTTCTCCGGAGCCTCGCACAATCTTCTTGCGAGCTTCGTCGGAGCCACAATCCACCAAGCCGTCTAGGAGGTGGCAACCTCCAAGAGTAACAAGCACTACCGGCTTGCAACACGAACACCTAGTGCCACTCGATGCAACCTCACGATGCAATCGCACTAGAATCGCTCTCTCACTCGATCCGATGAACACTATCAAGCATGAGTGAGTTAGAGGGCTCCCAAGCACTACCACACAAGCCACCAAGGCTAAAGTGTGCTCAGCTACCGGCCACAGCCGGCCACAAGGTCTATTTATAACCCCACGGTCAAATAGAGCCGTTACACACTTGTCCGTTTTTCCGCGGGAGCACCGGACGCGCCGGTGGTAACTCACCGGACGCGCTCAACCGCGTCCGGTGCCCCTCCGACGTCCGCGTGTCCACCGAATTCAAATTCGTCCGTTAGATCCACCAACGGTCACTGCGCGCCAACGGTCAAACGACCCACCGGACGCGCTGTTGCGAACCACCGGACGCGCCGGTGCGCACAGTCCCCGCGCCCGCGAAGCAACCACCGGACGCGCTGCTGCGAACCACCGGACGCGCCGGTGCGCACAGCACCCGCGCCCGCGAAGCAACCACCGGACGCGCTCCTCGCCACCACCGGACGCCACAGTACCCGCGTCCGGTGCGAGTCCAGTAAGCACCTTGGACCACCGGACGCGTCCGATGGTGTGTCACCGGACGCGCACCGCGTCCGACGTCCTTGTTTCCCTCAGGGCGCAAGACCGGACGCGCCGGTCCCGTGGGTCACCGGACGCGCCGGTGCCAAACCCTAGCTCGCGCGCCTGACGCCCGCGCTGCACTGACCGGACGCGCCGGTCCACCGTGACCGCGTCCGGTGCAGCGTCCGGTGCAGCGTCCGGTGCTGCGACCGGTCACCTCTGTGACCGCGTTCGCCTCCGTTTCTTTTCCGACTTCCGGCGCAATGGAAAATAGGCATTTCATTTCCCCGAAATCGCCTGAAACCCGCGCTCGCACGCTCGGCGGGAGGGAGAGAGGAACCCAAACCTCTCTATACCCGCAAACCACAGCGCGACCAACGCCACCTTTGCAAATGTGCCAACACCATCAAGTGTACATCTCCATGTGCTTGTGTGTTAGCTTTTTCTCAATCATTTTCAAAGGAGTTAGGCACTCAACTTGCCTCGCCACTCGATCCTAACACGTATGCACAGTTAGATCGCTCAAGTGGCACTAGATGACCGATATGCAAACAAGTTTGCCCCTCTTGATAGTACGGCCATCTATCCTAAACCCGGTCATAAACTTCTCTACACACCTATGACCGGTGAAATGGAAATGCCCTAGGTTATACCTTTGCCTTGCGCATTCCACTCCATCTCCTCTGACGTTGATGCAACATATCAACCAATCACCAAATGATATGATTCACTTCATATCATCATGTGACCGTATTGGTTCATCGATCTTGACCTCACTTGCTCTTCACCGTTGCATTGGTCCGTCGGCGCCAAGTCTTGCCCAAGCTTCACCATCGCATGGTCCTTCGCTTCGAAGCCTCAACTTGCCCTTCACCTTCACAACCGGTCCTTCGAGCCAAGACTCATCTTGATCTTCTCCATCTTGGTCACATGACTCCATGTCATGTCTCATATGCAATGAGCTCCTTCATGACACCATCACATGTGGACTAATCTCCTGTGTATCTCACATAACCACATATTAGTCCACCTAAGTTGTCACTCAATTACCAAAACCAACCAAGGACCTTTCACCCGGGACCTGCCTCAGGCGTAGTGACGGGGGCTAGCTCGTGAGGTGACCCCGCTAGGCCCGGACAGGGGGTGTCACCGGCGGGCGGCGAGCGAGGGCACGGTCCCGGCGAGGGGCACGGTGGAGCAGTACCTGTGGGAGACAACCAAAAAGGTGGCTCGACCACCGCATCAGTGGGAAACAAGGAGAAGAGGTCAAGATCAGGGGTGGACGTGGGAGTGGGGGTGGAGAAGGGGAAGACAGACTCATCAAACACCACATGGCGAGAGATGAGGACCCGACGAGAGGTAAGATCATAGCACCGGTACCCCTTGTGATCCGGGGAGTACCCGAGGAAGACACAGAGAGTCGAACGAGGTGCCAGCTTGTGGGGAGCGGTAGCTGTGGTGTTAGGGTAACACGCACACCCGAAGACGCGAAGGTGGTCGTACCGAGGAGGGGTACCGAAAAGGGCATGGTGTGGCGTGGGAGCTGGGCAGGCAGCGGAAGGAAGGCGGTTAAGAAGATAGGTGGAGGTGTGCAAGCTCTCAGCCCAGAAGCGCGCAAGGAGGGACGCCTGAAGCAAGAGGGTGCGCATGGTCTCGGTGGTGGTGCGAATCATGCGCTCAGCCTTGCCGTTCTGGGAGGTGTACGGGCAAGACATGCGCAACTGGACACCATGAGAGAAAGAAGGCACGGGAGGCGGAGTTATCGAACTCACGACCATTGTCACACTGGACGGCCTTGATGGTGAGGCCGAACTGTGTGGACACCCAAGCGAAGAAGTGAAGAATGGCGGGGAAAGCTTCAGACTTTGCACGAAGAGGAAAAGTCCAGGAGTAATGAGAGAAATCATCAAGCAGCACAAGATAGAACTTGTAGCCAGAAACGCTGATGACAGGAGAGGTCCAGAGGTCGCAATGTACAAGATCAAAGATGTGAGCCGCCTGGGAAGAACTATGAAAAGGAAGACGGACATGACAGCCTAACTGACACGCATGGCACAAATGCTCATCGTGAGTCCGAGGACACCGAATGTCAGAACTACGACTGAGCTGCATCAGGGCATCACGACCAGGATGGCCGAGTCACCGGTGCCAAGTGGTGGAGGAAGTAGTGGTGGCGAAAGCAGCTGACAATGGGGTCGGCGAAGAAGACGAAGGAGACGCTGGGAAGCGAAGGGTGTAAAGGGGCCCGTGCTGTCACACCGAAGCAGAGGACGGCGGGAAGCCAAATCTCTGACAGTGAGACCAGAAGAGTCAAACTCCACAGAACAGGAATTGTCAGCAGTAAACCGACGAATAGAAAGAAGGTTGTGAACCATAGAAGGTGCCACAAGAACATCAGGAAGACGAAAGGAGCCATGAGCGCCGGTGGCACCCACGGACGTGACAGGAAGGCAAGACCCATTAGCGACCATGATGGACGAAGGGTGAGAGGAAGAAGGAAGTTGAACGGAAGAAAGAATAGTGGGGTCGGGAGTGGTATGGTAGGTGGCACCCGAATCGGCGATCCACTGTGGGCTGACAGGATTTCTCGGGGCCATCGTGCTGAAGGTGTGCCAAGGCCGCCGAGGCCCAACCGGGCGAGGCGCTGGAAGGTGTAGCCCATGGGAATGCTGCTGGGTGAAACCCGGGTGAAGCAGCAGCGAGCATGGCGGCGGCAGGCAGGCGAGGCTCACCACCGGGAGCCTGGAAGGGCCATGACGGGTCGTGGAACCCAGAACCCCCACCACGTCCCCGTCCGCGACGACGGCGTCCGCCACGGCCCCCCCACCCCCGCTCGGCCCGGGGGGAGGAGAAACCAGAAGAAACGACGGCGGCGTAGCGGACGGACGCGGAGTGGCGGTAGGCATGCGTGGCAGGGCTGCCATGACCGGGGCTGCGAAGTTGAGGGCAGCCGATGGAGGGTGCCCGCCGCATCCAGCGGCGACCGCGTGTAGCGGGTCGCTGTAGTAGCCGGCCGGTGGGAGGGAGGCAACAGCGCTGGAGGACAGCAGGGCATCCCAGACCGGCGTGATTGGGGCGCTGGAGACCCGCCAGGAGGCGGGTGGCGTCGCCCAGCCGTGGCCCGCGCCAGAGGTGGCAGCGGCGGTCGGCGGCGCCGTGGCAGCAGCGGCCGACCGGGCCAGGGCAGGCGGCTCGGCCATGGCTCTGGAGGGAGGGAGGGAGTGGCAGCGCCGGTGTGCTGCTCCGCCAGGCCAGTAGGAGCGGCGCCCCCAGCGGCAAAAATCGCACGCTGAGGGAGGGAGAGAGGCAGTCCGGCGGCTGCTGCTGCAACAGCGGCGGTGTAGGCAGCGGCGGTGGCCGGAGAAGAAGGGGCGACGTGTGCAGCCATGTCCTGGGCGAGGGCGGCGGCTCCAGACAGGCCAGCCGCGGCATCTGGCGGCAGCCCCAGTGTCGGGCGCGGTGGAGCCCCGGCCCCCGGCGCGGCAGCCAGCTCCAGGGCGTGGATGGGCGCGGCCGTGAGGGCCAGCGCGTCAGGAGGGAGGCCTCTGGCGGGAGCGGCCGCAGCAGGCGGAAGAAAACCCCCGGCGGGAGCAGACGGAGCAGGGGCAGTGGATCCGGCGACTGGCACCGAAGCAGGGGCGAGGTTCGGCCATGGTACCCCGAGGCCAGCACGCGGGGGACCAGGGGGTGCGCCGCCGGCAAGGGAGCCACCAGGAGCGACGGTGGCCGCAGCAGCCAGAGGAGCGGCTGCGCCCGCGCCTAGGGCAGGGGCGGCATCGACTGGTGGCTGGGGGGAGGGAGGAGGGAGGATGTGGGCCCAGGAGGTAGATGGGAGAGAGGGGAAGGATGGTGGGGAAGGAGGGGGTGGCCGGTCGGCCATGGGTGGCGGCGGCGCCTGCCTGGAGGCCAGCGGCGGTGCCTGAAGAGAGAGGATTAGGCTGATACCATGTTGGAAATCTATTCTCTATTGATTGGGCTAACCCTAGAGGGGTAGCTATATTGTGTAGCATACATGGGCCTCATGGGCCTAGCCACATGGGCCACAGACATACTCCAACAGAGATGAAACCCAAAAGAGACGAGAAATGGGGAGACACATAAAGGGACATAAAGGACACAAGACAAAAAGAGGTCACGGTTCAGGCACGTTGATTGCCAATCTCCGAGCGCTCTTGTCCATAGCTAAATCTGTCATGTACGGTCGTTCGTACATGAGAAGGCGCCGCGCAAGGGACAGCCGTCGGGCGGCCGAGCGTGCCGGGCGCGAGTTGGGCGAGCCCGCGGACCGGGCCGTGACGTCAAGTGGCTAGGGCCGGCGCCATAGTTGTTATTAGTTTCCTTTATTATCGGATTGGTTAGTTTCCTTTTGCATGTTTGAGCCGGTGGCTATTTGTATCGAGAAACAACTCATTGAAACGGGAAGGAAGAAGTTAAACCCTATTTCTCTCTCTCTCTCTATCGTTCTCAAGCCCGAGCCGCCGTGAGGGGCATAACCTCCGCGTTCGGAAGACAACGGCAGGAGACTACGAACTCCGTAGTCGAGGGCCGCCTACCCTAGATCGCTACGCCCTTGACAACCTGGTATCGGAGATCGACGATGCCGGGGACGGTGTCGAGGCGGCGGCAGCCGAGGCCGGTGCACAGGATGCGCCCCTGTTCTCCCTCCACGCAGTCGTCGGCGTGGCGGTGGGCGCGCCGATCCTCCTTCGCGTGTCGCTGGGCGCGACCTCCCTCATCGCCTTGGTGGACACGGGCTCCACCCATAACTTCATCGGGGAGGCCGCCGCTTCTCGGACCGGGCTGCCCATCCAGCCCCGCCCACGGCTCACGGCGACGGTGGCGAACGGTGAAAAGGTGACCTGCCCCGGCGTCCTCCGCAACGCGCCAATCGACATCGAGGGGCTGATGTTCGACGTCGACCTTTACGTCATGCCCCTCGCTGGATATGACATGGTGCTAGGCACCCAATGGATGGCACCCTTGCGTCGTATCGCATGGGATGTCGCCTCGCGCGCGTTCTCTTTTCAGCATGATGGCAGGGACGTCGTGTGGACCGGTGTGCCTTCGTCGAGCGCCCCCACTGCCCACACCGTGTCCACCGACAGCCCGCTCCTCGACGGCCTCTTGGATGAGTTTGCGGATGTCTTCGCCGAGCCACAGGGGCTGCCACCACCGCGGGGCCGCGAGCACGGCATCGTCCTCAAGCCGGGCTCCCCTCCTGTGGTCGTGCGCCCCTACCGTTACCCTGTAGCGCACAAGGACGAGCTGGAGCGTCAGTGTGCGGCAATGATGTCGCAAGGAATTGTGCGCCGCAGCGACTCCGCTTTCTCCTCTCCGGTGCTCTTGGTGAAGAAGCCGGACGGTTCGTGGCGCTTCTGCGTGGATTACAGGGCGCTGAACGCGCTCACAGTGAAGGACGCTTTCCCAATTCCGGTGGTCGATGAACTCCTTGATGAACTTCATGGTGCCCGGTTCTTCACCAAGCTGGACCTGCGCTCCGGGTACCACCAAGTTCGCATGAAGGCCGCCGACGTCCACAAAACGGCGTTCCGTACCCACGACGGCCTGTATGAGTTCCTGGTGATGCCGTTCGGCCTCTGCAATGCCCCGGCAACGTTCCAGTCGCTCATGAATGATGTGCTTCGCAAGTTCCTCCGCCAATTTGTTCTCGTTTTCTTTGATGATATTTTGATCTACAGCCATACTTGGGCCGACCACCTTCGCCACTGTCAAGGACCTCAAATCCTCGGGTAGCTGGCCCTCGACTACGAAGTTCGTAGTCTCCTGCCGTGTCTTCCAGGGACGGAGGTTTTACCCCTCACGATCTGCTGGGCTTGGATTGAAGAAGATAGAGAGAAGTAGATTGATTTGATATTGCTTAATATCTCACGTACGGGTTACAATGAATATATATGGCCGGTGGCCTTAATCTAAAATAGGAAACAGACTCCTTTAATCTAGGAACTAATAATAGAATCCAACTCTATCTTTCCTGGCTAGCCACGAACGTCGGTTGAGCCAGCCTCGCTCCTGGCCGCGATCACCGAGCGATCGGCGCGTTCGTCGGCTCGGCGTACGTCGCGGGCCCGCTTCCTCCTCATATAGGCGCGTCCCCACATGACATCTCTCCCCCCCTCGAGGGCCAGCTCGTCCTCGAGCTGGAACGCTGGATAGCGCTCATGGAAAGTGTCAAGATCCTCCCAAGTAGCTGAAGCTGCAGTCTCCCCCTTCCAATGAACGAGCACCTGCTGAACTCCCCGGGCCAGGCGCGTGCGCGTCACACGCTCGGGCTCGGGCTCGAGCGCACCGTGATGGATGGCCGGCAGGATGGGTGGTGCAACCGGAGTAGGTCCGACATACTTCTTGAGAAGACTGACGTGGAACACATCATGAAGCTTGGCGCGTGGAGGCAACTCGAGACGGACGGCGACGGGGTTGATCAGCTCGACGACACGATACGGCCCGAAGAAGCGGGGCTTCAACTTGCCCTTGGTGACCTGAGGCAGCGAAGCTGGAGCGCGATGACGAAGGCGAAGGAGCACAAAGTCGCCCACAGCATATGAAACTGGACGATGATCCTTGTCGTAGTATTTCTTCTGGAGGGCCTGTGCTTGCTCCAGGCGGTAGTGGACATCTGCCAAGAACAACTCGCGTTCCGCCATGGTGCGGGCGACAGCGGCCACACGAGTCTCACCCGGCTCATAGGACCGGATGGTGGGCGGATCACGACCATAGACCACCCTGAAAGGCGTGTCCCGCAACGATGTTTGGTAGGCGGTGTTGTAAACGTACTCCGCCCAAGGGAGCCAGCGGACCCACTGTCGAGGACGGTCGCCGGTGAAGCAGCGAAGATACATGACGATGACACGGTTGGCCGCCTCTGTCTGCCCGTCGGCCTGAGGGTGGAAAGCGGACGTCATATGTAACTTAGTACCCATGAGCCGCATGAGTTCCTTCCAGAACGCGGAGGTGAATATCGGGTCGCGATCAGACACCATGGACTGCGGTACGCCGTGCAGCCTGACTATGTCGGTGAAGAAAGCTTGCGCGACGGATTCGGCGGTGTAGGGGTGAGCCAGCGGAATGAAGTGGCAATATTTGCTGAACCTGTCCACCACGGTGAGAATCACGGACTTCCCACGGACGCGCGGCAAAGCCTCCACGAAGTCCAGACCAATGTCAGTCCAAACACCCTGCGGCACCGGGAGGGGCAGCAGCAGTCCGGCCGGATGGAGATGCTCGGACTTGTAGCGCTGGCACGTATCGCACGCGCGCACGAAATCCTGCACGATGCGGCGCATGTCGGAAAAGTGGACGTCGCGGCGAAGACGATGAAGCGTGCGCTGCACTCCCTCATGCCCGTCGTCGTGAATAGCCGCCATGATCTCCTGGACGAGCGGGGACGCAGGCGGAAGGTAGAGGCGGCCACGGAACTGGAGTACGCCGTCCACGACCTTCCACGGCTCGCCACGAGTACCTGCGCGAATTTCATCATGAATGGCCACTAAGGCCGGATCAGCAGCTTGAGCTTGACGGAGACGCTCGACGAAGTCAAATCGTGGCGCCGAGATTGCCAGTACAGCCCCCGTGTCCGTGTCGCGGCGGGAGAGCGCGTCAGCCACCGTGTTCGCCGCGCCAGGCTTGTATTCCACTGTGAAGTCAAAGCCCAACAGCTTCCCCACCCAATGGTGTTGTGGGATCGTCGAGAGCCGCTGGTCCAGCAGGTACTTGAGGCTATAATGATCAGTCTTGACGACGAAACGGCGTCCCCACAAATAGGGCCTCCAATGGCGAACGGCGTGGACGAGGCCAATCAGTTCCCTCTCATAGGCAGCGAGAGAGCGGTGTCGAGGCGCGACGGGTCTGCTGAAGTAGGCGATCGGGTGGCCCTCCTGGATGAGGACGGCGCCAAACCCATGCGTCGAGGCGTCACACTCGACGACGAAGCCCTTGTCGAAGTCGGGCATAGCCAACACAGGGGCGGATGTGACCGCGGCCTTGAGATCGGCGAAGGCGGAGGCCGCGGTGTCAGTCCATGAAAAGCCGTCTTTTTTGAGGAGGGCTGTCAGAGGCGCAGCGACGGCCCCGTAGTTGGCGACGAACTTTCGGTAGTAGCCCGCCAAGCCGAGGAAGCCTCGCACGGCACGAACGGACCGGGGTACCGGCCAGTCATGGATGGCCTGCACCTTGGCTGGATCCATGGCCACGCCCGCTTCAGAGATGATGTGGCCGAGGTACGCCACAGCCGTGACCCCGAACGCGCACTTGGACCGCTTGACGAAGAGGCGATGGAGACGAAGGAGGGCGAGGACGGTGCGAAGATGACGCAGGTGATCGGCCCATGTCCTGCTGTAGATAAGTATATCGTCAAAGAAAACCAAGACAAACCGGCGCAGGTAGGGGCGGAGCACGTCGTTCATAAGCGCCTGAAATGTCGCCGGGGCATTGCACAGCCCGAATGGCATCACAAGGAACTCGTAGAGCCCATCGTGAGTGCGGAACGCCGTCTTGTGTATGTCCTCCGCCCGCATGCGGACTTGGTGATAGCCCGATCGCAGATCCAGCTTGCTGAAGAACCGCGCGCCGTGCAGCTCGTCGAGCAGTTCGTCCACCACCGGAATGGGGAACGCGTCCTTAACGGTGAGGGCGTTGAGGGCGCGATAGTCCACGCAGAAGCGCCACGTCCCGTCGGCCTTCTTGACGAGGAGGACCGGCGACGAGAACGGCGAAGTGCTGCGGCGAACGACGCCCTGCTCCATCATAGCGGCACACTGCCGCTCCAATTCATCCTTATGGGACGCCGGGTAGCGGTAAGGGCGAACCGCGACCGGCTGCGCGTCGGGTTTCAAGATAATGGCGTGCTCACGGCCTCTTGGCGGGGGCAGGCCGACTGGTTCAGCGAAGACATCCGAGAACGCGGAGAGCAGCTCGTCGAGGAGGGAGGGGGAGGCCGTGGCGGACTGGACGCACGGCTCGTCCGCCGAAGGCACGCCCGTCCAGCAGACCTCGCGCCCATGGCGCTGGAAGGACAGGGTGCGGGCAGAGAGATCCCACACGATCGGCCCCAATGTCTCCATCCAGATCGTCCCCAGAACCATGTCGTAGGCGGCCAGTGGCATCATGTACAGGTCGACGTTGAAGCGTGCGCCCTGAATGGTGATCGGCGCCTGCCGCAGCACTCCAGGGCAGGAGATGCGCTCCCCGTTGGCCACCGTGGCCGTGAGACGTGGTCGTTGTTGCGGTGGCAGGCCGGTCCGGAGTGCAGCAGCCTCCGAGATGAAATTATGCGTCGATCCGGTGTCGAAGAGGGCCGTGAGGACCTCGGAGCCCAACTGGACCCGGACTTGGATGGTCTTGCCAACGCGGACGCCCGCCACGGCGTGCAAAGAGAACACCGGCGCGTCCGCCGCGGCGGGGCCGTCGCCACTGCCCTCGGCATCGGCGTCGTCGTCTTCTTCGATGCTGTCGAGGACGAAGAGCTTTTGGCAGACCCGGTTGTGGCCCCGCCCGTACTTCTCATCGCAGTTATAGCATAGGCCGAGGCGGCGCCGTTCCTCCTGTTCCGCCTGGGTGAGACGTTTCACCGGACGCCCCTCGATGGTGACCGTAGGCGTGGGTGCCTTGGGCGCCGCTGGCTGGAGTGCGGCCTGGCGCGGCGGTGGTGCCGGCAGGATGGCGCGAGGGGCAGCCTTGGCCGGCGCGGGCTGGTACTGCTCCATGAGCTCCATCTGCCGAGCGAGACTCATTGCTGCTGCGAGGGATTGCGGGTTCTGGACCTGTACGGCGAGGCTGAGCGGAGGGAGGAGCCCGCCGGTGAAGAGTTGGACGCGCTGGATCTCGTCCAGTCGGCCGGCTCGGGGCAGGAGCGCCTGAAAACGTTCCTGGTACTCCTCGACGGTCCCCGTGCGACGGCAGTCCGCCAGCTCGAAGAGAGGCGCAGAACGTAGCGGCGGTCCGTACCGCAGGTTGATCAACTCCTTAAAACGGCGCCAAGACGGTGTGCCTTCGTCCGTCTGGACCTGGATGTACCACATCTGGGCGCCGTCGACGAGGTTATACGACGCCATCCACGTCTTCTCTTCCTCCATGATCCGCTGCTGGAAGAAGTACGACTCGCATCGGTTGATGAACGCGAGCGGGTCGGACTTGCCGTCGTAACGCGGAAAATCCATCTTCTGATGCTTGGGCGGCCGGTCCTGGAAGTGTTCCCCAGACGGGGCCTTGCTGCCTGATGAAGACGAACGATCAGTCGAGAGGGCAGCAATCGCGTTAGCCTGAGCCTCCATCGTCTTGGCATTAGCCTGCGTGGTAGCTTGCAGGGACGCGACAGCTTCAGCAAGCTTCTCCACGGTGGACTTGAGGGCATCGAGATCACCCATGGCAGCCGTGCACGAACCGGTGGACAACGAGGCGGGTGAGATTGGAACGGCGGTTGCAGAGGTCTGGCGTGGTGGGGATGAAGACCGGGAACGAACGGATCGCCGGGAACGTGATACCAAGTTGTCAAGGACCTCAAATCCTCGGGTAGCTGGCCCTCGACTACGAAGTTCGTAGTCTCCTGCCGTGTCTTCCAGGGACGGAGGTTTTACCCCTCACGATCTGCTGGGCTTGGATTGAAGAAGATAGAGAGAAGTAGATTGATTTGATATTGCTTAATATCTCACGTACGGGTTACAATGAATATATATGGCCGGTGGCCTTAATCTAAAATAGGAAACAGACTCCTTTAATCTAGGAACTAATAATAGAATCCAACTCTATCTTTCCTGGCTAGCCACGAACGTCGGTTGAGCCAGCCTCGCTCCTGGCCGCGATCACCGAGCGATCGGCGCGTTCGTCGGCTCGGCGTACGTCGCGGGCCCGCTTCCTCCTCATATAGGCGCGTCCCCACATGACAGCCACATCCGCGCACACCCGTATTCTGCAGAGACGGTGGCGCAGGCTTTCTTCACGGAGATTGTTCGGCTCCATGGGATGCCCCAATCCATGGTGTCGGATCGCGACCCTGTCTTCACGTCCACGTTCTGGCGCGAGCTGATGCGTCTCATGGGCACTAAGCTGCACATGACTACGGCCTTCCACCCTCAGTCGGATGGCCAAACGGAGGCAGCCAATCGGGTGATCACTATGTACCTACGTTGTTTCACAGGTGATCGTCCTCGCCAGTGGCTCCGGTGGCTGCCTTGGGCGGAATATATCTACAACACGGCGTACCAGACGTCCCTCCGCGACACGCCGTTCCGCATCGTCTACGGGCGCGACCCACCCACCCTTCGGTCGTACGAGCCCGGAGATACGCGTGTCGCCGCGGTGGCCAAGTCCATGGCGGAACGCGCCGAGTTCTTGCAAGATGTGCGGTTCCGCCTGGAACAAGCACAGTCCGTCCAGAAGCGCTACTATGACAAGCTGCACCGGGACGTCTCCTACAAGGTGGGCGATTGGGTTCTTCTTCGTCTCCGCCACCGCCCAATCGCCTCCCTCGACGCTGCTGCCACGGGGAAACTCAAGCCCCGCTTCTTCGGTCCGTACCAGGTCACGGAGGTGATCAATGACGTCGCCGTACGCGTCGCTCTACCACCCCGGGCGCGTCTCCACGATGTGTTCCACGTCGGGCTGCTCAAACGTTGGATCGGCGACCCTCCGACTACACCGCCCCCATTGCCGGTTGTTCACCACGGTGCCCTGCTACCTCAGCCAGAGCGCGCCGTGCGTTCCAGAGTGGCCCGTGGGGTGCGCCAGGTGCTCATCCGCTGGCAAGGCGAGCCGGCTTCAGCTGCTACTTGGGAGGACCTTGACGACTTCCGTGACCGCTTTCCAACATTCCAGCTCGAGGACGAGCTGGTCGTCGAGGGGGGGAGAGATGTCATGTACGGTCGTTCGTACATGAGAAGGCGCCGCGCAAGGGACAGCCGTCGGGCGGCCGAGCGTGCCGGGCGCGAGTTGGGCGAGCCCGCGGACCGGGCCGTGACGTCAAGTGGCTAGGGCCGGCGCCATAGTTGTTATTAGTTTCCTTTATTATCGGATTGGTTAGTTTCCTTTTGCATGTTTGAGCCGGTGGCTATTTGTATCGAGAAACAACTCATTGAAACGGGAAGGAAGAAGTTAAACCCTATTTCTCTCTCTCTCTCTATCGTTCTCAAGCCCGAGCCGCCGTGAGGGGCATAACCTCCGCGTTCGGAAGACAACGGCAGGAGACTACGAACTCCGTAGTCGAGGGCCGCCTACCCTAGATCGCTACGCCCTTGACAAAATCCTTGGAGATATTCTACTCCTTAAGATCTCTTTTAACGGACTCGTTCCAAGTTAGTTTAGGTCGACCTCTACCGCTCTTTACATTATCGGCCCGCTTTAGAACTCCACTACGCACCGGCGCCTCAGAAGGCCTCTGTTGGACATGTCCAAACCATCTCAACCGATGTTGAATCAATTTCACTTGACAGAATAACGAATTCACCTACAAAAGACAACACTGCTCTCATTGAAATCTTTCATGGGGATGTTGCTCTTTTGATGGTGCGGGTATTGTAGTAAATGAAGTTGCAAATAAAATTGATTATTATTAGGGGAGATGCATATTAAGAAATTGCTGGAATTCATATCAAATCATAGGTGTTCAGGAGCAAACTGAAAAAGCTAGAAAGGTATACATTTGGGAGAAGTGACAATGTATTCGGATGCAAATTTGCTAAGCTTGCATGTCATATGCACTTCTAATTTTGTGCAACATTCATCTTCAGGGATAACTAACTTCATCTGATATGTAATTGCATTTTTTGACGTGGTTACAAAGTTTGCAAGCATGGCAAAATATTGATGGGGCTGTACTCTTTTGATCAGTAAATAAGATTTTTAAATAATGTCAATTGACAGATGCACTGCTAGATATTAGAAAAACACTGCTGTGCTTTTCATGTGTCAGCTTCAAGTTTGATGAGCCATTTTACTGGATGGTTTGTTTTTATATTCTGTAGTGTGATACTTTTAGAAGGGTATTTTTTTATATTCTACAGCCATTGACGTTGTATTTCACTGCTACTTTACTAAATGTCCACTGTAATTTAATTTACTACATTTTGGGGCAATGAGCGTTTGCATGCAGACCATTTTTTTTCCCGACAACATATTTATGAAAAGCAATATAAAACAAATAATAGATAAGTACATTTGATGATAATTAGTCTATCAATGCCATTCTCAAATATCAAGTGATAGATTTGAATACTTTGATGTATAATGATAATGAAGTAGTGGTAGGAATTTTAAAGTTTGACTATATATGCATTATGGGTCTGTTTGGTTGCCTGCATATTTGCATAACCCATTATCCAGGCCCCTGCAGTGCAATTCGTCCCTGTTTGGTTACCTTCACAGGTCCATATGCAGGCTAGCACTGTCCTCAAAGCAAGCTCAACCCGCATGCCACTATTCGGCCAAATCCTGCGTATCTAACTATGCACCCTTCCTCTTGCCACCCACACTGCAGCCCAAGACACAGTCCGGCCACTTACGCAGGAAACCAATCACACGCATAGCATTGTATAGCCTCCTATCTCCGCAAACCAAACAACATCAAATTGCATTGCATTGTCCAGGTTAAGAGTATGATGCATAACCTCTAATGCAATGCAATACTAATGTGAGTTACCAATCAGACCCAATGAGATCCATTTTGGACGGACATGGTATAAAATATTCATGATTCACATATTGTGTTGTTGGGTATCTGTCATTTTAATTATTGGATTTTTGTAGCATACCACATTATTATTCTTTTTGGTGTTTCTATCTACATCTTTGCCACTTCGCAGAAATTCTCTTAGGGCTAGGTGGACATTGTTGTCCTTAAATTTTCTGGTTAATTTGATTCATTGTATTATTACCTCTATCACAACCTTTTCCTTTCATGGTGTCTGAGATGCAAACTCTGAAACTAATTGTACTTTATGGTATGGTGTCTCTGAGTAAGTGATCAATTACAAGAAATTCGATGGCATGATTCCCATAATTAACAGGAATATTTCATTGGCTGGAGCACTTAAATATATTTATGGGTATTTAGCACCAGAATTCATAGTTCCATTGATTCTTTGATTCATGTTGGCCAACTCAATAGGTTTAGTTCCAATAGGTTGCCTAGAAATTTAGGTCCTTCTGATGTGCGTGAATTGCTTATGTGTTATGCCACTTGTTTGTAAAATACCATGCTCAACTGTGACAATATTAGCAAAGGATTGGTTTGGTGTTCTTGAAAGAACATCTTTAGACCCAAGAATCAATATATGGTAACCATAATTTGCAACAACTGTAAGGAAGAAAGTTAGACACATGATATGCGCGTGAACATCTGTCATGTGGACGCAGCCAGGGTAGTCTCCAAGGAGGCACCAGCTGTAGTTAATGACAATTAGTAGTCTAGGGGAAATGATAGAATTAATGAGGTGGCCAGAAGGGCCAGAGCGGCATCCAAGGAGGTACCAGCTGTAGTCAGCAGCAATTAAGGTTTATGGGGAAGGATTAGAGTAATGAGAGTGATTAGTGGGGAGAGAAATGAGGAGAGCAGAGCTGGGCGCATGTGGTTGGGCTGCTCTATATATAGACTATGTAATCAACTTATGAGGAGGCAATGAAGAACCAAGTTATCTCCTAATCTACCTCTGCTACTCTTAATCTCATCCCCTGCTACTCGGTAGCCAGGCAAAAACCCTGGCACCTCCATTACCTGGTTCGAGTTATGAACTGAGAAGCCAAGGGCCTCCAACTCTAGGCGCCCAGGCCCTTGACAACTTGGTATCAGCTAGCCGGTGATTTTCTTCCACCTCCGCCCCGCACTCCAACCCTGCAGCCACCACACCATCAGCTCCTTCTTCACCCACCGCCTCAGCAGCCTCCACCTCCTTGCCAATGGCTGAGCCGTCCACCGCCGACCTGGCTAAGATGATCCAGGCCCTCACCACCACCATGAACGCCTCCATCAGCAAAGTTCAACAGCAGGTCGCCGCTCTGCAGCAGGCACAGCCACTGGCGTTCTCCGGCTCAGTCGCGGGGTTCGGGCCACGGTGACCGCTCACCCCGGTTCTAGAAGCTGGACTTCCCCAAGTTTGACGGGAAATCCGATCCGCTGGCCTTCATCAACCGGTGTGAATCCTACTTCCACCAGCAGCGGATCACGGTAGAAGAGCAAGTGTGGATGGCAACGTACAACTTGGAAGGAGGCGCCCAGATGTGGTTCCTCCAGGTACAGCAAGACGAAGGAACGCCGTCGTGGCGCCGCTTCACCGAGCTCCTCAACCTCTGCTTCAGGCCGCCGATACGCTCCAACCCTTTGGGCGAGCTGATGGCGTGCAAGAGGACGAGCTCCGTCACGGAGTACCCAGATCGCTTCGAGGCGCTGCTGCCTCGTGTCGGCACACTGACTGAAGCGCAGCGCGTCTAGGCGTTCACTGCGGGTCTTCAGCCTCCGCTTAGCTACGACATGGAGATCCATAACCCGCAGTCCCTCATCATCGCCATGAGCCTGGCTCGCAAGCTGGAACTCCGCGAGCAGTACGCTGCAGTCGCGCCGCCTCCCGCACCACCAAGCGACCAGTAGCAGGGCCTCCTTCCGACGCCTCCACCACGTCTCGCTCTTCCTACTCCGCCACCTACAGCGACTGCTGCAGCTGCCACCGTCACGGTGGAGGGCCGCCCCGTCAAGTGCCTATCGATGTCCGAGATGGAAGAATGCCAACGAAAAGTTCGGGCGTGGTCACAACCAAGTGTGCCAGCGCCTGTTCTTGTTGGACCTGGCAGCGGCGGATGATGACAATGACGCCGCCTCCGACGACCCCGCCAATCCAACACCGCCTATGTTGCTCCACGCGATCACCGGCATCCACGCCATCAACACCATGCAAGTGTGCCTCCGGCTGGGCGACGTCAACGTCCACGCCCTCATCGACTCGGGCTCGACGCACAACCTCGTTGACGAGAAGGGCCCTGTTCATCTGGCTTATAATCCGTCTTATTCAGCTTGTTTTTTCAGCCGGAACAGTATTTTTACAACAACATAGCATTTTGTCCCAAGCAAGTTGGGGTAGGCTAGAGATGAAACCCAAAAGAGACGAGAAACAGGGAGACACATAAAGGGACATAAATGGCACAAGACAAAAAGATGTCACGGTTCAGGCACGTTGATTGCCAATCTTTAAGCGCTCTTATCCATAGCTAAATCCTTGGAGATATTCCACTCCTTAAGATCTCTCTTAACGGACTCGTCCCAAGTTAGTTTAGGTCGACCTCTACCGCTCTTTACATTATCGGCCCGCTTTAGAACTCCACTACGCACCGGCGCCTCAGGAGGCCTCCGTTGGACATGTCCAAACCATCTCAACCGATGTTGAATCAATTTCTCCTCAATTGGTGCCACCCCAACCCTATCCCGAATATCGTCGTTCCGGACTCTATCCATCCTTGTGTGCCCACAACACCAACGCAACATACGCATCTCTGCTACACTCAATTGCTGGACATGTCGCCTTTTTGTAGGCCAACACTCAGCACCGTATAACATCGCCGGACGAATCGTCGTCCTATAGAACTTACCTTTCAGCTTCTGAGACACCCTTTTGTCATAGAGAACGTCAGAAGCTTAACGCCATTTCAGCCAGCCGGCTGAAATTCTATGCCTAACATCTTCATCAATGTCTCCATCCTTTTGTAGCATCGACCATAAATACCGAAAAGTATCCTTCTTGGCCACCACTTGCCCATCGAGGCTAACGTCTTCCTCCTCGTGCCTAGTCGCGCTGAAATCGCATCTCATGTACTCGGTCTTAGTCCTACTAAGTCTGAACCCTTTTGACTCTAACGTGTGTCTCCATAGTTCTAACTTCCTATTAACCCCCGCCCTACTGTCGTCAACTAGCACCACATCATCAGCAAAGAGCATACACCAAGGGATATCACCTTGTATGTCCCTTGTGACCTCATCCATCACCAAAGCAAATAAATAAGGGCTCAAAGCTGACCCCTGATGCAGTCCTATTTGAATTGGAAAGTCACTGGTGTCGCCATCACATGTTCGGACAAACGTCACAACATCCCTGTACATATCCTTGATGAGGGTAACGTACTTAGTTGGGACTTTGTGCTTTTCCAAGACCCACCACATGACATTTCTCGGTACTGTCATATGCCTTCTCAAGGTCAATAAAGACCATGTGCAAGTCCTTCTTCTGCTCCCTATATCTCTCCATCAATTGTCGTAATAAGAAAATCGCCTCCATGGTCGACCTACCAGGCATGAACCCAAACTGATTTTGGGTCACATGTGTCACTCTCCTTAGGCGATGCTCGATAACTCTCTCTCAGAGCTTCATCGTATGACTCATCAACTTAATCCCACGGTAGTTAGTACAACTTTGAACATCTCCTTTGTTCTTCAAGATAGGTACTAATATACTTCTCCTCCATTTTTCAGGCATCTTGTTAGACCGAAAAATAAGGTTAAAAAGTTTAGTTAACCATACTATCGCTCTGGTGCCTAGGTATCTCCACACCTCAATAGGGATACCATCAGGGCCCATCGCTTTACCTCCCTTCATCCTCTTCAAAGCCTCTCCGATCTCTGCCTCCTGAATTCTCCTCACAAAGCGTCTATTGGTATCGTTAAATGAGTCGTCCAACTCAAGGGTAGGACCCTCATTCTCCCCATTAAACAGCTTGTCGAAGTACTCTCTCCATCTGTTCTTGATCTCCTCATCCTTCACCAGAAGTCGATCTGTCCCATCCTTGATGCATTTTATTTGGTTGATGTCCCTTGTCTTCCTCTCGCGGATTCTAGCCATCCTATAAATGTCCTTCTCCCCTTCCTTCGTGCCTAGCCGCTGATAAAGGCCATCATACGCCTGACCTTTTGCTACACTCACAGCTCGCTTTGCAACCCTCTTCGCTATTTTATAGCCCTCGATGTTAGCTACACTCTTGTCATGGTGGAGACGCTTGAAACACTCCTTCTTCTCCCTAATAGCCCTTTGCACCTCGTCATTCCACCACCATGTGTCTTTCGCTTCCCGCTTGCCTCCCTTACTCACGCCAAACACTTTTGAAGCCACCTTCCGGACACATGTTGCCATCTTTAGCCACATGTCGTCGGCATCTTCTCCTTCTTCCCAAGGCCCCTCGTCTAGCATCCTCTCCTTAAACGTTTGCGCTGCTACCCCTCTAAGCTTCCACCACTTCGTTCTCGCAATCTTGGCCCGTTTGTCCCGGTGGACACGTATCCGAAAGCGAAAGTCCGCCACCACAAGCTTAGAGGGGAACAGTATTTTTCTCTCACAAAAAATCAGCCAACAGTGTTTTTCAGCCGGCTTATAATTCCAGCCGAACGGCTCCAAGGTTGCCAGCCGCACCGGACTACCTATGGTTGGCTGCAGCTCGGCGACCGTCGCGATGGCTAGTGGCTAGCGCGTGCCGTGCACAGGCGTGTATAGGCAGGCGCCGTTCTCCATCAACGACGACCAATTCTTAGCCGATTTCTTCGTGCTCCCCTTGCCGGGGTACGACGTGGTGCTGGGTACCCAATGGCTGACCACACTCGGCCCAATCCTGTGGGACTTTGCGGCCTTCACCATGTTCTTTTGGCACAAGGACCATCCGGTCTGCTGGCTCGTGAAGAAGTCCGCCGAAACCCCTCCAACTGCATCAGCCACCTGGGAGGACATCGACAGCTTCATCGACCACTCTCCAACCTTCCAGCTCGAGGACGAGCTGCTCGTCAAGGGAGGGGGAGATGTCAGGTGGACGTAGCCAGGGTAGTCTCCAAGGAGACACCAGCTGTAGTTAATGACAATTAGTAGTCTAGGGGAAAGGATAGAATTAATGAGGTGGCCAGAAGGGCCAGAGCGGCATCCAAGGAGGTACAAGCTATAGTCAGCAGCAATTAAGGTTTATGGAGAAGGGATTAGAGTAATGAGACTGATTAGTGGGGAGAGAAACGAGGAGAGCAGAGCTGGACGCATGTGGCTGGGCTGCTCTATATATAGACTATGTAATCAGCTTATGAGGAGGCAATGAAGAAATAAGTTATCTCCTAATGTACCTCTGCTACTCTTAATCTCATCCCCTGCTGCTCGGTAGCCAGGCAAAAACCCTGGCACCTCCATTACCTGGTTCGAGTTATGAACTGAGAAGCCAAGGGCCTCCAACTCTAGGCGCCCAGGCCCTTGACAACATCTATAATATTATGCAATATTTTTAAAAGGGCTAGTCTGGCGGATGGGCTTTGCATTGCTCCAGGTGTCCGTAGGCGTCAGCTAGGTGTTGCTACACATTTGTACTTTTTTGTGGATGGTTAGTAATGCCATGCAAAATAAAGGAAATTGAGAAAATCTGAAAAAAGTGATATTACCATGCATTCATGAGTAATTTGTTTGTAGTTCATCTTTCTCCATCTCTGACTGTCCCATTTTCACACATATCAAGCTCAAAATATCTCTACCAGGGAAATAGCCAGGACAAAATGCCTAGGTGCTAGCAACACCTAGCGCCTATTGCCACCTTTTTAAACAGAGATATTACATATGGCCCACAGGTGAGGCTACAATGCTGTTGTAGTGTATCAGTCTGAAACTTCACCACTGTGCAAGCCAAAGCATAGACCTGACTCTTTACTGCTTTTGTTATGAGTTAGTACAGATAGTGTTGGCCCTCATGGGTTAGTAATTTCTTGTCTACCAGTTCATGTAACAGAACTATTTGAGATTTTTAAATCTCAGCTTGCATATTTATAAAGAATTTTTCACATTTACAATTGATCAGCTCCTCTTTATTATATCCTTTGCATTGAATACATTTTCTGTTTCATGCAGATGTCCCTGTGATTTTGTGTATTCTTTGTGAGGCCATAAAATTTGCATGTAGTGGTTCCATCATAAATGGGCCACATTTTTCCATGTACCAAAGACTACCTTCTTGAAATGGCAATGACATTTTGATATGATGTGCTCATGGGTGCTTAACAAGGATAATCTTTTGTAAAGATGATCATATCCTACTTGATTATAGACAATACCAACTCGGGAATCAATTAGCAAACAAAAACACAGCTTAGGCTCTGGCGGTCTTTTGGTCAAGTTTCCTTTAGCCTTCTAGGGGGTGTGAGTGGGTGTCGGGTTGGGCTTCTCTAGTTCGGCCCATTGTACTCTTTTCTCTATCTTAATGAAATGACATGCAACTCTCTCTTGTTTGAAAACAAAATATGCCAGAGTTGGCTTTGTTGTTTCTTTTGTGCCATGCAAATAAAACTGTCATTTTCAAATGACTTTTGCAATTCCAGGAGCGGCATATGCCGCTGGAGTTGTTATATGGTCAAAGAATTGATGATTTATGTGTGGCAAGGTGCATGCCTAATTGCTAGATTTTAGCAATAAGGCAATTTCTGCAGAAGATTCTTCAATAATGTGATACCTGGCATCTTTTAGTGGTAAGGAGAATTGGATATTGTTTATTTTATCCTTTTTGTAAATTGTTAATATTTGTTGGATCCTTGACCCTTAAGGCCTTAACATCTTTTGCTGACATGCTTGTCATGTTGCACGAAACAAATGACTTCACTTTTCATGTGAACGGTTCTCTAATTGATGGTTTATCCTGCTGCTAGTTTGAGTGTTTATTTATTTAGGTATAATCCATCTAGTGTTCTTAGCTATTTCATTAATGCAGGCTACAAAGTTCACTTTGGCTTCAGTTCAAACCCCATCATATTGCCGCTGGGGCTGCATTCCTTGCTGCAAGGTTCCTCCACTATGACATCACATTCCATCCAAATTTCTGGCATGAATTCAAGACAAGTCCATACTTTGTTCAAGGTAACCGAGTGTTCTTTAGTAGCAAGGTGAGTTTTGTTTTTATCCAACGATAGGTTTGACAGCACTATCTGTTGCACTTGCAGATGTTGTCCAGCAGTTGAAGGAGCTACTTTAGGATACAACATTCAATATATTTGCATAATACCCAGAGATCCTCTTAGTTTATATGTTGTAGTGAGTAGTAACCACTGCCAAAAGTACATACACATTGGGATGTGGTCACCTTCATCAATTACTGAACATCTTTCATTTGGTTTTTACAACCACAGAGTGCTTCTATGTACAAAAGGGGAAGATCTTATTCAAAAGTTGCCCTTGAAGTTTTTGGGAAGTAAAAGCAAACAATCTTTATTAGTAGAAAAATTGTGCGATGCCTGAAAATGTTTATTGAATTCCTTTTAGTCTGCATGTTTCTGTGTACATTCCAGCCAGCTTATATATGCATGTTTTGTGCTTGTACTTTCTTTCGGTCTTCTGCAATGTTTTTTTTTTCCCATAGTAATGCTGGCGGTTCACCTTATAAAACAAAACCAGGTCAGTTCTGCAACTTCTGTTCTATTGCTCATTTTAATAGTGGTACGTACTGCCTGTGATGATTGGCTGTATGAGCAGCACAGTACATGTCTGCATTTACAATACGGTATTATGTGTCAAGTCATAACTAATAAGATCCAAGTATGGATGGAAGTATAGTGATTAGTAAAAGCATATTTGTATGCAGAGGGAATTAAGTTTTTTTATTCCTCTCCTTTACACAGCTCACTTGGAGCTCTATTTATGCACATATGAATCTTTTACAAGGACTAAAATGCCCCCCTAAGCGGAATGGAGAGGATGGCGCCATCCCCTAAGTTGTGAAACGCCCCTTGAAATATTATGATAACGATTTTCATTTTTGCGTAAATATGTTTTATTTATTCTCGCTGTTATATAGTTTTTATTATATATGTATATACATTTATTTATTTTTATTTTTTCTTTATTTAATTTTATTGTTTTATTTTTTTAAATTGAATTGACGCGACATCTAGAGTGCCGGTTTGGTTTCTGCGCTTCTTGGTTTTCATGCCGAGACTCTTGGTCTTCCCCTGGGCGGCTATATAAGCCCACCCCCCGCAATCTGTTGCTCTGAGTTGTGCCTCTTGTGTTTCCGCTTTCAAGCATTTGTCTGGAACTTCCTGCACTTTCGCCTTGCGTTCGCATCTTTCGGTAGTTTTCTTGCTTCGCTTTCGGCTGTTGATTCGGTGTCTTAGCTACTTCATTTTTCATCTTCTTCAATGTTTAGCGTTTGTGATGTTGCCATCTCTTTAGATGGCACGCTCGGTAGAGATGTCTTCGTCGTCCGATTCGTCAAGTGGGAGCGATAACGACTCAAGGTATTTGAATCCAAGGACTGCTGGTGGTTGTGCCGTTGATAGGACAAATGGTGATTCGTCAAGGACTTCAGCTGTCCAACAGTAGGCCTTCCAGCTCGTCCTGCCGAAACATGATGGTCCTGCTAGGGATTCAGCCGGTGCTCATCCGGCAGATCCGGATGACTCTAGTACATCAGAACAAGTGTCGATTACGGATTCCGTTAACAACTCACCCGATCGGCTCTGGTTGGAAATAGTTTCATTCTTGGACGGTCTTGGGTCATGCACAAGCAACTTCAGGACTTTGTCAACAAAGGGTACATCACTCCGGATAGCTTAGGGCATTCTCAGTTTCGGCCTCTTGGCATTGAGATTGTGCTGCAGCCTAAGTCATATGAGGTGGTAGTATTTCACGACTTCTTTGTTGCTGGCCTGCAATTTCCTCTTGAGAAGTTTGTTTTCGACATGCTAGAGCGGTTCTAAGTACAGCTCCATCAGCTAACGCCGAATGCTATCGCTTGGCTTAGCGTTTTCGTCATGGCTATGAAGATGATGGGTTGCGAACTCCTGGCGGAAACGTTTGCTCGGTTTTACAAAATTCAACAATGCCGAAACAAGGTCTAGGATCCCGAAATGGGCAAAGAAGTTTACTCTTATTTCGGTGCTTATATATTTGTTCTTTCTTAGTGGTGGCGCTGGTGATACTAACGTTATTGGGAGGGTGAGTTGGATCTAAAGCCAGGCTTTTGCTTTTTTGTGGTGTTTTGATCACATAGGATTTTGCCTTTTGAAGTCATATCGTCTTCTTATTGACTTTTGGTTGTTTTTGCTTGCAGGTTGGATCGACTTCGCTCCCGATGGCTCCTAAGAAGATTTCGGCTGCTGTTACCACTGCTTTTGATGATGAACTATCTGTCATCGACCCCTCGACCTTCGCTAGAGGGGCCCTGAAGAACAAGAATCGTGTGGCAGATGTTGCTGTTCGGGAAGATGTCTCAAAACGCCATAAAACTTTGGTGTCGCGGAAGCCTTCGGAGAACAAGCTTGCTGATTTGGTTAGTGGTAAAGAAAGGAGATCCTCAACCTCAGCGAGCGATAGGGCCGTAGAGCCTATCAAAGGTAAGGGCCGATTCTACCATGAGTCCATTCGTTTAACTCAAGACATGGTGGAAGGCCAACTTTCAGGTTTTGGCCGCTTAGTTCTTGCACCGAAACCGGGGGACTATGGTTAGGTGCGCCTATATTCGGGATCCAGCTCTTTAGGGGACTGGATCCTACGAAGAAAGAGTCTCACCGCGTTGCTCGTTCTCTAGGGGTTCCATCGGATGCGCAACTGTAACACCCCTGGTGTTAAGCATCACTAAAATTTGATCATGTCATCATCATGCATAGTAATCATTCATGTTAGCTAATCATGCCTTGCATTCACTAAAATCAATGTTAATTGGTAGTAATGCAATGCATATGTGTGGTGTAATGAGCTAAAACCAAAAATCATTTTAAGGTTGTGACCTTCTAATTTTGAATTTCACCAAAATACTTGGAATTATGCCCTAATAAACTTTGAGGTGTAAAGTATGTACTTTACACTAGTGTCAAGTGTAGGCTATGAATTACGTCAATCCATTAAAATTTGGGCTTCAAATTTGAATTCAGAATTGGATTTCAGCACTTAACCAATTTTGGCTGTCTTGGATTTTAGTATTGAGTTCAATTTTGTGGGATTTATTAAAATGAATTTAATAAATAAACTTGTGGCAAACAATAGTACCATTTCAAAGTATAAAGTTTGAACTGTGCCATGGTGCTATTGGTTGTGATGCTTGATTGACAATTAATCACTGATTAATTCACCAAAATGAGCTAGTTAACTGATTTTCAAAACCCTAACTGAAAGTGCAGAGTTCAGTTTCAATGTACCCCTGTTCTTGATCCTAGATCTCTCTAACCACTTAGAATTAGGAGATGAGCCTTAAAGGAAAGTTGGAGATGGCATCAAGACGAGCAACTTTTGTTTTTGGAGATTTTCAAGTTTCTACTTGGAATCAGGAGAAAATGGGAGAGGAAGAAGACTGCTGTAATCACTACAGTAGCCAGGAAGCAGCTGCCACGCAGCAGCCTGCTCGCCGCCGGCCGCCGCTCTCGCTCACCGCCTTGTGCGTGCGTGACGTGCAGCTAGTTTCATGGATGGTTCCCAAGTAGCTATTGGACTAAGCCGGTCGCCATCCTCACCTTACTCTCTTCTCGTCGCCGCCGTCGAGCCCTAGTTCACCGGCCAATTTCTTCGCCACCACTCCACCTCTCGCAATTCACCTCGCAGCCACGGCTGCCTCACTGTTGCATACCATTTGAACCTGCTCGCGCCATCCCTCTCCACGGGAGTCGCTTGCAAGCCATTGTCTTCCTCGGTGACGTTTGCAGTGCCGCCATGAGCCCCCTAGCCGTGGGCAGCCCTCTGTGGCACCTCTCTTTCCTGTCCATCTCATGTTTTGGCTCTGCCTTGTTGTCCTGTTGCCCATCGACTTGATGGTTTTCACAGACGAGCTCCAAACGCGCCAGAATGCCATCATGTCCGCGAGTTCACGCCACCGCCTTCGTCTCCGCTGCCGACCACCAAGTTCCACCGTGTCCCTGAATCAACCAGCAGGTGCACCAAAGTCACGGTGAGCTCCTGGTTCTAACCGTGCCCTCTATTTAGTCTCTACTAGGCCCTAGTGGCCGGAGTGCCATTGCGCCGGCGTGCTCTGTTCCGTCGAGCCGCCGTGGCCACGGTCGACTACATTGCTAACCCTAATTCGCCCAATCAACCCCTTAGGCCGGTTTGCGTGGTCAAGTGGAACACATAGACGTAGTTCCCGGCGTCGATGATCTCACCATCTATCGTCTCTGCCTTGTTGGACCACCGTCAAGCCACCGTGGTCGCAGCTACGTGTGCTATCATGCTTTAGAGCCTCAACTAATACCACTAACGCGTTCGCGTGAGTGAGATGAGTGCGCCAGTGACCTTAGTGTCGCCGAAAACCTCGTTGTCGGTCTTGTCCATCGTGCCGAAGCACTGCCAGGTGTAGGGTCAAGATGACAGACTAGAGGAGGGTGAATAGTCCTTTCTAAAATAATCGCACTAGCTAACCGAGATAAATGTGTAATTAAAACTATTAGTCTAGCCAAGACTATAACCCTATCTATGTTCACAAGCACATTATAAAGATCCTAATTAGGCAACAAAGGTGTGGGCTAGTTAGAGCTCACCTAACCAAATCTAGAAGTAAGGTCACAGAAACCTATGCAACTAGTACTTCAAACACCAGGGGAGCTCCCACACAATCTAGTAAGCAAAAGCATAAAGCCACCTAAGCTCACTAGCAATGCTCAATAATGTTGGTATTTCTTAACGCAACCAGAAAGAATCCGCAAGTGCATGAAATTACCGTTGTAGCATTCACTCGGAAGTATTCAGGGTATCGTATTTCTACAGGGAACAGAGATATTTCTTGTAGCTAATTCATTCAAGGACAATACAAGGGTAGCTGATAAGGGTAGAGATGGATTCCTATGGCTTTTGGTTCTATGAGAAGATAAACTCTACTTCTACTTGCTTACTTCGGGCACTAGTGAACACCTGGTCCACCAAGCATTGCTAGCCTATGGCTCTACACCGTACCCAGACGTGGGAGATTACAAGGGACGGGCAGGAATGTCACCACCTGCTGCCTACCCCTCAACCGTGGGGCATGAGACAACGAAGGTAGCCTCTAGCCTAGACACCATGTCTACGCTATCGACTACTACTCTAGCGTTAGCTAGGAACATCCATCTTTATCAAGAGTCCTCTACTAGAGCATCTGCCACGGGGACGGATGATGAACCCGCAAACAAGTAAAAGTATAGCTTAACTACTCAAATACTTTGAATCATAAGAATCATGAACACTTACTAAATATTTGTAGAGGTACAAAGCCGATGTTCACCGAGGTACAAGCAGGGAAGGTTGCTGACAAGCCCGACACATTTTCCCCAAACTCTCCCTCACATCTCTCCTACTAACGGTACTAGAGGTAACTAGGGCCTAAGCCCATGAATGGTGTTGCTCTTACTTTGGTGCTCTTCCTTTCTTGTGTGTGTTATTGAAATGAGGAGGACAAAGCCTCCTTATATAGGTGGAGAGGAGGGGGTTCCTTGGAATATTCCCATTCTCTTATGGAAACATCAAACCGCCATCCAGCACATTTATTTTATCACAAAACCTCCTGAACCGACCAAAGAGAGGCGGTATGAACCACCTAGAGAAGGTTGGGCCTGAGGGGACCCACTAGGGTTGCGTCCCGCACCATGGGTGCGGCCACACTCTAGGTGGGCCACCTTGAGTCTAGTTTCATCATGCTGTCTTCTTTGTTCTTCTAGAATGGGCCTGCATAGGTATTGCACTAATTGGTGGTGTTTGGATTTGGGTTTGTCATTGTTCTCCTCTCATCTAGGCCCTGAATCTTCTTGGGATTGTGCCTCTCTCCTTTGGGCTTGTGTAGAATGATATTTATGCTTTGTTTTCTTGCACATCTTCAGCTCTTTTATGTGTATTTCCACAAATGCCCTCCTGCAAATGGTAAATCACCAAAACTCATGGAATTCATGAGTTATAAGCCCTAATTCTAAGTTTGGTGACCATTTTGCAGATTTTATGTGAGAATTGGCGGTTAGAAATAGGAGTTAAGGACCGCCAACAAATAACAAGGCTACACAAAGCCAAATTAGAGAGCGCAAAATACTTAGCTACACAAACTAAGCAATGTGACTAACAAGGTTACTCAAACCAAATTAGTGATGCAAGGGAGCTACTTCTATGCTACACAAGCAAGAAGGTACCTAGCAAGCTACACAAGCTAAGTAATTACAAGAGCAACTACACAAGCACAACATATGAAAGTAAATTCAAGCTTGTGTATGGGGAATGCAAACCAATGGGAAGAACAAGGTTGACACGATGATTTTTTATCCTGAGATTCACTTGGTTGTCACCAAGCTAGTCCCCGTTGAGACAAGCTCTAAGGTTGCTGCCGGTCCTCTTGCTAGTGGTGACCCGCAAGTCACACTCTCCCACGTGGAGTGCTTACCACAAGCTCTAGCACTTGATACGGTCGAACCACTTGTCGCTCTTCGTGTCTCGCTCTACTAGAGTTGCTATTTGCGGCTCCCGCGGGGCGAGCACAACACCCCTCACGAGCTCTTCTCTGGAGCACCGCATAATCTCCACGTGGGCTTCACAACGGAGACCACAATCCACCAAGCTGTCTAGGTGATGGCAATCACTAAGAGTAACAAGAAATTACCCAATCACAAAGATTTCCTAGTGCCACCAAATGCAATCCTCAAATGCACACACACTAGGCTTTCAATCCCTCACTCAAATTAGCACCAAGCTTGAGAGGGAGAGGAAGGGGAAGAGGTGGATCTTCAATCTCTCATCCACACCCACAATGGGCACTCAATCTCTTATAGAAATCTTAGCTCAAAGCATGGAGAGAGAGAGGGAGGGGATGAACCCTAGCTTCCAATGGCAACAATGGGGAATGGAAGAGGTGAGGAAGGAGGGGAGGAGGCAGCCTTATCCCCTCACGCACACCCTCCCTTAGCCCTCAGCACCGCACTAGAAATTCTAGTGCGGCAGCGAACCAAATGCCCCCAACGGCTCTTTCTCCAACGGTTAGAATGGGAGAACTTTCACACTAGAAATTCTAGTGATGGCCTAGAATTTCTTGGACGTGGACACACCACACACCAGGTGTGTCTTCTGCACTGGAAATTCTAGCTCAGGCAGTATATTATTCTAGTTAATTACACCAAACCAACAGAGCACCCCTAACTGGAATAATAAGCCCAGTGTGCAAGAAATTCCAGCGGCAGTCTCAAACTTCTCCTTTTTCACCCATTCTCAATGTACTAACTCCTCCAAGGTACTAAACCAAAATTAACACTTGAGATAGCATTTTCACAAAGATTTTTCTTGGGCTTTCTCATGCACCTCACCACATCACTAAGGGCAATGCATATGCAAATGAAACTCACACTTACTGGCACTAGATAACCGTTGCAACTAAAAGATTTTTCCTCTTTATAGTATGGCTATCTATCCTAAATCCGGACATGCACTTCTCTACACAACCTTTGAGCGGTGAAATGAAATGACCTATAAGTTATACCTTTGCCTTGCGCATTCTATTTCATCTCCTCCAATGTTGATGCAACACATGCACCAACTTCGATCAACAAATGATATGATCCACTTCATATCATCATGTGACCTTATTGGTTCATCGATCTTGACTCACTTGCTCTTCATCATTGCCTTCGTCCATCGGCGCCAAGTCTTGCTCAAGCTTCACTGCCACGTGGTCCATCGCTTCAAAGGCTCTAACTTGCCCTTCACGTTTGGAACCGGTCCGTCAAGCCAAGTCTTGCCTTGATCTTCTCCACCTTAGTCACATGATGATGAGCCCATGGCTCCCCAAAATATATCTACGGAAATCTCAAATATGGTAATTGGTCTTAAATTTGGAGCTGTTATTTTTGATGAGAAATATAGCAAGAATATGGACAAATTTACTGTTGTTGGCTTGTCCTCAAATATAATTATTGGTGGTGCAACTTTCATGAAAGGAGAAAATATGAAGTCAAGAAAATATATTTATGTTGGTTCTATGAAGGTGGATATGACGTGAATTAGTGTTGGCATACATGGAGGGCACCTCGAAAGAAGCCAGCAAGTTTCCATATATGTTACTGGATGCGTTAGTAAGAAGATCACGAATACAATTACGTCATTAGCACCCTTGCTGGATTAGTTTATTATATTTGCATGCAGGTCACGTTATTCCTTTCTCGTGCTTCCTGTTTGGATTATTTAATTAGGAAAGTCTAATGTATTTTCAGTTGAGTCCATGTTCGGTCCTCTAGTCGAACATGTTATGGTCGAGTCAGACCTTTTGAGTCCAGCGCCTACGTGCGTATTAAAGGGCTGGTAATCGGCTGTGTACGGGTAGATTGGATTTTATTTTTGTGGAGTTATTCCTCGTCGAGCCGCCGCTCGTGAAACCCTAGTGGGTGTTACCGGATACTCGTGGATTTGCGTGGAGTTACGTGATCGAGCTGCTACAGCTTGGGCGCGTTGCTTGGAATTCTTGGAGTTCCCTCTCTTCTGATTGTGGTTCGTCGTGGTCGCAGGTGGAAGATTTATCATAGGGTTTGGTTTGCATCAATGATTTGAGTTGGTCGTGAATTGCTAGTGGTTCGTCTGAGTGGAATATTTGACGTGGAGACAAAATTCTTAGGCAAAATACAGTTTGGCCATCACGCTTGTAGGTCTGCTGTTCTTGCCTGAAGAAGACATATATTATATTATTTTCTGGTGTGTTTGTTCTTAGTGCTTGAAAGATTAAATACTCAGCTGCGGTTGTCGAGTATTTTGGCTGCTAATTTATACCGTGAAAGATTGGGCAAATTATTTGGACATCGTAGGCGTGTCCTTATCAGTTAGTATCGGTTTCTGGTTTGCTCACGGTGCATTTGGATTTTCTTTTTCAATGGCTGATTTGAAATTGCTCAAGGAAGTTAAATCTTTGCCAAAGCTATCTCTAGCATGTAGTCCCTTGGAGTATTTTGAATGGGAAGAAAGTCTGGATGATTTCTTCTATGGTCGTCGACTCCCAGAGATATATTATACCGAAGAGACTTTAGCTAATGATGTTTTTTATTGGTGGGTTGACTATGACAAAGGATTTCCTTGTCGGACATGGAGCGATATGAAGGTTGTGCTACAACGTCTATTTCTTTCTCCATTTTATTCAAGGAAAATGGTCGCTGAAGCTTATGGTTCAAAACCTCAACCCACCAAGCCAATTGGTAGTTCTTCTAAGAAACTGAAGAAGTTGCAGAATGTTGCAGTGCCCGAACCACCAGTTATGCATGGGAGTGCTGATCTTTCTTCTACATCGGGGCTACATAGTAGTGCTTCTGCTTGTGATACTCAGTGTGAGCATAAAGTTGATGATACAGATGATGTGTCAGATGGATTATCTATGATGGCAAGTGAAATACACAGTGATGGTACTGTTGCTACTGTGAAGGGGCAACGCTCCAGCATATTTCAGTCAGAGTGCACAATTAAGGATAAGGTATGCAAACTAATTATTGACGATGGTAGTTTCGCTAATGTCATTAGTTCACATGTTGTTCATGCTTTGTCTTTATCTACGCGGAGGCTTCCAACACCGCGTTATATACAATGGATGAATCAAAGTGGTACACTGAAAATTACTCATAAGGCTAGAGTTAAATTTTCAGTTGGAACATATATTGATACTGTAGATTGTGATGTCGCACCGATGAGTGCTTGTCATTTATTACTGGGTCGGCCATGGCAGTTTGATCTTGATGCTACTCATGGTGGTCGCTCTAATAATTATTCGTTTGTGCACAAGGGAGTTCATCATGTGCTCAAACCGATGCTCGAGAGTTCTATTAAGTCCACGGTGTTTGCTCCTATGAAAGTGAAGAAAAAGGATCCAGAAATTATCCCAAAGCCGAGGACGGCTTTGATCCAAGAGCAGGAGAATGATGTGGATCTTACTGCTCCAATGATTACTGCTAGCATTGTTGATGTTCCAACAATTACTGCATCTAATGGCGCTCCCGATACTCAAATTGCAGCGTTTGATATTTGGGAAAGTAGTTGCATAACTTCTAATATTTCAGTGGACATGACAGAGGTTGATCTGATCTCGTTATCAGAGGAGACATGTGAAAATATATCAAAGCCGAGGACGGCTTTGTTTAAAGAAGGAGAGGATGATGAGCCCATGGCTCCTCAAAATATATCTACGGAAATCCCAAATATGGTAATTGGTCTTAAATTTGGAGCTGTTATTTTTGATGAGAAATATAGCAAGAATATGGACAAATTTATTGTTGTTGGCTTGTCCTCAAATATAATTATTGGTGGTGCAACTTTCATGAAAGGAGAAAATATGAAGTCAAGAAAATATATTTATGTTGGTTCTATGAAGGTGGATATGACGTGAATTAGTGTTGGCATACATGGAGGGCACCTCGAAAGAAGCCAGCAAGTTTCCATATATGTTACTGGATGCGTCAGTAAGAAGATCACGAATACAATTACGTCATTAGCACCCTTGCCGAATTAGTTTATTATATTTGCATGCAGGTCACGTTATTCCTTTCTCGTGCTTCCTGTTTGGATTATTTAATTAGGAAAGTCTAATGTATGTTCAGTTGAGTCCATGTTCGGTCCTCTAGTCGAACATGTTATGGTCAAGTCAGACCTTTTGAGTCCAGCGCCTGCGTGCGTATTAAAGGGCTGGTAATCGGCTGTGTACGGGTAGATTGGATTTTATTTTTGTGGAGTTATTCCTCGTCGAGCCGCTGCTCGTGAAACCCTAGTGGGTGTTACCGGATCCTCGTGGATTTGCGTGGAGTTACGTGATCGGGCTGCTACAGCTTGGGCGCGTCGCTTGGAATTCTTGGAGTTCCCTCTCTTCTGATCGTGATTCGTCGTGGTCGCGGGTGGAAGATTTATCATAGGGTTTGGTTTGCATCAATGATTTGAGTTGGTCGTGAATTGCTAGTGGTTCGTCTGAGTGGAATATTTGACGTGGAGACAAAATTCTTAGGCAAAATACAGTTTGGCCATCACGCTTGCAGGTCTGCTGTTCTTGCCTAAAGAAGACATATATTATATTATTTTCTGGTGTGTTTGGTCTTAGTGCTTGAAAGACTAAATACTCAGCTGCGGTTGTCGAGTATTTTGGCTGCTAATTTGTACCGTGAAAGATTGGGCAAATTATTTGGACATCGTAGGCGTGTTCTTATCACATGACTCCATGTCATGTCTCATATGCAATAAGCTCCTTCATCACATATGTACCTATGGACTAATTTCCTGTGTATCTCACATAAACACATATTAGTCCATCTAGGTTGTCATTCAATTATCAAAACCAAACAAGGACCTTTCAATCTCCCCCTTTTTAGTAATTGATGACAACTCTACAAAGATATGGAAATTAAGCTCAAATGGATTTGAGTTGCTTGCCCAAGCAATTTTACCATGTGTAAATGAATTTGGACATGTACTACAAACTAAAATTAGTAGTATTAGCTCCCCCTACATATGCACTAGTGTGTTGGGTTTGAAGCTCGCACATACGCATAGATTGGAATTGTGGGAGAGTAATTACTACCAAATGATGCTAAGGTGTATAAAATAAACTTTTAAAGCGTGATACCAATCGAAGTTTCACCTTTAGTTCATCCTTAGCACCATGGTTAGCTAGATACCACTTGGAAACAAAACACTAGATACCCCGTGAGATCAACATTAGAATCAAGGTACTAGTATTACTTGAAAAACATACCAAGTGTCTAGCTATCATCCTATGCATGCTAGTTCTCATTTCATCAATCAAATTCTATCACTAGCATACACCACACAAGCATGCGTATCAAATTTAAAACTTATGCAAATGCAAGCAAGCACATGAATATGCACAAATCAAATGCAACCAATCAAAATTCATGAGCTTGCTCCCCCTACTTGTGTGCTTATCTTGTCCAAGAATTTGTGATCTTTCTCCATTCTTCAATGTTGCTCCCTCTTTGTCCATGTCCAACTTCTACTTCTCCCCGTGATGCATTTACATATCTTTGTTCCAACTTCTCCCCCTTTGTCATCAATTTTCTATAAAAGGTGTGCTAGTTATTGATACAAAGGATTGCATAGGGGTAGATGGTTGATATTTGAATCTTGCATTTTTATGGACACTTCTAAATATTGGAATGACACCACTTGTAGCCCTTGAGATACCTCATGTAGGATCTTTGACCTTGATGCCAATTGGTGGGGCACCTCCCCTATGTCATAGCATGGGTCATCCGCTTGATAAACTTGAGCTCTTGTATTTGAGGGAACTTGCTTCACTTGATGATTGCTTAAAGTTGAGGATTACTTGCGGAACCACCATTTGATGTGCTAGATACCACTTGTATGAATGCTACTAGTAACAAAGTGACAATCTAGATACCACGTGTAAGAACAATCATGGAACCACTTGTAGGATTTGTCAATTATAACCATTTCTTAAACACTTGTCGTCTTCATGAGTACCACTTGTAGGATATCACTTGTAAGTTGATCCAGACAACACATGTAAATACCACTTGAAGAGATCAATTGAGTCTAGTACCACTTGAAACAAACTAGATATCTATTTGCATTATTGTCCTTTTGCTTGTACTCTTATCATCGTCATGAGCTTTTGATATGAATTGAATTAAATTGATTTGCCTAAGCTTCCAAGTCTAGTTTGAACCCTTTCTAAGCTTCTTCACACTTATTTTGAGGTCATCTTATCAAGGTTTTATTTGTCACTTATTGGCAATCCAAAATAAATCAAGTACTTAGGTTCACTAGCTCATGAGCAAACTCATATACTACCACTAGATCAATTAAGCATTCAAGCAATAGTGGTAGGCTATGAATTTAAACTTTTTATTTGTCATGCATGATCCTAATAAGCATGTACTATATGCACTAACCGCATACTAGTAAGGGATAAAAATGATCATGCACATCACAATGATACCTTTGCTATGTTGGAGTAGAGGATAGTCATTTGATTCCAATTAAACTCTGCAATAGCAATGTGAAGTCCAATTATAGATTGGTGAAGACCAGTCTCAATATTGAAATCCATTCTTCACCCATATGAGTTGAGAACCACTAGTATGATTAAGTGCCCTATCTTGTTGTGGTTGGCTTGCTTCTTTTCTTGATCAATGCTTGCACAAGAGCACTAAATGTGAGTAACCACTTGAATTCCAATGATTTGCTTTCTTTTGGGTGTTGCTTGCTCTCTTGATCCACCCTTTAGATTGCTTCAACTAAGCATCTCAAATGTCCTTTAGATTACCACTTCCATGTTAGCTTTCCAAGTACCACACTTGGTTTACCTACCAAAGGTGGCATGCCCCTACACATAGGGAGAAGTGATCTCTCTCCAGAGAACCATCCTTGATACCCAGTTGAAATAGCTTTATTTGATTGATCCAAATGATGGACTTAACTTGATGTATGAACCATAAATCCTTCTTTAAGTCCTTTTCTTTCTAGTTTAAGCTGCTTGCAACTCAATAAGTTTCAGGTAGTTTCAGTTGCTTTCAATTGATTTTAAATATTTCCAACTGATTGTAACTCATTATTACTACTTGTAACTGCTGAGGTCAACTAGTTTCATCTAGTTTCAATTTGTTTCAGCTGTTGTTTCTGAAAAACTGCAACTGATTTTTTTAGTTCCAACTAGTTGCAACTCCTTACAACTCCTTGTAGCTGATCTCTAAGATGGTTGAAACTAATTTCATTTGCCTACAATTGCTTTCAGCTTGTTCCAGTTGGTTTCAACTACTTGTTGTTGCTTGCTTGATTGCAGCTCCTTTCAACCCTTGTTTGAGTCCTTTTTTTTACCAAGTGATCTCCAATAATCACTAGAATTTAAATTTCATCTTCATCTTGAGTTTGATCTTGATCTTCACTTTGAGTACCAAATATGTGCCAAGTACACTCTACAATCAAATAGCCTTGTACTCTTTGCTTGTCATGCTTCTAGATCAATTCAAAACCAAACTTAGGTACCTCAAACACTTATAGCATGTTTCCAACTTGAGGACATTTCAACCAAAGTGGCTCTAGATCAATCCAATAATTGTCACTTTTCTAATAGATTCTGTACCCTTCAAAGGATAATCTATAACTCCCAATGTACAGATCCAATGACCACAAAATTTGGTGGAGATGTGACTCACTAAGTCTTCTAGCAGCTATAAAAATTTGGGCTCTATTTGACTTCTAGATTGCTGCCATATTTCACATCTTCCCACACTATAGCTGACAAGATCCACCCCAAAACCAAAGCATTTCTTATCCAATTCTTATAAAATTTAAAAAGCAACTAATATCATAAGTCCATAGAATTCATACCAAATTTCAAGCCATTCCAATAAGATTTGGTCACTCGAATTCAGACTTGATCTCAGCTAGCTCAGATTTTCAATAAATGACATATTTCAATCAATTGAGCTTTCTATCTTCAATTTGAACCAAACTTGAAATCAACTTGTTTGAATACTTTCACAAGACATAAATCTATTCAATCCACTGACTAAAAGTCATCTTATGAATTTATCCAACTCAAATCAATCCAAACTTGATTACTAATCAATTGATCCGTTCAATCATCTCTTAGCAAGCAACATATGCATATATATCCAATGCAATCAACTTATATGCACCCAAAAGAATAAGATCAACAAACATATACCTTTATAGCTCATGACCATCCAATAGCAATCTTCAACTTATATATTTGCAAGCCATCAAATATATCCAATAAACCACCACAATCTTGAATATTGCACTTGTATGTTGTAGCACTTGGACTTCACTTATTTTGACTTGGCATTGGGATAGTATATGCACTAGCTTAATAACTTGATTCAACATATGATGAACAATAAGGACTTCATTGAATCAAGCCTCCAATGCCATGGTACCTACACACATTCATCCACTTTTTGATGGTACCCAAACTAGTTTGGGTCCTCTTAAGTTAGGAACAACATACTCAGGCATAACCTTAGTATGAATAGTGGGATATTTTGCAATTGTAACCAATGAGGTACCATTGCCATCCTTTCTAAGCACATTATTTTCAACAATTGAAATAGGCTTAGAAGACTTACCAAGGAGACATGAATTAGCCATGTGTCCCCTTTCTCGGCATGAGTAGCACTTTCTCTTGGATTGAGCCTTCTCTTTCTTGCTCATGTGATGCTTCTCATTGTCTTGCTTCACCTTGTTTGCTTGAGCCTTCTTCTCAAGCTTATTTGGGCAACCCGAAGCTAGGTGACCCAATGTGTCACAACTATAACACCTTATGTGAGCAATCTTCTTCATCTTCTCTTCTTTGTTCTTGCTCACTTGCTTTGCGTCTTGATTCATTCTTGGATGAATTGCTCTTTCTCCTGCCTTTCCACCCCTTCCTGTTTTCTTCTTCTTCTTTATCAATAAATTATCATCATCTTCATGGTTGATCTTGATTTGCTCTTGGGGTGTCTTTTCTTGCTCAACTTGTGGCTTTGATTGAGGATTCACTTGTTGCTTCATCAATTGCTTGGTTGGGCACATAGAGGTGAGATGACCCATGTGCGGCACTTGAAGCACTTGACATGCTTTAGCCTCTCTTCATCTTTATTCAACTTGAGCTTTTCTTTGTCACACCCGGTTTTCTAAAGAACAAAACCAGGCTAATCATATGTGTGCCCAGGAAGTCCACACATATGCCAGAATGAAAAAGTATCAAAAACAATGTTATTATATAACGTATACATAGCTAAATTAACACTTACATCAGAGTATCGCGGAACGGTGACTAAACTTCAGGCTCCATTCTTCTCAGGGACGGCTGACTGGGGGTAACATATGCCTAGCACTTCTACTAGTCTTCTGGAAACTCCACTACACCTTTGTCCTTTTTCCGAGTAGCATCTTACTACACACTGGAGTGTGGGGGAAATAGCAAGAGTGAGTCCATGTCGAACTCAACAAGTACAACACAGGGTTCATGAGGCTCAAAAAGGCTAGACACTGTTTGACTGCGTTTAGCTTTTAGTCATCATATAATTAGCAATTGAGTAGCATCAAGATAATCCACTTCCCATTAATGAATCAATGATCAATTGTAATAAGGATAATGAATAGCATTAACATGAGCATAATAATAACAACAGTAATTAAGCATGATATAACAATGGTGATCAACTATTCTGTAAGAATCCCCAAGGCCGCTCGTATCCGTGAGCACGGCTAGTATACCAGTTTTTAACTCTGCGCAGAGGTGTACACTTTCACTGTGAGTCATGATTTCCAAATGCATGGGTTTGCAAGGCCCAGAACATTGAAAACCATATAAAGCCACTCAAAAGTTCGTCTAACAAGTTAGGGCCATTAGATTCACTCGGCAGGCAGATGTAGAACCCCCCTTCCCTGTGGCACAACAACCGCAGCCTATACACACTAGGCCAGGGGCTCGCACTACACCCAAAGTGTCATGCCATTCTTACGCCATTTAAGGTAACCACTAACAAGCTAGAAAAGGTCTCTTGAACAACTAGAGCCAGAGCCATATAGCCCTCACAGCTGTACTGTATGTCCCGGTTATCACTTACAGGTAAGTCCTTACGGAGAGAAACCAGAGCAACAATATAACCCCTTGCTCTAGCCCCCTTTCAACAGTAATAAAATCATCTTAATGGTTGATTGCATAATCCATTAGTCAAATTACAAGATCATTGTTCATAATTAAGCGCTAGCAATAGCTACCCAAATGCACAACCCATAGGTGACAAGGAAACAAGATATCAATAGCTAAGTTATAATCTCTATGGTTGTCAAGGAAGACACATGCATATGTATGATAATTTCAGTGAATAGGTAACAAGGATAGTCCCATGCTATACTTGCCTTAAAGTTAGATCCTTCTTCAAGTACAAACCTTCAATTGACCACTTCTTGATCACCGCGTAAAGCTCACCGACTGGACATAATCGTAGAACACCACACAAACATCCATTCAATCATACACGAAGCAAGCAATAGAACTAATTAGAACAATACACCAAAACAATAAAAAGATTTGAAAACTAGTCTACGCGTTGCTGCGGACACACAGACGTGAAAAGCACACTAATTTGAGCTACGATGCAAAAGAGATGATTACCGAAAGATTATTCTTAAGAGAGAGAAATAAACTAGCTTCATTCACTTTAATTATATAAAAGTTTTAATAGAATATTCTAGAGAAATATCATGTCAAGTCAATTTGTATTTTGAGTTAGAAAAACAAGATAAGTTAATTACATTTTAATTGTATAGTAAATTAATCTCTTAACTTTACATAAAAGAAGTAACGTGTGGGAATATCTGTTGGAATTATGTATGACACATGTTCAAGTTAAGCGATTTATAATTTAGGAGCACGATCATGTTAGTAATTAATTATATTTAACATTTATATATCAAATACCGTAGTATAACGCCTATATTGTTTTTAGATTAGAAAACGAGTTTCATACAGATTAATTAATATTTAATTACAAACAAATAAGCATGTAGGATGATAAAGCGTCACTGCTAGGCCGTAGATCACAGCAATATGAAACTAGTTTGGTTAAGATGACTATATAAACGATCTAAAACAGATAAGATATCGATGTGAATTGGACAAGTGCACGTGTGATTGGTTGCCTTGCTTTGCTTCTGCATTGCATGTCTAGCTGTGTTCTCTAGATGATGAATGTGCTCTTGAAAAGCACAGGTGGGTAGAAGATACGTACAGATGCATTCATATGCACTTGGTGACTTTGATGCAGAATCCTTGCATGCTGGACAGGAGGCGTCTCTTGATTTCCTCCCCGGCAATGAAGAAATAAACGTGCAGGAGCTGCTGGATATGGCGAGGATAGAGGCATGAGCCTGGCTTGCTCGACGAGAGGGCAGCAGCTGGCAAAACGCTGGTGTCCTGAGGTGGATGGCCGGCGTGCAGAACAGCAAGATTTCCTTGCATGCAGACAGATACACAATCTTAAAATATACGATGCAGACTGCAGAGAACACAAAGACCTGAGAAAAAGAAGAGAGGGTCAAGGCGTCCTCACCGAAGGCAAATGTGCGGCAGATGAAACAGTGGTGACTACCAGAGTTCTGACTGGTGGCCGGCCGGACTCCACGCCGGCAACAAACTCGATCTGGTGCCAAAGAGATGAGAACGACAGCTTGATGATGGAGTCGTCGGGGAAGTTGAAACGCGTCATGAGCAGGTGGCGCATGCACTTGGCGTCGTTGATGCAGCCCTTCAGCTCATGCCGCGAGTACCGATGCGAGATCCCGCACACCACGGCGCGCGGCTCGGTCAGGGCAGGGCCCGTGGCACTCGATCGTTTTCTCCATGCTTTGCTCGGCGTCGACTTTTCAACATCACAGGAACGAAGGATCGATGGCGCCGGGAACAGGAGAACTGGAATGAGCGGCGTTCACGATGGGCTTCGATGCTCGATCGGCGGGTGTTCGTTGGTCCACGTCGGTCACACTTCTCGACGGCTACGGCGCACGGCTCTCCGATCTCCGAACAGTTGGACGTCGGCGACAGCGCACAGCCCTCGGATGCTTGATCGGCGCACTCGTGGGTGAGCGAGGGGCTGTCGTGCGCGTAGATGAAGGCCTGCGGGCACTCATGCTTGAAGAACTCCGAGTACTTGGATGCGCGGCAGTTGGCGGAGGCTGATTTGGCGGCGGACGGCGGCAACAGCGAATTCGAGAAGCGGCGGCGCTGCTAGGGCTGCGAGCTCGATGCGAGGCCGTAGCAACTCAAAGATAGGAAAGAATAGCAAAAGGGATAGGCTGCGGATTTTATAGGGTGTCCAGACGTGCCCCTCTCGTGGGAAGATTCCTCAGGAATCCGAATTGCATACGACTTATTTCCTTTGGCTGCTAAATCGAATCGGAACAGAGTCCGGCTCCTGGACAATACAAAATAGGAGTTGACAATGTACAGTGGGCCACGGCGTTAGCAATGCAAACTGAAAGGGAAAGCACATCAGCGCCTGCTGCACCGCAGCAGCACCCTTGGCCAGCATGACGTGAGGGTATAAAGTCCTATGCTTGCACGTATACATGTATATATGTATATTTAAGATACGACGAGAGATAGAGGGAGCTACGAGCGACGGCTCGCGACAGGAGTTGTACTTCTGGAACCAGGGCGTCGAGGGCTACGCCGGCATATATATAATTGTAGGGTTTGGAAACTTTTCAGAATTTCTTAACTTCGGGATTATTTTAATTCCGCGAATAAAAATAATTCCAGAAAATCTAGAATTACCTTTTTGGCCGCGAAAAATAGCCCGGAGCTCAGGAAAATCACGGGAAAAATCCTGGAGACTCTTGGGAAGATAAGGAACTCAACTAAATAGGTTTGGACTCATGAAAAGATTGATGAAGAGATCAAGGAAAAAGATTAAGCTCACGGAAATTGAAATTATAAATCTAGAAAATGCTAAAAAGTTTTCCGATGAAAAGTAAACGTCGTCCTACGGTATTTTGAAAATAATAGCACTCACCAACACCAAAGACAAGCATCACACAAACACCACATTATTAAATTAATATAAAAAAGTTTAAAACCACAATTTTCTATATTTAAATTAGCAACAACTTAACTTATCTAATAAATTTATTCAAACATTGAAATCATTTATTTTATTTAGTATTTTTCATGCACAACCCAAAATAGAAAATTTTGGGTGTGACAAATCTACCCCACTTAACAGGAATCTCGTCCCGAGATTCGGAGAGACTAGGGAGAAAGATAAAGTTGATTTTGCAAATCTTCACTCTTCTCTGATCAACTCTTATCCAATGATAATGCCACAAGATCATAACCAACTTTGTAAAGGTATCCTTTAGGCCCTTACGATTCTTGTAGATGGTTCTAACAGGTTACCAACCCTGAGAAGAGATACCTACGCTCGATAATGACTTTGCAACCATGTAGATAGCTGTTGCTTCCAGATGACGAAAATAGAACGTATAAATCCTCCATCATGTATCGTCTTTTAGTTCGGCAAACCCCTTAAGAAGAGATCAATTGGAGAACACCAATGGATAGATTGCATTTGTTTCTGAGTGATAACTATCATCATGTCCTTCTCGCATCCCAGAGAGATTCATGAGCATATGCAAGAACAAGTAACCTCCATTTCCTCGCGAGCAGAAAAACAGCAGTGCAGAAATACAGTTATAACTTGAGTTCTATGAATCCGATGATATTGTAGCTTATACCGTTGGAAAGCTTATCAAATTTACTACAACTTTCTTATAGAACACTTCTCCAGATTCTGCAGTTAAGGTAGTCGAAAACTGTGCACAACAGAAACTATTCTAGGTTGCTGACAGCACAGATCCGTCGCCTTGTGATTTTCATAATTCCCAAATCATAATAGCTATCAGGGCGGTTCTTACCGTCAGAGAAAGATATTGAAGTCTACTATTGTCCAGAATTTATCCATGATTTTTGGGCGTCCAAAAATAGAGATATAAGCTAAAGAAGACAGACTGTTCTAAAAAGACAGGATAAAGTAGGAACAAGATTCAGAGAGATTAGAGAGATAGATAACCCTAATTTTCAAGTCTTCATGCTTCTTTGCTTTGCGTTGATGAGATATAAGACATGGATCAAGGATAGCCAAAAGATGACAAGAAAGATAAGGTTTGATCTTCAGTTCTTCGTACCTCGTCACTTGAGATTGTTGATGGTAGCGGACACTACCCCACTTAACAAAGATTTTGTTCCACCTAGCAATGTCATTGAAGGCAACACTTTGCAATTCATAAAAATCTTGATCAGGATCAAACTGATGATGATACCACAGGTTCAAAACCAACATAGCGAAGATATCCCTCAGATCCTTGTGATCCACGTAGATGTCGCTCTTATAATCCCAATAAATGCCACACTTACAGCCTTAAGAGCTTTCCACATTCAACTCTCTTGAGCTCTTCTTCATAGTAACTCCACTAGAGAATACCTATCCAAGTAGAAAACTCACTTCACTTAAAACTTACTAAACATACTTGATATGGGGGTGATGTCATCTAAGTTTCCTTGAAACTAACTATAGACTTCCAACATCTCCTTCCTATGTCGTCCATGCTAACTTGTATAGAGTATGTTGAATTGAATGTTGAACTCCCGACTGATGATAGTTTGAAGTGAAGACCAGTCCTAACGAATACCCGAGCTTCTTGTAGACGACCCAACAAAGCACTGATCTCAAGCAAACAACACTAGCACATGAGTAGACTTCCAATCATAGAGATAACCACTTCTTCCAAGTGAAGCACTAGGACATACGAAACATTCATCTTGCAACACTCACAACTTTGCTACCCCCTTAAGAAAAAGAACTAGGGGACACCAAAGTAACTTGCATCTCCTTTTATACTAGATAACCATAATCATCTCTAATGTAAGATTCCAAGGTAAATCAATGAGATTCAAAGATATCCAATGATATATTCACTTGTGCAAGATAAGGAAGTAATGCAGAAAATTTCTGGGCGAATTCCAATTTTAACAGTTCAGTAAATCTGGCATAACTCGAGCTACAAAGATCCAAAGGAAGTGATCTTTACATGGTTGGAAAGCTTATGAAATTATCTACGACTTTTATTCACAACACTTTTCTAGATTCTGTCAATAAGTTAGTCAAAAACTGAACTTAACCAAAACTGTTTCAGGATTCCAGACTGCGCAGTGACCCCAACTTGGAACAGGTATATCTCTTAGCTCATAATAGATAATAAGGTAAGTCCAGTGGGTTTGGAAAGATACAGAAGTCTAGTTATTCCCAGTAAAATTTTATAAATTTCTCATGTCCATATCTTGAGATATAATAGAAACATTGCAGACTGCTATAGAAATCAGCATGCGGAGTATTACGTAAAACCTACCCCACTTAGCATAGATCAAGCTACTCCTCAAGACTTATACCTTTCGAGCCACTTTCAAAACACGAGAACAAGAACAACACACAAGCAACACATCAAGCAAAACAAGCACACATCACATCATCGGTACTACACGTGCTTCTTCAACAATGGTGGTCATCCTATAGAAAAGTATGGATGATAAAAGACCATCAAACTTTAGAACAAGATGAGATCAGAAAACTTTTAATAAAAACAACGTAAAACAAAAACCAAGGGAGTAAGATATAATAGCTCAAAGGAAGCTATCAAGGAGAGGATACAACAGGACAAGGAAGAGGAAATAGTCAAAATCAATGAGTCAAGGGATGACAAAATAGTTTTATAGTAAAATGAGTTTTAGAATACGTCCAGTGCTACTTGGCATACGTCCTACAGTCAACACCGCTCTGATACCACTCTGTCACACCCGGTTTTCTAAAGAACAAAACCAGGCTAATCATATGTGTGCCCAGGAAGTCCACACATATGCCAGAATGAAAAAGTATCAAAAACAATGTTATTATATAACGTATACATAGCTAAATTAACACTTACATCAGAGTATCGCGGAACGGTGACTAAACTTCAGGCTCCATTCTTCTCAGGGACGGCTGACTGGGGGTAACATATGCCTAGCACTTCTACTAGTCTTCTGGAAACTCCACTACACCTTTGTCCTTTTTCCGAGTAGCATCTTACTACACACTGGAGTGTGGGGGAAATAGCAAGAGTGAGTCCATGTCTAACTCAACAAGTACAACACAGGGTTCATGAGGCTCAAAAAGGCTAGACACTGTTTGACTGCGTTTAGCTTTTAGTCATCATATAATTAGCAATTGAGTAGCATCAAGATAATCCACTTCCCATTAATGAATCAATGATCAATTGTAATAAGGATAATGAATAGCATTAACATGAGCATAATAATAACAACAGTAATTAAGCATGATATAACAATGGTGATCAACTATTCTGTAAGAATCCCCAAGGCCGCTCGTATCCGTGAGCACGGCTAGTATACCAGTTTTTAACTCTGCGCAGAGGTGTACACTTTCACTGTGAGTCATGATTTCCAAATGCATGGGTTTGCAAGGCCCAGAACATTGAAAACCATATAAAGCCACTCAAAAGTTCGTCTAACAAGTTAGGGCCATTAGATTCACTCGGCAGGCAGATGTAGAACCCCCCTTCCCTGTGGCACAACAACCGCAGCCTATACACACTAGGCCAGGGGCTCGCACTACACCCAAAGTGTCAAGCCATTCTTACGCCATTTAAGGTAACCACTAACAAGCTAGAAAAGGTCTCTTGAACAACTAGAGCCAGAGCCATATAGCCCTCACAGCTGTACTGTATGTCCCGGTTATCACTTACAGGTAAGTCCTTACGGAGAGAAACCAGAGCAACAATATAACCCCTTGCTCTAGCCCCCTTTCAACAGTAATAAAATCATCTTAATGGTTGATTGCATAATCCATTAGTCAAATTACAAGATCATTGTTCATAATTAAGCGCTAGCAATAGCTACCCAAATGCACAACCCATAGGTGACAAGGAAACAAGATATCAATAGCTAAGTTATAATCTCTATGGTTGTCAAGGAAGACACATGCATATGTATGATAATTTCAGTGAATAGGTAACAAGGATAGTCCCATGCTATACTTGCCTTAAAGTTAGATCCTTCTTCAAGTACAAACCTTCAATTGACCACTTCTTGATCACCGCGTAAAGCTCACCGACTGGACATAATCGTAGAACACCACACAAACATCCATTCAATCATACACGAAGCAAGCAATAGAACTAATTAGAACAATACACCAAAACAATAAAAAGATTTGAAAACTAGTCTACGCGTTGCTGCGGACACACAGACGTGAAAAGCACACTAATTTGAGCTACGATGCAAAAGAGATGATTACCGAAAGATTATTCTTAAGAGAGAGAAATAAACTAGCTTCATTCACTTTAATTATATAAAAGTTTTAATAGAATATTCTAGAGAAATATCATGTCAAGTCAATTTGTATTTTGAGTTAGAAAAACAAGATAAGTTAATTACATTTTAATTGTATAGTAAATTAATCTCTTAACTTTACATAAAAGAAGTAACGTGTGGGAATATCTGTTGGAATTATGTATGACACATGTTCAAGTTAAGCGATTTATAATTTAGGAGCACGATCATGTTAGTAATTAATTATATTTAACATTTATATATCAAATACCGTAGTATAACGCCTATATTGTTTTTAGATTAGAAAACGAGTTTCATACAGATTAATTAATATTTAATTACAAACAAATAAGCATGTAGGATGATAAAGCGTCACTGCTAGGCCGTAGATCACAGCAATATGAAACTAGTTTGGTTAAGATGACTATATAAACGATCTAAAACAGATAAGATATCGATGTGAATTGGACAAGTGCACGTGTGATTGGTTGCCTTGCTTTGCTTCTGCATTGCATGTCTAGCTGTGTTCTCTAGATGATGAATGTGCTCTTGAAAAGCACAGGTGGGTAGAAGATACGTACAGATGCATTCATATGCACTTGGTGACTTTGATGCAGAATCCTTGCATGCTGGACAGGAGGCGTCTCTTGATTTCCTCCCCGGCAATGAAGAAATAAACGTGCAGGAGCTGCTGGATATGGCGAGGATAGAGGCATGAGCCTGGCTTGCTCGACGAGAGGGCAGCAGCTGGCAAAACGCTGGTGTCCTGAGGTGGATGGCCGGCGTGCAGAACAGCAAGATTTCCTTGCATGCAGACAGATACACAATCTTAAAATATACGATGCAGACTGCAGAGAACACAAAGACCTGAGAAAAAGAAGAGAGGGTCAAGGCGTCCTCACCGAAGGCAAATGTGCGGCAGATGAAACAGTGGTGACTACCAGAGTTCTGACTGGTGGCCGGCCGGACTCCACGCCGGCAACAAACTCGATCTGGTGCCAAAGAGATGAGAACGACAGCTTGATGATGGAGTCGTCGGGGAAGTTGAAACGCGTCATGAGCAGGTGGCGCATGCACTTGGCGTCGTTGATGCAGCCCTTCAGCTCATGCCGCGAGTACCGATGCGAGATCCCGCACACCACGGCGCGCGGCTCGGTCAGGGCAGGGCCCGTGGCACTCGATCGTTTTCTCCATGCTTTGCTCGGCGTCGACTTTTCAACATCACAGGAACGAAGGATCGATGGCGCCGGGAACAGGAGAACTGGAATGAGCGGCGTTCACGATGGGCTTCGATGCTCGATCGGCGGGTGTTCGTTGGTCCACGTCGGTCACACTTCTCGACGGCTACGGCGCACGGCTCTCCGATCTCCGAACAGTTGGACGTCGGCGACAGCGCACAGCCCTCGGATGCTTGATCGGCGCACTCGTGGGTGAGCGAGGGGCTGTCGTGCGCGTAGATGAAGGCCTGCGGGCACTCATGCTTGAAGAACTCCGAGTACTTGGATGCGCGGCAGTTGGCGGAGGCTGATTTGGCGGCGGACGGCGGCAACAGCGAATTCGAGAAGCGGCGGCGCTGCTAGGGCTGCGAGCTCGATGCGAGGCCGTAGCAACTCAAAGATAGGAAAGAATAGCAAAAGGGATAGGCTGCGGATTTTATAGGGTGTCCAGACGTGCCCCTCTCGTGGGAAGATTCCTCAGGAATCCGAATTGCATACGACTTATTTCCTTTGGCTGCTAAATCGAATCGGAACAGAGTCCGGCTCCTGGACAATACAAAATAGGAGTTGACAATGTACAGTGGGCCACGGCGTTAGCAATGCAAACTGAAAGGGAAAGCACATCAGCGCCTGCTGCACCGCAGCAGCACCCTTGGCCAGCATGACGTGAGGGTATAAAGTCCTATGCTTGCACGTATACATGTATATATGTATATTTAAGATACGACGAGAGATAGAGGGAGCTACGAGCGACGGCTCGCGACAGGAGTTGTACTTCTGGAACCAGGGCGTCGAGGGCTACGCCGGCATATATATAATTGTAGGGTTTGGAAACTTTTCGGAATTTCTTAACTTCGGGATTATTTTAATTCCGCGAATAAAAATAATTCCAGAAAATCTAGAATTACCTTTTTGGCCGCGAAAAATAGCCCGGAGCTCAGGAAAATCACGGGAAAAATCCTGGAGACTCTTGGGAAGATAAGGAACTCAACTAAATAGGTTTGGACTCATGAAAAGATTGATGAAGAGATCAAGGAAAAAGATTAAGCTCACGGAAATTGAAATTATAAATCTAGAAAATGCTAAAAAGTTTTCCGATGAAAAGTAAACGTCGTCCTACGGTATTTTGAAAATAATAGCACTCACCAACACCAAAGACAAGCATCACACAAACACCACATTATTAAATTAATATAAAAAAGTTTAAAACCACAATTTTCTATATTTAAATTAGCAACAACTTAACTTATCTAATAAATTTATTCAAACATTGAAATCATTTATTTTATTTAGTATTTTTCATGCACAACCCAAAATAGAAAATTTTGGGTGTGACATTCTTCATTTGGGTAACCATTTGCAAGATGTCCCGTTTCATGGCATTTGAAGCACATGAAATGAGATAGCTTCATTTGTTCTTGGTTCTTCATTTCTCTTTCACATATTCTCTTGCCCCATCTCTAGCCTTGATCTTGCTCTTGTTGAATCCAATGTCACTCTTGTCACCATATCTTTTGTTGTTCAACATATGTTCAAAGGTGACTTTGGAGTTGTAGCACCTCTCTAACTTTTTTCTCAAATTCTTCACTTCACTTTTGAGCTCATTGTTCTACTTCAAAAGGTTAGTCTGACAAGATATAGAAGTAGAATAAGCATCTATATATGAAGAACATGGCATAGCTAATAAATCATCACAAGAGGTGGATACATGCTTCTTGCCTACATCACAAGGGTTAGTAACATTATGTAATTGATCATTTCACCCATGTGAAGAACTCTCACTAGTTTTAAGTTTTCATTGGAAAGCTCTTTAGTGAGAAAAGCATGGTCTTGTACCAAGTTATCATGAGCAACACTAAGTTCCTCATGAGCCAATTTTAGCTCCTTATGTGAACAAGTAGTAACATAAAGTAGATGCTTTTTTATTCACATGTGTTCTTTAGAAATAAGTTTTAAATTCTTCATTTTAGCCATCTCATTTTCTAAAGCTTTGATCATGCAACCATATCTATCTAGAAGCTCCTCATATGAATCAAGATCAATCACATTAACATTAGATACCTTGGTGTCACCTTATGACATGAAGCAATGTGATGTAGTGGATGAGCTTATAGAGACATCACTCTCATATCCATCATCATCATTAACAAGTGTGCATGGAGTAGCATCATTATTTGCATCACTTGTGGCATCATCATCAATCTTGTTAAGTGATCTTGTGGTAGAATCATTATCACCATCATCACTTGACCATAAGATGGAGCAATCTTCCATAATCACTAAATTGTGGTCATGCTTGACACACTCATGCACCTCCTCCTTGGGATCCTCATCATCATCATTATTGGAGACCATCCCATATTTCTTATTGAGATAACTCCAAATCTCATGAGCGGTTTTCATGTTCATGATCTCTCCAAGATGCAATCATCCAAAGAACTATACATGATGTTAGTAGCTTGGATGTTGAGATCTAGGCATTTCTCTTGTGATTGAGTTAGATTATTTTCATCCAACACATGAGAAAATCTCACATCTACCATCCACCATATTTGAGAGCAAATAAACTTAAAGTTGCATATCATCCAATTTTTCCACCGTGCAAAGTGTGTGCCATAAAAAATGTGTGGACAACCAACATCTAGCCCACAAGTCACCATCCTCTCGGGTCGGTGAAGACCACAAATGAGAGATCTCAACTCTGATACCTCATATAGGGTCAAGATGGTGGACTAGAGAGGGGGTAAATAGTATGTTCTAAAATAATCACACTAGCTAACCGAGATAAATGCGGAATTAAAACTATCGGTCGAGCCAGGGCTACACCACTCTATCTATGTTTACAAGCACCTTATAAAGATCCTAGTTAGGCAACAAAGGTGTCGGGTTAGTTAGAGCTCACCTAACCAAATCTAGAAGCAAGGTCACATAAACCTATGCAACTAGTACTTCAAACACCGGGGGAGCTCCTACACAATCTAGTAAGCAAAAGCACAAAGCCACCTAAGCTCACCAGCAATGCTCAATAATAAGGCTACACAAGCCAAATTAGAGAGTGCTAAATACTTAGCTACACAAACTAAGCAATGTGACTAAAAAGGTTACTCAAACTAAATTAGTCACACAAGAGAGCTCCTTCTATGCTACATAATCAAGAAGGTAACTAGCAAGCTACACAAGCTAACTAAATAGAAGAGCAACAACACAAGCACAATATATGAAAGTAAATTCAAGCTTGTGTATGGGGAATGCAAACCAATGGGAAGAATAAGGTTGACATGATGATTTTTATCCCAAGGTTCACTTGGTTGCCACCAAGCTAGTCCCCGTTGAGACAAGCTCCAAGGTTGCCACCGGTCCTCTTGCTAGTGGTGACCCACAAGTCACACTCTCCCATGTGGAGTGCTTACCACAAGCTCTAGCACTTGACTCGGCTGGACCACTTGTTGCTCTTCAGTCTCTCATCCACACCCACAAAGGGCACTCAATCTCTCATAGAAATCTTAGCTCAAAGCATGGAGAGAGAGGGAGGGGATGAACCCTAGCTTCTAATGGCAACAATGGGGAATGAAAGAGGTGTGGAAGAAGGAGGGGAGGAGGCAGCCTTATCCCCTCATGCACACCCTCCCTTAGCCCTCAGCCCCGCACTAGAAATTCAAGTCAGAGCGGCCTAGAAATTCCAGTGCAGGAGCGGAACAAATGCCCCCAACGACTCTTTCTCCAACGGTTAGAACGGGAGAACTTCCGCACTGGAAATTCCAGTGACGGCGTGGAATTTCTTGGGCCTGAACGCACCACACACCAGGTGTGCCTTCCACATTGGAAATTCCAGCTCGGGCAAGATATTATTCTAGTTAATTACACCAAACCAATAGAGCACCCCTAACTGGAATAATAAGCCCAGTGAGCAAGAAATTCCAGCGGTAGTCTCAAACTTCTCCTTTTTCACCCTTTCTCAAGACACTAACTCCTCCAAGGTACTAAACCAAAATTTGCACTTGAGTTAGCATTTTCACAAAGATTTTTCTCGGGCTTTCTCATGCACCTCACCACGTCACTAAGTGCAATGCATATGCAAATGAAACTCACACTTAGTGGCACTAGATAACCGTTGTAACTAAAAGATTTCCCCTCTTTATAGTACGACTATCTATCTTAAATCCAGTCATGCACTTCTCTACACAACCTTCGACCAGTGAAATGAAATGCCCTATAGGTTATACCTTTGCCTTGCACATTCCATTTCATCTCCTCTAATCTTGATGCAACACATGCACCAACTTCGATCAAAAAATGATATGATCAACTTCATATCATCACGTGACCTTATTGGTTCATCGATCTTGACCTCACTTGCTCTTCACCATTGTCTTCGTCCATTGGCGCCAAGTCTTGCTCAAGCTTCACCGCCACAAGGTCCATTGCTTCAAAGCCTCTAACATGCCCTTCACGCTTGCAACCGGTCTGTCAAGCCAAGTCTTGTCTTGATGTTCACCTTAGTCACATGACTCTACGTCATGTCTCATATGCAATAAGCTCCTTCATCACATTTGCACCTGTGGACTAAGTTCCTGTGTATCTCACATAAACACATATTAGTCCACCTAGGTTGTCACTCAATTACCGAAACTAAACAAGGACCTTTCACCAGGCTGCTATGGCCACCGGCATGCTTGCTGCCGTGCCCTAGGTGTTCAACTAGTGCCACCAGCGTGTCCGCAAGGGAGAGGGGAGTCCGCTAGGGTAGGTCTCGTCGCCGGCGAGGTCACCGTCGGCGAGCACCCGCCGATCAACGGCCATGCGCCGTGGTCAGCTTGGGGCGTACTGTGCATGAACCCTAGGCCCATTTGTTAGTCTCTATGGGTGAGAGAGATGAGTGAGAAAAGGATTCATCCCTTTTTGATTTTTCTAAAAATGCTAATTAGGGTTGAATCTTGTTGAATTCATAACTAAATAATTAATGATGATAAAAAATGTGAAATTAATTTTGTGGCTTTGTTATGATGTACTCTATCTAGGAAAAGTATGAGTGGGGCATTCTCAATAGTTTTGCTATGCCTAAAAATTACACCTTTTAATTATAAAATGGACATTATATGATTTTATAGGCTAAAATAAAAATCCAAAAATCATGAAACTTGTTGTCTATACTTTATATGCTTAGATCTACCTTCACAAAAATTTTGGTACTATTTTAGTGAAATTGAATTATCCACATAATTTTGGTGTGTTTAATAATGCTTTTTTATTAATTAAATAAATACTATTATGATTAAGATAAATACTTAAATGACTTGGGTGAATTTTATACCTTGATTGTAGACCTTGGAACACTAACACTCGGGCTGTTCCTTGGCAACTTAATTACATTTTTGTTGTGCCCACAATTAACTTTTTAATAATAATAATTAAATTGTTTTAAGAGTAGTTAACCTAATTAAACCACAAAGGAAAGTTGTGCTCAAGTTAATTAATCTTGTTTGATCATCATAATCCATGTTGCATCCTTCATTCATCATGCTAAGTACATCATCATTCTAAAGCATGCATCTTTATTTGCGCTTAGTGAATGAGAGTGGTGATTCTATAGTCGAGTAAGTTTCTGAGGGTTTTTAGTCCGTGGACTGTAGGCAAGCTCCGGAGTATACAACCCCAACACTGTAGGCAAGCTCCGGAGTATACAACCCTTTCCTTGTGTTTTACAAATGTTATTCATGTAAGTCTTATGCTTGGTGCATTAAGTAAAAAATGAATTGGTTGAATACCAACTACTGTATGCCTACCTTGTGATTTCAATATTTATCCTTGTCACCCTTTTAGTATTAATAAACTAGTAATGCTTAGCCATGCTTAGCTAATAGGAGACAAGTGGTGAGTTCATCTTTCGCTATGAATCTGTACTCAGGAAATGTCCTGAGGGTTTAATAATAAATTTAGTTAAACTAGAGACTGGACGGGGCATGGGTTATGTCTCTAGTGGTTAAGCCGATAGGGTTGCCTGGTCGTGCTTGTCCCATCTATGTCAGTTGGGGACTGTTCGTTGTAGGCCACCTATGGTCAGGAATTTGTAGTACTAACCACATACCCTGGTAAGCCTGATACCTCGGCTATTCCATTATGTGAAAAGATAACCGCACACTAGGAGTGGGAGATGGTGAGAGTAGCAAGTAGCCACCCTATGGAAACATCTGAGATGTCATAGGGCGGTGGAGTATGTTATCCTCAGGTAGCGTGGATCGGTTCACATTTTGGAGGATCTGAGTGAGTGTTGGTTTAATCGATTCGAATCACTGTTGCTTCTCGAAGAAGGAGACCTGATCCTCTAACTTACATCATAGTTAATCAATGCAACAATGGTATTTGTGAATATGGGAAGTGTTAACTTAAGAAGTGATTGATTTAGATCAGGTGCAAACTAGAGACTTGTGATGATTTAACTTGAGCTAAAACATTGAAAGTAAGGATCAATCATTAGTAGGCTTTTATGCAAAAGGTAATCTTGATTCTTGCTATAGATTTACCTTGATTCCCGTAAGCCTGCATATCCTTGGAGTCTTTCCTTTTTGTCAGTTAAGTCTTGTTGAGTACCCTCAAGTACTCAAGGTTTGTTAAACCCTTGTTGCAGGTGAGCCTCATTAGCAGTTAGGCTTTTGCCCCTGCTGCATGATAGTTCTAGAGGAAGAGAGCTAGCAGTAGAGAAAGTTTGTTGTGCATCCTTGTGCAGGGTGAACCTCTTTTGATGTGTTGTAATATGTGGTACCTATCATACTACCCTACTGCCTTGATGGCTAAAACTTATGGTTTGTAATAACTAAATAAATGGTTTGTAAACTTATGGTTTGTAAGACTTCTGCTGTTTATTTTGATGTAATATATTTGTATATTTGTATAAACTACTATAATACTGTAATGCCTTATGTGATGTATCCTGCTCGGAAAGATAAAGTGGATGATTTGGGTTTCCTGAGGACACCCGACAGACTACTAGGATTGTCTGGCTTATGTGTGCAGCAGTCAAGAGTTAATGAGACAATGACAGGCGCACGTCGGCCATATAAATTGGGTGGTTCTGCCACAGCTAGTATTGGAGCATGTCATTACATAGGTTGTTGTAGTACTACTTTATAAAACTTCAAAATGAACAATGCAAATTAGTTTCAAGCCTATTTTGGTCAAAAAGGTTGCTTCTAACTCATCCTTATTCTTGCTTAAGATGGCTCGAGGAGTACCATTCTTCATGATCAGAGCTGAGGGTACTAAGGATTTCTAGCCATGCTGCGAGAGCTTATGTGGCGTGCCAACTTCTCCTACGCGCCAGAATACTTTGTCTACAATACAATGAATGTGGGTATAGGACTTCATTCACACTCCTGTTGACTCAGTAAGGGAAGTAGGCAAAGGTATAGGAGTTGTTAAGCTCTAAGTATCTACGTCTAAGCCTAGTAAAAGCACAATAGGCGTAGGCTTGGACTATAGCTTCAAACACTTCTGCATCCCTGACTCATGATCGGTCCACTAGAGAGGTCTCATGTTTTCTCTTATATTGGAAGTTCTCCTGAAGTTGCAGTCCAAGCCTATGCCTATTGTGCTTTTAATATTCTTAGACATAGATACTTAGAGCTTAACAACTCCTATACCTTTGCCTACTTCCCTTACTGAGTCAATAGGAGTGTGAATGAAGTCCTATACCCACATTCATTGTATGAGGATGACACCCAGAGTTGTAGGATGTTTGAGCTTATCTGAGCTCTAGATGTCATGTACCAATGCATCACCTCAGAGTTGAATGCATCTCGGAGGCAGTTGGGGTAGTAGACAGTGGAGCTAGAAAATCTTTGTGTGTGTCACTCATATCCTTCCAGGGAGATGGAAGCACCACTTATCTTTGGTGCAGCAGATTTGTTGGATGATCCCTACCTACACCCACCTATTGGAGGAGAGCATTATACTATCCTTCCCTAGAATGTGTCGAGAGAGGCAATGGGAGAGCCAGGAAACCTTACCCATTCTGAACCTCTAGGAGATACCGGTCATCCTACCTTCTATTATCTTCCTCCTTTCCCCGTCGTCGTTTTGCATGTTTTCCTTATCACCATGAGGGTGGTGGGTATGCCTAGAAGAAGTTGTGTAAAGTGGGGTAGCATGTCTAATATCGCCCTTTGTTGTAAAACTGAGTGTGTTGTCACTCGCTTGTGTAATATGTAAAACTAAGCAATCAAGTTATGTAAGCAGGTTCGTAGTAAGCGTAAGATCATTCATACACCATGTCATTAATAATCTTTTAATTTCCCTCCCATTTACAAGTAGTTTGGGGTTAAGTATGCTACCAATCCCATTCATGCTATCTTGTCCTATTTAACACTCTATCTGTTTGTGGAATCCGATAACTAAAGGATCGTTACTCCCCTACAGTATGATGACTCGCTCTGGAAATACCGATACACCCATTTCTTCATGTGGTCGTGCTGACACGCCTCCACCTATTCCACCATTGGCACCCACACTTGCTGATGCAGTTGCCACTTTGATAAATGTTAGTGCCGATAATGCGCAAATTCTCTAAGCTTTGGCACAAAACAGAATGCCTGCTCCTCAGGGACGTCAAGATCCATTCACCAGTAACACTTATGCTGGCTTTCTCAAAACCCATCCTCCTGTGTTCCTTAAAGCTGAAGAACCTTTAGAGGTAGGTGATTGGATCCGTACCATTAAACAGAAACTCGGTCTTATCCGCTGCAGTGATGTTCAGAAGACTCTGTTTGTAGCGCACCAACTCTAGGGCCATGCGGGTGCCTAGTGTGCAAATGTCTTCGCAACCTAGCCAGCAAGACATCAGGTTCCATGGGCTACCTTTCGCACTACTTTTTGAGCACACCATATTCTAGAGCATGTGATGGAGATGAAATTGGAGCAATTTCTCAAGTTGGAGCAAGGAAGCCAGAGTGTGATGGAATACTTGGTCAAATTTAATCATTTATCCTATATGCTCCAGAGCATGTCAGTACTAATGCTAAGAAGAAGCATTGGTTTATACGTGGTCTTAACACCAAGATTTAGACTATGCTGACCGCCTGTACCATGGTTAGCTATAATGAAAATGTCAATATTGCTATTGCTTCTGAAGAAAAGAACCGATTGCACAAGGAGGCAAAGAAGAGGAAGAATGTGCACATAGGATTCTCGGGTGGCAATAATCAGCGTCAGAGGGTTGTTTATCAACCTAGCCATCGTCCTCCTTATCGTCCACCATAGCAACATGGCCAGCAGTAGTCATTTGTCTGACCTGCTGCAGTTCCTTCCTATCAATGCCGGCTGAATGCCCCTGGTGTTCGTCCCAATACCCACCGAATAATAACCTCCCATGTTACAATTGTGGTAAGATTGGGCATTTTTTTGAGATTGCTGTCTTCCAAAATAGAACAATGCTCCTAGGACACCAATGAACTAGTAGTATAATAATCAACAATAGAGTAATCAATAGAATACTCAAAAGAAAGGACCTAGTCTAAAGACGGGTCAAGTTCATTATATTCTGGGTGAAGTCATTCTTGAAGGTGAACTGTCGTGCCAGGTATGTTTTCTATTACCCATACCCTGTAGTTATATTCTTTGATTCCATGTGCATGAAATATTTTTCTTTAATAAGGCATTTGTCATGGAGTACAACTATCCTTGGGAACTATCACGGAATCGTCCAAATTATAAGAGCACAAGTACAAAAACAATCACCGAAGTGATCAAATTCTCGCACTTGAGCCCATATAACTCTGGTAGTCCAATGAAATCACGAGGGATTTCAAACCAACCAACATACAAGCCAAGATCGTAGTGATTGAACATAACAAGTCATATGTTACATCCATTTCACAAGTAATCCAATATACATCGGAGTTCAACATAGTTATTACAACTTAAATTGAAAGTAGCGGAAGCAAGGTAATTTGAAACTAACATTAATCTTATTTTAAATACATGCCAGTACCAAGGTCGACTTCCAACAAAAGCATTAGAGAGAAGATGACTTAGAAGGATCATGCCCGTGATCACACTTCACCTCTATGGCAAGAGCCAACCAACTCTTGCAGTTGCCATGATACATCACAACCTGCAACAAATGGGGATAAAACCCTGAGTACAAGAAGGTACTCAGCTAGACTTACCCATCAAAAACCAGAAATAAGGTGACACCAAGGATCATGCAAAGCTGATATAAAGTGGGGCTAGCTTGATAACATTTTACATAAAAGCTTAATATAGCTGATCAATCATTAATGCTCAAGCATCAAGTTAATTATCATTAACCTGTCATCTATATTGGAACCTGTACTAGAGCACTCACTTAATTAGGAGCAAGCAATATTAACCATAGCAGGTATAAATTGAGGCAACATATACATCGTCATCCCATTAACCATCCGTTTAATTTAATTGAATCTACGTTGCCGCTGCTCAAGTCAAGTGCTCACTAACCGGGAGCGACGGTGATTCGAATCGAGTTCCTATCCAGCTGGAGGGGTATTTCTAACACTCACCGCGTAGGCCCCTGCCAGGTCGCACAAGCCACCTTTCGTACAATTCAGGAGTCGTGGGTTCGACTGATGCCGCATCCCTAAGGGCAACACTCTACCAGGTGATACGGACTCTAACCCCCCTTGGTCTCACGCCAATGTCCCCAAGCACATCCATACTACCTCCAAGATGCGACCTACCATTCGATTCCTGGCCTGAACTGTATTACTCGGCTTCGCGGTCGGAATGACTTATCCGGCCAACTAAGTGTTAAACTGCGTTCAACATGACTCAAGAACGTACATCGAATCGGTCCTTAAATGACTCAGACGGGGATAGATCCACACCCAAGACCTCCATGCCTTGTTGCTTTACTATCATCATCCCGCTCGGTCTCATTTCATTTTATTAACACATGGTTCCTTTCCACGATAGCAAATATAGCCAACCGTGCCATATATGAATATCCCTACATCTCGCAGGTGACAGGAAATCACCTAACTTTTACCGCTTAAAGTAGGGCTAAGCACCTATTCGATCCTGGTCTACATAGGATTCAAGGATTCATATATATGGACAAGGAGTGATATTGATGCAGCAAGGTTTTCACCCAACTCCTATAGGTAATGCAACAATATATATAACACATATATAGTATTTTCAATTGAAAAGTAGGGAGTCTTATAATGCTCCGGGGCTTGCCTGGGATCTGACTCAAGTTAGTCAAGTTAGCTTGCACCGTCATGCGAAACATCTCCACTCCATGTATGAACTTGAGGATTCTTCCATCTTCGGGAGGGATCCACCAAACATCATCTTCTGGTTTGGCTCCATATCAGGTCCTTCACGTGCTTCAGCTAGCATACCTAAATGAGGTGCAGCCGTGCATATGTATGAATACATAGGAATGCAATAAACAAATAAATCAAGCAAGCATACCAAGGTTCACATAAGCACCTAGAGCTAATTAACTTGATCCTCACTAAACCATAACATAGAAGAGGACAAGCACATCAATCAAGACACAAGTCTCATGAGGTCACAGGGTACTAACCCAAGTACCATCAAGGATATGACTCGCACTTTAACACACAAGCATGGCAAAGTGAATCAAAGCACTAAAACTAGAATTTGCCACTTTCTGAACCTCAGAACAGCAGCTGAGTAATTTAATCATAACTGGAGATCCACAACTCCAAAAGATGTGCAACAAGACATTATGGAAATCTTATGAAATTTTCTACAATTCATTTAATATCACCTAAGCCTGATTCCCAAGTTTAATAGGTCGAAAATATAGAACCACAGAATCTGGTCTGCTCCAAACAGAGAGCAACCAAATCTGGGACCTGACTTTAAACATCTATAACTCAAAAACTACTTGACCAAATACCACCAAATTTTAACACAGGCTAGATACATTAATTATATACAACTTTTCTATAGAAAAGATGCTCAGAAAACATCATTAACATGGGATAATTTACACTGCCCCCAGAACTGTCCAGAAACTAATAATTGCAAGAAATAATTATTAACATATGTTGCAAACATATAATTGGATAAAAGCACTTTACCAACATGTCACACATGACTAATGAACACCAGAAACATAGTGTCCATACTAAATAAATTCTTTTAATACATTTTCTTAATTTATTTAGATAATTAGGTGGAATTATGAACACCTATCAAAAGTGTACAATAAATTCTACCAAAATTACAGTGGTCTACAAATACTCCCAATAGTCTACCATCCAAATGTCAAGCCAGTTGGACACGTATATCAACCTCTATGAAAAAGACAAATAGCTATTACAATAAATCATGTGAGAGCAAGTTAAACCGAAAACTCAATATTTTCTATAAACACATGGCCATAGTATGAATCAACATGATGTAGCAACATCATACTAAGGTAATGGAACAACATTTTCCATTTTATCATTTATATATTATTTATAAGCTATTTATCAAGCCATAAACAAGTTAAATCAATAACTTGATCATACAGTAAGAAATGACCATGAAATTTATACCACAGTACATCCATAGCATGACAAGACTATCATAAAAATTTCACAGCATTTGGAGCACCACAACATTAGTTATGAATTTCCCAAACAACATATGCAAGAAATGCCTAATTAGCAAGATAAAATCAAAACCCTAAGAAACAGTGAACAACTAATAGGTTTAATATTTTTATTAGTTATTACATGTTATCACCAGATTAATAAAATAAGAATCACTATTTTTGGATGTCTAAAACTCCAAATCCTGCTCTGGTCAATGTTTAAGGCATTTTTATAGCTCTTTTCCAACTTAAATCAAAATACCATAAAACTTCTACAAACATGTAACATTTTATGCTTCCAATACATAGAGCTTTTCACAAGGTTTCCAAGAAGTCCACATTTGCCATTTTTGGACTTTCCTAGTAGGAGATATATATTTTTAAAGATTAACATGAAATTGAAATTCAAAATCAGAAGAAATCAAACCCCAACTGAATTTGCTAGGCGCACCCAACATATACTCAATCTCTGTCACCACTTAACCCGACATGTAGGGCCTTCTGTTCAGCTGGGCTCGCTCATCAGACACACAGACACAGAGAGAAAACACCATCATCTTCTTCCTCCGGTACCAGAAACAGAGGAGGCGGGCTCCGGCCGACCATCACGGCGGGAAGGTGGTCGCCGGCGATGAAGGAGCGGCTCGAGAGCTGCGCGGCGGTGAGGCACACCTGTGGGCACCCGCAGTGTGTCCTGTGACCGCCTGTGGCCCTCTAGCCACACGAGCCAGGACGCACGGCAGCAGCTTCACCGCGGCAGCAGCGCGGAGGCACGGCCCGGTGAGCACCGGTGGCGGCCGAGGGACGGGGGAAACCCAAGGGGCCCCGCACACCGACGGAGCTGCTTGGCCTTGCCTAGGGCGGCCCGAGGTGGTCCAGCCACGTTCGTCAGCGGCGGCGCTGGAGAGGGCTCCCATGGCCGGGCTGCTCCGGTGACGAAGGAAGGTAGGGAAAACGGTACTCTAGGCTCGCGGGAAGGTGAAGAAACTTCTGGTGGTGGCGATTTGGTGCATGGTGGCTGCTAGCAGTGGCAACGGCAACGACCGAGCTTGGGCTCCTGGCGGCCATTCAAGGCAGCAAACGGCCACGGTGAGCGGTGTAACAGAACCGACCAAATTATAAGAGCACAAGTACAAAAACAAGCGCCAAAACACTCAAATTTTCGAACTTGAGCCCATATAATCCCGGTAGTCAATCGAAATCATGAAGGATTTCAAACCAACTCGTTTACAACCAAGATCGCATCATTCAACATAATACATCACATGTTACATTTCACAAGTAGTTCAGAAATTCAGTTACAACACACGAAGTCGCAAATTATTACAAACTGAGTTCATAAAGTAGCGTAAGCATAACACACACACACTGTTCAAATACTACTGCCAGTCTTACAGATCAACATCCCACAAAAGCATTAAGGAAAGTAACTAATAGACGATCACGCCCGAGTGATCTACTCCTCGTCACCCGTGGGGTGGAGGCAAGTCTTGCAGAAGCCCTGATAAAGCATGTCATCTGCAACAGGAGGGAATAAACCCTGAGTACGGGAATGTACTGAGCTAGACTTACTCGTCGAAACGGAAAATAAGAGACACCAAGGATCATGCAAGGCTTTCATAAGTGGAGCTAACTGACATCACCTTTGCGGAAAAGCATAAGTAATTTAAACTCTTTTAACCTGTACTAGCAGTTATTTTAGCATTAACCTATCATCTATCTTAGCACCTGTACTAAACATTCACTTGCTTATAATCAAACAATAATATCATTATATCCATAGCAGGTATAAATTCGCGGCAACATTATATCATTCACTTAACCATCTGTTCAATTTAATAAGATCTACGTTGCCGCTACTCAAGTCAAGTGCTCACTAACCGGGAGCGACGGCGATTCGAATCGAATTCCTATCCAGCTAGAGGGGTATTTCTAACACTCACTGCGCAGGCCCCTGCTAGGGTCGCACAAGCCACCTTTCGTACAATTTAGGAGTCGCGAGTTCGAATGATGCCGCATCCTCAAGGGCAACACTCTGCCAGGTGATAGGAACTCTAACCCCCCTTTGGTCTCACGCCAATGTCCCCAAGCACATCCTTACTACCTCCAAGATGCGACCTACCATTCGATTTCCGGCCTGAACCATATTACTCGGCTTCGCGGTCAGAATAACTTATCTGGCCAACTAAGTGTTAGACTACGTTCAACATGACTCAAGGACGTACAGCGAATCGGTCCTTAAATGACTCAGACAGGCATAGCTCCGCACCCAAGACGTGAAGTGTAACAGAACCGACCAAATTATAAGAGCACAAGTACAAAAACAAGCACCGAAGTGCTCAAATTTTCGAACTTGAGCCCATATAATCCCGGTAGTCAATCGAAACCACGAAGGATTTCAAACCAACTTGCTTACAACCAGGATCGCATCATTCAACATACAACATCATATGTTACATCTCACAAGTAGTTCTGAAATAAGTTTACACACACGAAGTCGCAATAATTACAAACCAAGTTTATAAAAGTAGCGGAAGCAAACACACGCCAGTTGTTTAACTACTGCCAGTCTTGTTGATCAACATCCCACAAAAGCATCAGGAAAGTACATAAAAGATGATCACGCCCAAGTGATCTAGTCTTCGTCACCCGCAGGGTGGAGACAATTTTTGCAGAAGCCTTGGTAGAGCATATCATCTGCAACAGGAGGGAATAAACCCTGAGTACTGGAATGTACTCAGCTAGACTTACCCGTCAAAAACCAGAAATAAGATGACACCAAGGATTATGCAAGGCTTACACAAGAGTCTAGCTGACATCACATTTTTGCATAAAGGCATAAGTAATTGAGACTCTTATAACCTGTACTAGCAGTTATTTTTAGCATTTACCTGTCATCTATCTTAGCACCTGTACTAAGCATGCACTTGATTATAATCAAACAACATTATTATTATATCCATAGCAGGTATATCATTGTGGCAACATTATATCATTCACTTAACCATCTGTTCATTTAATGAGATCTACGTTGCCGCTGCTCAAGTCAAGTGCTCACTAACCGGGAGTGACGGCAATTCGAATCGAATTCCTATCCAGCTGGAGGGGTATTTCTAACACTCACCACGCAGGCCCCTGCCAGGGTCGCACAAGCCACCTTTTCATATGATTCAGGAATCGTGGGTCCGAATGATGTCGCGACCCCAAGGGCGACACTCTGCCAGGTGATAGGGACTCTAACCCCCCCTTGGTCTCACGCCAATGTCCCTAAGCACATCCTTTCTCTCCTCCAAGAAGCAACCTACCATTCGATTCCTGGCCTGAACCACATTACTCAGCTTCGCGGTCGGAACGGCTTATCCGGCCAACTAAGTGTTAGACTGCGTTCAACATGACTCAAGGACGTACAGCGAATCGGTCCTTAAACGACTCAGACGGGCATAGCTCCACACCCAAGACGTGAAGTGTCTTGCGGCTGTACTATCGAACTCCCGCCCGGTCTCAATTTCATTTTTAAAGCATGTTTCCATCCACGATAGCCATAAAGCCACTCGTGACTCCTTCCTACATCTCGCGGATGACCGGAAATCACCCGACTTCTACCGTACTAAGCAGGGCTAAGCATAGACACGTGCCTAAACCTAATAGAGGATTAAGTACGATATCTGGACAAGGACAGGTATAATGCAACAAGTGTTTTCATATAACTCCTACAACTTAATGCAGTAAACAATTAAAAGTACTCAAGATTAATTTATAAAATAGTAGGTTAAGCATGCACCGGGGCTTGCCTTTCAGAAAGGTAGAAGGCTGGTGGTCAGGACACTCAGGCAGGTCTTCTGCGGGAACTTCTCCGCCGGTTGGTTCCTCTAGCTGCTCCGGCTAGTCCTGGACTTCCTCCAGAATCACTGGGTCGAACTCGAGGAGTGTTATCCCCTCCGGAACACCTATTGCATGAGTGCACAATAAATATCATGGGTGCATAATGGTGCAACATGCTCGGAATGAAATGCATTTCAGCAATAAAAGTACTCTACTCCAGTCACTTTATCAGTACGTGCAAACCTCTTCTCCGGTGGAGAAGTACTTACCTAAGCTACTCAACCTAAGATACAGCTGTTCCTCTTCGGTTAAGGCCCTAACACCTAACAACACAAGAGTAATATTACTTAGGTTACCACAGTAAGTTATTCTGGACAGCAGCTCAAAGATTCTGACATAACTAAAGATTCCTAACTCCAAAAGATATGATCTAAGACAATCTGGAAAGCTTATGAAATGCACCACAAAATGTTTTCAGACCACAACACTTAATTCCAAAGTTTACCTAGTCGAAATTCCAAAGTTCCAGAATCTGCTCTCTCTAAACAGAGAGCAGCCAATTCTGGACTGTCACTTAAAACAGCAATAACTCCTAAACTACTAGCCCAATTGCCATCAAATTTTGACACAAGCTAGTTTAACCAGTTTACTACCACTTTGGTATTCACAAGTTTTCTAGCCAATACTTTTATTAAGGGTCAAACCTAGAAATACTACCAGCTGTCCAGAAAACATAGAATTGCAAAGATTAAATATTTATTGATGTGGCAAACATCCCATAAGACCAAACTAATGTTACCACAAGTTCACATAGGTCACAAAAACACCAGAAAGTAAGGTTGGCCCACCTAAAATATTTATTTAAACTCATTTCTTAATTTACTTAAGTAATTAAGTGGAATTTTAAACATATATGTAAACTGCTCTTAAAATTCTACAAAAATTACAGGAGACCCTCTGACCCAAAAAGAGGCCACTGTAAACATTTGAACTAAATTTATTCACAGGAACTTCCTACACAAAATTCACAAGCCAAAAAGGCTGATTTTTGTATAAATAACAAAGCATAGTAAAAAGTGTCAAACAACAGATTTCCTAATTTTCTTAGACACTCTAGGGTACCAAGACATTCTCCAAAAATTTATATGAACATTGCACATGTAGGAAAATTACAAAAATTCATTTAAGTATTTCCTAAAATAACAAGATAGCATTATAACTCGAAAAGTACTTAAGCACTACTGCCCAAATTTTTACCACAGCTAGAGCAAGTATAAATTAGCATGCCCACCAAATTTCATAATTTTTGGAATACTACAGTTCAAGTTATACATTTAACAAATTTGCATGCATTTCAAAACACATTTAACAGATCTATTTAATTCTCCAGAAACTAAACATTACAATACCAGATTTATATTTTTCTAAAATACTACACATCATGTAGATCATAACAACATTTATCTCATGATTTTTGAGCCAGCATAAACCTAGATCTACATTTTCCAAACATTATCTCAAATCTATGGCAATTAAAAAGGAAAACAAAACTAAAACCGAAATCCCACTAAAGGGCCGGCCTACAGGCCGACGCGGCCCAAATCTCTGGGCGTGGCCCACTCCCGCGCGCGGCCTGCTACGGCTCCCGCCCGCGCGCGCGTGCGACTGACCGGATGGCCCCACCGGTTAGCGAGAGAGAGGCGGAGGAGGGTGGCTGTGGTCACCGGAACTCGCCGTCGGTGAGTCGGCCGGTGAAACTGGATGAACGAGCATAACCACGTCATCGAACTACATCGATTGGTGGCAAGAACGGGGCGGCAGAGCAACGGGAAAGCACTCGCCGTCGGTCATGGCGGCACGGTGGAGGTGCGCGGCGGTACGCCGGCGACGGTGAGCCCCTACCGCCTCAACCAAACCCGATCCAAGCTCCCCGGAGTCACTGGAAAACTGACTAAGGGAAAAGGAAGGGATGAGAAGGGCGGAGCTGCTCTGCCCACGACGGCCTCAAACTCCGGCGAGGTCCCGAACACGGCCGTGGTGGCGGAAGCGAGCAATGTGGCCTCACCTTCACTCAACCACTCCGGGAAACGGGTGGAGGTGGTAGAGGAAGATGCGACGGGGTTGCTGACAGGAGGAATTGAGCCGAGACTCAATGATGACGGTGCACGAACGTGGGGAAGAGGCGCGGCGGCAATGGCGGAGCGGCTGCTTGCTTGGCGCAGCGCGCGGTGGAGAAGAAAGGCGAACTAGAGCGGGTGAGTGTGTCGGCAGGCGCGGGGTGGCTTCAAGATGTGGCTGCGACGCCAGAATGCGCACGCCGCGTGGCCAGCGCGGTCAGCCGGCCGTCGACGCGCGGCATACACGCGGCCACCGAGTTCTGAATCGCCCGAGCACTGTAGCGTCTGAACTTTTCGTTTCAGTATCCATCGAACCGACTGACAGCGAAACTTGTTGACAACGGATCTCTTAATCCGTGGCGATCCGGGGTAAGTTGTAGTTAACAAAGTTGGAGATCTACATGTGGTCTACAACTTTCACAATTGGAGCTCGAGCTGGTTTGGCTTGGTTTGCAGACTACAGAGCTCTCAACTAGGGTATAAGAAACTGAAACTCAGTTTTCATACATAGAAATTTTCTAAGTGTTGAACCCAACCTCAAATCTGACTTGTGGGTCCTTTTTGAGTATGCTCTGGTCATTTTCATGAGATGGCCATATTAGAACTTTTGTTCCTTATGAAATTCTCTACAACTTTGTTTACGGTTGCTCCTCCATGCAAGATTTCTAAGCTAGACTTTTTAATTGGTCAAACCAGATCACTCTAGGGGTCCAACTTAGTCAACAACATTTGGAAGGGCAATTTGGTAATTTTGGTCAACATGAACATTGCTCCACTACTTACCCTAAATGTAATTAAGGTGTTATAAGACCTAATTAGCCACTCTACACATTGGTTGCACAAAATTCCTAGTGTCACATACTTTGGAACAAGTAATTCAATACTTTCACCCAAATGTTGCAAGCTCATGTTGCACATGTTGCATGAGTGTGTTGCATAACACTTGCTAATTATGTTACACTAAAGTGGTTGACATGTCTCACAAAGGAAATTGCACATAAGGTACTTGTGTGTTGCACACTACTCACTTCTTACTTCACATGAAATATAAACATATGTGGCAATGTTTCCAAAGCATGTTTCACATATTATAAGCTTATGCATGAAATGAATGATGCTTGCTTATGCTTATGCAAATGCAATGCAATTAAGGAGCTAAACACCTGAGGTGTTACAGCCCTCCCCCCTTATAAAAATCTCGTCTCGAGATTTGGAAAGCGTACCATTTTTCATAGAATTCCTTATAGCCATCCCGCAAATAGTCCTTCCGTTCCCATGTAGCGTCACTTTCGCTACCCTGATTACTCCACATTACTTTATACCACTTAACCACTTTGCTTCTAGTCACTCGTTCCTGAGTATCGATCACTCGGACTGGCTTTTCTTCGTAAGTTAGATCGGATTCCAGCCTGATATCTCCTAAAGGAACTCTTTCTTCAGGAACTCGAAGACACTTTTTGAGCTGAGATACATGGAAGACGTTGAATATGGCACTCATTTCAGGAGGTAACTGGATTTTGTACGCAACAGCTCCACTCTTGCCAATGATTTGGAAAGGACCCACGTATCTTGGCACAAGTTTCCGCTTAACACCAAAACGTTGGACACTCTTCATTGGAGAAACTTTCAGATAAACGAAGTCTCCAACTTCAAACTCGAGTGGTTTTCTACGACGATCAGCATAACTTTTCTATCTAGCTTGGGCTGCAGCCATATGTTTTTGGATGGTACGGACTTGTTCCTCAGCTTCCTCAACAAAAGCAATACCATAAAATCTCCTCTCACCAGATTCTATCCAATTTAGTGGGGTTCTACACCTACGACCGTACAAAGCTTCGAATGGGGCCATCTTAATACTCTCTTGGTAACTATTATTGTACGAGAATTCGGCTAGAGGTAACCATTTTTCCCAAGATCCCTTGGATGATATTACACATGCTCGCAACAGATCTTCCAAGATTTGGTTAACCCATTCCGTCTTTTGGAGCTCAATAATTCTACTTTTGAGAGTACAACTGACAGTGATGTTGTACAAGACTGCTGGATGTAGAAGGCGAGATCGATGAAAATCAGTTTCAACTAGGGAATGGCAATGAGACTTACGGCTTAAAGCATCCACAACCACATTTGCCTTGCCAGGATGATAGTGCACTTGAAGGTTATAATCCTTAATCAACTCGAGCCATCTTCTTTGATGCATATTTAACTCGGGTTGGGTGAAGATGTATTTGAGGCTTTTGTGGTCTGTGTAGATATTGCAAACATTGCCCAGCAGATAATGCCGCCACACTTTCAAAGCATGAACGACTGCGGCGAGTTCTAAGTCATGCGTTGGATAATTCGCCTCATGTTTCCGAAGTTGTCGAGAGGTATATGCGATTACTCGGCCTTCCTGCATCAAAACACCTCCCAAACCTATGCCTGAGGCATCACAATAAACATCAAATGGTTTCTCGATATCCGGCTGTGCCAAAACCGGAGCTGAGGTTAGGAGGGTTCGTAGTTGGTGAAAAGCTGCATCATACTCAGGAGTCCAGAAAAACCTGGTGTCTTTTTGTAGCAACCGAGTCATTGGCTTGGCTATTTTGGAGAAATCCGGGATGAAGCGACGATAATAGCCAGCCAAACCAAGAAAACTCCGAACCTCGTGAACCGAGATAGGAGCCTTCCAGTTCAGTACTTCTTGTACCTTGGCGGGGTCCACCATAATTCCTCCATCGGACAACACATGCCCAAGGAAAGGTACTTCTCGAAGCCAGAATTGACACTTACTGAACTTTGCATATAGTTGATGTTCATGCAATCTTGTGAGGACTATATGTAGATGTTCAGCGTGATCTTCCTCATTTACAGAATATATCAGGATGTCATCAATAAATACCACCACAAACTTGTCCAATTCGGGCATAAACACTGAATTCATCAAGTACATGAAGTGTGCGGGGGCATTTGTCAATCCGAAAGACATAACAAGATACTCATAAAGACCGTATCTGGTAGAAAAGGCTATCTTTGGAACATCTTCTAGGCGGATTTTAATTTGATGGTAGCCAGATCTTAGATCGATCTTGGAGAAAACTTTAGCTTTAGACAACTGATCGAACAATATGTCGATACGTGGTAGAGGGTACTTATTTTTGACAGTGACTGCATTGAGAGGTCTATAATCTACGCACATCCGCAACGACTGATCCTTCTTCTTTACAAAGATAGCAGGACATCCCCACGGCGACGAACTAGGACGAATCAACCCCTTCTTCAAAAGTTCATTCAATTGCACCTTAAGTTCAGCGAGTTCATTTGGAGGCATCCTATAGGGTCTCCTAGAGATGGGAGCCGTGCCAGGCAACAACTCAATTTTAAATTCCACATCCCGATACGGAGGGAGCCCCGGCAAATCATCGGGAAAAACGTCTGGAAACTCATTTACTACTGGAATTTCGGCCAACGCCTTTGCTTGCACAGCATGAACTTCCCCAGACAAATCAACTTTTCTGGGAAGTTGTACCAGAAAACCCTTTTGATCTGTAGGATATCTGAGCATAACTACCCGAGTGGATGTATCAATGAGTACCCCATTCTGACTCATCCAATTCATGCCCAAGATAACATCTATGCCTAAGCCCGGCAAAACCACTAAGGCAAGCGAGTACTTTCGCCCTTCTATCTCAAGCTCAAGATTCCCCACTACTTTATTTGTGGAAATATTCCCACTTGCTGCGCTAATACAATAACCCCCACCTTCAACAGTATGCAATTTGTGTGCAAACTCTGATGCAAACTTAGGACTGATAAAGGAATGCGAAGCACCTGAATCAAAAAGTACCACTGCAGGGTGTTGGTCGACTAGGAACTTACCAGCAGTGACAACCTCCCTAGATGGGATTTCCTCAGTACTGTTATAATGAGCGTGCCCTTGACAGCCACCTTGGTTGACATTCTTCTTAGGGTAAGGACAGTTCCTGGACCAATGGCCAGGCTTGTTGCAGTTCCAGCAAGGCATGTTGCTAGGAGGGACACTGGAGCTGCCTTGGCCCAAATTACTCTTTGGCAGAGCCACTGTATATGCCTTACGAAACCCAGTCTTCACTGGCGCTTTCTTTTGCGGAGGACAGAACTTAGCACTTGTGGCAGGAGGGCGAGGAGGAGCCCTCGGGGCAGCTGGAGCTCGAGACTGTGAAGCACCTGCCTCAAGTGCCCTCTTGCGGCTCTTAGAAGCAGCATAGATCGAGTTATTGTTCTCTTGAGTCAGAGCATCACTGATAAATTCATTGAAGGTAGTGCACTTACTAGTGCCCATAGTCTTCATCAACTTTGGGCCGAGGCCTCTTTTAAAGCTAGCAATTTTCTTGGAATCGGTATCCACAAACTCCGTGGCATACCTTGCCAGGTTGTTGAAGGATTGCAGATATTCAGTCAAACTTTTATTGCCCTGCGACAGCCTCATAAATTCTGTGTGCTTGATAGCCATAAGACCTGGAGGAATATAGTTCCCACGGAATGCGGCCTTGAACTGGTCCTAAGCAATAGGGACATTTGCAGGCAGTGTGGAACGATAGTGGCTCCACCAAATACCCGCTAGACCATGTAGTTGGTGAGAAGCATATTCAGTTTTCAGCTCATCGGTCAAGCGAAGTAGACGAAACTTTTGTTCAATAGTATTCAACCACTCATCAGCTTGTAGTGGTTCCTCCGCCTCCTTAAAGAGCAGGGCTTAGTATCAAGAAAGTCCTTGAAATCACTGTATTGATTTGGTTCTGGGCCCTGGCGGCCATGACGAGCCTCCCGGTTGGCAAGCTAGCGCATAGCATCTGCCAGCATGCGCTGCCCTTCGACCACGGTCTGCATTAACTCAGCCGGGGTAGGTGGTGTGGAGGGGGTGGCTGTTCCTCATCCTCATTGCCACGACCCCGATGGAGATTGTACGACATCTACAAAATGCATAGCCAATGAGCACTGACGATGTGGGAAGTTTGTAGATGAATTATTGTAAATATGTCGAACTGACTTCATGAAATAGACTTCTCAAAATAATCATGGCACAATAATTCATCACAACCGCACAACCCATTCAAGCGGATCAATTAGCGCAATCATGCGAGAGAATCCAACAAGATGTACTTTGATAAAGGCTCACTCACAAGGAGCACAACAGTTACTGAACCGTTTACGTTAAAATCTACGTGATTTTTGATCTTTCGTCCGGTACTTGGATTCGATTTCAAAGTTTTTAGTTGACTGAGAAAGGCTACTTCAAACTGACCACAAAGAGATTTCTCAACGGTAGAGCTCCATGGTGGATCATGACGAGCCACCTTAATACCAGCGCGTGCCAAGCAGCACAACCTTATGTCGCGCGCCATAGGAGGCCCTCGGTTTCGTCGCGGCACCGAAGGGTGCTAATCGTGACACCATCATCGAACGCCACACAATAAGACATCCAATTGCAATCAAAATTAACAGGTTCCAACTAAACATCCAGAAAACATAGGGTTCGACCCTACATCCCAAAAGTCAAGTTATTACAAAGCCTCACTCCAACACAGGGAGGGCACAAAAGACAACCCTAACATCATAGCTACGTGATAACTACTCTAAGCATCGTCCTCAGAGTCGGTGTCAAGGATCTCCCCGCCGTCCTCATCACTAACAGGCTCTAACTCCTCATCTTCTTCTTCTTCTTCTGGTTCTTCTTCTGGTTCGGCATCTTGAGGTCCGTTGACCTCCACTTCATCATCATTTTCAGCCATGAAGATTCCCGAACCCATGTCCTCATCTGCGTTGATATTTCTAGGCAGCAGAGGATTTAGCTGGTTGTTCAGGCGGTGCACTTCTTCATGAAGATTGTCATTGTATTCTTTAGCATTCTCCAACTGCTGTTCGAGCTCAAACTGACGAGCTCTCAGAACGTTCTCCTCGTGCTAGGCTTCATCCCTCTGATTCATGACACGGACCAACATGCGTTGACAGTTGCGGTTTTGCTACTGTCAATCTCTGGACTGCAAGGGTTTCCTGGTCACGATCACGAATCACTTGCTCCAATTGCTGACGCGCTGCATTCTTGGCAGCAGTCACTTCAGCCAACTCTGCCCTCAGCCTTTCCACCTTAGTAGGCTCAGGGCGGGGCTCACGTGGAGCGAGCTGATGACGCGGTGCCCTGCCCCCAGTGGACTTGCGAGCAGTCCTCTTGGTACGTGCCATCTGTAGCAACCAGATACGACTTAAAGTGAGGATCATTTAGGGGATACGAAATTTACTTTAGTCGGGAGTACTGAAATTTTTAAGGAGGGAGTAAATGATATGTATGATATAATTAAACATGATGCATGCACATTCCGTACGCCCTCTCACCTTAGTAGAAACCTAAAGTTCTAACGCTAGGCGGTGGCATACATACGTTCTCTCATATAAGCGAAACTATCGGTCTACTCGTTACGCTGTTAGTGTACCTGCAGAAAATCTCATTTCAGCCCAACAGTTTCCCAATATATGCACACAAGAAAGCAGTAATTTAAATACTTTCCATATACACATCCCCTGATGTATATACTTCAGTATCAAAGCTACCCGATATAATTATATTCCCACAATTAAGTGCTTACGTAATTACATGGTTTAAACATGTAAGTATGCAAGTCACCAAAACTACTCTCCCCTAGATCGCCGGTTGGACAATCATGCTCTCACAACTCACACTTACCAGAGCGTCGAGGCAATTGATCCATACATTACCACCCAAGTGGATGGCATCCATACAATATCACGCCGTATGGACGACGAAACAAAAACAAACAAGGCCCCCAAGTTAGTCTTTATAATAAGCCACCTAAGAGTCCTTATTTGGGCTAAGGGGTGTGATCACTGGCATACCAAAAAAATAATTTTTAGTGTTTTAACCCTTTTTCATAATCAAATACTTTTGTTTTTAAATACTTGTATGATGTGTTTAATGTTGAATTATGCTCCGGTACCAGCTGTAACAGAACCGACCAAATTATAAGAGCACAAGTACAAAAACAAGCACCGAAGTGCTCAAATTTTCGAACTTGAGCCCATATAATCCCGGTAGTCAATCGAAACCACGAAGGATTTCAAATCAACTTGCTTACAACTAGGATCGCATCATTCAACATACAACATCATACGTTACATCTCACAAGTAGTTCTGAAATAAGTTTACACACACGGAGTCGCAATAATTACAAACCAAGTTTATAAAAGTAGCGGAAGCAAACACACGCCAGTTGTTTAACTACTGCCAGTCTTGTTGATCAACATCCCACAAAAGCATCAGGAAAGTACATAAAAGATGATCACACCCAAGTGATCTAGTCTTCGTCACCCGCAGGGTGGAGACAATTTTTGCAGAAGCCTTGGTAGAGCATATCATCTGCAACAGGAGGGAATAAACCCTGAGTACTGGAATGTACTCAGCTAGACTTACCCGTCGAAAACCAGAAATAAGATGACACCAAGGATTTTGCAAGGCTTACACAAGAGGCTAGCTGACATCACATTTTTGCATAAAGGCATAAGTAATTGAGACTCTTATAACCTGTACTAGCAGTTATTTTTAGCATTTACCTATCATCTATCTTAGCACCTGTACTAAGCATGCACTTGATTATAATCAAACAACATTATTATTATATCCATAGCTGGTATATCATTGTGGCAACATTATATCATTCACTTAACCATCTGTTCATTTAATGAGATCTACGTTGCCGCTGCTCAAGTCAAGTGCTCACTAACCGGGAGCGACGGCGATTCGAATCGAATTCCTATCCAGCTGGAGGGGTATTTCTAACACTCACCGCGCAGGCCCCTGCCAGAGTCGCACAAGCCACCTTTTCATATGATTCAGGAATCACGGGTCCGAATGATGTCGCGACCCCAAGGGCGACACTCTGCCAGGTGATAGGGACTCTAACCCCCCCTTGGTCTCACGCCAATGTCCCCAAGCACATCTTTTCTCTCCTCCAAGAAGCAACCTACCATTTGATTCCCGGCCTGAACCACATTACTCGGCTTCGCGGTCAGAACGGCTTATCCGGCCAACTAAGTGTTAGACTGCGTTCAACATGACTCAAGGACGTACAGCGAATCGGTCCTTAAACGACTCAGACGGGCATAGCTCCACACCCAAGACGTGAAGTGTCTTGCGGCTGTACTATCGAACTCCCGCCCGGTCTCAATTTCATTTTTAAAGCATGTTTCCATCCACGATAGCCATAAAGCCACTCGTGACTCCTTCCTACATCTCGCGGATGACCGGAAATCACCCGACTTCTACCGTACTAAGTAGGGCTAAGCATAGACACGTGCCTACACCTAATAGAGGATTAAGTACGATATCTGGACAAGGACAGGTATAATGCAACAAGTGTTTTCATATAACTTCTACAACTTAATGCAGTAAACAATTAAAAGTACTCAAGATTAATTTATAAAACAGTAGGTTCAGCATGCACCGGGGCTTGCCTTTCAGAAAGGTAGAAGGCTGGTGGTCAGGACACTCAGGCAGGTCTTCTGCGGGAACTTCTCCGCCGGTTGGTTCCTCTAGCTGCTCCGGCTGGTCCTGGACTTCCTCCGAAATCACTGGCTCAAACTCGAGGAGTGTTATCCCCTCCGGAACACCTATTGCATGAGTGCACAATAAATATCATGGGTGCATAATGGTGCAACATGCTCGGAATGAAATGCATTTCAGCAATAAAAGTACTCTACTCCAGTCACTTTATCAGTACGTGCAAACCTCTTCTCCGATGGAGAAGTACTTACCTAAGCTACTCAACCTAAGATACAGCTGTTCCTCTTCGGTTAAGGCCCTAACACCTAACAACACAAGAGTAATATTACTTAGGTTACCACAGTAAGTTATTCTGGACAGCAGCTCAAAGATTCTGACATAACTGAAGATTCCTAACTCCAAAAGATATGATCTAAGACAATCTGGAAAGCTTATGAAATGCACCACAAAATGTTTTCAGACCACAACACTTAATTCCAAAGTTTACCTAGTCGAAATTCCAAAGTTCCAGAATCTGCTCTCTCTAAACAGAGAGCAGCCAATTCTGGACTGTCACTTAAAACAACAATAACTCCTAAACTACTAGCCCAATTGCCATCAAATTTTGACACAAGCTAGTTTAACCAGTTTACTACCACTTTGGTATTCACAAGTTTTCTAGCCAATACTTTTATTAAGGGTCAAACCTAGAAATACTACCAGCTGTCCAGAAAACCTAGAATTGCAAAGATTAAATATTTATTGATGTGGCAAATATCCCATAAGACCAAACTAATGTTACCACAAGTTCACATAGGTAAAAAAACACCAGAAATTAAGGTTGGCCCACCTAAAATATTTATTTAAACTCATTTCTTAAATTACTTAAGTAATTAAGTGGAATTTTAAACATATATGTAAACTGCTCTTAAAATTCTACAAAAATTACAGGAGACCCTCTGACCCAGAAAGAGGCTACTGTAAAAATTTGAACTAAATTTATTCACAGGAACTTCCTACACAAAATTCACAAGCCAAAAAGGCTGATTTTTGTATAAATAACAAAGCATAGTAAAAAGTGTCAAACAACAGATTTTCTAATTTTCTTAGACACTCTAGGGTACCAAGACATTCTCCAAAAAATTATATGAACATTGCACATGTAGGAAAATTACAAAAATTCATTTAAGTATTTCCTAAAATAACAAGATAGTATTATAACTCGAAAAGTACTTAAGCACTACTGCCCAAATTTTTACCACAGCTAGAGCAAGTATAAATTAGCATGCCCACCAAATTTCATAATTTTTGGAATACTACAGTTCAAGTTATACATTTAACAAATTTGCATGCATTTCAAAACACATTTAACAGATCTATTTAATTCTCCAGAAACTAAACATTACAATACCAGATTTATATTTTTCTAAAATACTACACATCATGTAGATCATAACAACATTTATCTCATGATTTTTGAGCCAGCATAAACCTAGATCTACATTTTCCAAACATTATCTCAAATCTGTGGCAATTAAAAAGGAAAACAAAACTAAAACCGAAATCCCACTAAAGGGCCGGCCTACAGGCCGACGCGGCCCAAATCTCTCGGCGTGGCCCACTCCCGCGTGCGGCCTGCTACGGCTCCCGCCCGCGCGCGCGTGCGACTGACCGGATGGCCCCACCGGTCAGCGAGAGAGAGGCGGAGGAGGGTGGCTGTGGTCGCCGGAACTCGCCGTCGGTGAGTCGGCCGGTGAAACTGGATGAACGAGCATAACCACGTCATCGAACTACGTCGATTGGTGGCAAGAACGGGGCGGCGGAGCAACGGGAAAGCACTCGCCGTCGGTCATGGCGGCACGGTGGAGGTGCGCGGCGGTACGCCAGCGACGGTGAGCCCCTACCGCCTCAACCAAACCCGATCCAAGCTCCCTGGAGTCACTGGAAAACTGACTAAGGGAAAAGGAAGGGATGAGAAGGGTGGAGCTGCTCTGCCCACGGCGGCCTCGAACTCCGGCGAGGTCCCGAACACGGCCGTGGTGGCGGAAGCGAGCAATGTGGCCTCACCTTCACTCAACCACTCCCGGAAAACGGGTGGAGGTGGTAGAGGAAGATGCGACGGGGTTGCTGACAGGAGGAATTGAGCTGAGACTCAACGACGACGGCGCACGAACGTGGGGAAGAGGCGCGGCGGCAATGGCGGAGCGGCTGCTTGCTTGGCGCAGCGCGCGGTGGAGAAGAAAGGCGAACTGGAGCGGGTGAGTGTGTCGGCAGGCGCGGGGTGGCTTCAAGACGTGGCTGCGACGCCAGAATGCGCACGCCGTGTGGCCAGCGCGGTTAGCCGGCCGTTGACGCGCGGCGTACACGCGGCCACCGAGTTCTGAATCACCCGAGCACTGTAGCGTCTGAACTTTTCGTTTCAGTATCCATCGAACCGACTGACAGCGAAACTTGTTGACAATGGATCTCCTAATCTGTGGCGATCCGGGGTAAGTTGTAGTTAACAAAGTTGGAGATCTACATGTGGTCTACAACTTTCACAATTGGAGCTCGAGCTGGTTCGGCTTGGTTTGCAGACTACAGAGCTCTCAACTAGGGTATAAGAAACTGAAACTCAGTTTTCATACTTAGAAATTTTCTAAGTGTTGAACCCAACCTCAAATCTGACTTGTGGGTCCTTTTTGAGTATGCTCTGGTCATTTTCATGAGATGACCATATTAGAACTTTTGTTCCTTATGAAATTCTCTACAACTTTGTTTACGGTTGCTCCTCCATGCAAGATTTCTAAGCTAGACTTTTTAATTGGTCAAACCAGATCACTCTAGGGGTCCAACTTAGTCAACAACTTTGGAAGGGCAATTTGGTAATTTTGGTCAACATGAATATTGCTCCACTACTTACCCTAAATGTAATTAAGGTGTTATAAGACCTAATTAGCCACTCTACACATTGGTTGCACAAAATTCCTAGTGTCACATACTTTGGAACAAGTAATTCAATACTTTCACCCAAATGTTGCAAGCTCATGTTGCACATGTTGCATGAGTGTGTTGCATAACACTTGCTAATTATGTTACACTAAAGTGGTTGACATGTCTCACAAAGGAAATTGCACATAAGGTACTTGTGTGTTGCACACTACTCACTTCTTACTTCACATGAAATATAAACATATGTGGCAATGTTTCCAAAGCATGTTTCACATATTATAAGCTTATGCATGAAATGAATGATGCTTGCTTATGCTTATGCAAATGCAATGCAATTAAGGAGCTAAACACCTGAGGTGTTACATAAAGTGTCTTGCGGCTGCACTATCGAACTGCCGCCTGGTCTCAAATTCATTTTTAGGGCATGGTTCCATCCATGATAGCCAACATAGCCACTCGTGACACATTCCTACATCTCGCGGATGACCGGAAATCACCCGACTTCTACCAGACTAAGCAGGGCTAAGCATTGACACATGCCTAAACTTAATTTAGGATTTAAGTAAGATATCTGGACAAGGACAAGTATAATGCAACAAGTGTTTTCACACAACTCCTACAACTTAATGCAGTAAACAAGTAAAAGTACTCAAGATTGACATATAAAACAATTGGGTTAGCATGCACCGAGGCTTGCCTTTCAGGAATGAGGACGGGCGATGATCCAGGCACTCAGGTAGATCATTTACGGGAACTCCTTCGCCGGCTGGGTCCTCGGACTCCCTCGGCTGCTCCTGATCCTCCTCCGGAATCAATCCCTCGAACTCGAGGAGCGTCACTCCCTTCGGAACACCTATTGCATGGATGCACAATAAATCTCATGGATGCATAAGGAGGAATGCAGCATGCTCGGGATGAAATGCACTACAACAATTTCTAATGCTCTATTCAAATCACTTCAATAATAAGTGCAAATCTCTTCTCTAGTAGAGAAGTACTTACCTAATCTACACAACCTAATATATAGATGTTCCTCTTCAGTTAAGGCCCTAACACCTAACAATCACAAGAACAACATTACTTAGGTTACCACCAACCAAGCACAAAATGTCACAACAACACATTCTGAACAGCGGCTACGTATTTCCATCACAACTGTAGATTCCCAAATCTTAAAGGCATGATAAAAGACAATCTGGAAAGCTTATAAAATGCTCCACAATTTACTTTCAGACCTCAACACTTAATTCCAAAGTTTACCTAGTCGAAATTCTAAAGTTCCAGAAATCTGTCCTCTCCAAACAGAGAGCAGCCATTTCTGGACAGCCATTTCAAACAGCTACAACTCCTAGACTACTAGGCCAAATGCCACAAAATTTTGACACAAGCTAGTTCAACAAGTTCACTACCACTTTGGTATTCACAAGTTTCCCAGCAAACACTTTTATCAAGGTTCAAATCCAAAAATGCTACCAGCTGTCCAGAGAACCAAGAAATGTGAAAATTAAATATTTATTCATGTGTCAAACTACCCTTATAACCAAACTAATGATGCTAATAGTTTACACATGACCCAAACCCACCATAAAGTAGGGTGTGCCAACCCAAGACAATTATTTTAACCCCTTTCTTAATTTACTTAATTAATTAAGTGGGAAATTAAACTTATCTGCAAGCTGCTTAGAAAATTTTACAAAAATTACAGGAGGCTCTCCGCCCTACAAGGAGCCTACTGTAAAAATTTGAACTAAAGTTATTCACAGAAACTCCCTACACAAAATTCACAAGCCAAAAAGGCTGATTTTTGCATAATTAATAAATCACATTGAAAAGTGTCAAACAATAGAAACCATATTTTTCTTAGCAACCTTATGGTACCAGGACACTCTCAAAAACATTTCAGGAGTATAGCACATATAGAAAAATTACTAAAATTCATGCAATTATCTTCTAATATAATATGACAACCTCATAACTTGAAAACTACTCAAGCACTAGTACCCAAATTTTTACCAGAGCTAGTATAAACATGGAATAGCATACCCACCAAATTTCATAATTTTTGGAATAATACAACTCAAGTTATAAAATTAACAAGTTTGCATTCCATTTAAAACACATTTCAATTGTCTAATTAAACCTTCCAGAATTTAAATAATACATCTACATTTTATATTTTTCCTAAATACTACACTTCATACAGAGTCCAACAAAATTTGAATCACCTCAATTGGATCTATATTGCATGAGATATGGATTTTACAATGTAGCAAGAAAATCTGTGAAATAAATAAAGAAAAACCAAAAACAAAAACTAAAACCGGTCACTGGGCCGGCCCACTCCATCGGCGCGGCCCACACACGCGCGGCCGGTTTTGGCTCCCCCGCGCGCGCGCGGTCACTGACAGGGCGGGCCCCCCGATCAGAGAGAGAGGGAGCAGGGGAGGAATGGCAGTGGTCGGAGCTCGCCGGTGGTGGCGATTCCGGCGAGGCTACGAGCACCACGGTCTTCACCTCATCTTCCCGCGTTGATTGAGCCAACAATCCTAGACTCTACTGGCTTGGGGAGGGGCTATCCGCGGCGGTGGCAGACGGCGGTGAGCGGCGGTGCTGCACCGGCCAGCTCTAGCCATCTAAGGTCAATCCAAGTCTGGTACGAGCTTCACCGACCTCGAGCACACCTAATTAGCCTAGCTCACGGAGCGGAGACAGACTAGCGGGGACTGGCCATGGTGGCGCTCACTCTGGTGAGGCGCGGTCATGGCGGACGCATCCGGTGCGGTGGTCCGTTCTGGCAAGGCTGCGACGAGGTAGGGTACTACGTCTTCGGAGAACACACTACGACCACCAGCATACCCCATGCGCACCCTAACTCGACCAAGGGCCGTCTACAGAGAGAGAATGGGGAGAAGCTTGTCCATGCGACAATGGCGACCGTGGCGAGAGCTCACTACGATTCTCGCCCGTTCCGACCTCTACAGCTCAAATCGTGAGATAACCTATTCACCTAAGTTTCTATAGGTTACGAGAATGACGAAACGGGGGTGGGATGGGATGGAGACGTGCTGTGCAAAGCTGGCCACGGAGGATCGCAAGAGCTGCGACGCTCCGGTGAGCTCGGAGTGGGGAAAAGTCGGCAATGTGCCTTTACCTCTACTCGATGGGTTCAAGCAAGAGGTGGAGGAGATAGAGGGCAGCGTTCCGAGGCTCCGGACAGAGGGGATTGGGCAATGCCATGATGACACGGCCGGATGAGCTCGCCGGAGTGTCATAGCAGTGAGGGAGGCGGTGTTTTCCACCTCAGGTGTGCGCGAGGAAGGAAGGGAATGGGAGGGCGAGGTCAGGAAGGCAGCAGGGACCCCCTTCTACACATTGAGCAGCTGGCCAAGGTGCCAGGTCACGTGCGGCGCGTGGAGGACACACAGCGGCGACGACCTGAAGCTGTCGGCCACCCAACACTCTGAATGTCTAAATCGAGGCCGGCAATGGTGATTGATAGGGCAATTTCATCGTTGATTATCACCTCATCTGGCCCGAGTTAGCAAGAGGTGATAATAGCAAAGTTATAGAGCTATGTGAGGACTACAACTTTGTTAATTAGAGCTGGGACTGGTTCGGCCTGGTTTGTTAGTTACATGGCGTCGAAGTGAGGCACATTGAAACTGGAATTTCAAATTTTCAGACTTAGAATTTTTCTAAGTGTGGACAGTCCCTCAAACCGACTTGTGGGCCATTTTTGAGCATGTTCTAGGCATTTTCATGAGATGGCCATATTAGAACTTTTGTTCCTTATGAAATTATCTACAACTTTGCTTAAGCGTGCTCCTCCATGTAAGATATCTAGATTAGACTTTTTAAATAGTCAAACTAGAGCATTCTAAGGCTAAGGGCTTGGTCAACGTCACATAGGAGGGCATTTTGGTCAATTTGGTCAACATGAACAATGTTCCATCACTTACCCTAAGTATAGTTAAGGTGTATTAGACCATAATTAACCACTCTACACAAGTGCCACATCAACTTCTAAGAATCCCATGTGATGAAACCCAAAACAAGCCTTTCACATAAAATGTTGCGCTATCATGTTGCATATGTTTCATGAGTGTGTTGCATAGCACCTGCTAATCATGTTTCACTAAAGTGGGTGACATGTCTCAAAAGGAAGTTGCACATGTTGCACTTGAGTGTTGCACACTACTCATTTCATAAACACACATGAAATATAAGCACATGTTGCAATGTTTCAAAAGCATGTTTCACAAATTATAAGCTCATGCATGAATGAATGATGCTCAAGTTTATGAAATGCAATGCAATTATGGAAGCCAAACACCTGAGGTGTTACAGCCCTCCCCCCTTATAAAAATCTCATCCGGAGATTTGGAAAGCGTACCATTATTGATAGAATTCCTTATAACCATCACATAAATAGTCTTCTCGCTCCCACGTAGCATCACTCTCACTACCCTGATTACTCCACATAACTTTATACCACTTAACCACTCAACTTCTAGTTACCCGCTCTTGAGTGTCAATCACACGAACTGGCTTTTCTTCGTAAGTTAAATTGGATTCTAGCCTGATATCCCCTAATGGAACTCTCTCTTCAGGAACCCGAAGACATTTCTTTAGCTGAGATACATGGAAAACATTAAAAATGGCGCTCATTTCAAGAGGTAACTTGATCTTATATGCGACAGCACCACTCCTTCCTATGATTTGGAAAGGACCCACGTATCTGGGTGCAAGCTTCTGCTTCACACCAAAATGTTGTACACTCTTCATAGGGGAAACTTTCAGATATACGAAGTCTCCAACTTCAAACTCGATCGGTTTTCTACGGCAATCAGCGTAACTTTTCTATCTAGATTGAGCTGCAGCCATATGGATTTTGATGGTACGAACTTGTTCCTCAGCTTCCTCGACAAAATCAATACCATAATACCTTCTCTCGCCAGCTTCTATCCAATTTAGTGGGGTTCTACACTTACGACCGTACAATGCTTCGAATGGGGCCATCTTAATGCTCTCTTGGTAACTATTATTATACGAGAACTCAGCTAGAGGCAATCATTTCTCCCATGAACCCTTGGACGAAATAACACACGCCCGTAACATATCCTCCAAGATTTGGTTAACTCGTTCCATCTGACCTGACGTCTAGGGGTGATAAGCAGAGCTTCTCACTAACTTGGTTCCCAAAAGATGATGCAAGTGCTCCCAAAAACGAGCAGTGAACTATGGACCACGGTCAGAAACGATAGTACGAGGTACCCCATGGAGCCGGACTATCTGATTGAAGTACAACTCAACATAGTCAGTAGGACGATAGTCTACTCGGATAGGAATGAAGTGAGCCGACTTGGTTAGGCGATCTACAATTACCCAGATAGAGTTATGATTCTTGACAGTAGGAGGAAGTCCAACAATAAAATCCATACTTATCTCTTCCCATTTCCAACCTAGGATAGAAAGTGGTTGAAGCAATCCAACTTTCATGTGCACAGCCTTAACCCTACAGCAGGTATCACACCTAGCAACATATGCAGCTATCTCTTTCCGCATTTTGGTCCACCAATAGTATGGCTTCAAATCGTAATACATCTTATTGCTACCAGGATGGATGGACAACTTAGAAGAGTGTGCTTCAGACATGATATGATTTCTAAGCTCTCTGTCCTTAGGCACAACTAACCTATCCTTGAACCACAGTACACCCTCTTCATCCACCCTGAAATGTTTAGTTTCTTGCTCTTTCATCTTACGCTTGATGTGGAATATACCAGTGTCAGTCTTTTGGAGCTCAATAATTCTACTCTTGAGAGTGCAACTGACAGTGATGTTATACAGAATTGCTGAGTGTAGAAGGCGAGACAGATGAAAATCACTTTCAACTAAGGAGTGACAATGAGACTTACGGCTTAAAGCATCGGCAACCACATTTGCCTTACCAGGATGATAGTGCACTTGAAGATTATAATCTTTAATCAACTCAAGCCATCTTCTTTGACGCATATTCAACTCAGGTTGGGTGAAGATATATTTGAGGCTTTTATGTTCAGTATAGATATTGCAAACATTGCCCAACAGATAGTGCCGCCAGGCTTTCAAAGCATGAACAACTGCAGTGAGTTCTAAGTCATGCGTTGGATAATTCACCTCATGCTTCCAAAGTTATCGAGAGGTATATGCAATTACTCGGCCTTCCTGCATCAGAACACCTCCCAAACCTATGCCTGAGGCATCACAATACATATCAAATGGTTTCTCGATATCCAGTTGCGCCAAAACCGGAGCCGAGGTTAGGAGGGTTCGTAGTTTGTGAAAAGCCGCATCACACTTAGGAGTCCAGACAAACCTGGTGTCTTTTTGCAGCAACTGAGTCATTGGCTTGGCTATTTTAGAGAAATCCGAGATGAAGCGACGATAATAGCCAGCCAATCCAAGAAAACTCTAGACCTCGTGAGCCGAGATAGGAGCCTTCTAGTTCAGTACTTCTTGTACCTTAGCGGGATCCACCATAATTCCCCCATCGGACAACACATTCCCAAGGAAAGGTACTTCACGAAGCCAGAATTCGCACTTACTGAATTTTGCATATAGTTGATTTTCACGCAATCTCATGAGGACTGTACGCAGATGTTCAGCGTGGTCTTCCTCATTTTCAGAATATATCAAGATGTCATCAATAAATACCACCACAAACTTGTCCAATTCGGGCATAAACACCGAATTCATCAAGTACATGAAGTGCGCGGGGGCGTTAGTCAAGCCGAAGGACATAACAAGATACTCATAAAAGACTGTATCTTGTAGAGAAAGATGTTTTTGGAACATCTTCTAGATGGATTTTAATTTGATGGTAGCCAGACCTCAAATCGATCTTGCAAAAGACTTTAGCTTTAGATAACTGATCAAACAAGATGTCGATACGCGGTAGAGGATACTTATTTTTGACTGTGACTGCATTCAGAGGCCTATAATCTACGCACATCCGCAATGACTGATCCTTCTTCTTTACAAAGATAGTAGGACATCCCTATGGAGATGAACTAGGATGAATCAGCCCCTTCTTCAAAAGTTCATTCAACTGCACCTTAAGTTCAGGTAGTTCATTCGAAGGCATCCTATAGGGTCTTCTAAAGATGGGTGCCATGCCAGGCAACAACTCGATTTTAAACTCCACATCCTGATCTGGAGGTAGTCCCGGCAAATCATCGGGAAAAATGTCAGGAAACTCACTCACTACGGGAATATCAGCTAATGCCTTCACTTTCACCACATGAACTTCACTAGAAAGGTCACTATAAAACCTTTTTGATTAGTAGGATCTCTGAGCATAACTACCCGGGTGGATGTATCAATGAGTACCCCATTCTAACTCATCCAATTCATGCCCAAAATAACATCTAAGCATAATCTAGGCAAAACCACTAAGGTAAGCGAGTACTTTCACCCTTCTATTTCAAACTCTAGATCTCTTACTACTTGATTTGTGGAAATATTCTCACTTGCCGTTCTAATGTAATAACCCCTACCTTCAACAGTATGTAATTTGTGTGCAAACTTTGATGCAAATATAGGACTGATAAAGGAATGTGAAGCACCTGAGTCTAAAAGCACCACTGCAGAATGTTGATCAACTAGGAACACTGGTTCCCAGCAAACACTTTTATCAAGGTTCAAATCCAAAAATGCTACCAGCTGTCCAGAGAACCAAGAAATGTGAAAATTAAATATTTATTCATGTGTCAAACTACCCTTATAACCAAATTAATGATGCTACTAGTTTACACATGACCCAAACCCACCATAAAGTAGGGTGTGCCAACCCAAGACAATTATTTTAACCCCTTTCTTAATTTACTTAATTAATTAAGTGGGAAATTAAACTTATGTGCAAGCTGCTTAGAAAATTCTACAAAAATTATAGGAGGCTCTCTGCCCTACAAGGAGGCTATTGTAAAAATTGAACTAAAATTATGCACAGAAACTCCCTACACAAAATTCACAAGCCAAAAAGGCTGATTTTTGCATAATTAATAAATCACATTGAAAAGTGTCAAACAATAGAAACCATATTTTTCTTAGCAACCTTATGGTACCAGGACACTCTCAAAAACATTTTAGGAGTATAACATATATAGAAAAATTACTAAAATTCATGCAATCATCTTCTAATATAATATGACAACATCATAACTTGAAAACTACTCAAGCACTAGTACCCAAATTTTTACCAGAGCTAGTATAAACATGGAATAGCATACCCACCAAATTTCATAATTTTTGGAATACTACAACTCAAGTTATAAAATGAACAAGTTTGCATTCCATTTAAAACACATTTCAATTGTCTAATTAATCCTTCAAGAATTTAAATAATACATCTACATTTTATATTTTTCCTAAATACTATACTTCATACAGAGTCCAACAAAATTTGAATCACCTCAATTGGATCTATATTGCATGAGATATGGATTTTACAATGTAGCAAGAAAATCTATGAAATAAATAAAGAAAAACCAAAAACAAAAACTAAAACCGGTCACTGGGCCGGCCCACTCCGTCGGCGTGGCCCACACACGCGTGGCCGGTTCACTGACAGGGCGGGCCCCCCGGTCAGAGAGAGAGGGAGCAGGGGAGGAGTGGCGGTGGTCGGAGCTCGCCGGCGGTGGCGATTCCGGCGAGGCTGAGAGCACCACGGTCTTCACCTCATCTTCCCGCGTTGATTGAGCCAACAATCCTAGACTCTACCGGCTTGGGGAGGGGCTATCCACGGTGGTGGCGGACGGCGATGGGTGGCGGTGCTGCGTCGGCTAGCTCCGGCCATCTAAGGTCAATCCAAGCCCGGTACGAGCTTCACCGACCTCGAGCACACCTAATTAGCCTAGCTCGCAGAGCAGAGATAGACTAGCGGGGACTAACCACGTTGGCGCTCACTCCGGTGAGGCGCGGTCATGGCGGACGCATCCGATGCGGTGGTCTGTTCCGGCAAGGCTACGACGAGGTAGGGCACTATGTCTTCGGAGGACACACTACGACCACCGGCGTACCCCATGCGCACCCTAACTCTACCAAGGGTCGTCTATAGAGAGAGAACGGGGAGAAGCTTGTCCATGCGGCAATGGCGACCGCGGTGAGAGCTCATTATGGTTCTCGCCCGTTCCGACCTCTACAGCTCAAATCACGAGATAACCTCTTCACCTAAGTTTCTATAGGTTACGAGAATGACAAAATGGAGGTGGGATGGGATGGAGGCATGCTGTGCAAAGCTGGCCACAGAGGACCGCAAGAGCGGCGGTGCTCCGGTGAGCTCGGAGTGGGGAAAAGTCAGCAATGTGCCTTTACCTCTGCTCGATGGGTTCAAGCAAGAGATGGAGGAGATAGAGGGTAGCGTTCCGAGGCTCTGGACGGAGGGGATTGGGCAATGCCGTGATGACACGACCGGATGAGCTCGCCGGAGTGTCACGGTAGTGAGGGAGGTGGCGTTTGTTTGCCTGAGGTGCGCGCGAGGAAGGAAGGGAATGGGAGGGCGAGGTCGGGAGGACATGTGGTGGTGATAGCCTGAAGCTGTCGGCCACCAAGCACTCTGAATGTCTGAATCGAGGCTGGCAATGGTGAGTGACAGGGCAATTTCATCGTTGATTATCACCTCATCTGGCCCAAGTTAGCAAGAGGTGATAATAGCAAAGTTATAGAGCTATGTGAGGACTACAAATTTGTTAATTAGAGCTGGTACTAGTTCGGCCTGGTTTGTTAGTTACATGGCGTCGAAGTGAGGCACATTGAAACTGGAATTTCAAATTTTCAGACTTAGAATTTTTCTAAGTGTGGACGGTCCCTCAAACCGACTTGTGGGCCATTTTTGAGCATGTTCTGGACATTTTCATGAGATGGCCATATTAGAACTTTTGTTCCTTATGAAATTCTCTACAACTTTGCTTAAGGGTGCTCCTCCATGCAAGATCTCTAGATTAGACTTTTTAAATAGTCAAACTAGAGCATTCTAAGGCTAAGGGCTTGGTCAACGTCACATAGGAGGGCATTTTGGTCAATTTGGTTAACATGAACAATATTCCATCACTTACCCTAAGTATAGTTAAGGTGTATTAGACCATAATTAACCACTCTACACAAGTGCCACACCAACTTCTAAGAATCCCATGTGATGAAACCCAAAACAAGCCTTTCACATAAAATGTTGCGCTATCATGTTGCATATGTTTCATGAGTGTGTTGCATAGCACTTGCTAATCATGTTTCACTAAAATGGGTGACATGTCTCAAAAGGAAGTTGCACATGTTGCACTCGGGTGTTGCACACTACTCATTTCATAAACACACATGAAATATAAGCACATGTTGCAATGTTTCAAAAGCATGTTTCACACATTATAAGCTCATGCATGAATGAATGATGCTCAAGTTTATGAAATGCAATGCAATTATGGAAGCCAAACACCTGAGGTGTTACAAGCGGTCGTGCAAGCCAAGGCGAAGAAGAGGTAGAGAGGAGTGTGGGAGGCCGAGAGGGAGCTCGGGCACATGGCCAAGAGATGGGGGGTGTGCTCAACGCGTGGAGCAGAGGCGAGGGCATGGCGACCGCGTGTCCCCTAAGGGGCCCACCGTCGAGCAGCTGTCGTGCGTCATTGTGCCCGTGTTGGAGACCATGTTTGGGCCAGCTACGGGCTGAGTTTGGACATGGGCCAAAAGGCAAAGTCAAAGCCAACATGATGCTCTAAAAAATCTATTTAGGGTTCATGACCATTAGTGCTCTGGATTAGGAGATAACCAAGTGCCAAAATGACAGCGTCATTTTTTCGATTAGGGTTAAGCCTTTCTCCGTTCAGGCTCCAATTGGTTGGCCAAAATACGTCAAATCCAATCCAACTTTTGGTATGCCCTATTTCAAAGTGTAAACTCCAACTTTTGTTTTGGGTCAACTCGAGTGGCTTAGTCAAATTTAGAGAACACGGAATGCCAATCTATGGACACAGGATTACTTAAGGACTAGAAAATAGCAGGAACATTCAAACTTCGGTTCCTTATTTGACTAGGTTAGAAGCTATACTAGGCCTTGAGGTTTGAAAAAAAATTTTAGTACACAACCTAAGCTACAACTTCTATTAAATGATCAAGGTCTAGATCAGCTTGTGTTGCAAGATACAAAGCTCCAAAGTGGGATACCCGAGACTAAACTCCATTATGACTTAGCCAATTTTTCTAAGATCCAAAAAACACTTTATTGAATCTTGGGAGCTCTATTTGACTAGCTCTTGACCATTAAACAAAGTTTGTTCCACACAAGATGAACTACAACTTTTATTTAAGGTCAAACCTCATAGCTGGTACAGAAGTCCAACTTTTACTTTGGTCAAAGCAGCAACTTAATAAAACCTAAACTAGGGTTTTAAGCCAATCGAAGCATTTTCTTGACATTTGTTCAACATGAACCCTTCATGACTTTTGTTGTAGAGTTCATCTAGAGTCATTTGGGAAAAGTTGCAAGGTTTGGTTGATGGTCTATAATTCCATTCACTTAATCATGCCATTCTAAGAAGGATATGACTTATCATTTCATGTGACTTTTTTATTCCAAACTTCATGAAACTTTTCCAGGGATCACTATAGATGGAAAGTGATGTGAGACACATGAAAGAAGTGACATCAACACTCACTTGCATTACCAAGCATGAGCATCTACATACACACATTGAAACATAATTAACAAGAGTATGCTGCATATGTTTCAAAGAGATGTTGCAGATATTTCAAAGCACATTCTATATAGGCATGTTTCACATGTTGCACTAGTGCATCACATATGTTACATGCTCATATATGAACAAATGATGCTTAGACTCATGCAATGCAAGTGCCAACTGCAAGCCTAACACCTGGGGTGTTACAGGAACTACAGAGAATTACCCGGATTCCTTTGTCTTCAATTGGGTCACTAACTCCTCCACAGTTATAACCTTTCTATAGGAAGTTGGAATAGTAGTGTAGCTTTCCCATGTTCTTTTATGAAACACCTAGCCAGTAAATGTCTTTGACACATTTCCTTTTCCATTACTCAATCCTAGGCTTTAGGTGTTGCTTAATCTTGGGGCGAGATTTCTGTAAGTGGGGAGGAGCTGCAACACCCCTGGTGTTAAGCATCACTAAAATTTGATCATGTCATCATCATGCATAGTAATCATCCATGTTAGCTAATCATGCTTTGCATTCGTTAAAATCATTGTTAATTGGTAGTAATGAAATGCATGTGTGGTGTAATGTGCTAAAACCAAAAATCACTTTAAGGTAACTTTGTGACCTTCTAATTTTGAATTTTACCAAAATACTTGGAATTATACCCTAACAAACTTTAAGGTGTAAAGTATGTACTTTACACTAGTATCAAGTGTAGGGTTTGAATTCAAGTCCAATCCATTAAAATTTGAGCTCCAAATTTGAATTCAGAATTTGATTTCAGCACTTAACCAATTTTGGCTAAGTCTTGGATTTTAGTATTGAGTTCAATTTTGTGGGATTTATTAAAATGAATTTTGATAAATAAACTTGTGGCAAACAACAATACCATTTCAAAGTATAAAGTTTGAACTATGAAATGGTGCTATTGGTTGTGATGCTTGATTGATAATTAATCACTCATTAATTCACCAAAATGAGCTAGTTAACTGATTTTCAAAACCCTAACTAAAAGTGCTGAGTACCGTTTCAATGTACCCCTGTTCTTGATCCTAGATCTCTCTACTCTCTAACCACTTAGAATTAGGAGACGAGCCTTAAAGCAAAGTTGGAGATGGCATCAAGATGAACAACTTTTGTTTTTGGAGATTTTCAAGTTTCTACTCAGAATCAGGAGAAAATGGGAGAGGAAGAAGACTGTTTCAGTCACTACAATTGCCGAGAAGCAGCTGCCATGCAGCAGCCTGCTCGCCACAGACCACCGCTCTCTCTCATAGCCTTGTGGACCGCGTGACGTGCAACTGCTTCCATGGACGGTTCCCTAACAGTTGCTAGATGCCCAGAAGCCACGCCCTGCCCTTAGGACGCCGAGCCGGCCACCGTCCTCGCCTTTCTCTCTTCCTTCGCTGCCATTGAGGTCTAGTTTGCAAGCCAGTTTCTCTGCCATGGCTCCACCTTCTCGCAATTCACCTCACAGCCATGCTTGCCTCACTATTGTGTACGGCTTGAGCCTGCTCATGCTATCCCTCTCCACTAGAGTCGCTTGCAAGCCATCGTCTTCCTCGGTGATGTTCGTAGTGCCGCCGTGAGCCCCTTCGCCATGGCCAGCCTCTATGGCACCTCTCTTTCTAGTCCATCTTGTGTTTTGGCTCTGCCATGTTGTCTTCTTGCTCATCAACTTGACAAATTTCACATACAAGCTCCAGACATGCCAGAACGCCATTGTGTCCATGAGTTCAGGCTGACACCTTCGTCTCTAACACCGACCACCAAGTTCTGCCATGTCCTTGACTTAACCAGTAGGTGCATCAAAGTCATGGTGAGCTCCTGGTTCTAACCATGCCCTCTATTTAGTCTCTACCGGGCCCTTATGGCCGAAGCACCGCCGCACTAGCATGCTCTATTCCATTGAGCCATCGAGGCCACGGTCAACTGTGTTGCTAATCCCAATTCACCCAACCAACCCCTTGGGTAGGTTCGCGTGGTCAAGTGGAAGGAATAGAAGTAGTTCCTGGCACCGGTGATCTCACCGTCGGTCATCTCCACCTTGCCGGAGCACCACCAGGCCACCGCGGTCGCAACCGCGTGTGCTGTCTTGCGTTAGAACTAATACTGCTAACGCATTCACGTGGGCCGAGTGCATCGGTGACCTTAGCATTGTCGAAAACCTCATTGTTGGTCTTGTTCACCGCGCTGAAGCACCGCCGGGCCACCATGGCCACCAGCGTGCTTTCTGCCATGCCCTAGGTGTTCAACCAGTACCACCAATGTGTGCACAAGGGAGAGGGGAGTTCGTCGGGGTAGGTCTCGTCGCCGGTGAGTTCGCTGTCGGTGAGCACCCGCTAGTCAATGATTGTGTGCATCATGGTCAGTGCGGGTGTACTATGCATGGACTCCAAGCTAGTTTGTCAGCCTCTATGAGTGATAGAGAGATGAGTGAGAATAGGATTTATTCCTTTTTCATTTTTCTAAAAATGCTAATTAGGGCTAAATCTTATTTAATTTATAACTAAATAATTAACCATGATAAACATGTGAAATTATTTTTGTGGCTTTGTTATGATGTACTATATCTAGGAAAATTATGAGTTGGGCATTTTCAATAGTTTTGCTTTGCCTAAAATTACACCTTTTATTTATAAAATGGATGTATGATTTTTATGGGCTAAAATAAAAATCCAAAAATCATGAAACTTGCCATGTATACTTTATATGCTTAGATCTACCTTCACAAAGAATCTGGTACTATTTCAGTGAAATTGAATTATCCACTTAATTTCGGTGTGTTTAAAAATGCTTTTTATTATATTAATTAAATAAATACTATTATGATTAAGATAAATACTTAAATGACTTGGGTGAATTTTATACCTTGATTGTAGACCTTGGAACACTAACACCCCGACTGTTCCTTGGCAACTTAATTACATTTTTGTTGTGCCCAGAATTAAGTTGTTAATAATAATACTTAAATTGTTTTATGAGTAGTTAACCTAATTAAACCATGAAGGAAAGTTGTACTCAAGTTAATTAATCTTGTTTGATCATCATAATCCATGTTGCATCCTTCATTCATCATGCTAAGTACATCATCATTCTAAAGCATGCATCTTTCTTTGCGTTTAGTGAACGAGAGTGGTGATTCTATAGTCGAGCAAGTTTTCGAGGAGGGTTTTTAGTCCATGGAGGTTGGACCTGATATTTGTGGAATTTCTGACAGGACTAACAACCCTAATACTACAGGCAAGCCCCAAAGAATACAAACCTTTCCTTGTGTGTTTACAAATGTTATTCATTTTAGTCTTATGCTTGGTACATTAAGTAAAATAGGAATTGGTTCAATACCAACTACTACATGCTTGCCTTGTGATTTCAATACTTATCCTTGTTACCCCTTTAGTATTGATAGACTAGTAGTGCTTAGCCATGCTTAGCTAATAGGAGACAAGTGGTGAGTTCATCTTTCACAATGTTTCTGTACTCGGGAAATGTCCTGAGGGTTTGATAATAAATTTAGATAAACTAGAGACGGGACAGGGCACGGGTTATGTCTCTGGTGGTTAAGCTGATAGGGTTGCCCGGTCATGCTTGTCCCATCTATGTTGGTTGAGGACCGTACCATTGTAGGCCACCATGTGTCGGTGACGAGATCCTAACATATGGGTATGTTAAACCTCGGGTCCAATGGTTCCCGAACGAGGAAGACCCACCGACTGACCCCTGTAAGATCGCCCGGGGGCTATACCCATCGGGTACTATTGGTATTTTAACGCACACTGTGGGGGTATAAACCCCTATACCCTTACGGCTAGACATGGGCAGGCCTAGACCAGACGGTCTGTCCCATTACATGACGACGCGCGATCGAGATCATCGGGATGGAGTCTCGCGCAAGGCATCAAACCAGACTTGGGAATCAAGCAAGGTCTTGGTCGGTTAGATTAGGAATCCTTATCCGGCTCTATATGGCAATTGTAACCGGCTAAGATTAGTTTCTAGATCTATAACCCTGCCTCCTGAACTATATAAGGAGGGCAGGGGACCCCCCTGAAAAACATCGAAACATACTCTAAGGCAATCTAGCTTGTAATACATTGTTCAAGACAGCAATAACAAAGTAGAGCAGAACGTAAGGTATTACACCCACATGACAGCCTGAACTTGGGTAAACACGCGTGTTGTTCTGCATCACCATCTTGTTCGTGGCTTGCACACCTGTCTGCCAACAATCTACTACCTTGGGCATACCCCTCGGTAGACTGTCGACCAGGTTTTGTCGACAGTGGCGTGCTAGGTAGGGGGTGTGTGTACTACTTTTCAGGCATGCGAGATGGTCATCTTCCCTGATTCCATGGCCACGGTGGCGGGACTCACGTTCACGATCGGCCAGATCACCTGGACCACCGGCTCCAACGACTTCGTCGTCACAGCCATGGAGGAGGTGCAGATCTAATCTGCATCGACTACTTCCCCGACACCGTCGTCGACTATGACTACACTGGCTCCGGCTTCGCCTGCACCAGCACCATCACTGACCACGCCGACAACTCATCGACTCCTTCCTCGCTACTAGGGGAGGAAACTTGATAACACCGACCTAATCGACTCCATTGACTGGCTCGGTGGCAAGCTCTTGTTTACCCAAGCTCTGGTCAACTCGCTCCAAGAGCAGTTTACTGAGCAAAACTCGAACAGCTACAATAGATCTACTCGACCTACTCGAGCCACCCGTTTTCAATGGTTGGCTACAGATCTAGTGGTCACTTCAACTCTTGAAGGGTGCTCAGCTCGACCTCGACCTCGACCACACAACTTCGTTAATATGGTGGGCTCTGATCAAGTTTCGATCCATACCACACAGACAGATAGCCGTTCAAGCTCCGAATCGAGCACTGTGTCCGATGAGACTACTCAATCCATGGTATTACACCATGTGAGTAACAATGATGAGGAGAGGCTATATCCTCCAGGCTTTCCTCAAATCCCGGCCTTCCCTCCAAGGCATGGCGCCATGATCAATGTGGTTAGCCAAGGTGAAGATCCACCTGCTAGGGGCTAGACCGATCAACAACGATAACAGCGCAATGCCAACAAGCTCAACATCGCATAGATGAAGATGCACGCCTAGCACAACAGTAAGTAGACCTCAACCAGCAAGAAGCTGATGCTATAGCTAGGCGTAATCGATTGCAAGGGTGTAACCTCAATGATGCTTTTGACATGGTGGGGAACAAACCAGTATTCAAAACCCCAAGCACCATCGTGGTCGTCGCCATTGAAAGCCTGAAGCGGTTACTAGATACCCTAGAAATCCAAAACATCCAGGAGGATTTGTAGGCTTATCTCTAGGCGGCCATGGTTTAGTCCAATGAACGTGCCGCAGGGCCATCGGTGTCTGGCGCGACTTGCAGGAGCCGCCAGCACTCTAGTTGACCTTTCAGGTCTAGTCAACGTGGCTTACGTGCACCCGCTGGCACATACCACCACGTTATGGACAACATAGCTCCTGGTGTCAATCCAATAGCTGACGGAGGCAACGACGACAATCGCGGAAACCCTCCCCGTGATGATAATCACCACCTCGGCCACCGCCGCAATAACAACGATGACGACCGGTGTAGCGACAACTGGCGTAATGACCACCAGGACCATTGTCGTCAAGGACAACAATACGGTGATGAACGAGATCACCATGATGGAAATTACGATCTCTGTCGCAACCTCAACAACCGTGACCTATGTCCTCGCATTGAACAGAGAGCTCGGGACCATGCATCCCATGAAACTAGTCATCGCATGGAGTACGACATGGTCCATGATCCCCCAGGCCCCAAGCAATTAACCAACCACCTACGATAGGTCATCTGGCCTAGAGGTTTTAAGCTTGAAAAGCTTAACCATTACAACGGCAAGGTCAATCCCGAGCTATGTGCCCAACTTTATGAGACCGCTTGTAGATCTGCTTTGGGCGAAACTTTCCCATGGTGGTCGGTCCGGTGGGGCACCAGGCTTGTTAGTCTCCCAGAGAACCACTTCGACTCCTGGTATGCTTTGCATCAAGCCTTTGTCAAAAACTTCATTGCTACCTGTGAATAGCCAGGCAACAAGTACGATCTGTAGCGCATCCGCCATGCCAGGGACAAACCATTACGCGAGTACATTTGATGCATCTCGAATATTCACATCAGGATTCCTAGGATCACCGACAACGAGGCTATTGAAGCCTTCATTACTAGTCTGCGCTACCACAACGATCTCAGGGATAAGCTCCTTCGTAAATGGCCTATAACGGTGGTCGAACTCCTCACCACCGCCAAGAAGTATGCGGATGCCGACGACGCCAAGAAGCTGTTGAATGAGGGCACCGATAAAGCACCATACTCTCCATGGAGCGACGACTACCACGACAACTGCCGCCGCAACGACTTTAGAGGTCGCAGTGACATCGGGGACCATCGTAACGACAATCGTGATCGGCGCGACAACAGAAATCAGCACAGCGATCGCCGTGACAACTTCAAGGGCAAGCGTGCCCGCGATGATGACGGCGAGGTCAACGCCATGAAAAAATTTGGTGGGCATCGCAATTATGAAGAAGACTATGCTAAAGCCTTGAAGGGGCCTTGCCCAGCTCATCCTAAGTCCAACCATACGTTGGAAAACTGCAAGGCCCTCAAGGAGATCTATCGTCACAAACAGGCTGCAGAAAATGTCAACAAGCCTAATGACGCAACAGACCAGCGTAACCACAGGGATGATGACGAGGACGATCCTAACAAGAACCCTAAACACCAGTATCAAGAACCATTTAGGCATGTTGCAACCATCGTCAGGGGCAAGGTGTCTGTTGAAAGTAAACGCGAGCGGAAGCTGCTCGCCCGTGCTTGCCTGAACGTGGCCAAGATAGACGACCTTATTGCAGATCCAAGACTACCCCCCTGGTTACACTGAGAAATCAACTTTAGCAGGGTAGATCAATGGGCTACAATCCCCGAACTAGGTCATTTCACTCTCGTCCTCAATCCCTGCATCAATAAAGTGCAATTTGACAGGGTGCTCATTGACGGCGGTAGTTCCATCAACATCCTACTCAAGAATAGCCTATCAGCATTGAACATATCTGAAGCTGACTTGAAGCCATATGACACATAGTTCTGGGTGGTCCTGCCCAGACAGAGCTCTACGCCTCTTGGGCAGATTACCCTACCTATGCAGTTTGGCATGGCAGACCACTTCCGTACCGACTACGTCAACTTTATGGTCGCTGACTTTGAGGGCACCTACCATGCTATCCTTGGTCGCCCCGCGATCACCAAATTCATGGCCATACCTTATTATAGGTACTTGGTGCTTAAGATGCCAACAGAAAAGGGAGTCCTCACTCTCAGAGGCAATGTATTCGTTGCCTATACCTATGAAGAGGACAACTTTCGCGTAGCTGAAGCCCACGAACTCTCCCTGTGCATGGCGGCAACGATGATGGAGGCAAAGAAGACTCCTCCAAACCAGCTAGAAATTCTAGAGCTTGAAGCACCACGAAAGTCTATCAAGTCCAAGGAGTATAAGGAAATCCAGCTGGTCGAGGGTGACTCCAGCAAGACGGCACTGATTGGGTCAAACCTTGACCCCAAATAGGAAGACGCACTCGTCTAGTTCTTGAGAGAGAACGTAAGCATGTTCGCTTGGAAACCATCAGACATGCCTGGTGTATCTCGAGACCAGATCGAGCACTCCTTGAACGTCGATCCCAAGGCAAAACCCGTCAAGCAGAAGCTATGGCGGTTCGGGAAGGGAAAAAAGAATCTATTAGGGTAGAAGTTACACGACTTCTTGTAGCCAGTTTTATCAAAGAGGTGTATCACTCAGACTGGTTAGCCAATCCAGTTCTTGTACGCAAAAAGAATAATGAATGGAGAATGTGCGTTGACTACACCGATCTCAACAAACACTGCCCTAAAGACCCCTTTGGCTTACCTCGCATTGACGAAGTCATGGACTCCATGGCCGACTGTGAGCTGCTATCCTTTCTTGACTGTTACTCTAGTTATCACCAGATCGCTCTCAACAAGGACGATCAGATCAAGACGTCCTTTATTACACCCTTCGGCGCTTATTGCTACACGACCATGTCGTTTGGGCTTAAAAATGCCGGAGCTACTTATCAGCGTGCAATACAAGAGTGCCTCGAAAAGGAGATACAAGATGAACTGGTCAAAGCCTATGTAGATGATGTAGTTGTCAAAACTAAGGAATCTCACTCCTTGATTGACGATCTGACACATACTTTTGTAGCGCTCAATCAATATCAATGGAAGTTGAACCCTAAAAAGTGCATCTTTGGCGTTCCCTCTGGTATATTACTAGGCAATGTCGTCAGTCGTGACGGCATACGTCCTAACCTAGAGAAGGTGCAAGTTGTCCTCAATATGAAGCGACCAGCAAATATCAAGGATGTCTAGAAACTTACAGGGTGTATGGCCGCCCTAAGCCGATTTCTATCTTGATTTGGTGACAAGGGCTCACCTATTTTCAAGTTACTCAAGGCAGGCGAGAATTTTGAGTGGTCGGAGGAAGCAGATATTGCCTTTACACAACTGAAGCAGTACCTTGCATCACCTTCGGTCCTTACTGCCCCAAGTTAGGAGAAGTCCTTCAACTCTACATTGATGCGACTGATCGAGTCGTCTCCACTATCCTTGTGGTCGAGCGCGAGGAGCCTGGCCATGCTTATGGTGTTTAGCGCCCAATCTATTTCATCAGTGAGGTGCTCAACGAGTCTAAAACTAGGTACACTCAGATTCAAAAATTGATCTATGCCATACTTATTACAACTCAAAAGTTGAAACATTACTTTGACGGGTTCCACGTGGTGATCAAAACTGAGTTTCCTCTTGGTACTATTATACGCAACAAAGATGCAAATGGGCGCATCGCCAAATGGGCAATGGAGCTATGTCCTTTCGACCTAGAGTTTGCACGCCGCGACACTATTAAATCCCAAACACTGGCTGACTTCATGGTCGAGTGGACAGACTTAAGTATCCTGACCTCTCAAGGACCTGTTGACTATTAGAAAATGTATTTTGACGGCTCACTAACTATTTATGGTGCGGGAGCGGGCATATTATTCATATCACCAACCAATGAGCAATTACGCTATGTCCTCAGGATTCACTTCCTGACATCTAACAATGCTACAGAATGCGAGGCATGCTTTCATGGTTTGCGCATTGCAGTCGACCTCGGTATCAAGCGCCTTTACGTCCACAGCGACTCGGCCCTAGTTATTAACCAGCTCAACAAGGACTGGGATACAACTAGCGAGAAGATGGATTCATATTGCAAAGAAATTAGGAAGCTTGAAAGCAAATTTTACGGCATTGAATATTCCCATGTGATCCGAGACAAAAATCAAGCAGCAGATGCGTTGTCGAAGTTAGGATCATCTAGAGCTCAAGTACCGCATGGTATTTTTGTTGAAGACCTTTTAAAACCATCAATTAAGCAAGAAGGCGACCCCATGGTCGAGAAGCCCTCGGACCAGCCTCTAGTAGCTATGGTTCCATCATCGACTAATACGGAACCATCTCCCACCACCCCGGGACCATCTCAGACCTCGACTAAGATAGCGGACTAGCGTGTTCCATTCATTAAGTACTTAACAGATGGCACCGGGTACTCCGATTGAAATGAAAATGAACGCCTTATATGCCGCAGCAGACAATACCTGGTGGTCGAGGGTAAGCTATGGCGCAAAAATGCGAAAGCAAAAGTATTGATGAAGTGCATTAAGCAAGAAGACGATATTAAACTCTTGGAAGAAATACATTCTGGCACCTGTGGTAATCATGCCGCATCTCGGACACTGGTTGGTAAAGCATTTTGTGCATGTTTTTACTGGCCATCTGCAGTAGCTGATGTAGAGAAGCTTGTTAGACACTGCACCAACTGTCAGTTTTTCTGCAAAAGAGTTCACGTGCCAGCCCATGAGATCCAGACCATACTAGCCTCCTAGCCTTTTGCATGCTGGGGCTTGGATATGATTAGACCCTTCAAACCAGCACCAGGTAACTTCATGTTCATATTCGTGCTGATTGATAGATTTTCTAAATGGATAGAGTACATGCCCTTGGTCAAGGCATCTTCCGAAAAAGCAGTCGAGTTCCTCGACCAGGTCATCTACTGCTTTGGTATACCCAGCAACATCATTACAGACCTGGGGACTCAGTTTATCGGGAACACATTTTGGGACTTCTGTGACGAACGGAGCATTGTAGTGAAATACGTCTCGGTGGCACACCCAGGGCTAATGGACAGGTCGAGCGGGGCTAATGGAATGATTCTAGATGCATTGAAGAAAAGGATTTATAGAGAGAATAACAAAGCCCCTGGCTGGTAGATTAAGGAGTTACCAGCCGTGGTCTAGGGACTTTGGACACAGCCTAGTCGCAATACTGGTGTCTCGCCATGGTTTACGGTGCCAAGGCTGTGCTCCCAGCAGACACTGAATTCTGGTCACCTCAGGTTGAGAACTACAACGAAGATCAAGTTACTGAACAACGAGAGCTCGAGGTGAATAGTGCAGAGGAACGACGCCTTGACTCCTGTATGCGCACGACCAAGTATCTCGTTGTGTTACGAAGGTACTACAACAAAAATGTTCAGGAACATTTCTTTGTGGTCGGCGACATGGTATTGAAATGGAAGACTAGCCAAGATGGTGTCCACAAGTTGGCAACTCCATCGGAAGGGCCATACATCATCAAGGCTGTTACACGACCTACTTCGTATAGGCTTGCAAGACTTGACGGCACTGATGTGCCCAACTCCGTCCATATCGACAAGCTTAGGCATTTTTACCCCTAATTCTCAAATACAGATATGTACCTTTTTTCTGTACTACTTTTGTACTTTGAATTATGATATATATATATATATATATATATATATATATATATATATATATATATATATATATATATATATATATATATATATATATATATATATATATATATATATACTCGACTACAGTTGACTACACTTGTTTACATTGTTGATTCTACAACTACAACAACTTTTTGATAACTAGTACATCGATCACCAATCCCTTCGGGTTCTCAGAGCAGCTCTATCCTCGACCTCACTCATAGCGTGCACGAGATCCGCCCTCTACGTTTTGGGTGGTCGGTAGATGCCCTTTGGCCAGACCAGTCATACTCTTACATGTATACAGGCTCTGACAGCCTTACACTCGGATCACTGGCCTCTCCAAAGCCGTACAGACCTATAAGATGACATCGATTACACTGGAACAACTAAAAACAAAACATTCTGCTGTTCTAACTTAGTTCTCATCGATTACACTGGAACAACTAAAAACAGAATATTCCGCTATTCTAACTTAGTTCTCATCAATTACACCGGAACAACTAAAACAAAACATTTTGTTGTTCTAACTTAGTTAAATTTGCACGCAATACAAAGCTTCAACGTTTTTTCATACAAAAACATAAACAACTTTACATTGTACTATTCATTACCTTATTACAAGCTCGCCTCTTTGCAGGCATGAGTTTATAATAAGCTTATGAAAATTAACTTCTCCTATGAACTATTCATAGGTTCCTCCTACTGTTGGCCCTTTGGTAGTTCCGAGACCTTTGGCATGGTCGAGGATGGAGTAGAACGTGCTTCGCTAGAAGCCAGAGATGGTGTCATGGGTTTTTGACCCACATACAATTGAATCATCCCTCCAGTTGATGGGGCGGCAGCCAGGCATAAGATGATGTCCTTGGTGATCGCGACAGCATGCTTCATCTCCTCTGACCGCAGCTCGTCAGCTCGCTCCACCCCGACCTCCCTGGGATAACTGGCTTCAAGGCGAGCAATATCCAACAAGGGGTAGTGGGCACGTACCAAGCTAAGTACATGTGCACCCACACACTCCTTGATGTCCTTCGTCCATTGTTGGAGCCATCCCTAGGCTTTTTGGGATTTCTCGACCAGTCCTATTTTTGGTGCCTCCACCTCAGCTTCGGTGGAGTCAGTGCCAATTACGTCGAGCACTGGTGCGATCCCCTTCGCCATCTCAGCGTAGGTGTGCTTCCAAGTCTCCTGCTCCTTCACGAGTATCTTGCATTTGCCATTAAGGGCTTCTTGCTCCTTCATGAGCTTGTTGCACTTCTGGGACCACGCCTCGATTTTTTTTGCATCAGCCTAGTTTTGAAGCTCTAGGTCGTCGCAATCTTTCTTCATCTTCTCAAGGTGCATTTTGGCATTTTTCTTTACAACTGCAAGGCGTCACGTTGATAAGAATTCAATGCCACCAACTTTAATGAAAGCTACGACAATGATGAGGAATACTTACTCTCTAGATCCTTTGCTAATTTAGCATTCTCCTCCTTCATGGCCTACTGTGTTTGCAGCCATTTGGTCCTCTCTTCGGTCAGCCGGTCACGCTCAGTAGCTACCTGAGCATTTTCTTCATGAAGCTGGCTAACTTCAATGTCCAGACCTGTATCAATACTCTGTTTATGAACAATATAGTATTATAGCATCCTACAGAGCTCAAGTACCTAATAACAGAAGGGTCTCTTACCCGATCTCTGTTTCTCGACCACTTCCAACCATTGAAGTACCGTGCACATCTTTTCTTCATGATCAATACTTTGCTTCGCATAACTCTCTAACTGCTGCTGCAGTTTCTTCTATTCTACGCTCAACTGTTTGTTCTTCTCGACCACAGTATGCAGTATACGGGATCACAAAGTAGTTCTTATGGATTATACAACAACATATTATATAGTTGCAAGAGGCTTACCTTAACTTCCTCTAGGAATATTTTACGAACCGCTTCCACGGCCTCAACCTCGTCTCCTACTGGGATTTCCACAGTATAGGAGTGGGTACCACAAAACCTGCTTTCTTCATCATAATGCTCGAGGATTTCTTCCATGGCTGGGGATGAAGACTTGGCTTTTTCTCTTAGTCTAGCACTTCCAGTTGGCTCCTTGGTGGTCCCAACAACCTCTATAGATTTGGGACTTGCTGCTCTAAGGTTGGCTGGGGCTATTCTTATTTCTCTGAGGCCGGCTGGGGCTGTTCTGGGTTTTTTGGGGCTGGCTAGTGATGTCCGTCTGGTTGAGGAGCCTCCTATGGTTGTTCCATCAGCTTTGGGGCCCCACCATCTCCTGCCTGCCCCAAAATTTCAGTTTGCAGACTAGGAGCAGATGCTGAAGGCGCTTGCAACTTAGGGACTACCTCCTTTGCTCTGGTCTGCTCTAGGACCTGCTGCTCGGCGATGGCCATATTTGGTGGTGGCAGTGTTGCACCACCAGACAATTCTTCTGGCCTTTGGGTCGATGCAAAGCTATACAAATCCATAACAAGTTACAAAGGTGATGATATTGACCAATTATTTTATACTCATACAAGTTCACGATGACTTACAGGTCTGTACAGCGTAATACGGTGGCAAACTGAGATTTCTTCAACTTCTCGGGCCTGACACCCTTCTCTGCCACTGGGCCGATGGTCGGGACTAGCTTTGCCACGTCGCTTCTAACAACGACAGCAGGCTTTCGGATTCCTAAGGCCTGTACCTATGGTTGTGGTGGTTGAGGTGTTGGCTCAGTTGTTGGCACCGGCTGTGTCGGCTCCTGCCTTCTAGCGAGCCGCTCCCTCCAGCTATGTGCTACGATACCGGAGACCTCCTCGACTTCCTCATCTTCCTCTCCTGGCTAGTCAGCAATAAGGCGTCAATGTTTGCTTGCTAGGTCCTCTGCTTCTTTTCAGTCAATTACCCCTTCTGGATTTTCATCTAAGGAGGTTCCTTGTGAGGTCTGGCCGCTTTTCTTCGTCGGGGCAACAATTGGTTTCTTGCCTACAAGTCGGCTGTCTTGCTCTGATTCATCTTCAATTGCAAGCCAATCAATTTCAGAAGGATCGTCATCCACGGGCAGCGGTTGTGCATCATGGGCCCATGGCATGACCTCAGGCCACTCCATGCCTAGAGGACAAGAGATGAATGCTTGCGCTCTCTCCTGTCCATTAAACTGGGCAACAGAGAGCAACACAAATATCAGAATGACAGCACATCAAAAAAGTGGTTATTATGCAGAGTTTCAATCACAAGGATAACCTAGCAGACAACAATTGACTTACCAGTGGTGGTGGGCGAGTAAGCTTGAACGCTGGCTCGATGACTGTCAACTTCTTAAAGTTGGGATCCTTAAGATTAAACAGGTCTCGGACCCTGATCTTCACCTCTTTCAGTTCGAGATCTTCATTCCTCATCCTGGTCGGGTCCATGCGACCTTGGTATTCATATGCCGCGTGCACTCTGGCCTGACATGGTTGGATCCAACGACTAATAAAATTACCGACTACACTTGGTCCATCCAGCCTCGACCAAGGTAGTAGTTGCATTATTGCCTCAATCTGGATTGTGTTCTGCGGCAACTCTTTCCAACTGTTAGTTTTTTCTAGGACCAAGGATACATCGCAGTATGAGGCCTAGCTTGGTTCTTCACGGATGTAAAACCAATTCTTATACTAGTCCTCTAATGTGGTCTTCCAAGGGCAGTGCAGATACTCTGACCTGATCCCTTCCCGCATGTTCAGATAGCAGCCACCAGCCACATTGGAGCCGCCTTGACCTCCCTTTTTCTTCAACCAAAACAAGTGGCGAAAATAGTCAAAGTGGGGTTGGAAACCACCGTATGCTTCGCAGAGATGGATGAAGCAAGCAATAAGCAACACAAAATTCGGATGCAGATTGCAAAGACTGATTTCATAATAATTGCAGAGCCCTTGCAAGAATGGATGTATAGGAACACCAAATCCATGAGTGAATTATTCTTCAAAAACAATAATTTCACCTCCTTTGGGATCTGGGAATGGCTCCAGATCAGGTGCATGCCATCCCGCTAGTTCTTGGGCATGTCGCACACCTATCCGCACCAGTCGCTCAAGGCTGAGTGGGGTGCACTTTGACATATTCCACTCCTTCATGATCTCCTTGCGCACTTCGGCCTCCGTCTTCATCTTCCACGCGACCATTCCCCGACTCTTTTGACTCTTCCCTTCTACAAAGGAAAAGGAGGGTGCCGCTCTTCCTAGTGGCTAGGGTTTGGTGGTGGTGATTCAAACGGCGGTGGCGCGTGAGGAACTTGGGGCAACTTCGTCGATGCCTACGGTGGCGATTGTGGATTGCACTATGGTGGTGGCACTGGGACTCGAGAGGGCTCTGTGATGACAATGGCGCGGTGGTGGCGGAAGCAAGAAGACGGTTGATTGCGAATATGCGAGTGTGAGTAGATTGGAATCGTTCCCTTTCCCGGTCTTTAAGAGGCAGGGTTGATTCAGTTTCCAAAAGAATGGGGCACGTGGCATGAGATTTGCAGTAACTGATAGATTTCTTCTGCAAAAATTGCGTCCCTTCGATTTTGGCGCCGTTTGGTTCGTGACCCAAACGTGTCTTGTTACAGGCACTGGGTCACTGTTCACATGATGCACCAAAAAGCAACTGCGGTGCTGCCCACATCATCAGTGCATCAAATTGGATTAGTTAAAAAAATGAAAATGAAAAGAAGAAAAAAGAAAGAGAGATACAGAGACAACATGGTGATGGATTCGCTAGACCAGCGTGCTTTGGAACCTATAGCTAGAGCTCTGAGCTCTAGAACCTGCAGCTAGACCTCCAAGCTTGGGGACTCGCTAGACCAGCGTGCTCTGGAACCTGTAGCTAGAGCTCTAAGCTCTGGAACCTAGAGCCAGACCTCCAAGCTCGGGGACTCGCTGGACTAGTGTGCTCTGGAACCTATAGCCAGAGCTCTGAGCTCTGGAACCTATAGCCAGACCTCCAAGCTCGGGGACTCACTAGACCAGCGTGCTCTGGAACCTATAGCCAGAGCTTTGAGCTCTAGAACCTATAGCCAGACCTCCGAGCTCGGGGACTCGTCGCCAGACCTCCGAGCTCGGGGACTCATCGCTAGACCTCCGAGCTCAGGGACACGACGCTAGACCTCCGAGCTCGGGGACTCTTTGCTAGACCTCCGAGCTTGGGGACTCATAGCTAGACCTCCGAGCTCGGGGACTATTTGTTAGACCTTCGAGATCAGGGACTTGTTACACCACTTTCTGCTCTAGGATTCATCTTGCTCGACTACTCATACTATGCTTGCATACAGTTGATGGACGCTTGATATTCTTAGACCTTGCTACAAGGCTCGTTTTTTGCCTTCTAGCAAGCTCGGGGACTACATCATATATGATGCACCTGACGGTGCATAATGATCATTGGTTCTTAAAGAATCTTTTTTAGACCCTGGCATCACGTGCCTACGTCACCTATTACCAGGCTCGGGGACTACGTGGGTACACTTCACCTGATAGTGAATTGTTTCTATTTTTCAACCCCTACGCTCTGGAATTTTTCGTAAGTTACTTCCATCAAGTACGCACTTACATTTCTTTTTAGAAATACAAGTGGGTACACTTCACCAGGAAAGAAATTTTTTCTTTTTGGACCACTATGCAATCTTCACCGACAACTGCAATCTTCATCAACAATCACGGTTTACTGATTCCTGATCCAGACGGAACACTAGCGCATGCTCGGCTAACATTTCAAGGTGATGTGAAGACAAACCTCGCAACTTGAAGAAGACTAAGACAGTGTGTCGATATAGAATACATAGTGCTCGGGGACTAGCTGTGGGGGTATAAACCCCTATACCCTTACGGCTAGACATGGGCAAGCCCAGACTAGATGGTCCGGCCCATTACATGATGACACGTGATCCAGATCATCGGGATGGAGTCTTGCGCAAGGCATCAAACTAGACTTGGGAATCAAGCAAGGTCTTGGTCGGTTAGATTAGGAATCCTTATCCGGCTTATAGAAATTGTAATCGACTAAGATTAGTTTCTAGATCTATAACCATACCTCCTATACTATATAAGGAGGGCAGGGGACCCCCCTAAAAACATCGAAACATACTCTAGGGCAATCTAGCTTGTAATACATTGTTCAAGATAGAAATAACAAAGCAAAGCAGGACGTAAGGTATTACGCCCACACGGCGGCCTGAACCTGGGTAAACTCACGTGTTGTTCTACATCACCATCTCGTTCGTGGCTTGCACACCTGTCTACCGATAATCTACTACCTTGGGCATACCCCTCGATAGACTGTCGACCAGGTTTTATCGACACACACAGATAAATCTACAAGCACACGTATACCGTTGTAGCTTTCACCCAGAGGATTTTAAATATCATATCCATAGGGAAACGTGTGTGGATCACCAAACAACTAGTTTATACAAGGGTAGCAATCAAGGTTTAAGATACGATGGGTAGAGAGGATTCCTATGGTAATGATCCTATGCAAGGCAAGGTTATGATTCAAATGTCCTTCTAATGTTCACTTCGGGACGCCGCTAGACGGGAAAGCACCACTAAGGATAACTCTACCGATGCGACTATGGTCCTACTAATTTAAGAACCTACTCAATTCGGTGTGGATAGGGCTGTCACCTCCCGTAACTACCACACAATGAGAGAATAGGGCGCAAACACAGGTAACCGATAGCCTAAGCACCACACTTATGCTAACAATTACTACTCTAATTCAGAGCACTAACAAGAACTAGAGCAATCATAAGAACTATGAACCAATGAACAAAAGAGTAAGATAAATACTTGAATAAAGATCAATTACCAGAAGTATCCTAGATGTAGACTCAGAGAAGCCTAAATCCGTCGAAGTACAAGCCAAAGAGGGAGCACCGACATGCCGGCACCACCTCCAACTCTTCCCTCGCTCTCTAATCCGCTATTTTGCTAAGAGTAGATCCTAATGAGGACTAATCTTCTCTTGATGGCTAGCCATGGAGAGGAGATCCATTCGAGGGACCCCTCTCAGCTGATCCCAACTGGAGAAAATGAATTAGGGTTTAAGGGATTCCTCCTCCAGGGGACAGGGGCCAGGGGCCTTACTTATATAGCCCTCTAGGAAGCACCACAGCCGCTAGATCAAATCGACCTTGATCTATGATTATTATTCATCCTCAAAGGCGACGGAGGGGCGATCCGCGAGACTGGACCTGATTGGTCCACGTAGGTGGGCGAGCGCCCACATGGACAGGGCGGGCGCCCTACCTACGTAGCCAACCGGCCTCCGGTCTGGTCTGGTGTCTTCTAGAGTCTTCTAGAGTATTCTTGTGCATGAGGCCTTTCTCTCTATGTAAATCTTACATGTGGGTCTTCTTTAGTCATTTCCAGCAGACACCCTGCAGAAATAGGTATTCACCAGAACTCGTGGGATTCTGTTAGTATACCCCCTATACCTATGTGGTAATTATGTTTTAAGTCCTTTTCCATGCTAGATTGACAGTTAAAAATGACACTTATCTACCGTCAACAAACTCCCCCAAGCTTACCCTTTGCTCGTCCCTGAGCAAAGATAAACTCAGTGATGGATCAGGAGTTGCTACAGTGCTTTCACGCCTCAAAAGTACATATGCGTTCAAACAAAAACTCTCCTCTAGAGTAGAATGAACTATTATGATTTCAAACTTACTCATATTACCTTCTACCATGGGGCTTGTAGCCATCACTTGTGTCTTAAGCAGTTTAAAGACAGAACAGTCAAGTCAAGCGCCATGTTTCAAGCCCTTTGATCAACTATTATTCTAGAGTTTTGCAAGATTTTCAAATAAAACTCAGAGATTCCTTTATATGACCCTCTCAAGTCCCTCATTTGTGGTATTTGTGGATCCTTACCAAGGCATTAATGGTGTATGCCTTCTCTCTCTCATCCTACAATTAACAGGCTTATGTGGAGCTCATATGTGGGGAGACAACTAATACATACTTGCAAACATCTATTGCATAGTCAAACCATGGATCCAGAGGAATGAGCCCAGCCATACAGTCAAATCAAGATGTGCATGTGTGTGGTCCTACGTATATGGTTTGATTGGATATATGGGGATAGTGGCAAATGGTGATGATGATAGATGTATGTAAAAAATGAAGGGGTAAAGGGATGATAATGGTGAATACCTAATTTTACTTTTGCTCCTTTGAAGAAATACACACCTCTCTTGATCTTTGAAGAATTTTGGGAAGAACTTGGGCTGCTCAAAATCTCTCTATGTTGGGACATTTGTCCTCTTTCTTTTATTTTTCTTTTCTTTTTTTTTTCTTTTTTTCTGAGCACCCAAGCATCTTTTTGGATATATGGATAGAGGTAGAGTAAAAGGGATACTTGGAGCTTTATTGCGTGACAAAAGGGGCTAGCAATGGATGAAGGGAAAATTTTGTTATAAACCCCAAGACTTGGAATCATCATTTTCATAGGGTAATTAACGGTCTCTCAGAATCTATCCAGAAATGGTAGATTCACTAAATTAAATATTTAGTGATGATGCAAAAGCATAATTGGACCAAACCAAGTTTACCAACTTGTTGCGCATATCAAAGAAACATCAGAAAGTATAGTCCCAACTTCTAAATAAATTATTTAATATTCTTTTCTAATTTATTTAGTTAATTAGGTGATTAAAGCAACATATATTAAAACTACACAAAAAAATCTACACAAATTACAGTAGCTACCTCATGCTTCACATAGACTACCATAAAAATTTCAAAGCAATTGGACAAGCAGAACTTGTTGTATCAAAAATAACAGATGGCATGTCTATTTCTAGCATAAATAGGAAACCCTATAAAAAATATCAAACAATAGGTTTCATATTTTTCCTAGCATCCTTTTAGGATAAGAACAACACTCACCAATTTTTACCTTTACTAGATCTATAGAAAAAATATGAAAATTCACATAAGATCCATCCATGCAAACAAGAGAAATATATAACTCCTACATATTGTGTCCAAAGTGTATGAAAATTTAGCTACAACCTATTCATGATATGAACAGTACACCATAAAAATTTCATGCCATATGGAGCTACACAGAAAAGATATAATTCCCCTATTTCCCACATGATTAAAAAAGATAATTAGTAACCCTATTTTTCATAACAGAACAAGGCACATATTATATTTTTAATATAAACTAGACAGTACTGAGAACTCAACAAAATTGGAACCATATCATTTGGATCTACCAATCAAGAGATATGCATTTTTGAAATTATACACAAATCTGTGAAAAAGAATAAAAGAAAAACAAATTTCCTACAACTACTCGGGTTACTGGGCCGGCCCAAATGCCCAGCTTGGCCCACGATGGCCTAGTGAGTCCGAGCGGGAAGAGACTAGCGCTAACGTGTGGACCCCACCCATCATTTGCACACAGAGCAGGGGAGGAGCTCCGGCTGGCGTTTCCTCGTCATCGGTGACCCTTCCGACGAAGACGAGCGCTCCATCGTCCTCTCCATGTCATCCCACACCTAAGCACCTCTTTTCCCCTAACTCTATTGCACTGGAGCTACCTCGTCATCGTTCATGGCAGACGGTGATGGCGGCTCACGTTGATGGCATCGAAATCGGGCATCGCAAAACGAACAAGCGCCTCCATGTCTCTCCTTACCTCGCGACGAGTCAAACTAGCTCCCGGTTGGTCCAACTAAAGCACCGATATGGTCTAGCCACCATGCCTAGTAGCACGGTGGTGATCCCAACCTCAAACGCAGCAGCGTTCCATGCCATTGGGTCGATTTCACCCAGTAGCGTATTTCACCCTGCTAGATCTATCACTACGACGCATAGAACACGACTCCAATCGAATGACAAGAAAATAAGTGTAGCAAATTTGGAGCTCGACTCTGCGGTGGCCATGGTGGGCGCGCCTAGTGCAGTGACTCGTTCCTATGAGTCTGGCAAGATAGCAACTAAAATGGTAGCTCCTACAGCTTCTACACGCCCAAGTAACACGAAACAACCAAGGTAGAGCATAGAGAAACACGGCATTGCTCCGGCCACAGTAGAGCGCAAGGTGGATGGAGCTCTGAGCATGGCGGTGGAGAAGAAGCTACCCTTTCCGCTTTACCTGGGGCCTGACCTGCTCAGCTAGGATGTGCAGCGCATAGAGAAGGTCGTGGTGAAGGTTTTGGCCAAGCTAATTTGGAAATGGTGCGGTGGTGGCGGAGCTGCGCGTGGTGGAGCTCTCGGCGGCGCGATGGCGGCGGCCCTCTGTTCAGAGAGGACAAGAGTAAGGCCAAAGGTAGGTGAGGCAGTGAGAGCATGACTTTTCCTTCTTCAAGCAGATGCGGTCTACGTCATGGCGCTCCACACGTGCACGAGCGAGCCACGCAGCTCTCTCCTTCTGACGCTGGTCGGCCACCGAGCTTAGCTCGTTTTGATTTAGAGCTCGACGACGTTGACTGATAGAGCGATTTCAACGCCTCATAGCTCATAATCTAGGTTGATTCAGTGAGAGTCGTAGTTAGCAAAAATGTAGAGCTATGTGAGATCTACCACTTTTTTAATTGAAGCTTGAACTGGTTCGGCCTGGATTTGGAACTACGAAGCCCTAAAGTGGGGTACCTCGAAACTGTAAGTCAGATGCAAGACTTAGAAAATTTTCTAAGTGTTGAATCAACACTCCAATTGACTTGTGGACCCTGTTTGAGCATGTTCCAGCCACTTTCATGAGATGGCCATATTAAGACTTTTGTTCCTTGATAAATTTTCTACAACTCTGGTAAAGGGTGCACATCCATGCAAGGTCTCTAGGTTAGACTTTTTAATCAGTCAAACTAAGTCACTCTATAGGTCATCTCAAGGTCAAACCTCACCTAGAGGGCAAATTAGTCATTTTGGTCAACATGAATAGTGTTCCACTAATTACCCTAAGTGTACTTAAGGTGTATTAGTCCATAATTAACCACTCTACACAAGTGTTACACCAACTTCTAAGTACCACATGTGACGAAACAAAAAAACACTCAAATTACTCTATGTTGCAAAACCATGTTTCACATGTTTCATAGCCTTGTTGCAAACTCAAACTTGTCATGATACACTAAAATGTTGCCATGTTTCAAGATATGAGAAACTCATGTTGCATCCACATGTTGCACTAACTACAATTCACAAGCAACCATATATGAAACAAACAAAATTGAGAATGTTGCATACACATGTTTCAAGTGACAATGGCATGATGAGATAGATGATGCACATGTTTATGAAATGAACATGCAATTTATGGGAGCCAAACACCTGGGGTGTTATAGCCCTCCCCCCTTATAAAATCTCATCTCGAGATTTGGAAAGTGTACCATTTAGTATAGAAAGTCGGATGATTTTTCTTTAGATAATCTTCCCGCTCCCATGTTGCATCCTGATCACTTTGATTACTCCAAACTACCTTGTATAACTTAACTACTCTACTACGAGCCACCCTTTCTTGAGTATCCAGAACCTGAACGGGCTTCTCCTCATAAGAGAGATCATATTTCAATTTGATTCTCCTCACTGCTACTCTTTCCTCGGGAATGCGGAGACATTTCTTTAGTTGAGACACATGGAATACCAGAAAGATAGCTCCCATTTCATGAGGTAAATTGAGCTTATAGGCTACTCTTCCACTTTTCTCGATAATCCGGTATGGTCCAACATATCGAGGCTCAAGCTTCCTTTTGATTCCAAAATGTTTTACTCCTCTCATAGGGGATACCTTCAGATATACATGGTCCCCTACTTCAAACTCAATAGGTTTTCTTCTCTTATCTACATAGCTCTTTTGTCTAGCCTGAGCAGCAGTCATATTCTTCTGTATAGCTCAGACTTGCTCTTCGGCCTCTTTTACAAAATCAATACCATAGAATCTTCTTTCTCCGAGTTCCACCCAGTTCAAAGGAGTCCTGCACTTGTGACCATATAAAGCTTCAAAAGGAGCCATCCTGATACTCTCTTGGTAACCGTTGTTATAAGAGAATTCAGCGAGAGGCAACCATTTCTCCCAAGAACCCTTGTAAGAGATAAGACAAGCCCTAAGCATGTCTTCAAGAATTTGATTAACACGCTCAGTCTGCCCCAAGGTTTGGGGATGATAGGCACAACTACGAATTAGATGAGTGCTAAGATTTTGATGCAAGCTTCCCAGAAACGAGCCATGAATTGAGGTGCTCTATCAGAAACAATGGATTTGGGCACACCATGGAGACGTACCACATGTTGAAAATAAATATCAGCATAATTGTGAGGGTGATAGGTAGACTTGATAGGAATAAAGAGAGCGGATTTGGTTAGACGATCCACGATAACCTAGATTGAATCAAAATCCTTTTCTGTAGTGGGTAATCCAACAATGAAATCCATAACAATTTCGTCCCACTTCTAGCCACGTTCAAGAGATGGCCATATTAAGACTTTTGTTCCTTGATAAATTTTCTACAACTTTGGTAAAGGGTGCACATCCATGCAAGGTCTCTAGGTTAGACTTTTTAATCAGTCAAACTAAGTCACTCTATAGGTCATCTCAAGGTCAAACCTCACCTAGAGGGCAAATTAGTCATTTTGGTCAACATGAACAGTGTTCCACTAATTACCCTAAGTGTACTTAAGGTGTATTAGGCCATAATTAACCACTCTACACAAGTGTTACACCAACTTCTAAGTACCACATGTGATGAAACAAAAAACACTCAAATTACTCTATGTTGCAAAACCATGTTTCACATGTTTCATAGCCTTGTTGCAAACTCAAACTTGTCATGTTACACTAAAATGTTGCCATGTTTCAAGATATGAGAAACTCATGTTGCATCCACATGTTGCACTAACTACAATTCACAAGCAACCATATTTGAAACAAACAAAATTGAGAATGTTGCATACACATGTTTCAAGTGACAATGGCATGATGAGATAGATGATGCACATGTTTATGAAATGAACATGCAATTTGTGGGAGCAAAACACCTGGGGTGTTATAGCCCTCCCACTTATAAAATCTCATCCCGAGATTTGGAAAGCGTACCATTTAGTAAAGAAAGTCAGATGATTTTCCCAACTGATCCCAATTGGAGAAAATGAATTAGGGTTTAAGGGATTCCTCCTCTAGGGGCCAGGGGCCTTGCTTATATAGTCCTCTAGTAAGCACCACAGCCGTCGGATCAAACTGACCTTGATCTACGATTATTATTCATCCTCAACGGCGGTGGAGGGGTGATCCACAAGACTGGACCTGATTGGTCCACGTAGGTGGGCAGGCACCCACATGGATAGGGTGGGCGCCCTGCCTACGTGGCCAACGGGCGTCTAGTCTAGTCTGGTGTCTTCTGGAGTCTTCTAGAGTATTCTTGTGCGTGAGGTCTTTCTCTCTATGTAAATCTTACATGTGGGCCTTCTTTGGTCATTTCTAGCAGACACCTTGCAGAAATAGGCATTCACCAAAACTCATGGAATTCTGTTAGTAGACGCCCTATATCTATGTGGTAATTATGTTTTAAGTCATTTTCCATGCTAGGTTGATGATTAAAAATGACACTTATCTACTATCAATAGGTACGCTCGCGCGCACTCTCTAAGAAGAAATCCTATAACACCTAAGTGTTTGTCACTAGTTAAGCAATGAGTTTGAGCCCAAACATGGCAAGTTAGGTGGTGATGAAGATGTCAAAGCCAAATCTTTGAGGATGAGCCTAACTTAAACTTGGAATATTGCACCCATGTTTACATATAGGCATGTTTCAAGATATATGTTTGGGTAATGTTATTGGTACCTCTTTCTTGTATCTCGCATCAATTTCCGTCTATATTGATCCATGGAAAAGTTTCTTGAAGTTTGGAATCAAGAAGTCACATGAAATGATAAGTTATATCTTTGCTTGAATTGCACTATTAAGTGAATGGAAACATGTGTCATAAACCAAACATTGCAACCTTGCTCAAATGACTCTAGATGAACTCTACAACAAAAGTCATGAAAGGTTCATGTTGAACAAATGCCTAGAAAATGCTCCAATGGATCAAAAAGGATAATATAAGCTTTATTGTGATGCTACTTTGGTCAAAGTAGACCTATAGGTTCTATGCAAGTTTTGATGTTGGACCTTAAATAAAAGTTGTAGTTCATATTATGTAGAAGAAACTTTGTTTTTGGACTAAGAGCTAGATTAGTATGGAAATAAGTCAAATAGAGGTCGCAAGATTGAATCTACTACAATTTTAAGCACTTGGAAATATTTTTAAGTCTCAGATTCTAATAGCTTTGATGGTTGACGTGTCTTGTTCTCCTATTTTTGTTAAGCAACTTGGTTGGGTCACAAAATAAAATTTGGAGTATATTCTTTTGAAAAGAACATGTAAAAAGTTGGAATTCGATTGATCAAGCTTGGCCTCCCTAAACCAGCAAAAACCGAGCAGAGCTTAATCCGTAGCCCTAATGACTCCATACTTTAAATAGAAATTGTAGAGCTCATCGTGGGCTGCAACTTTGCTTTTGGGCCCAAAGTCTAGTTCAGACCAGAGCCAACCCAAAACGGCGTCCCACCTTGACCACTTCGTTGCACGCCACCTACTCGATGAATTGCCTCCGTGGCAACCATGCACAAGCACCATGCGCCCACTCTGCCATCCTCTGTCGTGTGTCCCAGCGAGCTCGCGTTGATAGGGAGACGTGCCCGGCTCCTTCTGCACCTCCCTCCTCACTCTCTCGGTTCTCTTCCTTGCTCTACTCGGTGCCAGAGCGCACGAACACCATGGCCACCGTGGAAGCTCCGTCCGCCATAGCTATTCTCGCCGCTTCTAGCCTCCTCACTCCCCATGAGCACCCCCTCAGCTTCGCCGCCATCTCCTGCACGCCGTGCTCGTGCTCGCCGTCCCAACCTGCCATCGTGGTCGTTGGAGCACCGGCCGCAGCTGTCGCCGCTGGCACACGCGCGTGGCCAAGCCACCGTGGGCCACCTCGGGCTGAGCCGAGCAGCCCTACAGGTGTGCAAGTGCCCCTAGGTGCTCCACCGCCTCCCCTTGCCTCGGCGCCCCTCATCCTCGGTCAGAAAACCATGAGCTCAGTCGCCTCCTCTATTCCAATCGCGTAGGGGCCTCGTCCTCAAATTAAAGAAAAGGGGTGGGCCTAACTACGAACTCCTAGACTCATATGAATAGTGCCATAAGGACCTATTTGTTTTAAATTGGCTAAAAGTTTGGAAACTCATAGTAAATCATAGAAAATTCATAAAATAGCAAATGAGGACTTTTTGAAATCCTTGAGAGTAGATCTACCTAGTGGAGTCATAATAAGATAAGTGTTAGTAGAAAGTTTTTTCTATTTTTATTTATTCTTGTAAAGTGCTTTTAAAGGTGCTTTTAAAATGGATAGATACATATCTTGAGTTATAGAAGTCCAAAAATTGTAATTCTAGTTTTGTTAGTCTTCGTGATGACATGCTCTAGCTAAGAAAAATATTAAATATGCTAGTTGTGTACTGTTTTTATAGTGTTTTGGTTTAATCTTGTTAAATCAGAAATTCTAGCTTGTGTTGCTTGTTATTTTCATATCTAGAGTTGTCGTACTCAAATTATTGTGAAATTTTTATGGTAGGCTAATGATGCTATAGATGAGCTCTGGTTAAAATTTCATGAGTATTGGATGTAGTATGAGTGATATATTTATCTTGCTCTCACATGATTTCTTGCAATAGCAATTTGTCTTTTTCATAGAGGCTGCCATTCTTATTCAAATGGTATGAAATTTATACAGTAGCGTATTGGGGACATGTTTGAGCTACTGTAATTTTTGTAGAATTTAATTTGCAATTTTGTTGTATGTTCGTAATTCCACCTAATTATCTCTACAACTAAAACATCTAAAACTATTCCATGCATAGGTGATTTGGTGTCGCTCGCTCCCAAGCCCGCCCGACACTTCTGCACGTGCTCTCGCTCCCAAGACTCGCCCGACACTTCCCTGGCTCACCCATGCGTGGACCCGGTCCCGTGCTCCCTCGCGCTCTATGCCTCTATCTCCCTCACCCACGCGACAATCACGGCGCGCGTGCTCCACCGCATGACAATCACCTAAAGTTTGGAAACTAATCACCTCCAACACATACGCATCTCTAATTGTGGCCACTGGGCATCCCAACGTGATCAAGAAGCTGATATCGAAGATTCTGACCTGGTGATTATGAGCATCATAGCATGTGCGCATGCCAAGATAGAGTACCCGACGAAGAACTGTGAGTCGTTCATCCGAGGCCTCCCAGGGGCTGTGTCAGGGCTACGACGGACACCGTGGCAAGCAGTGCGGGATTAGTGGCCGCAATGTCGCAACAAAGAAACCAAGAGATCAAGATCATAGGCTCATGGCACGTCGTCTCCCTCGGTGACTTGAGGGCTGAGGTATAAGAGCAGAAGAAGAAGTGTTAATTTTTCCCTACCCAGTTGTTCATGTTGCCAATTGGTGTTGATTCCTTGTGATTTGGCAGAGGCATGCATATCATGGCATGTCTGGTTCAAGCTTGTGGTGGATGGCACAACGGATGGGGGAGAAAGGCAGCGACGTCCTGCGTGAGACCCAGTTCTTGCTCATCGAATCCAAGGGCACCGGCGACGAGTAAGCAGCGTACGTCGTGTTTCCTCCCACTCGTAGAGGGCACGTTTTGGCCTTTTGGGCCAGCCTCTATGGCAGCACTGGTGACACGGTGGAGCTCTGCATCGAGAGCAGTGATGCTGACATGCGAGCACCATCCTTCGAGCGCGCGTGATTCGTGGGCTCCGTAGGGTCCAGTGCTGTTGTTGACGCCGCCAAGTCTGTGGTTGAGACATTTTGGATCCACGATGAGAAGATGCTTTGGGGCATTATGGACTACTTCGGCAGTTCGGTTGGTGCACTTGGGAGTTGGGATGCCTTCTACCAGGACATCACCCAGGAGGGCATCGAGGGCTCCAGGTCAGGCTTTGTAGCGTGCAGCCTCATCCCCAAGTTCATCATCATCGACGAGGGCTGGCAGTCCATAGGCACCGACAAGTTCTCCATCGATGAATCTGCCAAAGAGGACAAGCCGCCCCTCCCATCTCGTCACTCACCGGCATCAAGTAGAACAACAAGTTTCAGAACATGGACAACCTAGCCACCAGCATCAAGACGGTGGTGCACACTGCAAAGGAGGATATGGGCCCAAGTACGTCTAGGTCTGGCATGGATTTCTTAGTATTCAGTAACATGATTTCCCCTTCCCAATTTAGCTATGATAATGTACATTTAGCTTTTATTGGATTACATGTTCAAGAAAATGAAAATATTGGAAAGTTATTTAGTTAGTTCCATGTGTTTGTTGTTATTTTTATTATGTCATCTATTCAAAGAAATTGCTAAAAAATTATTGATAGATCACTATCCTACATGATGCTCTGGCTATATAATCTAACTTTTGTGCCTTTGTGCTTGCAGTTAGAAAAGGCAAGAAGCAGTAACATCATGCTTTTCATTTTCCTACAGAATGTCCAGCATATAAGATTTGTATTGTTCACATTTATACAGTCCTCTTTATATGCACATCTTATTATTCACACATAACAATCCAAACTAACAATCGACAGGAACACTCTATAATTTTTTCGGCATCCTCCTTTTAGCGCATGACATGGCTTTCGCGGGTTTGGAGCCAAACCTTATATTTAGTCATGTATGCAGCCATCATTTGTATTTCAGAAAACAAAAACACTTTCGATGAGTTGTCCTGTTGTTCATCTTCTATCCTGCAATTGATTCTTTACTTTTTTCTTCAGTATAGAAATTATTTCAACCTTTGTTATGTCAACTCAAAGGTAGACTTTGTTTCTAAATTTCCAATGACAAGAAAGCAAATTGGGTGTGTTTTCAACTACTAGTATGTTGGAGTCCCTATTGATAGTAGATAAGTATCATTTTTAACCGTCAACATAGTATGAGAAATGATCTAAATACAAATGCTATCTAGATATAGGGGTTACACTGACAGAATTCCACGAGTTTTGGAGAATATCTATTTCTGCAAGGGGTTATCAGGAAAGAATCAAAGGAGGTCCACATGTCAAATTTACATAAAAACCAACCATACTATGAAATAGAATATTCTAGAAGACTTGAGAAGATATTCCCTCGGAGGGGAGGGCCTAGAGGCCAGGCAACAGGGGCGGCCGCCCCTAGGCCTGGGCGCCTGCCCCCCTAGTGTCCAATCAGGTGTCACCTCATGGATCCTGCCTCCACCGCCTCTGAGGATCAATAATAATCGTTCGTCAAGGTCGGTTTGATCTAAGGGCTGTGGTGCTTCCAAGAGGGCTATATAAGCAAGGCCCCTGGCCCTAGGAGAAACCCTAATTCATTCAATTCATCAAGAGAGAAGCCTCTGATCAAGCCCTAGAGCCACCATCTCAATTAGATCTCTAGTTTAGCATAGCTACACAGGATTAGAACTAGAAGGAGCCAAGCATTGCTTGATTTCTGGATCTGTCAAGAGAATACTTGGTAATTCTCTCCTACTTTTGTATTTGTTCTTATATTATTTATCTAGTTCATCATTTGTATGAATATGACTTTAGTCTATTCTATCATATTGGATATGACTTTGCTCTATTTGATTATGTTCTCAATTATATTGTTCTTAGTCTACTTTGATTATATGCTTGGCGTAGTTAGATTAGAATTATATTCAAGTATAGGATCGTATAGCGCTTGCTCATTGATATCATTGGTGAGTGGTAAACATTGTGTAGGCGTGGTGCCTATACCATATTTACTTGCGATTGCACCCTATATTCCGGATCATGTGGTAGATCGTGGGAGTGACAGTCCTGTTGAGTCCTCTGTAGTCCACCTCTCGAGTATAGGGCAGGCAGAGCACAACTATTAGAGGGAAGTGATGGCTATGTTCCATATCTTCCTTAGTAATATCACTATGTGTAGATATAACCTTTTGTTGCCATGGTTGCCAGATGTAATTGCACTAATCATCGTATGCTTTGACTTTATAATTAGAATAACTTAGGATCTATCCCTATAGTTCGTCCTAATCCATGCTAGTGCTATATATCTAGAGTAGTCTATTGAGATGTTTATCATTAAATGGCTATGTGCTTACCAGTTATCCTTTATTATTATATAAATATTATTTATCTTGTGACACTTACCCTGTATGAGAAGGTAGATAAAGACATGGTTATGCTCTCCATTAGCACATGCAGTGATGCTCATTGCTCATTATCCTTAGCATCCCTTCCCAGTGGTAAAAATATAAATAACGATACCTGGATTACTCCCGGTTAAAATGCTACATCGGTATTATCTGTGCGCTTGCGGATTTCATATTTATTTCAGATGAGCATTTTCATATTTTAGTACCAGCACCTTTGGTGTCATGCTGGGGATGACAACCTAGCTTAGGTGGCATTAGAGGTGCCAACAAGCATTTTTGGTGCCGTTGCCGGGGAAGGTTGAATTGCTATCCAAAGGATAATGAGCCATCACTTGCATCCACTAATGTGATCGAGAAACCATCATCCTTCTCTTCTCATACAACCTTACCCTTGTCTTTTGTCTATTTTATATATTATATATAGGGTAATGTATGAGCAGGTTTGGCCGTCCAGATAACTTCATTGATAATCTAGAATTACTATTCAGAAGAGCAAGAGCCAAGCTAAAGAGAGTTCAAGCAGAAACATCATCATCTCAGCTTGAAGCTCCACTCTCTGATTCAGAAGGCAAACCAAGCATAGTTCAAAACTTAACACTAGACTTTGACGCTATGGCAAACAAGTCACTCCGCGAGTTCTCAGCTCCAACTACAACTAACATTCGGACTAGACCTGCGGCAGAGATTGAGCAAAACTTTGAGCTAAAGCCAGCGTTGATCAACATGGTGCAAGATAGCAATTTTTGTGGGAAGGCACATGAAGATGCTAGTGCTTATCTCCAACACTTCCTGGAGATCTGCAGCACTTTCATCATCAAGGATGTCCCCAGAGATGCCATACTACTTCGCCTCTTTCCATTCTCACTCTTGGGGAGAGCGAAGCAGTGGTTCTTTGTGAATAAGGAAAAGAATACTACGTGGGCACTCTGTTCCACCAATTTCTTGGCGAAGTTCTTTCCCATGGGCAAGACAAATGCTCTTTGTGGGAAGATATCAAGTTTTCAGTAGCAACATGATGAGTCAGTCCCAGAAGCATGGGAGCGCTTTCAAGACTACATCCTAGAATATCCTCATCATGGAATGGAGAATTAGCTACTTATGTAGACCTTCTATCATGGGCTTACTAATAGCACCTGTGAGACTATGGATGCTATTGTTGGAGGAGCATTCTTATCACTTACAATCGATAAAGCCACAACTCTTGTGGAGAAGATGGCGTCCAACCAAGGTTGGAACGAAGAAAGAACTCAAACCCGCAAGAGAGGTGGAGGTATGCACCAATTGAAGGAGGTAGACATGATGTCTACCAAGATGGACCTACTCATGAAGAGGCTCGATGAGAAAGCTGGCGAGAAGAAGGAAGTCATGCACATTCATGATTTCCACATGACTTGTGAAGAGTGTGGAGACACTGGGCATTCAGGAAGCAATTGCCCAGAGCTACAAGAGGATGTGAACTACCTCAATAACAATAGCAACTATTACCGTCCTCAACAAAATCAAGGCTGGAATCAACAACAAAGGCCTAACTACTCAGGTAACTACCTAGGTAATTATTAAGGTAATAATTCTTTCAATCAACCACCTCTAAGAGAGTTAGTGCTTAATCAAGGAAAGTTAATGGATAGTCTGTCTAAGAAATTAGCATCTAATGATAAAACGCTAGAAACAATTAATAATAGAATGGATAATTTTTCCACTATCATTAAGAATTAGCTTAGTTTCAATAAGATGCTAGAATCTCAGTTGCAATAGCTTGCCAATATTGTTCCTGCTAACCAAGGTAAAATTCTTGGACAATCGGAAGATCTAGAAACTGCAAATCTTGTAGACATATTTAATGCAGGAAGTTATTGGAGTGACCCTATCTCCAAAGGATGGAACGACGAGACTCTATCGACTAAGAAAGGTGATCCAGGAAGACCTATCATTCCAATCTCCATTGGAAGCATGAACTTTAACAAAGCTATCTGTGACTTCGGTGCAAGCGTCAACATCATGCCTAAGGTAATCTATGACAAAATGTTTATTTTTCTTTTATTGTACACAACCATGTGCTTGCAGCTTGCAGACCAGTCACTTTGCTACACTAAGGGAATTCTAGAAGACATATGTGTACGAGTGGGCACCTTGTATGTTCCTGCAGACTTTGTAGTAATAGAGACAGGTGGTGATGAGAAGTCGCCCATCATATTAGGACGACCATTCTTGAACACCGCTGGAGCTATCATGTATGCTAACACTACCAAGATCTGTTTTAACATCAAAGGCAAGAGAGAGACCTTCTTCTTCAAGGACAGAGTATTGCAATTCCCTACACACCCTCAACATCCCTATGAGCCAAAGAAGAAGAACAATTAAAGGAACAAGAACAAGAACAAGAAGCCACAACAAATGGAATCAGCGAGAGTGATCACTGCAATCCATAGAAAGCATGATCATCAGCTCAAGTCCCCATATTTGCTCAAGAGAGATGACCTAGATGTCCCAACCATTGAATGCACCATCAACAAAAGCTCCTTTTAGAAAGTTGTCTGTGACACTGGATCAGGCGTCAACATAATGGCCAAGGTAACTTATGAATATATATGGTACTATGCCTTAGACCCAACCTATGCGCAGCTGCAGATGGTGGACCAATCATTTCGCTTCGTGGATGGAATAGCAAAGAACGTTCCTGTGCAAATTGATGACCACTTCATCCCAACTGACTTTCTAGTCATCGACATGGGAGAAGATGAGTAAGATCCACTGATCATCCTAGGGAGACCATTCCTAAGCACCACCAAGGCCACCATTTACCTTGCAACAAGAGAAGTACATTTCTAATTTCCCTTAGAGAAGGTACGTTGTTATTTCAATAATAATTATATAGTTGATAAAGAACTCAAGAAGAACAGAACCAGAAGAAGGCATCGCAACCGCACCCAGAAGAATCAGATCCCCAAGGATGGATGGTCTGACTATCAAGGAGAAGTATTAAGATATGAATATCGATATCCTAAAGAAAAGATTTATCTTGAGGAGGAAGTTGTACCCCCAATAGAAAGTAAAGCAGTCACTGTGGAAAATAAAGAAGAGAAGATAGTGCAACCAACTCATCCCTCAAAGTCAACCTCACCAACAAAACAGGTATGGAAAGTAAAGGTTAATTCAATGTCAGATTCAACACAATCAGAGGCACCACTCGATCCATCCGAGGTGTCCCAGAATGATTAGAGCAAATAAGAGGTTCTGTTCGGCATACCCAAATCACCGAACGCCATGCCAAGAGGTAACTTGGTAGTTATCAATATTTCCCTCTTTAGTTTTGCATTTAATTTTCCACATCATATTTACTTTTCTTTATTACATGTTTAGTTACACTTTACTTCTGCATAGAAAAGAAAACAAATATGTCTTGCATTGCATTATAAAATTGCTAAGCCCCATGCAAATAAATTTATGGCATAAAACCCATAAGTCTACTTGCTGTGGTGGCATAAAAATAAAATAAAGAAGCATTCATCATTTTATTCCTTGCATTGTATAAAAATGTAAAAACATAAAAATATGGTACAAGAGATCCTGCTAGAAAGATACATCTGTTAAGAGGTTCTAGATGCTCAAGGCTTAGAGGTTTATCACTAACACTTAATCAAGTTCCACAAGCTTTGTTGTCTATTTGAGCTTCATAGAATTTAAAGGAAAGCAAACAGACAAAAAGAAGGACAATTTGTTCCCTGTCGGAGCGCTATCTCAACAATCATCATCATAAGCACTCTGATGAGGGGAAGTATACCTTCACTATCTGCCAGTTTCATCAAGCAAGACTATGTCAACATTCAGCTTGGGGGAGAGCATCTCCCATGTATCCAGCTAAGTATTTTCTTATCTACCTATTTATTTTTGCTTTGATATATGAAATAAAATAAAAAGATGCACAACCTATAGAAACCCAAATAAATGTTTACATATACATATATATGTTTTCTGTATAATCTTTAAGTTTGATAAATAAATATAGGAGAGTGTGCTAAGTTTCATCTTGCTAAGTGAACCCCTAGAATAAACTCTTATATGGAAATGATGAATAGTTGCTCTACCGTAATTCCTTTCAAGTACCTAGTTTTTAGTCTTGAACTCTCCCGAGTTTTGGAAACAATGGTTTTGATTTAAGATTTGCTCTAAACCTAAACTTGTGGGTAGTAAATGCTTGATCTAAGTCTAGGTAGTTGACGGATATGATATGGGAAGGTTTTGAGTTGCTATCTATCATGTTCCTAGAGATACTAGAGTTCTAGAGATTTATCTTTTGAAAATTAACTTGCTATATGATGAGTTTCTGTATGACGAGAGTTTAAATTCCTACCACAACCATATACATGCTTGTAGATTAGGAAGGCTTACATTCATATTTAGTATTTGTGAGCATTGAGTATGGTCAGGCTGTGTCGATCCTTAGGAACTGGTCATGCGGTTAAAATCGAGATCCACCTATACACTCTACCTATACATGCTGCTTCTACCCTAGAAGTACGCATCCATATATATCCACCCATATATTCTGCTTCTACCCTGGAAGTACGAATCCACATATATCTCATTCAGATCCGCCCAGAAAATGGTTCTACCCTTACACTGGGAGTGAACTGCCCAAAAATATTCCTATCATCCATTTTATCCCTTGCTAGCCAATAAAGCTCTAAATATCTAGTTATGCTACCTCTTGTTATTATGTTCCAAAAGAAGCTTGGGTATTCTATTAAAAAAAGAGAAAAAAAGAAGAGGACAAATGTCCCACTCAGAAATAAAGAAAGAGATTTAGAAGCCCAAGTTTTCCTCAAATTCTTCAAGTTTTCTAAGAGAGGTATATGAGAAAATTTCTCGAAGGAGCTAAGTATTCACCATCATCATCCCTTTACCCCTTATAACCACTTCTACTCCATTTACCATTTACCACCATCTACCATATAGCCCAAGACACATGCATATCTTGATTTGACTTTATGACTCGTTCCTTTGGATCCATAGTTTTGATTATGCAATATATGTTTCGCTGTCTCCCCACCTATGAGCTCCACATAAGCCTTTTAGAAGTAGGGTGAGAGAGAGAAGGCATAATGTTACTATGCTACCAAAAATACCACATATTTTGAGAGGAGAGAAAAGGCATACACCATAATTGCCTTGGAGAGGATCCAGAAATACCACAAAGGAGAGACTTGGAAGGGTCATACATAGGAATCTCTATGTTTTATTTTGAAAATCTTGCAAAACTCTAGAATAATAGTTGATCAAAGAGCTTGAAACATGGCGCTTGACTTGACCGTTTTGTCTTTCAACTACTCAAGACCCAAGTGATGGCTACAAACCCCATGGTGGAAGGTAATACGAGTAAGTTTTTCATTAGAATAGTTCATTCTAATCCAGAGGAGAGTTCTTGTTTGAACGCATGTGTACCTATAAGGCGTGAAAGTATTGTAGCAACTCCTGATCCATCACTGAGTCTATCTTTGCTCAGGGACAAGCAAAAGGTAAGCTTGGGGGAGTTTGTTGACGGTAGATAAGTATCATTTTTAACCGTCAACGTAGTATGACAAATGATCTGAATACAAATACTATCTAGATATAGGGGTTACACTGACAAAATTCCACGAGTTTTGGTGAATATCTGTTTCTACAGGGGGTTATCAGGAAAGAACCAAAGGAGGTCCACATGTCAGATTTACATAGAGAGAAATCGACCATACTATGAAAAAGAATACTCTAGAAGACTTGAGAAGATATTCCCCCGGAGGGGAGGGCCTAGAGGCTAGGCAACAGGGGCGGTCGTCCCCTGGCCTAGGCGCCCGCCCCCCTGGTGTCCAATTAGGTGTCACCTCGTGGATCCTGCCTCCACCGCCTTTGAGGATCAATAATAATCGTTCATCAAGGTCGGTTTGATCCAAGGGCTGTGGTGCTTCCTAGAGGGTTATATAAGCAAGGCCCCTGGCCCCAGGAGAAACCCTAATTCATTCAATTCATCAAGAGAGAAGCCTCTGATCAAGCCCTAGAGCCACCATCTCAATTAGATCTCTAGTTTAGCATAGTTACATAGGATTAGAACTAGAAGGAGCCAAGCATTGCTTGATTTCCGGGTCTATCAAGAGAATACTTTGTAGTTCTCTCCTACTTTTGTATTTGTTCTTATATTATTCATCTAGTTCATCATTTGTATGAATATGACTTTAGTCTATTCTATCATATTGGATATGACTTTGCTCTATTTGATTATGTTCTCAATTATATTGTTCTTAGTCTACTTTGATTATATGCTTAGCATAGTTAGATTAGAATTATATTCAAGTATAGGATCGTATAGCGCTTGCTCATTGATATCATGGGTGAGTGGTAAACATTGTGTAGGCGTGTTGCCTATACCGTATTTACCTGAGATTGCACCCTATATTCCGGATCGTGTGGTAGATCGCGGGAGTGACAGTCCTGTTGAGTCCTTTGTAGTCCACCTCCCGAGTATAGGGCAGGCAGAGCACAACTATTACAGGGAAGTGACGGCTATGTTCCATGTCTTCCTTAGTAATATCACTATGCGTAGATATAACCTTTTCTTGTCATGATTGCCAAGTGTAATTGCACTAATCATCATATGCTTTGACTTTATAATTAGAATAACTTAGGATTTATCCCTATAGTTCGTCCTAATCCATGCTAGTGCTATATATCTAGAGTAGTCTATTGAGATGTTTATCATTATATGGCTATGTGCTTACCAGTTATCCTTTATTATTATATAAATATTATTTATCTTGTGACACTTACCCTGTATGAGAAGATAGATAAAGACATGGTTATGCTCTCCATTAGCACACGCAGTGATGCTCATTGCTCATTATCCTTAGCATCCCTTCCCAGTGGTAAAAATATAAATAACGATACCTGGATTACTCCCGGTTAAAATGCTACATCGGTATTATCTGTGTGCTTATGGATTTCATATTTATTTCAGATGAGCATTTGCATATTATAGTACCAGCACCTTTGGTGTCATGCTGGGGGTGACAACCTAGCTTAGGTGGCATTAGAGGTGTCAACAGTCCCCTCGATTATGTTTCAATTATTTGTATAGAGAATGTAAACTATAAAATAGACATAAGGGACCTCAAAATAGGATAACATACTCTCCGTGTACTCTATTTATGGGAGGATAGCATATGTGCAAAATCAGTTGTACCCGGACACTATTTTAATTTGAAATTATAGCTGTTAGGAGCTTAAATTTCCTATGGATAGGAAAACACGTCGCTTTCTTAATGTTTTCAATTCTTAGTTGACATTTCTTCAAAGTATGTGGGTATGTTACATTTCTATTTCTAGATGGTTCCTATTATCTGACAACTTGTTTTGTACAGTATAGCTTAACTCTATTAAAAGGATGCCTTTAGTAATCTACAAATATAAATGCAGCATGATGCCTTTAGCGAGCAAGTGCACAGGTAGCACATAGCTCTGAGTTGACATACAAACAATACTAATGACAATGTTGCCCCAATGACACCAACATACTGGTAGACCCATGGCATTCCTTGCACTCGCAGTAGGCACGAGCGTAGCGAAGCAATCCCGTTGTAACGCACGGACAATTACCTAGTCTAAATAAATTAATAAAGGCATGAAAATAATTTATTTAGGGTTGGCGACTACGTTTTCTAGTGTTCTCTTGATGTATAGAACTGTTGGTAACCTTGGTTTTGCCCAGGTTCAAGTTTGCAACATTAGTGAAATGTATTTTGCTCTCTAATTTCGAGGAATGACATTTGGTACAGTTTCTGTTGCCATGATAATTACACCATGAAGATGATATTTGCTGTGAATCTTGTTTATAAAAAAAGTTGTAGATAACTTCCTTATCTTGCTTGTGTTAAATTTTCATGGTAATAGGTCAAATGGTTTGTGAGTTATAGCTGTTTAAAGTTGGTCTTCAGAAATGCTTGCTCTCTGGAATTTCTGGACCAGAGTTAAGAAATGTGCTTGTTTGTCTCTGTTAACTTGGGAATCATGCTGAGATGTTTGAAGATGAAATATAGGCAATTTTATGAGCTTTCCAGAATGTCCTTTTGCATGTCATTTGGATCTGTAGAACTCTAGTTATGATTTATTTACTTAGCTGCTGCATGTGTGTCTAGAAATTGGTAGATTCTAGTTTTAGTTGTTTGCTTCACTTTGCCTTGCTTTGCATGTTGCTAAGTGTGATTCTTGTCTTTGGTGGTGATTAAGTAATACACCTGAGACCTTGTGAAACTTATGTCATGCTTGGTGTTGGCTTGTTTGCTATCTTGGCATGATAAATTATGCGATGTTTAAAGTAAACAATGCGAAGTGCTTAAGTATGTTTAGTGTAATCTTGTGCTTGTCTTGCTTGCTGTATTGATGCATTGTCTATTGCACTTCCATATATTCATGCACTTGCATCATCATTTCATCTAGGTATGCTAGATGCACCACGTGAAGGACGAGATGTGGAGCCAAACTTGAAGATGGTGTTTGGTGGACCTATCTAGGAGATGGAAGGGCCGAGCAAGATCCAGGATGGGAGATGCTTGCCAAGCGAGTGTCATCTAACAAACACTAACCTAAGTGTTGGATCCTAGGCAAGCCCCAGAGCATTATAAGCCTCCTATGTTTTACAAAATGCAATTGAAATATCTTTATGTTTGATGTATTAAGTTATAGGAGTTGGTTGGAAACACTTGCTGCATAAATACCTTCTCCTTGTCTAGCAAATATACCTTGAATCCTATTTAGGTTCAAGATCGAATACTTGCTTAGCCATGCTTAGACTGGTAGAAGTCGGGTGATTCCCTATCACCTGCAAGATAGGATCTATCTAGTCATGGTTGGCTATATTTGCTATCGTGGAAATAACCATGTGTTAATAATATGAATGAAGATCGAGCGGGATGTAGATAGTGAAGCAACAAGACAAAGAGGTCTTGGGTGTAGATCTATCCTCGTCTGTGTCGATTAAGGACTGAGGCATGGAGCCTTTCTTGTCATTTTGAACACATGCCTCTCACTTAGCTGGCCGGATCTGATGAACTGACCGCAAAGCTGAGTAGCTCAGCTCAGGCCAAAAGCTGGTCTGTTAGAGTGTACATCGGAGGGGAGCCACTGCTAGTTTCCAAGGGCAGGTGTTTAAAAGTCCTAGTCATTCTAGTGGCCTAGTATCCCTGAGAATGCAACATTGATTGGGCCCATGATTCCTAAGTTGTACCAAAGGTGACCTTATACTCCTCGACGGGGGAAGTATGGGTTTGTGTTAGGAATAATTCCCCAGCTGGATAGTAATCGATTCGAGTCATTGTCTCTCCCAGATAGTGAGAAACTTGACGGGAATATTTTCATTGTAGTCACACTAAATGACTTGATGGTTCAGTAATGACGATATTGATGAGGGCCTTATTAAACCTGATATGGTTATTAATGTTTGCTCCTTAATCAAGTGAATGTTATAGTACAAGTGTTAATCTAGATGATAGACTAATGATTAACTTGACACTTAAGCAATAAATGGTTACTTATGTTACTTAAGCTTTTATGCAAAAATGTTGTCAAGCTAGATCCACTGATAAAGCCTTGCATACTCCTTGGTGTCACTTTATTTTTGGTTTATGACAGGTAAGTCTAGCTAAGTACAGTCTCGTACTCAGGGTTTATTCCCACTTGTTGCAGGTTGTGATGTATCATGGCTACTGTAAGAATTTGATGACTCCTGCCATAGTGGAGGAGTAAGATCATGGGCATGATCCTTCTTAGTTATTTTGTCTATGATGCTTTTATTGGACTTGACCTTGGTACTGGCATGTATTTGAAATAAGGGTGATGTTAGTTTCAAACTACTTTGCTTTTGCTACTTTTGAACTTGAGTTGTAATAACTCTATTGAACTCCAATGTATGTTGAACTACTTTTAAAATGGATGTAACATGTGAGTTGTTATGTTGAATCACTATGATCTTAGCTTGTATGTTGGTTGGTTTGAAATCTCTTGTCATTTCATTAGACTACTGGAGTTATATGGGTTCAGGTATGAGAATTTGATCACTTCGATGATTATTTTTGTACTTGTGCTCTTATAATTTGGGTTGTTCCGTGACAAACCCAGTCGAGCCTGACTACGCCATGACCTCCACTTGGGGCTCGGGGGCTTGCCCGAGCCCTGAGGCTCCCAATCTACACCAACACTTTGGTCTGACCCTTTGCTCCTGCCTGGCAAACAACGCCAACCAAGGCCTAGGCACAAGAAGACAACCCTCGAGCTACCGAGGCTCGGGGGCTCCCTCGGTGCTATCCCTTGGGCATGACATTGCCAGCCACTTTCCTGACAAGGTCACACACAGGGCATGACACAAAGAAGACAAGCCCCGAGCTACCAAGGCTCAGGGGCTCCCCTGGTGATGCCCCTTGGGCACGACATTGCCGGCCACTTTCCTAACAAGATCACGCATGGGGCGTGACACAAGAAGACAAAACTTTCCTGACAAGATCATGCACTGGACTCTGGTGCATGTAGATCATAGACTAGTTCCCCCAAATCGCCATGTACCTGACCTATCTCATTATATTAGGGATGAAGAGAACCACCATACCTGACCTATCTAGGGGGATGAGGAGAATCATCAGAAGATAGATCATTCCATTCCATTCCTTCACCTCTGCTCAGCACTAAGAGCAAGGCAACCCACGGAGGGGCACCAAGAGCTCCTCCATTGCATCCCGTCGTCTTCGTCCTCTTCGACAAGGGAAAGGCACCACCAGTGGTGAGGCAACCTTAGGATTAGCACTGAGCTAACCTCCTACCAAATCTCTCTACAACCCTGTTATAACCCCCCAATTTTGGGTGCTTTTGAGTATAAGGATCATCAGCTGCCAGACGTAAGGCACCGATTGGCCTGAACTAGGATAAACCGTTGTGTCCTCTCTGTGATTCTTATGTTCTTGAGTCCACCTGAGCTACCGGAGACCCATACTCTAACACCGACTTGAACAACAATGTTTGCCATGGTTTTGACCCCATGACAGTTGGTGCGTTGGGTAGGGGGCAGCATCTAGTATTATTTTGGCTCTATAGTGGCTAGAGCCACCCACCTTATCATCGGAGCAAGTGGCACCACCCTAGACAGCGGTGTTTGCTTCCCTAGTGAGTTCTCTGTCATAGCCGGCGCTTTTGCTCTGAGCTAGGTCCTCAACTTTGGGAGCCTAGCCTACATCACCGACTGCTATGGCAAGCTTCGTCCACTCCATGGGGTTGCACCGGCAAGCCATGAGCCCCATCGTCGCTGACTTCGCCAGGACTTCTAGGAGCAGATGTTGAGGTCCTGGCCCGATAGATTCAGCATGGTTTGGGCCCGAACCCCACTGTGTCGGACCAATGTCCACCACCAGATTGCCACTTGTTTCACATGTTGGCCAATGTCCACCACCAGATTGCCACTTGTGAGGTGCTCCTACCGCCTGACCGCTTCTGGTACTGCCTCCTAGACCTGCCTTTTGAGATCTAGAACGCATCGCATCTTTCTAGATGGAGCTAGAGCACCTCATCAGTCGTGAGGCACCGTGAAGCGCCATCCTCTCTAGCACGGCAGGGACCGATGTCCTGTTGCTGCACACCTTCCTCGAGATCCTTTTAGGAAATGACTCAGAGTATGACTCCGATGACATCGACTATAATGCCCCTCCACACATGTGCTACCACATCAGTGGCGAGGTTCTACCTAAGGTGGCACCCAGGCTCACACCACTGGACCAGAGTCCACATAGTCGCATGGCCTACCTTTAGGAGAAGGTGGACCGCTTGAGAGCTCGGCAGGTGGACATGGAGGCCACCAAGGCAGAGCTCGAGCACCAAAGGCAGGACATTGCGTGGCAACAAGTCGTGCACCCTCTCATCGATGACGCCCGCATGAGGGTTCCCAGCAGCCTCTGCTGCCCCGCATGGCATAGAACATGGTGGCTGTTGACGATGGTTATCTACCATAATAAAGGGTTAAAATAAATATATAAAGGACTAATAAATGATCACCAACATAGGTTTAGGGTGTCAACTAACAAAATTCCACGAGTTTTGGTGAATCTATATTTTATAGGGGGTTATCAGAATAATTTAGAAATTGATATCTTCCACGAGAAGGAACCCACGTCAATCGGCCTAATCTCCACGTCATGAATAAGCAAGAGGCTTCTAGAGGACACCAGAGGACTCCACGAGGAGGGCCACCATGAGGCGCCGCCAGGTGGGGCCGACTAGCCTCAACCCTAGGCCGACTGGCCCCTGGCCGCCGCCCCTCGGCTCCTTCCTTTGCAAGCTACTTCAACCACCTCCAAGGATGCATCCTAACCCTACGTGAAGGTCGGTTTGATCCAAGGGCCATGGTTCCATGCTCTGGGCTATATAAACGAGGCCCTAGACCCCCTCCAAAGGGGAATTCATTCAATCAATCATCAACCAGAAAGTAGAAGACCAACCAGCAACTCTCATCTCCTTAGAGCTCCATCAGATCTAGGCATAGCTAGATTAGAATTAGAAGTAGAGGAGTCAAGCAGCCTTGGGCTCTGGATCTAGTCAAGAGGAGCTTGGTAAATCTAGTTCTTCTCTCTTGTATCAACATTGTTCTTCAGATATTCATCTAGTTCATCAGTTCTTCTAGTTCTTGATCTAGTTCATGTTCTAGTTCTTTATGTTCTAATTATTTATGTTCTAGTTTGTAATTGTTCTAGTTCATCATTGTCTAGTTCTAGTTCATTGTTCTTGATCATTATTCTTGATACATTAGATATGATCTTGTTCTCAATCTATATTATATCCTTGATTATTATGAGATTAGTCTACTTTGATTATATATTTGGCATAGATAGTTATCATTATGTTTATACACATGTTTGCAAAGCACTCACCTTATTAAGTCATGGGTGGGTGATCAACATTGTGTAAGTGTGGTACTTATACACTATTTACCTACAAATGCACTCTATACTCCAGGCCATGTGGTAGATCACGGGTGTGACATTCTTGTTGAGTCCTTTGTAGTCCACTCACCGAGTGTAGAACTTAGTAGAATGCGGTCTCATTACTTAGTTGTTACTCTGTTTCTCAGCTTCGTAATGGAGATGTTCCTTGTTTATGGATATGAGATAACCTAGCTAATGATTGCCTGATATAATTGCACTAATCAATGTAGATTATGACTAATAGTTAATGGATTACTTAGGAGTTATTCTCTTACTTTATGTTCTGATCAATGACTTGCCATAGTAGTACTACTCTAAGGAATATCATCTAAATGGTCTGATTATCATATATTTTATTTCTTTTTATTTGATTGATTCCTGTTTGAGAGTAAAGGATAGTGATTTCAAATATTCATATCACATGTGTAGAGTAGCCTTTAATTAATATGTGCCCCCTCTGTGTTGTTCTCCTTTGGTTTAATATAAATAACGATACCTAGGATAAACTTGGGTGAAATGCTGCAACGGGTGTATTTATCTGTGCGCTTGAGGATATATACTTTAATATCTTTATATAGTTAAGTGGCATGAGTACAATACAACCACACTCTTGTGTCATGTTGGGGATGACAACCTAACATGAGTGATGCTAAGAAGTGTCAACAGCGGCCACCACCTGTTGCCTAGAAGACATCTTTAACACACCAGACGCGAAGACCAATGAGCAGCTAAATGAGGTGAAGCAGCTCCTCCGCATTGCCCTCGAGCAGCAGGCCAAGAGCTTGGCGTCCCGGCGTCACGCCGTGCTTTCCTAGCCGTTCTAGACGATGGCCACTCCCAACGGGGATCGCTCCAATGCTCACGCCCCATAGGCAAGGGAGCAGTGGTGACACCTCTAGCAATAGCTCTGACCGGCCACAGACTTGGGGTGCCAAGCCTCGGCAGGAGCAAAGGCATGACCTTTCTCCTTGGTGTCCCCCCGCGTGCCATCGGATCGGTGATGACCACAACATCTACGACACCATCAAGGCTAGGTGCCATGCTCTAGCATAGTCCCATACCCTTGAGTGGTGGGGTGGGGATGCCACCTGGATCACTTTAGCCCCCCAACATTCAGGGCAGCGATACAGGCGGCTCCCTACCCTAGGCGTTTCCAGCCACTGACGCACATCTCCAAGTATGAAGGCAAGACCAACCCAGATCACTGTCTAGAGGATTACCGCCTTACCATGAAGGCCGGGGGTCAGATGACGACTTCACCATTTAGTACCTTCCTCTGTCAAGTTTGACCAGAGCTTGGCCCTAACAGCTCGATGCTGGCAACATTCGCTGCTAGGCATTCTCCATTCGGCCTTCATCGACCACTTCCAAGGAACGTACACTCGGCCTAGGAACTCATGAGACCTCTGCAACTGTAGGCAAAGGTCCAACAAGACCCATCAGGAGTACATCCAGTGCTTTTTCCAAGAAGTGCAATGAGCTCCCCAACATCATTGACACCGACATCATCAACGTCTTCATCTATGGCATGACCTGCGAGGTGCTCATCCACACGCTCGGCTATGAGACCCCACGCACAATGCGGGAGCTCTTGGACATTGCCACCTAGTACACCACTGGTGAGGGGGCGGTCCAAGCCAACTTCAATGGCAAAGCCAAGGCCACTGGTCACCTCAGAGGAGGCGATAGTGGAGACAAACCTGCCTCATCCTAGCGATGCTACGATAGGAGGAACAAAGACCGAAAGTGCCATGGGGAGGAGATGGTGGCCATGGTTGACTGCATCGCTAGACCTTAGCCTCATGGGTGAGGTGCATGCCTAGAACACTTCGAGAAGGTGCTCGAGGCCCCTTGCCCATTCCACAAGGGACAGGCAAAGCACCTCATCAAGGAATGTGCTACCATGAAGGGCTACATCCGTGGCACCGTCGGCCAACAGGGCATGGCCCAGAAGCCTGCCCTGAAGGCTAGTGACCCAACGGGAGGCGCATAGGAGGAGGACAATGAGTTCTTAGAGGCTGAGCACTACCACAGGATCTTTGAGGGCTCCTAGGCCTATGAATCCTGCCAGTAGCGCTGCATCACTGATCAGGAGGTGAATGCCATTCACACGCTCGTCGCTCCAACATGGCTCTGATGGTCCTAGATGGCCATCAACTTCGACCACGAAGACCACTCGGATAGTGTCCCTCATCTGTGGTGCTACCCGCTCGTGGTCAACCCAATTGTGGGCACCATGCGCCTTATCAAGGTGTTGATGGATGGGGACAGTGGCATCAACATACTATACGCTAGCACCCTCGACAAGATGGGCATCCCTTGTAGCAACCTATGACCTAGGAAGGTGCTATTATATGGGATCGTGCTAGGGAAGGAAGCCATGCCCCTCAAGCACATCTGGCTCAACATCACCCTCAGCTAGCTGGACAACTTTCACAAGGAGCCACTCACCTTCAAGGTGGTTGACTTCCTCGGTGTCTACCATTCCCTCCTCGGTCAATTGTTCTTCACCATGTTTATGGCCATCCCCAACTACACCTACCTAAAGCTCAAGATGCCTAGCCCAAAGGGGGTCATCACTATCAAGGGTAGCTTCGAGCAAGCCTACTACTGCAAGCAGGACTGCATCGCACAAGCAGCCACACCCATTGCCCCATGTGATCCCGATGGCTCTGGCCACAACACAAGAAGGTCGCCGGTGGAGGAAGCAATCAAGGAAGCAGCGGTGCTTGACCAACCGAGCATCGACGAGGCGAACAAGGCTCCTGGAGGTAGAGGTGGCCCAGTAGGCCACTCTATCCAGGCGCTTGGCCCCCCAGAAGGGGTTAACCCGATCGAGGTGAGTTCTGACCTTTCCGCTTGAGGGAAGGCCAACGCTAAGCCACCCACCCAGAAGCGTTGTCTCCTGAGTCATGACCCACCTACCAACCTCCTTCATCGGCCTACCTCTCCAACAACAAAAACCAAGATAAGTCTCGTCCTCCTGACTCTCTTGCTTCGCTTGTATCTACAATTGTCCCCGTTAACCTGAGACACTCTAGCGATGGCTCGGCTACACCAGAGGATTGACTAAGCTAACCACCTGCTGACCTTTCTGAAGAAGAACCACTGTAGAAGGCCCCCCAAGAGAGGCGAGGCTAGGATAGACAGAGCGAGAGGACTGGGCGAGGGATCGACAAGGAGCTAACGGAACGACCCCTGTAACACCCTAGGTGTTTGGCTTGCATTTGTGCATATACATAGCATGACATGAGCATATGCATCATCAAATCCTAAGTCTTATGGTTGAAACCAACTCTGAAACTTGTGAAACATATCATCTGAACTACTGCAATATTCCAATGCAACATGATGTTTCAAAACATTGTAACTATGTTTTAATGTGATGAATGAGTGACTTGTATTCGTGAAGGGTGCTTATGTGTGTTTAAGACCTTGTAGACACTTTAAACATGTTTATGGTGTAATTTGACCTAGGGTTTATGTTCATGTTTTAGTCAAATTCAAATCTTACCATGTTTGACTAAGGTTTGACCCTAGAACCTCTTTTGTTTGACTGCTTCAAAAGTGCCACTTAGAAGCTTTCCAGGTAAGGGTCATCTAAATGAAAGTTGTGGCAAATTTGATGAGCTACAAACTTTGTTCTTTGGTCAACTTCTGAATCCTAGCCTAACCTGCTCAAATTTCATCATCTTTCCCAGTTTTCAAATCTGTTTTTAGGGTGGCAACATGGATGTTGCAGTGATGTTGCAAACAAACCTTTTCTATTCTTGGCTCTGTAGTTTTTAAACTAGGCTGAACCAGAAGTTCGTGATTGAAACAAAGTTGAAGAACTTTTTGAGAGCTACAACTTTGCTTCTTACCTCATCATCTAATTCGAGCTAGTTTTTGAATTACAAAGAAAGGAAGAAGGACCTCTTTTTTGTTTCAAAGGGGGAGATGTTTCAACGTTTCAAATCAAGCAGAACATTAGCTCGGGGTCATGGCCAACCAGGCTCAGGCCACATGCGCCACCTGGTGGCCATACACTGGCACTAGCCCCACTTGTTAGGCTGAGGCAAGCTACAAGGCCACCACGATGCACCGGTGCCCTGCCTCTCTCCCTCACTTCTCTTTACGTGCGCTCTGCTCTCTCTTCTCTGGCGACCAGCACCACCGCAAGCTCCGCTGCCGCCTAGCGCTCGCCCAACTGCACTGCCACCCCAGCTCATGCACCCATAGCTCTGCATTGACCTCGTCTCCCTCGTTATTCCCTTCGTCGAGCTTACATGTGAAGTTATGGGGCGTAATGCCCATTTGAATCTCGCTAGAGCGGAGCTCCGCCATGACTGCCATCAAGGCGAACTCACCACCGGCGTCCTTCCTTTTTCTTTCCCCTCCCTGCTTCTTGTTAGCACTAGCCTAGGTCATAGCCAAGGTTGAGGCATGATGCTACTAACCGTGGTGGCCTCACTAGAGTGGAAAACGATGACCGCCGCCGCCGCGCTCACCATTCCGCCTTGACGCGCACATCGACAACCATGTTCGAGACCTTCACTAGAGCCCTAGGTTACCTCGGTCGCTTCGCCAAGTGACCATGAAGCTATAGCTGTCTGGCTCGATTAGGGCCTAAGCACGTCGGCGCACTATCGGGCAGCTCAGTTGTGCCACCATCGCCGCCGGCGACCCCCTTCCTCTCGCTCCGCACCTTAGCTACCACCACCATCTGACGCGGCTTGCCGCGAGGAACATGATGGTACCCCATCTCGCCGGAGACCCCACCGCCAGTGAGAAAACGACGGTCAATCTCCTCCCCTATCCTCTGTGCTGCTGCCATGTGGGCCCGTTGACCCCATGGGTCCCACCCGTCAGTGACCGCAATAGGGTTTAGATTTAATTCAAGATGCAGATTTTGATGCATGTTTGTAAGGAATCATATCTAGAGATTTAGAGCTCTGATTTGAATGGTTCAAATTTTGTGGTGCTCCTGGTACAGTCTAGTTTTTAATAAAAATATGAAACATGCCATGTTCTGTAGAAAAATAAATAGTTATTATTTATCTCTTTTATTCTTGGGTGAAAAGGGGAAAATCATATCTCTTATTGTAGAATTTGAAAAGGGCAAAATCATAAAAATATGAAACATGCCATGTTGCTGTAGTTTAAGTTTCATGATTTTTGGGTACTATATGATTAAGTTATGAATTTCACTTGTTTAATTGGGTATTCTTGTGCTAATGTTCATAATTAATCTATGAATCCAATAAAGGTGAAATTTGGTGAGTAGTGTTCTTAGGTTAGTATGAAGCTAGGAAAAATGTGAAATCTGTTATTTGACACTTTTCAATAGGATTTCCTATTTATGCTTAAATCAGCCCTACTATTTTGTATTTTTTTGTATAGCATGATATACATGTTCAAACGCTATGAAATTTTTATAGTAGCCTACTTGGAGCAAATACTAGCTATTGTAATTTTTGTAGAATTTACTGTGCAAGTTTGATATATGTTCATAATTACACCTTGTTATCCAAATAAATTAAGAAATGTATTAAATAAATTTATTTGGTGGTGGACACTATGTTTTCTGGTGTTCATGAATCATGTGTAATATGTTGTTAAGGTTAGTTTGGTCTAGAAGTGAGTTTGCCACATCATTAAATAATTACTTTCTTGAATCTGGCAATTCCGGACAGTTCTGGGATCTTGGTAAAGTTCACCATATTAATGTGGTTTGCTGGGAAACTTGTGAATACAAAAGTTGTAGAAAATTCATGTATCTACCTGCTTTTAAAAGTTGGTAATATTTGGCCAAGTAGTTTAGGAGTTATAGCTGTTCAAAGTTGGGTCACAGTTTTGCTTGCTCTCTATCTTGTTTAGACCAGTTCTTTAAATGTATAATTTTGACCTGTTAAACTTGGGAACCATGTTGATATGATTAAAGATTGATTGTAGATAATTTCATAAGCTTTCCAGAATATCTTGTTGCAAGTCATTTGGACTTATAAATCTCCTGCTATGAATTATTTACTGAACTACTGCTTGTATACCTGAAATACTAAGTTTGGTCTAAGTGTGCTTTTGCTTTACTTAAACTTGCTTGTAATGTTTTAGGTGCTTAAGCTTTTTGATATAAGTTATTAGGTGCAGGTGTTAGGCCTCTAACTGAGGACGAACAACTGTACCTTAGTTTGCACAAGTTGGGTAAGTGTATTCTTGCTCTTTAGAGAGGAGATATGCACGTACTCCTTAAAGTGATTTGAGTAGAGTGTTGCACCTCCTCGGTCAACGAATGTCCAATGATGCTATGTTAATCATTGTTCTTCATTCATGATCATCATGTCATCATATTATGCCATCTCCTATACATCCATGATATTTATCTTGTGCATGTGCATGCAATAGGTGTGCCAGAGGGAGTAACCTTGCTGAGTTCGAAGGAACCTGTCCGGAGGAACAGCCACCACCGATGCTAGAGTCACAAGTGCAGGCAAGTGCAGGCCCCCGATGGAGCGCTCGAAGAAGTGGTTGACTACCCTGATCACCAACCTTGCAACTTTGTCAAAGGCAAGACCCGGAGCATTATAAGCCTCCTAATTTTTAAAATCAATTGAGTATATATGTTACATGTATTGATGCATTAAGTTATAGGAGTTGGTTGGAAACACTTGCTGCATATTTATACCTTCTCCTTGTCCAAAAAGTATACCTTGATTCATATTTAGGTTCAGGATTGAGTAATTGCTTAGCCCTGCTTTAACCGGTAGAAGTCGGGTGATCTCCTATCAACTGTGAGCTTTAAGAATATATCTGGCACGATTCTCTATATTTGCTATCGTGGAAAAGAACCTTGGATAATTTGAAAGAAGACCGGGCTAAGTCTTATAAGGGTGTTATGCTGATAGTGACTCTATCTGTGTCGATTAAGGACTGAGGCATGGAGCCTTGCCTAATCATGTTGAACGCATGCCTCTCTCTTAGCTGGCCAAACCGGAGTGTCTGACCATGAATCCAAGTAGCTCAACTCAGGCCAGGACCTAGCAAGTATAAAGTGCTCCTCAGAGGAGAGCCGTAGGCATGAGTCCAAGGGTAGGTGTTTAAAAGTCCTGAACGTCCTAGCAGAAAGGAAATCCCTAAGAGTGCTAGCGCTGATCGGACCCGCGAAGTTGGTTCCTGAGTTGTACCAAAGGTGACCTAAGGCTACCTTTGCAAAGTATGTCTGGGTGAGGGTTAGGAATATTTCCCAGCTGGGTAGTAATCAATTCGAGTCGCCGTCTCTACCGGTTAGTGGGAACTTGATGGGTTTATCTCCATTGTAGATACACTAAATGACTTAATGGTTTAGGAATGATATGTTGATAGCCTTTTTATACCTGATATGGTTATTAATGTTTGCTCCTTAATTAATTAATTGCTATAGTGCAGGTGCTAATCTAGATGACAGGTAAATGATGATTAATTCGATGCTTAAACAATAATTGATTTCTCATGTTATTAAGCTTTTATGCAAAATGTTGTCAAGAGAGCTCCACTTATATATCAGCCTTGCATACTCCTTGGTGCCATTTATTTCTGGTTTATGATGGGTAAGTCTAGCTGAGTGCCTTCTCGTACTTAGGGTTTATTCCCTCTTGTTGCAGATGACCTTCTCTACTATGGTTATTGCAACTTCTCCCTACCGAGGATGAAGACTAGACCATTTGGCATGGTCTCTGTTAGAGTTCTCTCCTAAAATACTCTTGTGGGATATGACTATGAGCTGTCAATATACCTAAACAACTGGTGTTGTGCTTTCGAAATTATGTTGCTTCCGCTACTTTAAACTTGGTTTGTAATAACTTATTTAAACTTCGATGTATGTGAGCTACTGTAAGCTACTTGTGAAATATTGTAACAGATGGTATGTTGTGTTGAATCATATATGATCTTGGTTTGTTGTTGGTTTGTTTGAAATCCTTTGAGATTTCATTGGACTACCGGAGTTATATGGGCTCAAGTGTGGAAATTTGATCACTCTGGTGATTGTTTTTTGTACTTGTGCTCTTATAATTTAGATGGTTCCGTGACAGCTGGCATCAGAGCAAGATTCAACACTAAACATGTCATTTGTGTATTTAGAACAAAAGCTTTTGCGAAAAATCTAAATTTGAAACTAAGTATGCCAATGGTCATATCCTTTATGCCCAATTAAGGACCTCTAGGTGGCTTGTATAAGTACTAGCTTTTGGGGGTTGATTGCTTGCTTTCTATTTCGTTGTCCATACGGTGTGCAATTGTATGGGTGCCATCCGCTTGGGTGGTAATATATGGATCAAATACCTCTACGCTCAGGTAAGTGTGAGCTATGAGGGCATGACCGTCCAACCATCGGTCTAGGGGAGAGTTAGATATGGTTACTAGCATAATTACATGTTTGACCATGTATTTATGAAAGTACTTAATTGTGGGTACATTTGTCGGGTAGCTGTGATACCAAAGTATATGCATCAGGGGATGTATGTATGGAGAGTATTTAGTTTATTGCTTTCATTGTGTGCTTTTATTGGGGAATTGTTGGGCTAAAATGAATCTTCTGTAGGTACACTAGTAGTGCTCTATGTAGATCGATTAGTTACCGCTATTCAAGAGAACGTGTGTATGCCACCGTATATTCCGCTAGACTTAAATTTTTCCTAGGTTTGTGAGGACGTATGGATCGTGCATGTACCATGTTCAATTATACATTACATTCTTGCATTACTCCCTCCCTCATAAACTGCTTATCCCATTTACTAATTTTTTTGTCTCTCAAAAATAATCCTCTTACAAGAAGTTGCATCCTTTTGCTATAGATGGCAGCACCCGCGCTCCCTCCCCGTAGTGGTACTTTTCTAGAGCAGTTTGGCACACGACCCTACTCTGGAGAATGCTAAGCTCTATTGGCTACACTGAAGCCCCTCGCTATACTTGGACATCGAGTGAGCCACTAGGAGACATACCTTGGTATGAGGTTGTGTTGGTGGCACCGCCGCACCCCGCAAATCCATTGTGGCGTGGTTGGCGTGCAGAGTTTGATGGGTGCAGCCCATGGGAAGCCACACAAGTTACTGCTTTGGACGTCATCATGGAGATTGCTCAGAACTTTGGGGATGAGCTAGTTGGTGGACCGGCCACATCCATCCCTCGTATTGCTCCGTTAGTAGTAGAGTGGAACCAAGATGTTGGCCAAGGCGCTCGCGGTGCTTTGGTTCAGGGCCGCAGCGAGCAAGTGCAAAGTGACAATATGGCCATGAGTGCCATGATAGAAGTGCTAAAGGTGGGCTGTGATTGCCAGTATACTCTTTCAAGGGTGATAGATGAGGCTCAGAGGGCACTATCTGCTCAGCGCAAGTCCAGGAAGCTCACCTGCAAGCTAGCTAAAGAGTTAGTTGTGGCTCATTGGGAGTTTGAGGACAACAGGGGTATTACAAATTATCGCCTGCAGCAGTAGGGGCAGGCAGCCTATGAGAGAGATGAGCTTCATGATCAGCTAATGAACATGACCATAGAGAGAGATGAGCTGCACCAAGAGTTGGGGCAGGTGACCCAACACAGGGATGTAGCCCTAGAGTTGGCAGAGGAGAGGCATCAGGCTCGGATTCAGGATCACATCCATGCCATTGAAATGTAGAATTACCTCAATGATCGCATCGAGGAAGGTCTGGTGAAGATTCATCGCCTCAATAATGAGAGGAACCCAATTCCTCACCCTCCACTAGTTTACCCAGATCTTGGTCCTTAGGTGATTGTAGCTGAAGATGATGGGATGGAAGTTGATGGTCCTGGAGTTCCCACAACTGCTGAGGTGGAAGAAGATGAGGAGGAGGAGATCGAGCCCATCAGCGATGAGGATGGAGAGGCCATCTTTGATGCTGATTCAGATAATGATGCGTAGTTTAGCTTAGCACTTAGCTAATGCGCTAGATCTAGTCTTTTGTTAACCCTCATGCTTGGACATGTAGCTTTGTGTAAGCTAATCTTTTGGGATGTAATATCAAACCCTATGTTATCTTAGATGTAAGGCTGGAACCCTAATGGTTTGGATGTAACCTATCAGACACACTTATGCTCCATGTGATGTGAGCCTTTAATCTAATTTCGTCTTTGTTGTTGGTAAAATTTTGCCGATTATTGAAAGCATCAAGGTATGGCATCGAGTGATGAGATTGATGGTGTTGTATTGTAGAATGAATTATTGTGCCTCTATTTTGTTGCTTGAATTTATTTTCTCCAATGAACTCAGTTTGGCACAATTATACAAGTCATATGCAATTTTCTAACATCATCAATACTCACTGCCTGTGCATACCTGCAGATGGCTTGAAACCTTCATCCTTAGTGGAGGCCATGGCAATGAGAATCAGAACCCTCCACCACCTCCTCCCTCGTTGCCTACACCGGCTGAGCTTATGCAGACAGTTGTTGAAAAGTCAGTGCATTTTGGCTGAGGCTATGCATCAGATGGCCAACCGTGATGATCACCATGTCTACTAGGGACCCAAGCGGAATTAGTACAGTAGCTTCAAGGACTTCATGGATGTAAAGCCTCCTATCTTCAGAGAGGCAGAAGAACTGCTTCAAGCTGATGAGTGGCTGAACACCATAGAGCAAAAGTTTCACTTGCTCAGGGTAACTAAAGGTATGAAGGCATCATATGCTAGACATCAGCTGCAAGGACCCACAGGTATTTGGTGGAATCATCACTGAACCACCTTCCTTGTAAATGTTGAGGTTTTTTAGGATCAGTTCAAGGCAACTTTCAAGGGGCATTATATTCCTCCTAGTCTGATGGCTATCAAGCATACAGAGTTCATGAAGCTGACTCAAGGCAACAAGAGCTTGAATGAGTACCTCCAGACTTTTAACTATCTGGCAAGGTATGCCCCATAATTTGTTGACACTGATACTAAGAAGATTGCTAGCTTCAAGAAGGGACTTTCCCCCAAACTGATGAAGTCTATGGGCAACAGCAAGTGTGCAACTTTCAATAAGTTTATCAATGATGCTCTAACTTAAGAGAACAACGATGCTATCTATTCTTCAACCAAGAGTCACAAGTGGGTTTATGAGGCAGGTGCTTCTCAGTCGAAAGCTCCTGTGGTGGCCAAAACTCAATATCATCCACCTGCTGCAAACATTAGGTATCACCCTCTGCAAAAGAAGAATCAGGCCAAGACTGGTGTTCACAAGGGTTACACTATTGCTCTTCCCAAGAATAATTCTAGGTAGGGTAGTTCCAATGTCCCACCAAGCAACAAGCGGTGCTAGAATTGCAATATGCCCAGTCATTGGGCAAAGAGTTGTCCCTATCCTAACAAGAAGACCAATCAAGGAAATGTCCGTCAGGGGCGAGTTCACTATACTACTGTAGAAGAAATCCCTTCTGGTAAGGTAGTCACGGCTGGTATGTTTCTTGTTAACCAACATCTTGCAGTCATGCTATTTGATTCAAGGTGCTTTGCATTCTTTTGTGAGATCAATCTTTTCATCCAAGCATGACTTGAATGTGACTACGATAACCAAGGGTGGTTATTGCACTAGTGCTGCTAGGAACAATATCTTGACAAATCAGGTAGTTATGGGTGTACAAATCAAGATCGGTGATCGAGAGTTTGCAGTTGATCTAGCAGTTTTGCTAGGCATGTGGATTGATATAATCCTAGGAATAAAGTGGATGAGTGGTAATGGAGTTCTAATCGATACCTCTACCCGAGTTGTTATGTTGAGGGATCCCGTAGATAAGAAAGCCTTTCTAGTTCAACTCCCTCATGATTTTGCCCTCCACAATACGGCCAATGCTGTTGTAGCCAAGGCTATTGCGGATGTTCCTATTGTGTGTGAGTATCTAGACATCTTTCCTTATGACTTGCCTAGATTACCTCTGGTCGTGATGTGGAATTCAAGATCGAGCTAATTCTGGGTACCGCTCCCATCTCTAGAAGACCTTATCGTATGCCACCCAATGAATTAGCCGAGCTCAAGACCCAGTTGAATGAGTTTTTGAAGAAGGGTTTGATTCATCCTAACTCTCTCTATGGGGTTGTCCTGCTATCTTTGTGAAGAAGGATCAATCTTTACGCATGTGTGTGGATTATCATCCACTCAATACCGTCACCATCAAAAACAAATATCCTCTTCCCCGCATTGATATCTTGTTTGATCAGCTGTCTAAAGCTAAGGTATTCTCTAAGATTGATTTGAGATCTGGCTATCATCATATCAAGATTCATCCTAAAGATATACCTAAGACTGCTTTCTCTACCAGATACGGACTATATGAGTATCTTGTCATGTCCTTTGGGTTGACAAATGTTCCTGCACACTTCATGTTTCTGATGAATTCGGTATTCATGCTGGAGTTAGACAAGTTTGTGGTGGTTTTCATCGATGATATTTGTAACACCCCAGTGTTACGCATGCATTTAGCACCTGCAAATCATGGGCATAATGCATCATCAAGCATCCATTATCATAGCATCAAATATAAATGAAACATGGACTTGAAACATGCTTGTTGCATAGGTTTTGTTTAATTAATTCTATGCCTTGGTCGTGCTTGTATTAGTGTTAAACATGCTTCTTTACTTAACAAATTAACTTATAATGGTTCACCATGATTTAGGGAGCAACTTTGGTATTCAAAGTTTTGTCAAATTTTTCTTTTAAAAATATTTCTAAAAATGGTCAAAAACCTTTCCTATTTAGCTTTTTGTTTCTAGTTAAAAATCTATTTAGAATTTTGAGTTGGTCCCTTAATAAAAGTTGTAGAGAACTAAATTCTAAGCAACTTTCATTTTTGGGCCATTTCCAGAGAAAGCCATTTACTTTCTCAAAAATTGATTTGAAGCTACTGTTTGAAATTTATTTGAAAACAAAAATTTGAAAACTCTTTTTGACGCCTTGTTGGGCCTCGGCCAACCAAGTGCCCTATTGGCCAATTCGGCCCAAGCCCAGCTCGCGCATGCCCGCACGTGCCCGTGGTCCATGGACCGGGCGTATGCAGCGCCTCGCCCCCATGCGCTCGCCAATCCACGCGCGCGCGCCGCGTGGCCGCGCCACACCGGTGGCCATGGGTGAGGGCTGGTCGACCGGTCGGAGCCTCAGCACTGGGATGGGAACGCGTCCAGGTTTGCTCCCAACCATGCCTTAACATCCGTGTTGACAGTAGATAAGTATCATTTTTTAACCGTCAACATAGCATGAAAAAGGACTAAAATAATAATTACCGCTTAGATATAGGGGGTTTACTGACATAATTCCACGAGTTTTAGTGAATGTCTATTTCTGCAGGGTGCCAGCTGAAAATAATCAAAGATGGCCCACATGTCAGGTTTACATAGAGAGAAAGGGCCACAGATGGAAAAATATAAACTAGAAGGTTCGGGAAGCCAAACCCTAGGAGGTGGGACCCACCTGTCACTGTGACAGGGGCAGGCGCCTAGCCCTAGGGGCGGCCACCCCACCCAGGTGGCCAATTAGGCTCCACCTCGCGGATCATGCCTCCACCGCCTTTGAGGATCAATAATAATTGTTGATCAAGGTCGGTTTGATCCGAGGGCTGTGGTGCTTCCTAGAGGGCTATATAAGCAAGGCCCCTGGCCCCTGGAGGAGGCATCCCTTGAAACGCTAATTAATTATTTCCTGTGAGGATCAATAGAGAGGGGTCCCTTGAATGGATCTCTCTCATAGGGCACATATAAGAGAGATTAGCTTTGTAGTCTCCATGTGAGATTATAGTTCTTCTTCTAGATTGAGAGAGTTAGAGTGGAGGGAGACTTGGAGAAAGCCCGGCATGTCGGTTTCTCCTCTCTGGCTTGTACCTGCGGGATCAAGTCTCCTAACCCAAGGCTTGGTTCTAGGATTCTTCGGTAATTCAACTTCCAATACTAAGTAAGTACGTTGTTATTATTGTTCTATGGTTTATGAGTTTACTTTATTCTCTTCCATGGTAGAGGGCAGGGTAATCGTCTGTAGCGTAAGCATGGTGCTTCGGCTAGATATACACGTAGATATCCCCTGTCTGGCTGGATCGGTGTGTAGTAATGTGGGAAGTGACAGTCCCATTGTTACCTTTGGAGCCTCCTCCCGTCAAAAGGATTGGTAGGATTAAGTGCCCTGGTTAAGCATCCTCTGTGGTGTCTCTTTTCCATCGGTGTGTCCCCATAGACCAATAGTTTCATAGCTTATCATAGGTTGGAACCAGACTATCATCGTAATCTTCTCTAATCGCTTATATCTTCGCTACAATGTAGTGCGGCCCAAGGGTTAAGTATAGATTTAGGTTAGTCATTGCACGCTTTCTCCTTGCGGATAAACAAATACGATACTCTGGAAATATCACCTGGGTGAAATGCTCACCGATATCCATGCACTTGTGTTGACATTTCTTATGCACAACTAGAATAAAAAGGGTTTCCACAAGCGCACAGAAAATATCATCATAGCATTTTAACCGGGAGTAATCTAGGTATCATTATTTATAATTTTATGTAACACCCTAAAATTTTGGAATATTTAAAAATAGGTAAATATGATTTTTATGTATTTTGTGAGCATACAAACTTAGGATAATAATTTTTATTAATTTAAAATCAAATATAAGGGTAGGAACATGATTGTGCATTCATGCTGCTGCATTTGAATTTTTGTGTTGAGTGGTTGGTTTCAAATTCAAAAGAGGATTTAAAATCTTTTGGAAAATGGCTTTGGAAAATTGGAAAAAGAAAAAGAGAAGGAAATCCTATCCTATTCAGCTTTTTGGCCTAGCTCAGCCCGAGCGCTCCGTCTTGGGCCGTTCACGTCGCAGCCCAGCAACCCGCACCGCAGCCCGCCGCTTTGGCCTGCCCTTTCCCCGCGCACGGCCCATCTCCCTTCCTTCCCCGCGTTTCCGCTTGGGCCGAGCCCAGCAAGCCGCCTGGACGCGCGCGCGCCGCCTGCCTTTCCCTGCTGACGCTGACATCATGGGCCCACGTGTCGGACGTTTCCTTCTTCCTCCCCACGCCGACTCTGATTTTCTTCCTTGCTCCACCGATCGAATCCGCGCCTCAAATCTCTCCTTTCCTTTCTTGGAACTGCCTTCGGGCTATATAAACCGAGCCATGCACCCCTCCGCATCCATCTCATCCGCTCGAAGCTGCTATGGAGCCTGAGAGACCGGTCACCGTGAGCGGGAGCCCTAGCCACCGCCTCTTCGAGCCGCACGACTTCCTTGTCTTGTCCTCAGCTTCGATTTGACCTTGGGTAAGTTCGCATTCATGTTCTCTACCATCTGGTGTCCTTCTTTTGTGAGCTCATGCCTTGTAGCGCTAGATAGCCAAGTCCAACCATGGCGCCGCCGTGGAACTCGCCGTCGGGTCGCTGTCCCGGCCGGAGCGCCGCCGGTTTTTCCTCAATCCAATCTGAGCCGTCCAAATCAAATCCAACGACCAGGATTAGAAGATACCGGTTCGGCCGGTACTTTTGCTAAAGAGTCCCTGGGAATTTTAAGAATAGAACCCGCAGTCCAAAACGTATTCTGAAAATACGCTTTCTCTTTCCGAAAACGTAGATTCGTTTTAATAAGTTCAAAAATACGTTTTCAGCTATTTACAGAATTGCCACTGATTTTGTTTTAGCCATAACTTCTCCGTTTTAACTCCGATTTGACCCGTTCAAATTGCATTAGGTTCATATTTGCGAGCTCTACATGTTAGTACCACTGTACAGTAGGTTTGTAATATTTTATTTTTGAGTTTGAATTAAAGTAATTATTTTTCTATAGGAAATCTTCGTAAATTCATAACTTTGTCGTTTTAGCTCCGTTTTTCGTGATCTTTGCGTCTGTGTGATCCTAGTGAGTTGTAGATTCGTGTTAAAGACTTTTTATCTTATTTTATTACTGTTGGTGTACTGTTCTAATTTATTTCTATTGTTTGCTTCGTGTATGATTGCTCGATGCGTGTGTGGTGATTTATTGATCAAGTCTAGTCGATGAGATTTACGTGGAGATTCAAGAAGCTATTAATTGAAGATTTGGATTAGAGAAAGGATCTTGATTTAAGGCAAGTATAGCATGGGATTATCCTTATTTCCTATTCACCTTTAATACACTTAATTCATGTGCATGTGTCTTTCTTATTACCACTAAGGATATCCTAGCTTTTGTATCTTGTACCTTGATACCCATGGGACATTGCATTGGGAAGTGATGCTAGTGCTCTTTTTGAATAACCATGATATGTAACTTGACTAATGGTATATGCAATAAACATTTAAAAGATGCATTAAAGCAACATGGCTCAAGAGGGCTAGAGCATATTGGGTTGTATTTATGGTGCTCTAGTTTCTCTCCATAAGGACTTATCTGTAAGCGAACATCCGGAACTTACAGTACAACTGTGAGGCCTATATGGCTCTGGCTTTAGTCAAGTATGAGGACCTTTTCTAGCTTGTTAGTGGTAACCTTTATGGCATAAGAACGGCTTGACGAATCGGGTATAGTGCGGTCTCTGTCCTTATGTGTATAGGTTGTGCGTCATTGTGCCATTTGGAAGGGGGCTCTACATCTGTTTGCCGAGTGAATCTAATGGCCCTAACTTGTTAGATGAACCTTTGAAAGACTTCATAGTGAACCCTGCTAACCTTCTTGGTAGTGGGTTAAGAGGCTGATCACCTCGAGCGAAAGGGTAAATCATGACTCATAGTGAAAGTGTACAACCTCTGCAGAGTGTAAAACTGGTATATCAGCCGTGCTCACGGTCACGAGTGGCCTTGGACCCTTACAGAATAAATGATGAACACTGATGATAAATGATGAACACTGATGATATTAAAGCTCACTGATGATTATTGTTTCTTGCTATACATTATTCTCGTTTACATGATCATGAGGTTATTTGGGCTTATGGTAACTTGTTGCTACTCAAATGCTAAAAAGATGATTCACTAAAAGCTAATCGCAGTAAACCAGTGTCAACTTTTGAGCCTCATGAACCCCATGATATATTTGTTGAGTTCGACATGGACTCAGTCTTGCTATTTCCCACATCTCAGGATAGTCTCTGGAGTTTTTAGGTTTGTGATCAACCAGTCAGTTTGATCCTGGAGTGAAGGTTACACCCGGTGTTCAGAGTTGTCTTTCCGCTGTGTTGCTCTCTAAGGTTATATCTTATACTATTGTGTTATGTTTAATAAGCATTTGTCTTTTGATATTACACTTATCTGCAGCTATATGTGAGATTTGACCTCTTTATTTCACATATAGAGTATATCTGGTTTTGTCCTTAAAACCGGGTGTGACATTTTACCACTAGGAAGGGAATGCACTGGATAATGAGCAATGAGCACTGTCTGTGATAATGGAGAGCTTAACCTTGTCTTTATCTATCTTCTCATACAGGGTAAGTGTCACATAAAATATAGAAATGAATAGTAATTGACATATGATAAATGAGAGCACATAGCCACATAAAACAATGATAATCATCTCAATAGAGTACTCTAAGTTTATAACACTAGCATGGACTAGGATGATCTACAAGGATAAATCCTAAGTTATTCTAACTATAAGGTCAAAGCATACAATGATTAGTGCAATAACATCTAGCAATCATGGCGGCAAAAGGTTATACCTATGCATAGTGATATTACCAAAGAAGATCAAGAACAGAGCAATCTCTTTAGTGTAATAGGGGTATTCTACTAGTCCTATATTCGGGAGAAGGATTACAAAGGACTCAACAGGACTGTCACTCCTGTGATCTACCTCACGATCCAAAATATAGGGTGTAATCGCAGATAAATACGGTCTAGGAACCACGCCTACACAATATTTACCACTCACCCATCGATCTAATGAGCAAGCGCTATACGATCCTTTGCATAAACATAATTCTAGTCCAACTATGCTAAACATATAATTAAAGTAAACTAAGAACAATATAATTGAGAACATAATCAAATAGAGCAAAGTCAATTCTGATATAATAGAATAGAATAAAGTACTATTCATAGTAGCAAGAACAATGATGAATATTACAAAAATGTAGAGGAAAATTACTAAGAACTCTGACAGATCTGGACTCCAAGCTAGGCTTGACTCCCTCTAGATCTATTCCTATGTAGCAATGCTACTAAACTATGGAGCTCTAATTGAGATGGTGGCTCTAGGGCTTGATCAGAGGCTTCTCTCTTGATGAATTGAATGAATTCTAGGGATTCTCCTAGGGCCAGGGACCTTGCTTATATAGCCCTCTAGGAAACACCACAACCCTTGAATCAAACCGACCTAAATAAATGGTTTTTATTCATCCTCAAAGTCAGTGGAGGCATAATCTGCGAGACTCTCCCTGATTGGTGGAGGGGGAGAGGTGGCCGCCCCTACCCTTTGGGTGACCGCCCCTGGCTGGCTGCCAGGTGGGGCCAAGTTTGCAAGGTTGCCTTATCAAGTCTGCTAGAATATTCTTTTTAATATGTATGCTTGTTTCTGTCTATGTAAACCCGACATGTGGACCTCTTTTGGTTCTCTTTCTGATAACCCCCTCCAGAAATAGACAATCACCAAAACTCGTGGAATTCTTTCAGTGTAACCCCTATATCTAGTAGGTAAACATGTTTTAGCCCTTTCTCTTGCTATGTTGATGGTTTAAAAAGGATACTTATCTACCGTCAACAAACTCCCCCAAGCTTACCTTTTGCTCGTCCCTGAGCAAAGATAGACTCAGTGATGGATTAGGAGTTGCTACAATGCTTTCACGCCTCAAAAGTACACATGCGTTCAAACAAGAACTCTCCTCCGGATTAGAGTGAACTATTCTGACTCAAAACTTACTCGTATTACCTTTCACCATGGGGCTTGTAACCGTCACTTGGGTCTTGAGCAGTTGAAAGATAGAATGATCAAGTCAAGCGCCATGTTTCTCGATCTTTGATCAACTATTATTCTAGAGTTTTTGCAAGATTTTCAAATAAAACTCAGATATTCCTTGTATGAATCTTTCAAGTCTCTCATTTGTGGTATTTCTGGATCCTTACCAAGGCATGAATGATGTATGCCTTCTCTCTTCTCTCAGAATATGTGGTATTTGTGGAATTAAGGTATAGTAAGGTTGCTTTTTCTCTCTCTCTCTCACCCTACTTCTAATAGGCTTATGTGGAGTTCATAGGTGGGGGGACAACTCAAAACTCACTTGCATATATTGCATAATTAAACCATGGATCCAGAGGAACTAAGCATACAATCAAGTCATATGTGCATGTGAATGAGGGGAATGAAATGAGTGATAAGATAATGATGATAGAAAAAGGAAATGAGGGGTGATAAATGGTGAGGATCTACTTCTACACATGCTCCTTTGGGGGATAACATACCTCCCTTTATTTGGAAACTTTGAAAACTCTCTGAGGAGGACTTGGCTGCTTCTTTCTTTCTTTCTTCTTTCTTTTTTTTCTCTTTTTTTAGAGCAACCAATCCTTTTTGAAATGAAACTCATAGCAATGACAATAGGGAGTATCAACTGGAGTAATGAATGGAGCTTTATTGTAGATAGACAAAGATAGAATGGCAAGGAATGTTTTGGGGTGTTCACTCCTAGTGTAGGAGCAAAACACTTTTTGAATGGATTAGAATGAACAGCGTATATTTATGTGGATGGATGAATGCGTACTCCTAGGGTAGGAGCAGCAAGGGTGCATGTCACCAGGGTAGAAACAGCACATGATGTAATGGATGTGGATCTTATATGTGGGTGGTACTTCCAGGAATAGAAGTAGCACAGAATGAATGTAGAGTTATGAATGGGTGCATGCTTTCGAGGACAGAAGTAGCATAGATCAATGGGTGGAGAGCACATAGTATTGAATTTAACTGCATGACTAATTCCTAAGGGTCAACACAGCTCAACTACGCTCAATGCCTACAGAATGATATATATAAGCAAAGTTGGTTTTCCTAATCTAGTAAGCATGTATATATGGTTGTGGTAGGAATTTGAACTCTCGTCATAAAGGAACTCATCATGTAATTTTAGGATTTTCACAAATAAATTCTCTAGGACTCTAGTATCTCTAGGAACAAGATGGATAGCAACTCAAAACTTTTCCCATATCATATTTGTCAACTACCTAGACTTAGATCAAGCATTCGCTACCCACAAGCTTCAAGTTCAGAGCAAATCTCAAATCTAAATAGTTGTGTCTAAAACTCGGGAGAGTGCAAGGTTAAAAACTAGGTACCTGAAAGGAATTACGGTAGAGCAATTATTCATCATCTCCATATAGAGTTTATTCTAGGGATCATTTTTAAAGACAAATTCTATCAAAGAGCTCTCCTAAATAGAAAAGATAAAATAAGGAAATCTTTCTAGGTTTCTACAGTTAATCATCTTTTTTAGTTGATTTAGCAAAGCAAACTATGAAATAAATAAGTAAACAAGTTGGGGACACTTAGCTTGGTACACGGGGAATGCTCTCCCCCAAGCTAGATGTTGACATAGTTTGTTGATGTTGCTGACTGGCGGTGAAGGCGTACAGGTCCTCTTGGAGTGTCGTAGATAGTTGCTGTTTGGGAACATCACTTGACTGTTGAGAGCAGCACTCTGACAGGGGACAGGATGTCCTTCTGCCTATTTAGCTCTTTTTATATCCTTTAAGTTTTGTGTAGCTCAAATAGATAACAAAGCTCGTGGAACTGATTAAGTGTTAGTAATAAAAACCTCTAAGCCTTGGTTGTCTAGAACTTTCTTAACCCAACTATCTTTTAGCAGGATCATAAGACATTTTTATATTTTATAATTAGGATATGCTGACAAAAGAATAAATATGCTGAGGAAATTTTTTTTATGCCACCATGGTGAATAACTGTGTGAACTGATGTACCACACCTTTATTCACATGGGGCTTAGCATTTTTCTCGATGCAGATGCACAAAAAACTTTTTTATTTTCTTTTTCTAATGCAGAAACAATAAAGATGCAACTAAGATGTATTTAGGGAAAATAAATATGCTAAGGAACAATGCAATGCTGAAAAGGGAAATGCTGATAAATACCAAGTTACCTCTTGGCGTGGCGTTCGGTGATTTCGAGTCCTCCGAACAGGACTTCCTTGTTCGCTCATTATTCAAGGGGCACGTCAGATGGCGCCTTTGGTGGTGCTGTGCCTTGAGCAAGTTCTAAATCTGATTTTTCTTTTACCTTCCAAACCTTCTTTGTTGGTGAGGGTGACCTGGAGGAGGGAAGCTTCTGTGGTCACTATCTTTTCTTCTACCGGTTGTATCTCTTCTACTTCTTCCGTGACCTTCTCTTGATCCTCAAATCTAGTCACTTCAACTTCTTTCGTGACCTTCACTATGACATTCTTCTTGTTCTGGCGATGGGTACACTGCCTTCTCTTCGATTTGTTCTTCTTGGGTTCCTCACTAATTATATAGTTGTCATTAAAATAGCGGCATACCTTCTCAGAGGGGAAGTGGAAGTGGATCTCCCCTGTTCCAATGTAGATGATGGCCTTGGTGGTGTTTAGGAATGGTCTTCCTAGGATGATAGGTGGATCGTAGTCTTCTCCCATGTCGATGACTAGGAAGTCTGTGGGGACATAGTGATCGTCAATTTGGATAGGGACATCTTTTACTATTCCTTCGACGAAGCAAAATGTTTGATCTGCCATCTGCAGTTATGCATAGGTAGGTTCCAAAGGCATCGTACCATATAGATATTCATAGGTTACCTTGGCCATTGTTGGTGTTTCTTAGCGTAAGCAGAGGAATCCGCAAGCGCACAGATACACCGTTGTAGCACTTCACCCGGAAGTATTCAGGGTATTGTAATTTCCTAAAGGAACAGTTGTGCTAGACTCTTCACTTAGTTAACCTATGACCACAAGGGAGAAATGAACAAGGTAGCGAGGTTTTTCCAAGGATAGATATCTTAATGGAGGTAGCTTTGTTACTATAGACTTGCTTTAGGCACCGGATTGCACTTGGTCTACCAAGCGATGCTGGCCTCTGCTCTGCCACGGGCCCGAACGTGGGGGATTACAAAGGACAGACAGGGCTGTCACCACCTGCCGCCTACCCCTCAATTGGTAGGGAAAGAGGCAAATGAAGATAGCTTCAAGCCTAGACACCACGTCTACGCTATCCACTAATACTCTAGCGTGCTAGCAAGGGTTATCCGTCTTTATCAGGGCCCTTCTACTAGAGTACCCGCCGCAAGGATGGATGATGAACCATAGGTCTATAATAGTGCAAAGGTAACTTTTTAAGATAAATAACCAAAGTTAAACAACAAGTCTCTTACTCCAAACAGTAAGAAGCTTGTAGAGGTATAGGTGGAGAAGCTCCTGGCTCTAGCACTTTGACTTAGTGTAGCTAGCACACTAAGGGAAGTTGCTAGTACTCTGACTCTTCTCCAACTCTCTCCTCACTCACTCACCTCTCTTATTTCAATCATAACTACTGAAAAAGTAAAAGTCTACTATTTTCTCCTTGTGAATTGAATTGGGATTTATTCTCCCCTCTCCTTTGAGAGGAAAGGGGCCCCTTTTTATACTAAATCAAAGGCGGTGCTCCTCCCTATTTTTGGCGTGAAGCACCAGGGGAACCGACATTGCATGCCTCCATGCCACCGCCAGAGAAAGACCAGGGCATATGGCGGTGATAGGGGGGCGGCCACCCCCTGGGCTGGCCGGCCCACTAGTTGGCCCAAATGGCCACCACCTTTGCGAGGTGGTCTCTGGTTAGGCTTGGAACACTGTTGCATGGTGCCTTGCCCCATTGGTGTTGCGATGCTTGGTGCCTTCTTCATTCTTTGCGCGAATTAACATTGGAAAGTGCCTTTTGATGTTTATTCCATGTATTTGTGTTTGTGACCTGCAAAGTGATATACTCCAAATACATGTGGAACTCGGTTAATAGTAAATGCATATGTGACTTAAGTTTGCTAGTTTCTCCTTTTTATGAGCTTATTGACGGGTGAATTTCATTGTTAGTGACCGTCAACAACTCCTCCACACTTAAGCTTTGCTCATCCCGAGCAAATAGCTAAGTATTTTGGTTGTTGATCAGGAGATGCTACTATGCCAATATAATTCGAAAAGTGCCATGCCTATAACAAGGTATTCTTCCACAATTTAAATAAGTTGGCATTTTATCCATCCTTTTAACTTTAATCCCTATGGGTCTTATTGCTTTTCCATGTCTTAGGCGGTTGCAAGATAGAATGGAATAATAGAATAACTAATCATTTGTTCTTTGATCAACCTTCTGTCCGGAGGTTTTATGAATTTTGCAAAAAAAAGAAAGTAAGTTCCTCAATGATTCACTCATTCGCTCAATGTGTATGATCCTTACCAAGGCATTTTGAAATTGTTGCCTTACTTTCCAGGCCTACTTCTAAGGCTTTGAGTAGAGTTTTGGGTAGGTATGAGAGGCGGGCATACTTGTATCACATATATTGCTAAGTCAAAAACTGGATCGAAGAAGATGCAAGTCATACACTTTGATCAAGATGTGCAAGTGTGTGGAAAATTTTCCTATCCTATTTTTTGTGTGTACTCCAATGTGGTCATGAATGTTCTCTCCTTAAAAATTGCCTTGGGAGTAGGGGCTATTCTTTATTCTCACTGGCGGGCATCAAAGTACCCATTGTTTTCTCTCTTTTTTTAGTACTTTGGAATCTTCATGTGTTCCATTTTTTTCTTTTGCTATTCTGAGAGGTTCATATTTCTCTCTCAATTTTTTTTGAAGTATCCCCATACTCTTTCTTGACATATGAAAATATTAGAGAGAAAAACTCATGTTTGATGTATGGAGTATGTTTTCTAGTGGATGGAAAGGGCATGTTTTTGCGTAACTCTCAGTGTCAGCGTTAGCATTTTATTTATGGTGTGCAACGTGAATCTTGATCATGGGTGTATGATGAGAATCTCAACAAGGTTCACATTAATTTGACAAAAGTTAATGTAAGTACAAGCAGCATATGACTAAGGTTTGTATTTGAATATTGTCATATGGCTTTGGTAGGAATTCATAATCATTGAGGAACTTTTTTTAGAAAACTCTGGATGTCAAGTTTCTCTTAGAACAAAGTCATAGCATATCCTATTTACCATATCATAACTTGCAACAACTTAGAAAAGGATCATGCTTTTGCAACCCACAAGTTTCAAGTTTTTAGGATGAGACATTTTTAGCCAACAAACTTAAATATTAGGGAATACTAAGTTATAACTTAGGCACAGATGAATTATAGACAGAGCAACTATTCATCATTTCAACAAAAGAGAACTTAAGCGTTCCTAAATCACATATGAGAGAGGAATGAGAGATTATTACATTTTTTAAAATTCAAGAGAGTATGGGAAAAGAAGTGTATTTAATTATACCTCTGTGTATGGTCTTCTCCCCCACACTTGTTCCTATTCTTGTCTAAACATTTGTTCATATATATATAACGACAAGGTAGACAGATAGATAATCATGAATAATAGGAACCTTTATTTTATTCAATTGTAGGTTCATTACAACATTGCATGAATAAAAGGAATAAAAAAGGAAATAAAGATGCACTTATTAAGCACTCATGAGCCTAATCAAGAGCAAATTCGACCTGAGCGGCTCTAGCTATCTTTCTTAGACTACGTCTGAGACTAAAGTTAGTGACATTTAGCTGGTGCTCCAGGCTTGCCATCCTGACCTGATTGTCATTCACCAAATTTTTATCTTCCTGAAGATCAGCGCGCAGATTTTTAATGGTTCTTTTAAGTCCAGCGATGGTTGGATCTTCCGGGGCTCTAGGCTCTTCATCTTCTTTGAAGATAGCGCAGTCCTCTAAAGTGGGTGATCTCTTGGTTTTCCTAGTTTTAGGGGGTTGTAGTTGTTCTATTACCTCAATCTTAGCCTTATCTACTTTGATCCCACTCTCAGACACTAAGTGTCCAAGAATGATGCCCTCTCTAACCATAAAGTGGTATTTTTCCTAGTTAAGGACTAAATCTTTTTCTTTGCATCATTGCAAGACCTTGTCTAAGTTATTAAGACAATCATTGAAAGTTTTTCCATAGACTGAGAAGTCATCCATGAAAGCTTCCATGATTTCTTCTATCATATCTGAGAAGATAGACATCATGCACCTTTGGAACAAAGCGGGTGCATTGCAAAGCCTGAACAACATTCTAAGATAGGCATACGTTCCATAAGGGCATGTGAACGTTGTCTTGCTTTGATCATCAGGGTGGATGGGAATCTGGTGATATCCTGAATACCCGTCGAGGAAACAAAAGAAAGAATGCTTCGCCAACTGCTCTAACATCTCATCAATGAAGGGCAACGGGAAGTGATCTTTCTTTGTTGCCGCGTTAAGTTTCCGGTAGTCTATGCACATTCTCCACCCTGTGATGGTTCGTTGAGGGATTAACTCATTCTTGTTGTTTTCTATGACCGTCATGCCTCCTTTCTTTGGGACCACTTGGATGGGACTGACCCAGTCACTATGTGGTACAGGATAGATGATCCCAGAATGAAGAAGTTTTAAGACTTCTTTCTTCACGACTTCACGCATAGCATTATTGAGCCTGTGCTGGGGTTCATGTGATGGTGTGCTTGCAGGGTCAATAGGAATGTGGTGCGTGCAAAGTGCTAGACATATCCCCTTCAAATCTTGTAAAGAATAGCCGAAGACTGATCTATGTTTTTCTAAGATGGCAATGAGATGGGATGTTTCCTCCTCGGAAAGCTTATCGCTAATAATAATAGGAGTTTGTGTGTTGCCATTTAGGAAAACATAGCATAGTCCAGAGGGTAGGGGTTTAAGTTCAACTAGAGGCCATGTCGGTACTTGCACTTTGGGAAGTTCGATGGTCTCTCCCAAGTCGTCTTCTTCTTCTATAAAGAGTTGAGTATCTTTTTCTAAAGATGACTCAGGGGACCCAAAAGGTGCAACCAACATGACTTCCATGAGCAAGGGGAGAGGTTTTGTCACTGAGTTTTTGGTATGAGTGATGGGTATTATGACCGTGTTTCTCCCTAACTTCAAGTCTATTTTACCTAAAAGGGGAATTCCCACGAAGAGTTTTTCTAGGGGATGACCTATCATGATGTCAAAATCAGGGATTTCAAAAACATGAAAATTGAGTGATAGGTCAGCATCTTTCGTGTGTAAACTTATGTCATGGATAATTCCAAGCCCTTTCAGGCTAGTTCTTGGACTGATCCTAAGAGACTTTGTGGTTAAGACATGGGGTTTTTCATCTAAAAAGTCAGATGCAAAAGATGTGGACATAAGGTTTGATACAACCGTTGGATTGTACAGCACATCTACCCATTTTCCTCGATTTTTGCATTGAATGGTTGAAGGAGGGGTAAGTATTACAATTTCCTCCACTGATTGCTTTGTCTCTTCCAACCATTCAGTGCTTAGGATGGCACTCAACTCTTTAATAGATTTTCTGAGGAACTCTTTATCTAGTACGTCAGATGGAGGATTAGGAGTTGGGGGGTTTCTTTTGGCATAGATAATTTGAGGTGTTTCCAAAGTCTTCAAACATGTCATCATCGATAGGTGAAAGATCTATGGGCTTAGGATCTTCTTTTGGGTCTTCAGGTTTGGGTAACAGTTCTTCTTTGGGAAGTGAAAGCTCAGCTTCAGCCGAGGAGGCTTCTTCATGTCGAAGCAATGGCTCTACTCGAATGGGTTCTAGCAGAGGAGTGTTTTCTAAGATTCGATCTAGGAGGGCTTCTCCTTCATCTGTGGTTTTATGTGTAAAGGAACCTCTGGCTATGATATCTAGTTGAAGGGCAGATTCCTTGCTAAGTCCTAGCCAAAAGTGTTGTAACAACACATGGTTGGGTATAGACAAGTCGGGACCTGAACGAGATAAAGTTAAAAACCGGTCCCAAGCTGTGCCTATGGTTTCCTTCTCCTCTTGCTGGAAATTGAGGATCTCTTATCGTAGGGTAGCGATTCGGGATATAGGGAAGAACGCAAGACAAAATTTGTGCCTTAGTTCTTCCCAATCTCCAGCTATCTTCCCTACGTTGTGAGTGTACCATTGTTTTGCCCTCTCATCAAGCGAGAAGGGAAACAACTTCCACCAAATTATTTCATGTGACATGCCTGCGATTGTCAGGCATGCACAGAGCTGCTCAAATTCCCTAGGTGATGATAGGGGTTTTCATAATCGTACCCTAAGAAGGTATGTTCCCGAACCATAGCAATAAAACCAGGGTGGAGTTCATAACCTGAAGCTGTGATTGGCTTTGAAGATTGTGGTGGTTCTAAGAACTCGCCCTTGGGAGCAGAAAGTTGGTGAATTGATTGATGCTCCATGAAGAATGTATTTATATTTTATAAATGATTTTTTTCTTTTAGATAAAACACAGGAAACTAGGTTTGGAGAGTAGAAACGACAACCGTTCCCTAGCAACGGCGCCAGAAATGCTTGTTGGTGTTTCTTATCGTAAGCAGAGGAATTCGCAAGCGCACGGATACACCGTTGTAGCACTTCACCCGAAAGTATTCAGGGTATCGTAATTTCCCAAAGGACTAGTTGTGCTAGACTCTTCACTTAGTTAACCTATGACCACAAGGGAGAAATGAATGAGATAGCGAGGTTTTTCCAAGGACAGATATCTTAATGGAGGCAGCTTTGTTACTATAGACTTGCTTTAGGCGTCGGATTGCACTTGGTCTGCCAAGCGATGCCGGCCTCTGCTCTACCATAAGCCTGAATGTGGGGGATTACAAAGGATAGACATGGCTGTCACCACCTGCTGCCTACCCCTCAATTCGTAGGGAAAGAGGCAAACGAAGATAGCTTCTAGCCTAGACACCACGTCTACAGTGCTAGCAAGGGTTATCCATCTTTATTAGGGCCTTTCTACTAGAGTACCCACCGCAAGGACGGACGACGAACCCACAGGTCTATAATAGTGCAAAGGTAACTTTTTAAGATAAATAACCAAAGTTAAACAACAAGTCTCTTACTTTAAACAGTAAGAAGCTTGTAGAGGTACAGGTGGAGAAACTCCCAGCTCTAGCACACTAAGGGAAGTTGCTAGTACTCTAACTCTTCTTCATGTAACACCCTAAAATTTGCTTCTTTGGAAATAGAGCTAAAATGAGTTAATTTTGAATTTTTGTGCTCATGAAAACATAGGGAAATAATATTTTTCACTAAATTGAAATTTATCATAAGGTTTAGCAACTTGTTGATGCATTCATGCTGATGCATTTATGTTTTTGTATTGATTGGTTTTGACCAAAGATCAAAATAAATTCAAGTTGTTCTTTCAAAATGCGTTTAGGTCGATTTTCCTTTCCCGATATGCATATATCATTTTTCTACAATCAAATTCCTTGTTTCTCATCTGTCAATCAACCTCTACAAACTTCTCGGGAATTTTTCTGACTTTTTCTGTAGCTTGTTTCCACTTATCTGTTAGCATAATCTAATTTTTAGATGCTCCAAATTATCTTATCATGAGCTCCAAATACTTTATTTGGGTTCCTCATGTTCCATAATGTCTCTGGGAATTTTTCTCGAATTTTTGGAGCTTTCGGAGTATTTTTCGTGGCTTAAATAATAATTCTAGACTTTTCTAGAATTATTTTATCCATGAAAATAATTAATTCCAAAAATAATAAATCTCTCATTTTCCCCAACACTCAAAGCCCATGGTCAATAATCTTAATAAATCTCAAAGGCCTATACATTTATTTACTAATGGGCTTAAATGATTACTTAGGCCTATTAGCGGAGGTGGATGGTGCAATGTCAATTAGCACCATATCGTTAGTTGACATGGAGGTAGAGAGTTTTCCTCCCTATATATATACGTACCTACCCCTTGGGCAAAGAACACCAAAACCATCGTAGAGGAGCCCCTAGTTTGGGAAATCTCTCGTGTAGTCAATTATATTTTTCTCCTCTTTCTCTCGCTGTCGCCGCCGCCGCGCTGCCTAGCCCGGCCATACTCTCCTCGACAATAAGTAAGTCCGCCGCCACCCTATATTCTTAGAGAATAAACCCACAGTTCAAAATATGTTTATAGATTTTGTTTTCTTCATTTGAAAGCGTATTTTGTTTCGGTTAAGAATAAATTACGTTTTCAACTATTTACATAATTGCCACTGATTTTGTTTTAGCCATAACTTCTCCGTTTTAACTCCGATTTGATCCGTTCAACTTGCGTCAGGTTCGTAATTTCATAATCTACATGTTAATACTACTGTTAAGTAGGTTTTCAACTTTTAAAATTCATGATTAGATTTAATCTATTATTTTAATAGAGGAAATCTTGTTTATTTCAAATCTTCTACGTTTCAACTCGGTTTTGAGCCATTCAAGTTGCGTTAGATTTATAGCAACGAGATCTACACATTTGTAACAGTGTTTCTCATGTCACTAATATTGTAATTTCATGGTTTGAATCATATCTTAAATAACAATTATGCAATTGGGTTTTGTATATAAAATATGATTTGTTTTACTTTAGTTTTATAATTCAAATCTAAATTTGACTTAAATTATAATCTCTATAAAATATCTTATATATGTCTTTATACCATTAAGATACATGAAGCTAATAGTTTTATGGGTAAATCTATCGATAGTTGTATCTTTTCAACAGTAGCTCCGATTAGCGTGCTTTTCGCGACTTTGTGTTCGTAGCGATACGTAGAATCGTGTTTCAAACTCTCTTACTTATTTTTGTATGATTGGTGTACTATTCTAATATAGATCTATTGTTTGCTTCATGTATGATTGTATAGATGCTTGTGTGGTGCTATATGGTTCAGTCAATCGGTGAGGTTTACATGGTGATTAAGAAGCTATTCTCTGAAGACTAGAAGCTGAGAATTGGAAGCAGAAGATTGAAAGTTGAATACTAAAGGCTTTCGAGCGTATTGCTTTGGGGGAAAAGCAAGTTAAGGCAAGTATAGCATGAGATTATCCTTGTTTCCTATTCACCTTTAATATACTTAATTCATGTGCATGTGTCTACCTTGTTACCACTAAGGATATCCTAGCTTTTGTATCTTGTACCTTGACACCGTGGGACATTGCATTGGGTAGTATTTATGCTAGTGCTCAAGATAAATAACCATGATCTATAACTTGACTAATGGTATATGCAATAAACATTTAAAAGATGTTTTAAAGCAACATGGCTCAAAGAGGGCTAGAGCATATTGGGTTGTTTTTATGGTGCTCTAGTTTCTCTCCATAAGGACTCATCTGTAAGCGAACATCCGGGACTTACAGTACAACTATAAGGGCTATAATGGCTCTGCTTTAGTCAAGTATGAGGACCTTTTCTAGCTTGTTAGTGGTATTCCTTTTTGGCGTAAGAATGGCTTGACGAATCAGATATAGTGCGGCCTCTGTCCTTATGAGTATAGGCTGCGTGTTATTATGCCATTTGGAAGGGGGGCTCTACATCTGTTTGCCGAGTGAAATCTAATGGCCCTAACTTGTTAGACGAACCTTTGAAAGACTTCATAGTGAACCCTGCTGACCTTCCTTGGAAGTGGGTCAAGAGATTAGCTACCTCGGGCGAAAGGGTAAATCATGACTCACAGTGAAAGTGTACAACCTCTACAGAGTGTAAAACTGGTATATCAGCCGTGCTCACGGTCACGAGTGGCCTTGGACCTTACAGAATAAATGATGAACACTGATGATAATGTTAATACTAATGATGTTGATGCTCACTAATGATTATTGTTTCTTGCTATACATTATTCTCGTTTACATGATCATGAGGTTATTTGGGCTTATGGTAAACTTGTTGCTACTCAATTGCTAAAAGATGACTTAATAAAAGCTATCGCAGTAAACTTGTGTCAAACCTTTTGAGCCTCATGAACCCCATGATATATTTGTTGAGTTCAACATGGACTCACTCTTGCTATTTCCACACCCCAGGATAGCCTCTGGAGTTATTAGGCTTGTGATCAACCAGTTAGTTTGATCCTAGAGTGAAGGTTACACCCGGTGTTCGGAGTTGTCTTGCCGCTGTGTTGCTCTCTAAGGTTATATCTTAAACTATTGCATTATGTTTATTAAGCATTTGTCTCTTGATATTACACTTATCTGCGACTATATGTGAGATTTGACTTCTTTATTTCACATATAGTGTATGTCTGGTTTTGTCCTTAAAACCGGGTGTGACAGAGTGGTGTCAGAGCAATGCTGACTGTAGGACGCAAGCCTAGTTAGAAATTGGTCTTGTTAAGGTTTTGAAACTGTTATAACAATCCTTGTTCTATAAAACCTTGGTATTTTCTTCTATACTATATCCTTACCTTGTTATTCATCTCCACCTTGTTGCTTATTTTACAAAGTCTTGTGATCATCCTATTCCTTGCCTTGATATGCTTTTAGAATCTTCTCTTACCACCTTCTTGCATCATCAGAAGAGTAGATTTAGGATCCTTTGCCCTTAATATAAAGAGGATGGTAGTATCGTAAGTTGAGTCAATGTTTGCTTTGTGCACCTATAATGCTTTGTTGAATGTCATTATGCATGTGCTTGTTTTGATTCTTTGTATGATTGCAAGGATCTTGTGGAGTTTGTCCACATTTTCATTTAGTCTAGGTTTATAAGGTATAAGGATCAATGCAATATATAGTTGGGTTGGTTTACCTTGTTCTCTCGATTCTACCTTTTCTAGAGCAGTCTGTCTTTTCTTCAGTGGTCAGAAATATCTGCTTAGCAAAAGTTTGTGAAATTTTTATGGAAACAACCAGACTTGAACATCTTCCCAATGCCTCTAGAATCACCATCATAGCTATTATGGTTTGGGAGTTATGAAAATCACAAGATGATACAACTATGCTGTCAACAACCTGGAACAGTTTTGGTTGTGCACTGTTTATGACCAAGATAACTTCAGAATCTGGAAAAGTGTTCTGTACGAAAGATGTAGAGGAGTTGATAAGCTTTCCAACGGTGTAAGATGCAACTTAATTGGATTAACAGAACTCAAGTTATAGCTATTTTTCTATACTGCTGTTTTTCTTCTCGCAAGGAATTTCAGATTACTTGTTCTTGTTTATGCACACGAGTTTTTATTGGATATCAGAAGGTCATCATGATAGTAAACTAACTTAGAAGAAGGTTTAGGCTACTCATTCGTTCTCCTAGTTGATCTTTTCTTAAGGGGGGTAGCCGAGTTAAAGAAGTTGCAAGTTGTTCAAACATTCCAGCGCTTCACTTGGAAGAATCGGTTATCCCGATGGTGGAGAAGTCACTATCGAGTGCAGACATCTTTTCTCAGGATTGATGACTAGTTGGATCATCTATAAGGAGCTCGAGTAATCGTCAAGATGGGTCTTAGTCTTCGCTCTGATCTATCATCAGTTGGGAGTCCAATCTTACTCAAGATAAGTTGGCATCGATATTGGACATCTACAATTGATTCCACGAAGGTTCAGAGGATGTCGACATTATGACTAGTTTAGCAAGTGAGCTATGAGGGAAGGAAGTCTTCTATTTGGATAGTTATCTCTAGTGGTGAAGAAGAGCTCAAGAAAGTTGGTGATGGGGAATTCACCTAGGGATGTAACAGTGACTCAGAGTTTCTTTTAAAAATGATGACATTTAGTTAGAAGTTGAAGGAAGGTTTATTCAAGACTCTCAAGATATTGCTACTAGAGAAGATATTAAGTATCTTTGGACTCGTAAACCTTAGGAAAATTATAAAGGCATTGAAGAAGAAGTAAAACTTATGAGTTAGATCTGCCAGATCAAGACAAGAGTGTCCCATCTATCGTGATGCACCATGTCAAGGTGAGGGATGTGTCCTTATGCAAGAAGGAAAATGTGATGGCTTGAGCATTAGGGAAGCATGGGAAATATGAGTTGAACTACCTGACACAAGGAAGTGGAGATATCAGTTTATGCTCTGAAGGTTTTGGAGATATTATCCTATTGGACTCAAGTGTGGTATTTACACGGTTTATAAGAGTGACGCCTACATGGATTGTAAGAATATAAAGGACATTATTACTAAGTTGGGCTTGAGTTAGTGACATTATCATTGGATTTGAGTTGATTATGACATGGAAGGTGCTATCACTTGGAGAAGCAAAGTAAGAGTCGTTGCCGATGCCCTTAGCAAAGGAGAGCTATGCTAATAAGGATTTGGACTACACCTAGGTTTGAGAAGTGACATGTGGAACTTGAATGATGTCACTAATACTACAAAGGCGGTAATTAATGGAGCTCACCTTTGAACAAGAGGAATAATTATGAAGGTTAATTGGAAGTAACGGCGGAAAGGACTAAGGAATAATGTTTAAGAGTTGAATAAGCCATTCGGATCAAGGTTGTAACAACGTGCAAAGTAAAGCAAAATCCCTACCAAGAGGAGGTAACTACTCGAGGAAGAGAAGAAGATTCTATAGTGAAGTATCCCTATCTCTTTGACCACTATCTTCCGAATCTCGAGGACGAGATTCATCTTAAGGGGGGTAGAATTATAACACCATAAAATTTGCTTCTTTGGAAATAGAGCTAAAATGAGTTAATTTTGAATTTTTGTGCTCATGAAAACATAGGGAAATAATATTTTTCACTAAATTGAAATTTATCATAAGGTTTAGCAACTTGTTGATGCATTCATGCTGATGCATTTGTGTTTTTGCATTGCTTGGTTTTGACCAAAGATCAAAATAAATTTAAATTGTTCTTTCAAAATGCGTTTAGGTCGATTTTCCTTTCCCGATATACATATATCATTTTTCTACAATCAAATTCCTTATTTCTCATCTGTCAATCAACCTCTACAAACTTCTCGGGAATTTTTCTGACTTTTTCTGTAGCTTGTTTCCACTTGTCTGTGAGCATAATCTCATTTTTAGATGCTCCAAATTATCTTATCATGAGCTCCAAATACTTTATTTGGGTTCCTCATGTTCCATAATGTCTCTGGGAATTTTTCTCGAATTTTCGGAGCTTTCGGAGTATTTTTCGCGGCTTAAATAATAATTCTGGACTTTTCTGGAATTATTTTATCCATGAAAATAATTAATTCTGAAAATAATAATTCTCTCATTTTCCCCAACGCTCAAAGCTCATGTGCAATAATCTTAATAAATCTCAAAGGCCATACATTTATTTACTAATGGGCTTAAATGATTACTTAGGCCTATTAGCGGAGGTGGATGGTGCAACGTCAATTAGCACCATATCGCTAGTTGACATGGAGGTAGAGAGTTTTTCTCCCTATATATATACGTACCTATCCCTTGGGCAAAGAACACCAAAACTACCATAGAGGAGCCCCTAGTTTGGAAAATCTCTCGTGTAGTAAATTATATTTTTCTCCTCTTTCTCTCGCCGTCGCCGCCGCCGCGCTGGCTAGCCCGGCTATACTCTCCTCGGCAACAAGTAAGTCCGCCGCCATCCCTATATTCTTAGAGAATAAACCCACAGTTCAAATTATGTTTACAAATTTTGTTTTCTTCATTTGAAAGCGTATTTTGTTTCGGTTAAGAATAAATTACGTTTTCAACTATTTACATAATTGCCACTGATTTTGTTTTAGCCATAACTTCTCCGTTTTAACTCCGATTTAATCCGTTCAACTTGTGTTAGGTTCGTAATTTCATAATCTACATGCTAATACTACTGTTAAGTAGGTTTTCAACTTTTAAAATTCGTGATTAGATTTAATCTATTATTTTAATAGAGGAAATCTTATTTATTTCATATCTTCTACGTTTCAACTCCGTTTTGAGCCATTCAAGTTGCGTTAGATTCATAGCAATGAGATCTATGCATTTGTAATAGTGTTTATCATGTCACTAATATTGGAATTTCATGGTTTGAATCATATCTTAAATAACAATTATGCAACTGGGTTTTGTAAATAAAATATTATTTGTTTTACTTTAGTTTTATAATTCGAATCTAAATTTGACTTAAATTATAATCTCTATAAATATCTTATATATGTCTTTATAGCATTAAGATACATGAAGCTAATAGTTTTATGGGTAAATATATCGATAGTTGTATCTTTTCAACCGTAGCTCCGATTAGCGTGCTTTTCGCGACTTTGTGTTCGTAGCGATACATAGAATCGTGTTTCAAACTCTTTTACTTATTTTTGTATGATTGGTGTACTGTTCTAATATAGATCTATTGTTTGCTTCGTGTATAATTGTATGGATGCTTTTGTGGTGCTATATGGTTCAGTCAATCGGTGAGGTTTACGTGGTGATTAAGAAGCTATTCTCTGAAGACTAGAAGCTGAGAATTGGAAGCAGAAGATTGAAAGTTGAATACTAAAGGCTTTTGAGTGTATTGCTTTGGGGGAAAAGCAAGTTAAGGCAAGTATAGCATCAGATTATCCTTATTTCCTATTCACCTTTAATATACTTAATTCATGTGCATGTGTCTACCTTGTTACCACTAAGGATATCCTAGCTTTTGTATCTTGTACCTTGACACCGTGGGACATTGCATTGGGTAGTATTTATGCTAGTGCTCAAGACAAATAACCATGATCTGTAACTTGACTAATGGTATATGCAATAAACATTTAAAAGATGTTTTAAAGCAACATGGCTCAAAGAGGGCTAGAGCATATTGGGTTGTTTTTATGGTGCTCTAGTTTCTCTCCATAAGGGCTCATCTATAAGCGAACATCCGGGACTTACAGTACAACTGTGAGGGCTATAATGGCTCTGGCTTTAGTCAAGTATGAGGACCTTTTCTAGCTTGTTAGTGGTATTCCTTTTTGGCATAAGAATGGCTTGACAAATCAGATATAGTGTGGCCTCTGTCCTTATGAGTATAGGCTGCGTGTTATTGTGCCATTTGGAAGGGGGCTCTACATGTGTTTGCCGAGTGAAATCTAATGGCCCTAACTTGTTAGACGAACCTTTGAAAGACTTCATAGTGAACCCTGCCGACCTTCCTTGGAAGTGGGTCAAGAGATTAGCTACCTCGGGCGAAAGGGTAAATCACGACTCACAGTGAAAGTGTACAACCTCTGTAGAGTGTAAAACTGGTATATTAGCCGTGCTCACGGTCATGAGTGGCCTTGGACCTTACAGAATAAATGATGAACACTGATGATAATGTTAATACTGATGATGTTGATGCTCACTAATGATTATTGTTTCTTGCTATACATTATTCTCGTTTACATGATCATGAGGTTATTTGGGCTTATGGTGAACTTGTTGCTACTCAATTGCTAAAAGATGACTCAATAAAAGCTATCGCAGTAAACCTATGTCAAACCTTTTGAGCCTCATGAACCCCATGATATATTTGTTGAGTTCGACATGGACTCACTCTTGCTATTTCCACACCCCAGGATAGCCTCTGGAGTTAATAGGCTTGTGATCAACCAGTTAGTTTGATCCTGGAGTGAAGGTTACACCCGGTGTTCGGAGTTGTCTTGCCGCTGTGTTGCTCTCTAAGGTTATATCTTAAACTATTGCATTATGTTTATTAAGCATTTGTCTCTTGATATTACACTTATCTGTGGCTATATGTGAGATTTGACTTCTTTATTTCACATATAGTGTATGTCTGGTTTTGTCCTTAAAACCGGGTGTGACACTTCAACTCTCTCCTCACTCACTCACCTCTCTTATTTCAATCACAACTACTGAAAAAGTGAAAGTCTACTCTTTTCTCCTTATGAATTGAATTGGGATTTATTCTCCCCTCCCCTTTGAGAGGAAAGGGGGCCCTTTTTATACTAAATCAAAGGCGGTGCTCCTCCCTATTTTTGGCATGAAGCACTAGGGGAACCGACATTGCATGCCTCCATGCCACCACCAGAGAAAGACCAAGGCATATGGCGATGATAGGGGGGCGGCCATCCCCTGGGCTGGTCAGCCCACTAATTGGCCCAAATGGCCATCGCCTTTGCGAGGTGGTCTCTGGTTGGGCTTGGAACACTGTTGCATGGTTCCTTGCCCCATTAGTGTTGCGATGCTTGGTGCCTTCTTCATTCTTTGCGCGAATTAACATTGGAAAGCGCCTTTTGATGTTTATTCCATGTATTTGTGTTTGTGACCTGCAAAGTGATATACTCCAAATACATGTGGAACTCGGTTAATAGTAAATGCATATGTGACTTAAATTTGCTAGTTTCTCCTTTTATGAGCTATTGATGGGCGAATTTCATCATTAGTGACCGTCAACAGCCATTATGTTGATGCCCGATCCGGTGTCACAGACAGTTTTGTTGAAGGAGCTTCTATTGATAGATCATTGAATGGTCGGGACACCTGGGTCATCTTTCTTGATCAAATGTGGGGACTTGAGCAGGTGGTCATGCTCCATGTGGACTACAGTGACCATCCTTATTGTCTCCGTCTTCTTGGTCTTCTTAGTCTTGGTCTTATTCTTCTTGTCAACAGTCTTCTTCTTTTGATTATTCTGTTGATGAGGTTGTGCTAGGAATTGTAACACCCTGTTCTTGAAGAAGAAGGTCTCTCTCTTGCCCCTGATGTTGAAGATGATCTTGGCAGTGTTGGCATACATGACGGCTCCAGCAGTGTTCAAGAATGGTAGTCCCAAAATGATGGGGGACCTTTTGTCATTGCCTGTATCCACTACCATGAAGTCTGCAGGAACGTACGAGTTGCCCACTCGCACACAAATGTCTTCTAGTATTCCCATGGGGTCGTGGAGTGACTGATCTGCAAGCTGCAAGCACATGGTTGTGTATAATAAAGGACAATTGAACATTTTCTCATATATCACCTTGGGCATGATGTTGATGCTTGCGCCAAAGTCATAAATCGCCTCGTTGAAGTTAACACTTCCAATGGAGATTGGGATGACCGGTCTCTCTAGATCGCCCTTCTTGATTGGTAGAGTTGAGTCAATCCATGATCCTCTTGGAGGGTCACTCTAGTAGCTTCCTGCATTGAATATGTCTACAAGATTTGCAATTTCTAACCCTTTCGGTTGTCCTGGCATTTTACCTTGATCGGCGGAGGGAACAAAGTTGGCAAGCTGTTGTAACTGAGACTCTAGCATCTTGTTGAAGCTAAGCTGGTTCTTTATAGCATTGGAAAAACCATCCATTCTATTGCTAATTGTTTCTAGAGTTTTGTCATTGGATGCTAGCTTCTTGGATAGGTTATCCATTAACTTGCCTTGGTGGAGCACTAACTCTCTTAAAGGTGGCTGATTGAAATTATTGTAAGAGGAGTTGTTACCTTGATAGTTACCTGAGTAGTTACCTAAGTAGTTAGGCCTCTGCTGTTGACTCTAGCCTTGATTTTGCTAAGGACGATAGTAGTTATTATTGTTGTTGAGATAGTTCACATCCTCCTTTAGCTCTAGGCAGTTGGCACCCATATGCCTAGTTTCTCCACACTCTTCACAAGTCATGCGAGCATCATGTACGTGCATGACTTCTTTCTTCTCAGTGGCTCTCTCATCGAGCCTCTTCATTAATAGGTCCATCTTGGCAGACAACATGTCTACCTCCTTGAGCTGGTGCATACCTCCACCTCTCTTGCGGGTCTGAGTTATCTCCTCACTTCAACCTTGGTTGGACGCCATCTCCTCCACAAGAGCTATAGCTTGAGAAATGGTTAGTGATAAGAACACACCTCCAGCAGCAGCATCCATGGTCTCACGAGTGCTGTTGCTGAGCCCATGGTAGAACATTTGCATGAGCAGCCAATTCTCCATTCCATGATGAGGACATTCGAGGATGTAGTCCTGAAAGCGCTCCTAAGCTTCTAGGACAGTCTCATCATGTTGTTGCTGAAAGCTTGATATTTTCCCATGGAGAACAGTTGTCTTACCCATGGGAAAGAACCTCGCTAGGAAATTGGTGGAACAATTCTCCCATGTATTATTCTTCTCTTTGTTGGCATAGAACCACTGCTTTGCTCTCCCCAAGAGTGAGAATGGGAAGAGGCGAAGTAGTATAGCATCTTTGGGGACATCTTTGATGATGAAAGTGCTGCAAAACTCCAAAAAGTGTTGAAGATGAGCACTAGCATCTTCATGGGCCTTCCCACAGAACTGACTTGCTTGCACCATGTTGATCAACGCAGGCTTGAGCTCAAAAGACTTGTCGATGTCCGCAGCTGGTCCAGTATGAATGTTGTCCATAGTGGGAGCTGAGAACTCGCGGAGTGACTTGTTGGCCATGGCTTCAAATGCTGATGCCAAGTTTCGAACAAAAGCTCAATCTTCCAAATCCGACAAACTTTCAAGTTGAGACAATGATGATGATGGTTGGGTCTTCCTCAACTTGGCTTTGGTCTTCTTGAATAATGCTTCTAGATTGTCGAGATAGTTATCTGGAAGGTCAAACTTTTCATACATTACCCTGCATATAATCTATAGAATTGACAAAAGACAAGGGTAAGGCTGTATGAGTAGAGAATGGTGAAGGTGCTCAATCACATTAGTGGATGCAGTGATGCTCATTATCCATTGGCTTTCAACCTTCCCCGGCAACGGCGCCAAAAATGCTTGTTGACATTTCTTATGCATAACTAGAATAAAAGGGTTTCCGCAAGCATACAGAAAATATCATCGTAGCATTTTAACTGGGAGTAATCTAGGTATCGTTATTTATAATTTTACCACTAGGAAGGGAATGCGCTGGATAACGAGCAATGAGCACTGCCTATGATAATGGAGAGCTTAACCTTGTCTTTATCTATCTTCTCATACAGGGTAAGTGTCACATAAAATATAGAAATGAATAGTAATTGACATATGATAAATGAGAGCACATAGCCACATAAAACAATGATAATCATCTCAATAGAGTACTCTAAGTTTATAACACTAGCATGGACTAGGACGATCTACAAGGATAAATCCTAAGTTATTCTAACTATAAGGTCAAACCATACAATGATTAGTGCAATAACATCTAGCAATCATGGCGGGAAAAGGTTATACCTATGCATAGTGATATTACCAAAGAAGATCGAGAACAGAACAATCTCTTTAGTGTAATAGGGGTATTTACTAGTCCTATATTCGGGAGAAGGATTACAAAGGACTCAATAGGACTGTCACTCCTGTGATCTACCTCACGATCCGGAATATAGGGTGTAATCGTAGATAAATACGGTCTAGGCACCACTCCTACACAATATTTACCACTCACCCATCGATCTAATGAGCAAGCGCTATACGATCCTATGCATAAACATAATTCTAGTCCAACTATGCTAAACATATAATCAAAGTAAACTAAGAACAATATAATTGAGAACATAATCAAATAGGGCAAAGTCAATTCTAATGTAATAGAATAGAATAAAGTCCTATTCATAGTAGCAAGAACAATGATAAATATTACAAGATGGTAGAGAAAAATTACCAAGAACTTTGATAGATCTAGACTCCAAGCTAGGCTTGACTCCCTCTAGATCTATTCCTATGTAGCTATGCTACTAAACTATGTTGCTCTAATTGAGATGGTGGCTCTAGGGCTTGATCAAAGGCTTCTCTCTTGATGAATTGAATGAATTCCAGGGTTTCTCCTAGGGCCAGGGGCCATGCTTATGTAGCCCTCTAGGAAACACCACAACCCTTGGATCAAACCGACCTAAATGAACGGTTTTTATTCATCCTCAAAATCGGTGGAGGCATAATCCGTGAGACTCTCCCTGATTGGTGGAGGGGGAGAGGCGGCCGCCCCTGCCCTCTAGGTGGCCACCCCTGGCTAGCTGCCAGGTGGGCCCATGTTTGTAGGGTCACCTTCTTCAGTCTTCTAGAGTATTCTTTTTAATACGTATGCCTATTTTCTCTCTATGTAAATCTGACATGTGGACCTCTTTTGGTTCTCTTTCTGATAACCCCCTGCAGAAATAGACAATCACCAAAACTCGTGGAATTCTATCAGTATAACCCCTATATCTAGTAGGTAAACATGTTTTAGACCTTTCTCTTGCTATGTTGATGGTTTAAAAAGGATACTTATCTACCGCCAACAGCTTGCGGATCCTTTTCTATGTTTATTAACAAATATCAACAAGCATTTCTAGCGTCGTCGCTAGGGAGAAAGACGTCAGCTGAGTTAACCTCAAGTCTTGCTTAACCTTGTATTATACTTTTATCTTTTTTTCTCTTTTCCTTTTGCCTTTTCTTTTCTATCCTTATGGATAACCCAAATTCCACGCCTATCTATCAATATCCTGCACCCATGAACCAAAGCTTAGAGCCACTAGAACCCATGATTCTCACATCTAGCTATAAAGCTACTCCCATGTTTGGTTGCAATAGGTCAAAACTAACCCTTTCCTATAGCCAAGGTCCTATCTTCTAATCAAGAAGATAATGAACCCAAGGTCCTATCTTCTAATAAAGAAGGTAATGAACCAAAGGTCCTATGTTCTGATTAAGGAGATAATGAACTTTTGGCTACACTAAGAGAATCTTTCAAGCATCTTATAAATTTAGGTTTAGACCTAGCCTTACAAGACCCTGTTCTTCTTCAACATCTTTATACGGGTCTTAATAATATCGCCTTTGGAGGAGTTTTCCTTTCTTTATCCATTAGTGAAGCAAGGTTTGTCCTTATTAGTAGACACACTCCTTGCACTAGCCTTCATGATAAACTCCTAGAGGAAGAGAAGGAATCATCCCCCAAACTAGAAGAGAAAGTTTTCATAGCCACGTTAGTAACATTCTAACTCCATGATTTGGCTATCCATCTCAAACTAGTTGTACTCCAAAATCCTCTGAGGGAAGAAGAAATTCTACCCTTAGAAATCCTTTCCAATGATTTTGGGAGGAGCATAAACTTCTTGCTTCATGAGAGACCTTTTAGTACATATAGTTTGAATCTTTTCAAGAAGGGATCTCTTTGGAAGCTTTTCAAATCCAATCCCTTTGAAGGACATTTAGAAAGACTCAAGGATGGCACGTCAAGTGATGCCATAGAAGGAGAGCAAAGCCATCTAGAATCCACTTCTATCTTCTCCCTTTCTATGCCCACATTAGATATGAAATTCGAACCCATCTTTAAACCCATCCTTGATCCCTATGAATCTTCCTATGCTCTTTCTCCTGAGCGATCCTAGAAATCCACCGAGACATCTAAAGCATAGGATTCATCAAGACCATAAGGAGGATTGAGAAGAGCAACATCAATGGCAAAAGAGCATTAAAAACCTATGTGCTATTTCCATTGAATGTGTAGGCGAGTCCTTATATGAGACCTACTCGAGAGGCAATACAAGGGAAATTTTGGACATTTATGCTGAATCACCCTTGGACGTTGAAAATGATGAAGACTTCAATGAACAAGGAAGCTACTTTATAAAAACCCTATCAAGTCCTTGCTCGTATAAGAAATCTCCTAATTCACTTAGTCTCTCTAATATTGCCCCACACGAGATCTTCAACCCCCTTATGCTCCCTGTTCCTAAAGATTTTTGAAAGGGTGGTTGAAGACACATATGTTTATCATAAACATTGCAGATCTTGTTGTGTTGAATCTTGAGATTAGTACACATAAACTAGTGCTAGAGGGGAAACCACTTTGCCAATTCATATCTTGAAGGTTTCCCAAGGACAAGCTTAGTGTCCTAAAACAAGCACTGTTTAGACCATGACTTGAGTATTCACCTTTCTGCTGCGCTGCCCTTGTGAAATGAGCATAGAGTTATAATTGTGAAAATATTCCTTCGAGTATTCTTGTCACTTACCATTCAAGGGTGGAGCAAAAAGTTGAAGGAACAACAAATGCAAGGTATGTCCAACCAATCATTATGCAACATTGAATTACATTCATCCAATCTTAATTTTTGCAAAATTCAAGCTTGGGGGATAGACTTCCATAAATACATTCCTTGCCATGTTGCTACATTATCGTGGTTGTCCCTACCTTTAAGACATGCTCAATTTGCTAAACAACAATCATGCTCTTTCATCACTGTTTGAGTAAATCTCTATAATGCTTTCTTGCTACCCTTGTCTACCCTAGTAAGTGTTAGTTTAGAAGTAGTGTACATGCTTCTATTGGCTTTTAAATTAAGCATGGTGCTTAGGTTAAATAGCCTTCCTTAATCTAATTAGACATGGAGTCTAGTTTGGTTATTGAACTAAAAACTGCTAGTAAAGACAATGGTATATTTTGTTAGACTAACCCCTACAGAGAAACTCTAAAATTCAAAATGGGAAAGTCCTAAGATGAACTCATACTAGAGATGAAGAGAGACAGAATAATCTTGCACAAGGGAGACATAACTCATTCATAGCCAAAGAGAAAGAAGAAGAGTGCCACAAAGCATGATCCACAATGAAAGCACTCACTCCATGGAAGCAGGTGAACAAAGCTCTATCATGCCACTTGAAGACAAAGACCATCATGGAGGATTTTGAGTTACAGTTGCATTCTCTTGTCAATTATTAATCATCGAGAATCAAGAAAGATTGACAAGAGGAGAGCATGCAACTTTCTGCACCCTCACTAGATTGAGAAGCTGATGCATGAGCAAAGAAGGCCAACTCCTTTAGATGATCCAACCATGACCTTCCTCCTATCATGCTCTCATCGCTCTACATGCTAGTTTGCAATCTCTCAATTAACTATTGCTTTATTTCTATAAGTTTGAGTTATTTCATAATGCCTATATATGATAATCAAATATAAGATAAAATCAATCCTCTAGAAAAGAAGTAATAGTGAATGTTTCTGTGCTAGTATGTTCAAATAAATTCTTCTATAGCACAGAAACTGACCCTTAGCTTTGTGACAACAATGCCCCTATCATTTTTTGTATACTCTTTTGGGTATGTGTGTCCACTAATGATTCGCAGGAATGAAACAATAAGAAAAGCTAATGGTCCAAGCACAAATTAAAGAGAGAACGAAACATGACATTACTAAATGTAAGAAAGAAGGAGTGCAACAGAGAAGACATTGGCGCATGAACAAAAGAACAAGAACGACCAACAAAGGAAAGCTTCCACAAGGTGTTATAGTGCCAACATGCTCCAACATTAAAGGTAACATCCTAAGGTTAGTGATCATCACATTAAAATCCTTTCCTTGATACTGGTATACACATAAATAGAGAACCAACCATGTTTGAGTTACAACCTCATTTGACCCAACCTAATTAACTCAACATGCTTAGTTCTCTAATCTTTGTTTCTATCACCACTTTCTTGATCTTAATCTTAACTCAATGATCTGAAATGATTGCACGTCTTTTCTTTGGAAGTTGATAGTCATAATCATGAAATTATTACATAATATGCATAGATAGACTATCTTTCCATAAGGTTAAGAAATCTGATCTTCCCAATTGATTTAATGCTACATTCATGCTCATTGTTTGATCCTATCACCCATGTCAAGTTCAAGCAAAACACATAAACATCAACTTTATCTTGCTCAATATGCCTAAGGTTAGAGAAGAATAAACTTTTGGTTCTATTGGTGTTTTTCTACCAACAGAGCCCATGCACTTGATCTCTGCCTTGTCTCTATGAGCGGGACCCACTTTGAACACAACAGTAGAGGAGCTTGCCAACTCCCCAAAAATCCTACAAGTGAAGATCCTAGACCTATGAACATGTACAATGAGCAAGATGTTGCCAGTTTCCATAACTAGTACTTCACTTCAAACTGCTAGAAGAGCAAGGAACATGGGTGACATCATCTCAAGAGGTGCAAGCTATCAAGGTCTCTACTATGGGACCAGATGGTGCACCTACAGAATGAACATGGTAAGAGGTCCTGTTCAGAGGACCTAAAAACACTGAACCCTTGCCGAAAGGTAAAATTGGTAGTTATCCATATTTATCCTTTTTCAGCATTGCATCAGTTTCCCTTTTCACATAGTTACTTTCCAGTAGTTGCATAATCATTCTCCTTTTGGCATGTTTTTTTTGTATTAGCATTGCATAAAAAATAAAATAAATATATGTTTGCTTTACTGCATCATAAATTATAAGCCACATGTGAATAATTTTATGGCAAGTAAGGACCCATAGGAATATTCACTGTGGTGGCATAAAATAAAAATAAATATGCATTCATCTTGTTAGACTTTCTCTGAATTATAAAAATATAAAAAGTATTTGAGAGAAATCCTATTGAAACTCTGCTTAAAAGAATCAAGAACAATCTTAAAAACTCTGGACAATTAAGGCTTGACTTGCCAACCACTATCGCTTAATCTATTCCACAAGTTTTGTTGTCTATTTGAGTTCCACAGGATTTGAAGGACCAAGAAGAGCCAGCAAGCAAGTGGATGTTCTATCCACCGGTGGAGCACTGTCTTAACAATCATCAACATCAATTAATGCTCCACTAGAGGAGGAAGAACATCCCTACTGCCAGTCTGCTACTTCATAAGATTGAACGACTATGTCAACATCTAGCTTGGGGGAAAGCACGCCCATGTATCCAGCTAAGTATTTTCTTCTCTCAGTTTTACCTTATTCTTTATGAGTTTTTTATTTAGTAATAATAATGTTCTAAAATAATAGAAACAAAATAAAAAGGGTGTGTCTAGTTTGCTTGTCTTTGTTCTTAAAGAAGTTGTTAATAAAAGAAGAATCTCAAATAATCTCTTGCATGGAAATGATGAATAGTTGTTCTGCCGTAATTCCTTTTAAGTACCTAGTTTTCAACCTCGAACTCTCCTGAGTTTTAGACATAACTGTTTTGATCTAAGATTTGCCCTAAACCTGAAACTCGTGGGTAGCGAATGCTTGATCTAAGTCTAGGTAGTTGGCGGATATGATATGGGAAGGTTTTGAGTTGTTCTTTATCATGTTCCTAGAGATACTTGAGTTCTAGAGAATTTATCTTTGAAAATTAAAAATCCTGCATGATGAGTTCCTGTATGACGAGAGTTTAATTCCTACCATAGCCATATATACATGCTTACTAGATTAGAAAAGACTTTCACTTGTTAGCTTAGCTGCTTGTAAGCATTGAGTGTGGTTAGTTTGTGTTGACCCTAGGGGATTAGTCATGCAGTTAATATCAAGATTCACATGCACTCCACCTACTTATGCTACTTCTACCCTGGAGGTATGCATTTAAATATTTTCCATTAGACACAACCCAACAAGTTGTTTTGCTCCTATACTGGGAGTGAACAGAACCCTTCATCCATTGCTAGCCCCTTTTGTTATAAGCTCCAACATTTCTATTCCTATATCTTATCTATGTTTCTAAAAAGATACTTGGGAATTATTCCATCATATTCAGTTCCTTTAAAAAAAGAAAAAAAAGAAAAGAGAGTGAGAAATAAAAATAAAGAGAGAATAAAAGGACAAGGGTCCTAATTATGAGAGATTTTTCAGCAACCCAAGTTCTCAGCAAGTTCTTCAAAGTTTAAGAGAGGTATAAATTTCTTTTAAGGAGCAAAAGTAGAAATAGATATTCACCATTTTTCCTCTACCCCTTCATTTCCACTTACATCCACCATCATTACCACTATATACATATCCACTCAGCCCATATTTAGGATCACACACATGCACATCTTGATTTGACTGTATGGCCGAACTTGTCCCTCTGGATCCATGTGTCTGACTATGCAATAAATGTTTACAAGTATGAATTCCTTGTCTCCCACCTATGAGCTTCAGATAGACCTATTAGAAGTAGGGTGAGAGAGAGAAGGTATAATGTTACTATGCCTTATGCCAAAAATACCATATATTTTGAGAGAAGAGAGAAGGCATACACCATAAATACCTTGGTGAAGATCCAGAAATACCATAAAGAAGAGACGTGAAAGGGTCATACATAGGAATCTCTGAGTTTTATTTGAAAACCCTGAAAAACTAAGGAATAATGGTTGATCAAAGAGCTTGAGACATAGCGCTTGACTTGACCATTCTGTCTTTCAACTGCTCAAGACCCAAGTGATGGCTACAAGCCCCATGGTAAAAGGTAATATGGGTAAGTTTGAAGTTAGGATAGTTCATTCTAATTCAGAGGAGAGTTTTTGTTTGAACGCATGTGTACTTTTGAGGCGTGAAAGCATTATAGAAACTCCTGATCCATCACTGAGTTTATCTTTGCTTAGGGACGAGCAAAGGGTAAGCTTGGGGGAGTTTGTTGACGGTAGATAAATATCATTTTTTAACCATCAACATAGCATGAAAAAGGACTAAACAATAATTACCACTTAGATATAGGGGGTTTACTAACATAATTCCATGAGTTTTGGTGAATGTATGTTTCTGCAGGGTGCCAGCTAAAAATAATCAAAGATGGCACATATGTCAGGTTTACATAGAGAGAAAGAGCCATGGATGGAAAAAGTATAATCTAGAAGGTTCAGGAAGCCAAACCCTGGGAGGTGGGACCCACCTATCACTGTGATAGGGGCGGGCGCCCAGCCCTAGGGGCGGCCGCCCTACCCAGGTGGCCAATCAGGCTCTACCTCGCGGATCATGCCTCCACCGCCTTTGAGGATCAATAATAATTGTTGATCAAGGTCGGTTTGATCCGAGGGCTGTGGTGCTTCCTAGAGGGCTATATAAGCAAGGCCCCTAGCCCCTGGAGGAGGCATCCCTTGAAATCCTAATTCATTATTTCCTGTGAGGATCAGCAGGGAGGGGTCCCTTGAATGGATCTCTCTTAGGGCACATATAAGAGAGACACTACTAAATTTTGACCCTATTTCAATGGCCCAAATGTGTTGCGATAGACCCAAAATCGTTGCAATATCTGCAATAGCAACACAAATTTAGCGTTGGGAGGCGTTGCAAGATCAAGGGTGGCAATAAGCTTGCACAATGCTTTTCTATACGGTGTTGCAAATTCGTATTGGAATTGCAACACCTGGGGTGTTGCAACCTAAGGTCTTGCTACGGTTGCATATGTGGCAACAACAACTAATGCAACGCCTTAGGCGTTGCTGGACCAAGCAATGGCAACGTGCTCGTGACGTAGCAATTGGTGCACTAGCAACGCCGAACGTGTGTTGCAACATAATGTATTGCCACACATATCGATAGTGGCAAAAGGATTATGTCGCAACGCTTAAAAGTGGTGGCAACATGTGCAATTGCCACACCCAAAATTTAGTTGCTATAAGGTCATGTGCTATTGCTACACATAATGAGTGTGGCAACAAAGATTATGTCGCAACGCCAAAAGTGGTGGCAACATATACAATTACCACTCCCAATATTTGGTTGCTATAAGGTGCACTCGCTATTGCTACACATAACGAGTGTGGCAACAAGACCTATATGACAACACCAAGAAATGGTTGCAACATATGCAATTGCCACGTTCACCATATCGTTGCTATAAGATACAGCCTCTATTGCTACACGGATTGTTCGTTGCTATAGGATATATTACCATAGAAAATGTGGTTACTAATAGCCACTTTTACAATGCTTTTGTTTTGGTGCCACCAACAATATTGCAACACCATTTATTAATTAAAAACTCAACATACATCAACGAAGCATTTGAATAAAGCCATAAAACCAAATTACACAATCATTCATTAAACATGCAATTCATCGAAATAGTATATATGTACACTGAGAACCACCTAAAATCTCAAAACTAGTAGTACTACAACATTTTCTAACATCTCAACACTTGCATCCTTCCTGACCGTGCTTGGGCATGGCTTGTTTGGCATTTTTATAAGTGGCTTCAGTTGTGGTCATGTCATGACTCCAATTACTCCACTAAGTTGCATCTTCCTAGTTGCATCTTCCTATTAAATAAAAAACATTAACATTAGCATATGGATTAGCAAATTTAACAACTTATAGGCGCACATAGAAAAGATCAAGTAAATTGTGCAACATACAAGCTAAAATTGATTACATGACATGATCAGGCAAGTTCAATTCTTGTTTATATAATAAACATAGATGCTTAGGAAAATAGCGATAGTTCTACATTATAGAATAGTTCATCAGTAGTTAGAAACAATGCAAGCTTCTACTACAACAAGTACAAACTGGACCAAAAAGATCCAGTAGCTCACCAAATAAGATATAGAAACCACAAGTTACAATTTGATCAACGCATATTTCTTTGGTGTTCAATTTTTACCTGCTGGTGGAAAGTATTTTCTTCCTAATGAAAAAACTACATGGTTCAGTGCAGACTAAGCGTGTAGCTTATGATCCAATCTTCCTAACTTTTAGACCCCCACATCTCTGTTCCTATTGCAGTGGCTGCTGTCGGCAACCGTAATGATGCATCTGATGCCTCCCAAGTCAGCAATAATTCCAGTCCTTAACTAACTATTTTTTTGTCTTCGCCACATCACCCTATGAGTGATGGATGATGGCACTGATTGATGAAAGGGAAACTATCGACTTGATAAAGTAGTATGGTCACTTTAATGTTAGCTCATGCGATGGCTAACAGGATAAATTTTGCGTTGAAAAGGAAGGACAAATTTAGCAACTGTGATGTCCTTTTGTATCTAACTTCTATGAGGCAGCCAGGCAGGCATGGCACAAGCAAATGACTCCAGCCAAAACTGTTTCCTTCCTATAGTTGTTTTAAACAAATATGATGCAAGGTTCCATTAGTCTTTGTCACACCCATTTAAAGACCAAATGGAATGTATACTCTTATGTGTGCCCAGAGATCAATCACACATAAGTTAACAAAATTATAAAGGAAGTATCATCACAAATGTTATTACATCACGATTATTAACACATAGTCTTTACACAAATGTAGCAGAAGTAAAAATATAAATCTCTCGTGGTAGCTCCAATCACAGGCACATTGACTGATTGACTGCAAGTCTAGTAATCTTCAGGGAAGTAGGAGTAGTAGTCACTATTTGCACCATCTGTTACCCATCCGGGATTTTTATCCAAGTAAGAAAAATAAACAAGCGTAAGTACATCTCGTACTCAACAAGTGTAACATGGGGTGTAACGGAACCGTCCAAATTATAAGAACACAAGTACAAAAACAATCACCAAAATGATCAAATTCTCGCACTTGAGCCCATATAACTCCGGTAGTCCAATGAAATCATGAGGGATTTCAAACCAACCAACATACAAGCCAAGATCGTAGTGATTCAACATAACAAGTCACATGTTACAACCATTTTACAAGTAAATCAATTTACATCGGAGTTCAACATAGTTATTACAAATTAACTTGAAAAGTAGCGGAAGCAAAGTAATTTGAAACTAACATTTCTTTGATTTCAAATACATGCCAGTACCAAGGTCGACTTCCAACAAAAGCATTAGAGATAAGGTGAATAAGAAGGATCATGCCCGTGATCACACTCCGCCACTACGGCAGGAGTCAACCAACTCTTGCAGTCACCGTGATACATCACAACCTGCAACAAGTGGAGATAAAACCCTAAGTACGAGAAGGTACTCAGCTAGACTTACCCGTCAGAAAACCAGAAATAAAGTGACACCAAGGATCATACAAGGCTGATATGAAGTGGGGCTAGCTTGACAACATTTTGCATAAAAAGCTTAATATGGATAAGTAATCATTAATGCTTAAGCATCAAGTTAATTATCATTAACCTATCATCTATATTAGAACCTGTACTAGAGCACTCACTTTATTAGGAGCAAACAATATTAACCATAGCAGGTATAAATTGAGGCAACCTTTCCATCGTGATCCAATTAACCATCCGTTTAATTTAATGGAATCTACGTTGCCGCTGCTCAAGTCAAGTGCTCACTAACCGGGAGCGACGGCGATTCGAATCGAATTCCTATCCAGCTGGAGGGGTATTTCTAACACTCACCGAGTCACGCCTGGCGAGGGCTGCTCAGGTCACCTTTGGTACAGTTCAGGAGCCGCGGGTCCGAATGATGTCGCGACCCCAAGGGCGACACTCTGCCAGGTGATAGGGACTCTAACCCCCTTGGTCTCACGCCAATGTCCCCAAGCACATCCTTTCTCTCCTCCAAGAAGCAACCTACCATTCGATTCCCGGCCTAAACTGTATTACTCGGATTCACGGTCGGAACGACTTATTCGGACAACTAAGTGTTAGACTGCGTTCAACATGACTCAAGGACGTACAGCGAATCGGTCCTTAAACGACTCAGACGGGGATAGATCCACACCCAAGACCTCCATGCCTTGTTGCTTCACTATCGTCATCCCGCCCGGTCTCATTTCATTTTATTAACACATGGTTCTATTCCACGATAGCACATATAGCCAACCGTGCCATATATGAATATCCCTATATCTCGCAGGTGACAGGAAATCACCTGACTTCTACCGCTTAAAGCAGGGCTAAGCATCTACTCGATCCTAGTCTATGTAGGATTCAAGGATTCATATATCTGGACAAGGAATGATATAATGCAGCAAGAGTTTCCAACCAACTCCTATCACTTAATGCAATAATACTTATAACATATATAGAATTAATTGCTTTGAAGATTGGAAGCTTATAATGCTCCAGGGCTTGCCTGGGGTCTAACTCAAGTTAGAGTATGTCAGATGAAACCCGCTTGGCAAGCATTATCCAATTTAGCACTCGTCCGATCTTTCTACCTTCGGGATGAATCCACCAACTCCATCTTCGGGTTTAGCTCCACCTTAGGTCCTTCACGTGCTTCAGCTAACGTACCTAAATGAGGTGCAACAATGCATATGTATGAATGCATAGAAGTGCAATAAACAAAGAAATCAAACAAGCATACCAAAGTTCTCATAAACACCTAGAGCTAATTAACTTAATCCACAATAGGGCATAACATAGAAGATTGCAAATACATCAATCAATACACAAGTCTTATAAGATCCTAGGGTACCAAACCAAGTACCAACAAATATAGGTGTCACACTTCAATACACAAGCATGGTAAAGTTAATCAAAGCACTAGAACTAGAAATTGCCACATTCAGGGCATCAGAATAGTAGCTAAGTAATTTAATCATAACTGGAGATCTACAATTCCAAATGACTTGCAAGAAGACATTATGTAAACCTTAAGAAATTCTCTACATTTCATTTAATATCATCACAGCATGATTCCAAAGTTTAATATGTTGAATTTACACAAATACAGAAACTGGTCTAACAAGACAGAGAGCAAGCAATTCTGTAACCCAACTTTAAACAGCTATAACTCCTAAACCACATGGCCAACTGCCACCAAATTTTAACAGAAGCTAGATACATAAATTATCTACAACTTTTGTATAAATAAGTTTCACAACAAAGCACGTTATCTTGAAGAATTTTGCTAAGTTCCCAGATCTGTCCAGAAACCTTATTTGCAAGAAATAATTATTAACTTATGTTGCAAACATATAATTAAACAAAACCAACTTTACCAACATGTCACACATGACTAATGAACACCAGAAAACATAGTGTCCATTCCTAAATAAATTCTTTTAATGCCTTTTCTTAATTTATTTAAATAATTAGGTGTAATTATGAACACATATCAAACGTGCACAATAAATTCTACCAATATTACAGTGGCCTACAAATGCTCTCAAAAGTCTACTGTCTAAATTTCAAGCCATTTGGACATGGATATCAACCTCTATGAAAAAGACAAATGGATATTGCCATAATTCATTTGAGAGCAAGATGAATCAATAACTCAACATTTTCTATGAACACAAGACCATAAAATGAACCAACATCAAAGAGCAACATCATAATAAGGTGATGGGACAACATTTTCTATTTTATCACTTATATATTATTTATAAGCTATTTATCAAGCTATACACAAGTTAAATCAATAGCTTGAGCATATAGTAAGCAAAGGCTATGAAATTTATACCACAGTTTATCCATGGCATGACAAGCCTACCATAAAAATTTTACATCAATTGGGGCAACACAACTCGAGATATAAAAATAACAAGCAATATAATGTAGATTTCCTTATTTATCAAGGTCAAATCAAAACCCTAAGAAAACAGTGAACAAATAGTGTGTTTAATATTTTTCCTAGCAAGTACATGTCATCACAAAATTAACAAAACAAGAATCACTATTTTTGGAGTTCTAAAACTCAAGATATGGCTCTGGTCAAGTTTTATACATATTTTAGAGCATTTTTAAAGCTTAAATAAAGACATTAGAAAATACCTACAAACATGTAACATATTATGACTCCACTGCATATATCTTTTCTCAAGGTTTCCAAAAAGTCCTCATTTACTATTTTTGGAGTTTCCTAGCATGCGATATGAATTTTTGAAGATTTAAATGAAATCCGAAATTCAAATTCGGAATTAACACAACCCTAACCATATTCGCTAGGCACACCCGACTTCCCACCCCAGATCTGTCACTACATAACCGACATGCGGGACCCGCTATTCAGTCGGGCCCACTCGTCATACACCCGAAGAGAGAGACAGGGAGAGGGAGCTGGCTTTCTTCAACCTTGCTACGACGGCAGAGGAGGGGGTTCGGACGCGCGGCTCCGGCGAGGGGTGGTCACCGACGGCGGCGGTTAAGGGCGGCACGAGCACCAGGGGGCCTTTGCGCCCTAGCTGGTGTCCCTGGCTCGGTCCAAGGAGGCCTGTGAGGGCGTAGCCACGAGAGCAGACGATGGCGACGGCGGCGGCCCGGTGACAGTGGCCTCTAGCGACGGTCACGGCCGGGAAAGGGATGTGGCGTGCGCGGCATGGCGTGACGAAGGTGGTGATGCCATCCGTTGAGCATGGAGAGGGACAGAGACGCGGTGCCGTGGAGCTTGACTAGCTCGGCAATGGCGGCCAGAGGGGCACCGCCATGCTCAGCGCGAACAGAGAGGGAGAGAGCGCAGAGGAGGGCGGAGAGTGAGCGCACGGACTCGGTTCTCCCCTTCTGAAGTGACAGAGCGCTCGGCAAGGCAGCAAGGCACGCGTCCATGGAGGTGGGGACACTCGGCTCGCATGGCTGCCACGCCCAGGGCGCGTGTCACTCGTTGGGACATTTCCCCGAATATGTGGCGCGCGACGGAGCAGCCGGTTTGAGACGCTGTTTTGGGCCAGCTCAGGTGGAAATCTGGACATGGGCCAATTGTCAAAGTTGTTCACCTCGGTATACTCTACAAATTTCATTTAAGCACCATGGTCATAAGACCCACAGATTAGGAGATAATCAGTCCCCAAATCACCAGTGTCAACAAGTTAAGCTAGGGCTCGATTTTGGAATTTTACAATGCCAAACTTGGTCAAATTGATCCCAACTTTATACATGTTGTTCTTCATAACATAAACTCCAACTTTTGTTAAGGGGTCAAATCATGTTGGTTAGCAAAATCACGAGAACGCGGGATGCCAACGTCGATGTTACTAGAATTAGGGCTTAAAATGGCTAAGTGCTGAAATCAGCCCTAAAACTAACTTGTGAGCCCTGTTTGAGCATGTTCCTCACATTTTCATGGCTTGACTCTTAAATAAAGTTTGTTCCTTATAAAATTCTCTACGACTTTGTCAAAGGGTGCATAGTCATGCAAAGCTCCTAAGTCACACTTTTGAAATGGTCAAACCAAAGGGCTCTAGGATCCATACATGGTCAACCACCAATTAGAAGCATATTTAGGCAAAATGATCAACATGAACATTGTTCCATTAAGTGTCCTAAGTGTAGTTAAGGTCTTGTAGAGTTCATCTAGAGTCATTTGGACAAGTTTGCAAGGTTTAGTTGATGATCTATAGTTCCATTAACTTAATGGGACAGATTCCAATAGGAATGGAACTTATCATTTCATGTGACTTTTTGATTCCAAACTTCATGAAACTTTTTCAGGGATCAATATAGATAGTTATTGATGTGAGACATGTGAAGATACTTTGATAACAACACCCAAGCATATATCTTAAAAATAGCCTATATGCAAAGAAGGGTGCGGCATCCAAGTTTAGATTAGGGTTTATTTCCATAGGTTTGACTTTGGCATCGTCATCTCCACTAATTTATCATGTTTGAGCTTAAACCCACTACTTAATTGGTGATCAACACCTAGGCTGTTACATGGGGTTCATGAGGCTCAAAGGCATGATATTGGTTTATCAGCATGTAGCTTTTATTTAGCATAATTTTAGCATATCAATAGCATCAAGATGTCTTAATGTAAACAATAAACATATGATCCATGTGAAATGATTAACGAATAGCAAAAACATATTTATTATTAATGATCAACTATTCCATAAGGGTCCAAGACCACTCGTGACTGTGAGCACAGCTGTTATAACAGTTTTACACTCTACAGAGGTTGTACACTTTCACTATGAGTCGTGTCGCCCATATGCCCGGGTTAATTACTCCCAAAACACTTCTAATAAGATAAGATAAAAAGTCTTCAAAATGAATCTACAACTCACTAGGATCACACAGACGCGAAGATCACGAAAAATAGATCTAAAACAATGAAGTTATGAATTTACGAAGATTTCCTATAGAAAAATAATTATTTTAATTCAAACTCAAAAATAAAATGTCACAAACCTACTGCACAGTACTACTAACATGTAGAGCTTGCAAATACGAACCTAACGCAATTTGAACGGGTCAAATCGGAGTTAAAACAGAGATTCTACGCATGAAATAACATAATGACAAAACTGTAAATAAGTGAAAACGTATTTATGAAGTTACCGTGATCAAAATACGCATTACGAAAAAGAAAACACAATTCAGGAATATGCCTTGGACTATGTGTTCTATATTTAAAATTTCCAGGGACTCTTTAGCAAAATTGTCGGGCGAACCGGTATCTATGAGTCTCGGCCGTTAGATTTAAAATGGACGGCTCAGATTGGATTAGGGAAACAACCGGCGGCGCTCCGGCCGGAACAGTGGCCTGATGACGAGTTCCGCGGTGGTGACATGGCCGGAGATGGCTATCTCGTGCTACAGAGCATTACATTGCGAAAGAAATACACCAGCGGGTAGAGCATACCAATGCAAACTTACCAAGGGTGAAATCGAAGCCGAGGACGAGACAAGGAAGTCGCGCGGCTCAGAGTGGCGGACAGCTAGGGCTACGGCTCGAGCGTGGCCTCCTCGGGACAATGTTGGTCCTCTGCTTCGGTGCAAGATGGATCAGAGGGATGCGGCACCCGGTTTATATAGCCGGGTGATGCTCTAAACAAGGGGAGAGATATGGAGGCGGATTCGATTCGGTGGAACAAGGAAAGATATCCGACGCCGGCGTGGGGAGAAAGAAGGCGTCCCTGACGCGTGGGCCCGCGACGTCAGCGACGGTAAAGCAAGAAAGGCACGCGCTCACGTGAGCTGGGCCAGCGGCGGCTCGCTGGGCTCGGCCCAAAGCGGAAAGCGGAGGGGGAAAAGGCGAAGACGGGCCACGCGGTAAAAGCTGGGCCGCGCGTGCGGTGGAAGGCGGATGCGAGCGCGAGTTGCTGGGCTGCGACCTGGACGGCCCAAGAGAGAGGGGCGCTCGGGCTGAGCTGGGCCAAAAGCCGAATAGGAGAGGATTTCCTTCTCTTTTTTCTTTTTCCAATTTTCCAAAAGCCATTTTCCAAAAGATTTTGAATCCTCTTTTGAATTTGAATCAAACCACTCAATATAAAAATTCAAATGCAGCAGCATGAATGCTCAATCATGTTTCTACCCTTATATTTGATTTTAAATTAATAAAAATTATTATTTTCTAAATTTGTATGCTCACAAAAATACACAAAAAATCATATTCACCTATTTGAATTGATGCAAATTTTTGGGTGTTACAATTCTACCCCCTTAAGATGAATCTCGTCCTGAGATTCGGCTAGTGCTTACTCGAACAGTTACGAGTATGTTTTTCTCAGATCCTCTTCTCTTTCCCAGGTGGCCTCATCTGCAGTGTACCGATTCTACTGAACCTTACACATTTTGATAGTTTGACTCCTCGTGACTCTTTTAGCAGTCTCTAAAATTCTAACTGGAAACTCTTCATATGTGAGATCCTCTTTAACAGTGAGCTCCTCTAACGAAATCTACTCCTCTAGTACTCGTAAATATTTCTTAAGTTGAAACACGTGAAACACATCATGTACACCTGCCAAACTCTCAGGTAATTCCAACTGATACGCCACCTCACCACGTCTCTCTATGATCTTGAAAGGTCCAATATACCTTGGTGTCAATTTACCCTTCATGTTGAACCTTTTCACACTCCTCATTGGTGATACTTTCAAGTAGACATAATCCCCTACTTCAAAAATCAACTCTCTCCTCTAAGTATCAGCATAACTTTTCTGTCGGGACTGGGCTATTTTTAAAATATCTCTAATCATTCTTACTTTCTTTTCAGCATCCTTGAGTACATCAGGCCCAAACACTTGACTTTTCCCTGTCTGATTCCAGAACAACGAGGTTCTACACTTTTGTCCATACAGAGCCTCAAACGGTGCTATCTAAAGACTCTTCTGATAACTATTGTTATAAGAGAACTCTGCGTAAGACAAACTCTTATCCCAACTAGTACGATATTGCAAAGCACAAGCTCTCAACATATCTTCTAATTTTTTATTAATTCTCTCCGTCATATCATAGACAAGGTTCACCATCACCCGAGAAAGTGGTTCCAACTGCACTAGATCCATCATGGCCCATCCAAGGTCGGGGGTGCACGAGGGAAGTAACGATGAACATCATGCTTCATGCTGTCAAAGCGAAGGTAACGGAGGCTCATACATGCTTCAAAAGCGGTGTCTTCAATGCTAGCCTCTATGGTAGCTCGACGACCCATGTGAGAATACATCCTGTCCAGCTGATATGCCCCTTTTTTCTCATCCTTAGGAAAAATACTCGCTCTTGCCTTCCAGTAAGTGTCCTCCAGCAGATGGGTATACTTCCAGCATACGTACTCCACAGCTGGGTGCCAATCAGCGAAGTAGGCAGAGAGCATTTTCACAAGTCGATAGTGAGAGATAGCATCTCCTCCAACCTTGTGGTAGATCTTCATAGTCCACCCCATTGGAGGAGGTGGCACATCCTCAGTAGCTTCATCATGTGGTGGAGACGGGATTTCTCTCCTCCATTAGCTTCCTCCTCTTCATCATCTTCAATCTCAATGATCTCAGGATCTTCTTCAGGCTCGGGTTTTTCCTGGGGAGGTGCTAGTGCTTGGATTGGTGCTTCAAGGGCATGCTCCTATTCCTAGGGTGCTTCCTCTTGTGGCTCTTCCGGTGCAAGCAAGGCACGAGGTGGGTAGTGTTCTCCAGTGGTGATGTGGACAGTCTTGCGGCCACGAACCATCTACAAAGTTTTAGATGTAGTTAGAATAGAGGCAAAATTTCATAATAGAATAAGACATAAGAAGCATAAAAATTTATCAAATAACAAGAACAAGATAATAAGCATAAAAATAGTGAAAAAGAAGATACTAAATCGACCATTTCTAGCTAGGCTTGCGCCCTACAGTCAACAAAAGCTCTGATACTAATATGTCACACCCATTTAAAGACCAAATAGAATGCATACTCTTATGTGTGCCTAGAGATTAATCACACATAAATTAATAAATTATAAAGAAAATATCATCACAAATGTTATTACATCACTATTATTAACACATAGTCTTTACACAAATGTAGCGAAAGTAAAAATATAAATCTCTCGTGGTAGCTCCAATCACAGGCACATTGACTGGTTGACTGCAAGTCTAGTAATCTTCAGAGAAGTAGGAGTAGTAGTCACTATTTGCACCATCTGTTACACATCTAAGATTTTTATCCAAGTAAGAAAAATAAACAAGCGTAAGTACATCTCGTACTCAACAAGTGTAACATGGGGTTCATGAGGCTCAAAGGCATGACATTGGTTTATCAGCATGTAGCTTTTATTTAGCATAATTTTAGCATATCAATAGCATCAAGATGTCTTAATGTAAACAATAAACATATGATCCATGTGAAATGATTAACGAATAGTAAAAATATATTCATTATTAATGATCAACTATTCCATAAGGGTCCAAGGTCACTCGTGACCGTGAGCACAGCTGTTATAACAGTTTTACACTCCGCAGAGGTTGTACACTTTCACTGTGAGTCATGTCACCCATATAGCCAGGTTAATTACTCCCAAAACACTTCTAAGGTGAGCAGGCAGGGAAACACTATGAAGTCTTTCGAAGGTTCGTCTAACAAGTTAGGGTCATTAGATTCACTCAGCAAACAGATGTAGAGCCTCCTTCCGAATGACACAATAACACACAGCCTATACACATAAGGACAGAGGTCGTACTATACCCGATTCGTCAAGCCATTCTTACGCCAAAAAGGTTACCACTAACAAGCTAGAAAATGTCCTTCTATATGACTAAAGTCAGAGCCATATAGCCCTCACAGTTGTACTGTAAATCCCGAATGTTCGCTTACAGATAAGTCCTTAAGGAGAGTAACTAGAGCACCAAAAATAACTCCATGCTCTAGTCCCTTTAAACAGTAATCAAAAGTCATGTTTTAATGTTTATTGCATATTCCATTAGTCAAATTACATGATCATAGTTCATGTTAAGCACTAGCAATACTACTTAATGCAATAAAATAGGTGTCAAGGTATAAGATCAACACTAAGTTATCCTTAACAAGGGAATATATGCATAATGATATTATTTGCTTATTGTGAATAGGACAAGGATAATCCCATGCTATACTTGTCTTGCTCAAACTGGTCCTGATGATCTTGCTCGTAGAAAAACTCTTGATCCTAACGAATTGCTCACCGTCTATACTCGATCAACAACAGCAACAACATTCATCCAGAAATAATCATGCATAAACAAACAAGACTATAATTAGAACAGTACACCAATAGTAATAAGATAGGATAAAAAGTCTTTAAAATGAATCTACAACTCGCTAGGATCACACAGACGCGAAGATAACGAAAAACGGATCTAAAACAACGAAGTTATGAATTTACAAAGATTTCCTATAGAAAAATAATTACTTTAATGCAAACTCAAAAATAAAATGTCACAAACCTACTGTACAGTACTACTAACATGTAGAGCTCGCAAATACGAACCTAACACAATTTGAACGGGTCAAATCGGAGTTAAAACAGATATTCTACGCATGAAATAACATAATGGCAAAACTGTAAATAAGTGAAAACGTATTTCTAAAGTTACCGCGATCAAAATACGCTTTACGAAAAAGAAAACACAATTCGGGAATACGCCTTGGACTGCAGGTTCTATATTTAAAATTTCCAGGGACTCTTTAGTAAAATTGTCGGCCGAACCGATATCTATGAATCTCGGCCGTTAGATTTAAAATGAACGGCTCAGATTGGATCGGGGAAACAACCGGCGGCGCTCCGACCGGAACAGTGGCATGACGACGAGTTCCGCGAAGGCGCCATGGCCGGAGATGGCTATCTCGCACTACAGAACAATACCTCGCGAAAGAAATACACCAGCGGGTAGAGCATACCAATGCGAACTTACCAAGGGTGAAATCGAAGCCGAGGACGAGACAAAGAAGTCGCGCGGCTCGGAGAGGCAGATAGCTAGGGCTACGGCTCGAGCGTGGCCTCCTCGAGACGATGTCGGTCCTCTGCTTCGGTGCACGATGGATCGGAGGGATGCGGCACCCGGTTTATATAGCCCGGTGATGCTCTAAACAAGGAAGGGGAGAGATATGGAGGCGGATTCGATTCGGTGGAACAAGGAAAGATATCCGACGCCGGCGTGGGGAGGAAGAAGGCGTCCCTGACACGTGGGCCCGCGGCGTCAGCGACGGTAAAGCAAGGAAGGCGCGCGCTCACGCGAGCTGGGCTAGTGGCGGCTTGCTGTGCTCGGACCAAAGCGGAAAGCGGAGGGGGAAAAGGCGAAGACGGGCCACGCGGTAAAGCTGGGCCGCGCGTGCGGTGGAAGGCGGATGCGAGCGCGAGTTGCTGGGCTGCGACCTGGACGGCCCAAGAGAGAGGGGCGCTCGGGCTGAGCTGGGCCAAAAGCCGAATAGGAGAGGATTTCCTTCTCTTTTTCTTTTTCCAATTTTCCAAAAGCCATTTTTCAAAAGATTTTGAATCCTCTTTTGAATTTGAATCAAACCACTCAATACAAAAATTCAAATGCAGCAGCATGAATGCTCAATCATGTTTCTACCATTATATTTGATTTTAGATTAATAAAAAATATTATTTTCTAAATTTGTATGCTCACAAAAATACATAAAAAATCATATTCACCTATTTGAATTGATGCAAATTTTTGGGTGTTACAGTCTTTTGTTAGACCTGGTTCTTTGTGTGGCTGTATGCCATGCTTGAAATTGTGAGAATTCATTGTTTTGCAAAGATAATTTCAGTATCATTATTCCTAAACATTTATATCAACTACTTTAAGTGTTGAATCCCAAAGATTACTGCGAAATATTGATTATTCAGCTGGTGCTGGGTAATTAACCAAACAAACAAACAAATTGGCTACTGGAATGTATCTCTCCTCTTTGGCAACTAACCGTTTGTCCACAATACTTGATAAATGCAAACAATTGGTGCAGATCCAATCATCCAATTGTTGTTAACTGGATGGATAGACAACCAGACATGCAATAAATAAACACATATTGATCATATTACAACAGACTTCATATGGATAGACAACTATCTCACAATTTCTAGTCATGGCAATGTTTACGTCATCCATACACTGGGCAAAATTACTGTTTCTGAAGTCGGACAAAGTGTAGACAATCATTTTGAGAAGTCTATAACTCCTCCTAATTGACTCATCTAAAATATGAAATGAGTATAGAACTCTTTGGAAGCATAAGCAAATTAACTATCTCTAATACACTGTATCATGATATTCAGAATGTAAGAACCCAAACAATCGATCTTATCTTACTGTACCTCAACAGTACAAGACTGGTAATTTGTAAAAAAAAAAATCTACCAAACCTTATATGTGCTAAAAACGTGAACTTTCACGATGTACGAGGTCTCTAAATCACCTACAACTTTTGTATTATCTCTTTTTGCAGGAAAAATCATTTGATTTACAAAATTGTCACCCAATTCAGAAGAACAAAATCTGTAATTTCAGACTGCAGGGCAGGAGCAAACTTAACCAATCCAGCAAAATAATCCCTTTCATTTTACCCAGGCCAGCAACTCATCAGTTTATCCAGGACAGAACTCATCTAAAACAAGTCCAAACAGAGGTGTTAAGCCATGGGTTTTACCTTGCAGCGACAAAACAAAAATCTATGGTGAGTAGCCCACCTGCCCCTCTCCTTTCCCCTTCTTCACAGCCTTTGATTTGCTGCGTCTCTTGTCCATTTACAAGGGAGAGCACCTTGAAATGATCAGGTAAGCAAGGCATAAGAAATACTACACAAGACTAGAGTAAAAATATATATATATTTGAGGTTGCTTCCACAAGGCACACTCGCACCGTCGCTCTCGCACACACCCAAAAGTAACCTGCCATGCAATCAAGTATTGGCCAACAAAACTTGTATATTAGCAAATAACCTGAGCAGTTTCTGCACCCTGTTGATAAAATAAAAACCTGAAAAAGTTTGATGAACAAGGCTGCAGCTGTTGTTCACCTTCATATGAAATTTAGAATTGAATCCGAGAAGAGTGAGGAGATGAGGAGACTTGCTAGAAGCAGCGAATCCAGTTCGGTGATTTCCGCCTCCTTCGACTTCTAAGCCACCAGCTGCATCGGAGCGGCACAATCACGATCAGGCCACACACACGCGCCTACAAGCGAAGGATACGAACCATGGAGTAGACTGAGATGAGAGCTCACCATTTTGCCGGCTCTGCAGGACGATAGGTATGTAGGAAAGCCAGGAACAGCGACCGACCCTGCCTGCTTCACGCCCCTGCTTGACGGTGGCGGCGAAAGACGGGCCACAGTCGCGGCCGCGCGGCGCAGGCAGGATGCGGGACGCCGACCCGTCGACGGGAGGCGGATAGGTGGGGCTGCGGCACGGCGCAACACGCGCGGGAGGCGGGGTGGCCTGGAGCTAGCGGCAGCGGCAGCTGGTGGTGTCGCGCGGCGCAGGCGGGATGCGGGACGCCAACCCGGCGTTGACGGGAGGCGGCAACGTGGGGTTGCGCCACGGCGCGACGCGCGCGGGAGGCGGGGTGGCCTGGAGCTGGCGGCGGCGGCTGGCTCTTCAAGCGCATCTGCAAGCAGGCCGGTTCGGCGATGATGAGGTGCCTCTCCTGATTTGACTGTTTGCCTGACAAAGTCTGTGGTGTCAATTGTTTTTATGCTCATTTAGGTCGATGTTGACTCTGACTTGTTGTGTACTAGTCTGTCCTTTTTGTCTGTCGCCCGGGAAACGTGTCCGTGAGGGAAACACGGTTTTCTAGAGACAAACATTTAGAGACGGAGGGTGTATGTTTAGATTCTGATTTTCATGTTTAGCTACTGCTACTCATGTTATATCCTTATCTCTTAATTATTACCTGGTCTCCTTTTCCTTCGTATAAGTTCTCCTTTTGTGTATGGCTCAAATTGTTCTGTTTCATGATTCATGGAGTTGGAAAGCAAATTTAGATATTGAACATCTAATGGAAAATAGCTACTCATGGGACATTTGAGGTATACTTGTTAGTTGTGACATATGTGATGGAATTAATCTGCAAAAGGTTGCATGTAGTGTTAACTAGTACCTCATCTCTGGTAAGTGAGAAGCAAGGTTGCATGTAGTGTTAACTAGTACCTCATCTCTGGTAAGTGAGATTGCTTCTCATGGCATGTAACTAATAGACCAAATTTTCTCTCATCACACATCCTATTAGGTTTAGACAAAATTAGATTCAATTTTTAGTTTTCTCGGATGCAAGATGCAGTTCGTGAGATGCATGAGCAATGACATGTTTAATCTCGCATCATCCTAAGCTGTACTAATCATATTCAGAACTGAGCTAAAGCATACATGAAAACAGTCAATTCAATATTGTGATATACCCTTGATTGGCTCTGTCAATGCAACCTGCCTGATTTAGATTTGTTATTTACTCTGTATGCAGTTTGTTTTTCCTAAGAGAATTGGTTTTGAAGTGATTATGATAGTATAGGATGTTCAGAAAGCTGAAGCCTCTTTACATAAATCGGCAGGTTTCTTTCTTATTGGGTTACTGTACCATCTCCTCTTTTTCTTTTGCCATGACTGTAGCACATCTCTCTTCTGTGTTAATTCCTTGTTCTACCTTATCTATAATATGTTCAGTTTATGAATTTAGAAATTGGCTTGAGTACAACGAGTCCACTGATAATGCTGCTGTAGTGGATTGCTTCAAGAAAATGAGAGATCGCAAATACTAGGAGGTGGTGCATTACTTTCATGTTTTGTCGTTTTCCAGTTCTGAATCCAACTTCTCTCGACATTTTTAGTCATCTAACTAGCACTTCTGTTATAGGTAATTGACTCAAGGACTTCGGCTTAATATGTATTTTGTCATGCACACCATGTAAATTTTGGGTTTTCGTCTGAATTTAACTATTAGTGTCTCGGATCAATCATTTTGGTAAGCATTTCTGCAATTCTACTGTTTATGTACTGTCACTGTACAGAGATTATCATTATGCTTACGAAGTGTGCACTCCGGTCCTTGATTGTAACACCTCAGGTGTTTAGCTCCATAATTGCATTGCATTTGCATGAGCATTAGCATGCATCATTTCATGTTATTTTATGTGGTTGCAACTAATGTGGTTGTTTTTTTTAATGTTGTTTGGCTCACATCATGTGACACTAGATAGTTGGTGTAACAAAGGGGAGAGTAGCTAATTATATCTTACAACACCTTAATTATACTTAAGGTCACTAATGGAGTAAGGTTCATGTTGACCAAAATCACCAAAATGCCCTCCAAGGTGTGGTTGACCAGCATTTAGCCCTAGGATGCTCTAGTTTGACCAATTAAAAAGTCTAGCTTAGAGATCTTGCATGGAGGAGCACCCTTAAGCAAAGTTGTAGGGAATTTTATGGGGAACAAAAGTCTCAATATGACCATCTCATGAAACTGGACAGAACATGCTCAAAAATGGCCCACAAGTCAGCTAGAGGGGCTGTCTCAACACTTAGAATTTTTCTAAGTCTCAAAAGTGTCCCTCCAGTTTTACAGTGACCTACTTTGTAAGCTTGTAGTTTGCAAACCAGACCAAACCAGCTCTAACTCATGTTGACACTTTTGTAGTACTTACTTAGCTCTACAACATTGTCAACATCACCATCACCTAGTTCTAAATGGTTTAGGAGATATGGTGTCTTGAAAATAGGGTTTCAGTCGGGTTCACTAACTGAAAACATGTTTCAGTTTCAAAGGGCACCACTTTAGGGCTATGTAGTTTCAAATCTAGGCCGAACCTGTCCAAACTCCAATTGACAAAGTTGTAGTCCTCATGTAGCTCTACAATTTTGGTATTATCATCTTCTGCTAACTCGAGCTGGTTTAGGAGATAATCATCGACAAACTTTCACTGTCAGTCACCGTTTCGGCCTCGTCGATTCAGTCGACCGTTCTTCAGTCGGTGGCCGACCGACGGCAGGGCAACGCTGACGCGTGGCCACGCGGTGGCAGCCGTACGCCGGCCACGGTCCCACCCGTTAGGTCACCAAGCCTTCAAGGCAGCCACGACGACGGTCTCTGCCTCACTCGCGCCACACCTCCCTCTCCCTTCCGTTCTCCCCTCCACCGGGCGGAACAACCGAGCGCAGCTCTCGCCTCCACTCCGGCGAGCTCATGCGCGCGCACCACCGCACCACTGTCCACAAAAACTCACACACCACTCCGCCTTGAAGCCCCCTCCATCTTCCACCTCGCAGCTGGGTCAATTGTGGGGAGGTAAGGCGGCATTGCCGTGTCCGCCACCGTCCGCCTCGGACATTCCTCGCCGGAGCACTCCCGTAGCGTGGCCGTGCTCCTCTGGTGCTCTACCGTCTTCATTCTTGGGTGCGTTGGGTCCGTTTGGAGTCGCTGATGCTCACGGGACCGGTCATTTGGGATGAGCCGCCGTATAGCTCACCGCCGTCGGCAAGCCGCGGCTGTGGACCGCCATGCCCGACGACGAGCGCCTCCCCATGGTTCCGCCGCCCCGTTCTTGCCACCAATCGACTTAGCTCAATGACATGGTCGCGCTCGTCCGCTCAGTTTCACCGGTCGGCTCACCACCTGCGATCTCCGGCAACCGCAGCTCCTCCCCTCCGCCTCTCTCTCGCTGACCAGTGGGGCCTTCCGGTCAGCCCCACGTGCGCGCGGGCGGGACGACCTGAGCAGGCCGCACGCGTAGTTGGGCCACGTCCGCGTAGGGGCCGACCCAGTAGCGAGTTAGGGTTCGGTTTTGTTTTTCTTTTCATATTTGTCACAGATTTAAGTAAGATTTGGGAAAATGTATATCTAGGGTTTTACTTGTTCAAAAATTGTGAAGTAAATTTTCTTAGACCCTGCATGATGTGTAGTATTTTAGAAAAATATAAATTGGATATGTGATGTTTAGTTTCTAGGAGATTTAAATAGGTCTTTGAAATGTGTTTTAAAATGAAGGCAAATTTGTTAAATGCATAACTTGAGTTGTAGTGTTCCAAAAATTATGAAATTTGGTGGGTAGGCTAAGTTATACTTTCTCTAGCTTTGGTAAAAATTTGGGCAGTAGTGCTTAAGTATTTTTCAAGTTATACTGGTATCTTGTTATTTTAGGAAATACTTAAATGAATTTTAGTAATTTTTCTACATGTGCAATGTTCTTATAACTTTTTGGAGAATGTCTTGGTACCCTAAAGTGTCCAAAAAAATTATGAAATCTGTTGTTTGATACTTTTTAATAGGATTTGTTAATTATACAAAAATCAGCCTTTTGGGCTTGTGAATTTTGTTTAAGGAGTTTCTTTAAATAATTTTAGTTCAAATGTTTACAGTGGTCTCTTTTTGGTTCATAGAGTCTCCTGTAATTTTTGTAGAATTTTAGGAGTAGTTTACATATATGTTTAAAATCCCACTTAATTAATTAAGTAAATTAAGAAATGAGTACAAATAAATATTCTAGGTGGGCACACCTTACTTTCTGGTGTTTTTGTGACCTATGTGAATTTGTGGTAACATTAGTTTGGTCTTAAGGGATGTTTACCACATAAATAAATATTTAATCTTTGCAATTCTAGGTTTTCTGGATAGCTGGTAGTATTTCTAGGTTTGACCTTTGATAAAGGTGGTTGCTGGAAAATTTATAAATACCAAAGTTGTAGTAAGCTTGATAAACTAGCTTGTACCAAAATTCGGGAGCATTTGGCTTAGTAGTTTGGGAGTTATTGCTGTTTAAAGTGACAGTCCAGAATTTGCTACTCTCTGTTTAGAGAGGACAGATTCTGAAACTTATGAAATTCAACATGGAAAACTTAGTAATTTAGGGTTGAGATCTGAAAATGAATTGAAGTGCATTTCTTAAGCTTTCCAGATTGTCTTATGTCACACCCATTTATCGACCAAATGGAATGCATACCCTTATGTGTGCCCAGAGATCAATCACACATAAGTTAACAAATTATAAAGGATGTATCATCACAAATGTTATTACATCACGATTAATAACACATAGTCTTTACAATAATATAGCGGAAGTAAAATATAAAAACTCTCGTGGTAGCTCCAATCACAGGCACATTGACTGGTTGACAGCAAGTTTAGTAATCTTCCGGAAAGTAGAAGTAGTCACTACTTGCACCTTCTGTTACCCATCCGGGATTTTTATCCAAGTAAGAAAAATAAACAAGCGTAAGTACATCTCGTACTCAACAGATATAACATGGGGTTCATGAGGCTCAAAGGCATAACATAGGTTTATCAGCATGTAGCTTTTATATAGCATTAATTCAGTATATCAATGATATCAAAGTGTCTCAATATAATCAATAAACATATGATCCATGTGAAATGATTAACGAATAGCAAAAACATATTCATTATTAATGATCCACTATTCCATAAGGGTCCAAGACCACTCGTGACCGTGAGCACGGCTGTTATAACAATTTTACACTCTGCAGAGGTTGTACACTTTCACTGTGAGTCGTGATTTACCCTTTTGCCCGAGGTAGCTAATCTCTTGACCCACTTCCAAGGAAGGTCGGCAGGGTTCACTATGAAGTCTTTCGAAGGTTCGTCTAACAAGTTAGGGCCATTAGATTTCACTCGGCAAACAGATGTAGAGCCCCCCTTCCTGATGGCACAATAACACGCAGCCTATACACATGAGGATAGAGGCCGCACTATACCCGATTCGTCAAGCCATTCTTACGCCATAAAGGAATACCTCTAATAAGCTAGAAAAGGTCCTTCTATATGACTAAAGCCAGAGCCATTTTAGCCCTCACAGTTGTACTGTAAATCCCGGATTTTCGCTTATAGATGAGTCCTTATGGAGAGTAACAAGAGCACCAAATAACCCCATGCTCTAGTACCCTTAAACAGTAATAAAATCATCTTTTAATGTTTATTACATATTCCATTAGTCAAATTACATGATCATAGTTCATGTTGAGCACTAGCAATACTAATCCATACAATATAATAGGTATCAAGGAATAAGATCAATACTAAGTCATCCTTATCAAGGAATATATGCATAATGATATTATTTGCTTATTGTGAATAGGACAACAAGGATAATCCCATGCTATACTTGCCTTGCTCAAACTGGTCCTGGTGATCTTGTTCGTAGTAAAACTCTTGATCTCCAACGAATTGCTCACCGTCTATACTCGATCAACAATAGCAACAACATTCATCCAGAGGCAATCATGCATAGACAAACAAGACTATAATTAGAACAATACACCAATAGTAAGAAAATAAGATAAAAAAGTCTTTAAAATGAATCTACAACTCGCTAGGATCACACAGACGTGAAGATCACGAAAATCGGAGCTAAAACGACAAAGTTATGAATTTCCAAAGATTTCCTACAGAAAAATGAATACTTTAATTAAGAACTCGAAAATAAATTAATCCAAACCTACTGTACAGTTGTATAGTTACATAGAGCTCGCAAATATGAATCTAACACAATTTGAATGGACCAAATCAGAGTTAAAACGAAGATTCTATGACTAAAACAAATTAAATGGCAAAACTGTAAATATCAGAAAGCGTATTTTTCTTTTCCGAAATGAATTACGTTTTCATTTAATCAAAACGTATTTTCCGGTTTATGCTTTGGACCGCGGGTTTGATAACACAAAAGTTTAGGGTCTCTTTTACAAAAAGTTCAAGCGAACCGGTATCTTCTTTTCTAGACCGTAGATCCGGATTTGGACGGTTCAGATTGAATCGGGGGTGAGAGAAAGAAAACGGCCGGCGGCCACAGTAACCCCGACGGCGACGCCATGGCCGGATGGAGCCCGAGCTCGCCGGAGCTTGCGAAGAGGACCATCCCGAGCACCAATCGCCAAACCGAAAGTACCAAAAGAAAGAGCGCATCATCGCGACCTTACCCCGCGCGAGAACGAAGCTGGAGAGCAACCGGAGGGCGGCGGCTAGCTCGGCAAGGCGGCGGTGGAGGCGGAGCTTCGACGGTGGCCTTCCCGGGATGTCGAGGCTAGGGTTTTAGGGGCTCAATGAGAAGCGGGAAGGCACGGGGTTCCGTTTTATAGCCCGGAGGCGGCCTCAAGAAAGGAAAGAGAGAGATTGAGAGATCGATTCGGATCGGTGGAAGAAGGAAGGAGAATCCGGCCGACGTCGGGAGGAAGAAAAAGGAAGGTGGAAGGAGACACTGACAAGCGGGCCCCTCGTGTTAGCGGCTCAGAGCGACTGCGCGCGCGAGTTGGGCCGGCAGGCCGCGCCTGGGCTCGGCTCACGCGAGAGCAGGGTGCGGGAAGTAAACGGGCCGCGGCCAAGGTAGGCCGAGATGGGCCGAATTTCGGATGAAATGAATTTCTCTTCTCTTTTTCTTTTTCCAATTTTTCAAAGCAAATTTTCAAAAGATTTTCAAATCAAATTTGAATTTGATTTAAACCACTCAATACAAAACTTCAAATGCAGCAGCATGAACGCTCAATCATGTTTCTACACTTATATTTGATTTTAAATTTATAAAAATTATTATTATTCTAAGTTTGCATGCTCACAAAAATATACAAAAATCAGATTTCTCCTATTTTTCTTCTTTTCAAAATTTTAGGGTGTTACAATTCTACCCCCCTTAAGATGAATCTCGTCCCGAGATTCGGAAGATGCTTACTCAAACAGTTTCGGGTAGGTTTTTCTCAGATCCTCTTCTCTTTCCCAAGTGGCCTCACCCTCTATGTACCGATTCCACTGAACTTTGCACATCTTAATAGTTCGACTTCTCGTAACTTTTTCGGCAGTCTCTAGAATTTTCTCTGGAAACTCTTCATATGTAAGATCCTCCTTAACAGTGAGCTCCTCTAGCGAAATCTGTTCCTCTGGTACTCGCAAACATTTCTTCAGTTGAGACACATGGAACACATCATGTACACCCGCCAAATTTTCTGGTAATTCCAACTGATATGCTACTTCACCACGTCTCTCTATAATCTTGAAAGGTCCAATATATCTTGGTGCCAATTTACCTTTCATGTTGAACCTTCTCACACTCCTCATTGGCGATACTTTCAAATATACATAATCTCCTACTTCAAAGATTAACTCTCTTCTCCGAGTATCAGCGTAACTCTTCTGTCTGGACTGAAATATTTTTAGATTATTCCTAATCATTCTTACTTTCTTTTCAGCATCCTTGAGTACATCAGGCCCAAACACTTGACTTTCCCCTGTCTGATTCCAGAACAACGGGGTTCTACACTTTCGTCCATACAAAGCCTCAAACGGTGCCATCTGAAGACTCTTCTGATAACTATTGTTATAGGAGAACTCTGCATAAGGCAAACTCTTATCCCAACTAGTACCATATTGTAAAGCACAAGCTCTCAACATATCCTCCAATATCTGATTAATTCTTTCTGTCTGTCCATCTGTCTGTGGATGATAAGCTGTACTAAAATTCAGCTTGGTTCCTAGTGATTCATGTATCTTTTGCCAATAATGAGATGTAAATTAGGTACCTCGATCAGACACAATTTTCTTAGGAACTCCATGCAGACTCACTATTCTTTCCATATACAATTCTGCCAACCTTGCACTGCTATATGTAGTCCTAACTGGCAGAAAATGAGCAACCTTTGTTAAGCGATCTACTATTACCCAAATCGAATCATACCCTCTCTGAGTACGTGGCAATCCAACTATAAAATCCATACCAACTTCTTCCCATTTCCATTCGGGTATCTGCATAGGTTGTAACAATCCTGTGGGTCTCTGATGTTCAGCTTTCACCCTTTGACATGTGTCACACAAAGCAACATATTCAGCAACATCTCTTTTTAAACCATACCACCAATATTTCTCTCTCAGATCCAGATACATCTTAGTACTCCCTGGATGTATGGAATAAGCTGACTCGTGAGCTTCACTCAAAATTGCTTTTCTGATAGTCTTATCCTCTGGCACACACAACCTTTTTCCAAACCATAATGTACCCTTATCATCCTTATGGAATCCTGGTGATTTGCCCTTCACTATATTCTTTCCTATCTCTCTCAATTTTGCATCTTTCATCTGACTCTTGCGTATCTCTTGCTCCAGAGTAGGTTCTAGTACCAATTCTACTGCATTGATGGTAAACCCTAAGTTCAGATACTCACATTCAGCACACAACTCTCTTGCCAAAGGCATTACTTGCATTTCATTAGCGTAGCTTTTCCTACTAAGAGCATCAGCAACGACGTTAGCCTTTCTTGGGTGATAATGCACCTCTAGATCATAATCCTTTATCAACTCCAGCCATCTACGCTGCCTCAAGTTCAGATCTGATTGAGTGAAGATATACTTCAAACTCTTGTGATCAGTATATATATCACTTTTATGTCCAATCAAATAGTGTCTCCATATCTTTAATGCATGAACCACTGCAGCTAATTCCAAGTCATGAGTAGGATAATTTAATTCATGCTTTCTCAACTGTCTTGATGCATATGCCACAACTCTACCTTCTTGCATAAGAACACATCCTAAACCCAAACGAGATGCATCACAGTAAATAGAGAACTGTTTACTCAGATCTGGCAAAACTAATACTGGTGCAGTGGTCAATCTTTTCTTTAATTCCTCAAAATTAGCCTGACACTTCTCAGACCACATAAACTTGGCATTCTTCTCTAATAGTGCAGTCATTGGCTTCGCAAGCTTAGAAAATCCCTCTATAAATCTTCTGTAATAGCCTGCTAATCCCAAGAAACTACGGATCTCACTTGCACTGGTTGGTGGCTTCCAGTCCAATACGTCTTTCACTTTGCTAGGATCTACTGATATTCCTCCATTTGAGACAACATGACCAAGAAAGGAAACTTCCTTCAACCAAAACTCACATTTACTCCGCTTGGCATATAACCGGTGTTCTCTGAGCTTTTGCAAAACTAGCCTCAAATGTTCAGCATGTTCCTCCTCAGTCTTGGAGAATACTAGAATATCATCGATGAATACCACTACAAACTTGTCTAGATATTCCATGAATACCTTATTCATCAAATACATAAAGTGTGCAGGAGCATTAGTCAGACCAAAAGACATCACTGTATACTCATACAACCCATACCGTGTGGTAAAAGTTGTCTTTGGTACATCACTAGCACGAATCTTCAACTGATGATATCCAGAATGAAGATCAATCTTGGAGAATACATAAGCACCTCTTAACTGATCAAACAAGTCATCAATCCTGGGCAATGGGTACTTATTCTTGATGGTGACCTCATTGAGAGACCGATAATCTACACACATCCTCTGAGTACCATCTTTCTTATCCACAAAAATCACTGGTGCTCCCCAAGGTGAAGAACTAGGACGAATGAAACCCTTATCCTGCAATTCCTTAATTTGTTTCTTAAGTTCTTCTAATTCATCTACTCCCATTCTATATGGACGCTTAGCTATGGGTGCAGTCCCAGGTAATAATTCAATAATAAATTCAATGTCACGGTCGGGCGGCATACCTGGCAATTCCTCGGGAAACACATCGGAGAACTCTTCCACAACCTGGTCCTCCTTGTTGGCACCATCAGTAAGCTGATTCACTAAAGCGGTCTCCTGTTTCTGCACTTTCACATCAACTCTGATCCTATCTCCCTTTGGTGTTGTCAGTACTACTGATTTACCTTTGCACTGAATCTCTGCTTGTTGTTACATCATCCAATCCATTCCCAAGATAAGATCGATCCCAGCTGTTCTCAATACTATAGGACTCACCTTAAACTCTACCCCCCTTAGAATGAGACTAATCGGGAGACAACGATAAGATGCTGGCATACTTCCACCAGGTGAGTTTACTAATATAGGATTCTTCATGGCACACAAATGAATTCTATGTATTCTAACAAATGATTGTGATATGAAAGAATGTGATGCTCCAGAATCAAAAAGAACAGTGGCGGGAGTGGAATGGACATCGAACGTACCAAGCATAACTTCTGGTTCCTCCACTGTGGTTTCCTGGGACAAGTGGTTCACCCTTCCAGTATTAGATGCAGGCTTCTGGTGACTACCCTGCCTCTGTGGAGTCTGCTGATTGATCTTCTCAGGGCAGTTGTAAGACAAGTGACCTTCTTTTCCACATCGGAAACACTTGTTGGGGTATTGGGAGCACTGGTTTTCATGGGAGTATTATTAGAAGGACCCTGGCACTGAGGTTGATTCCCATTCTGCTGCGGAGGGCGTTGGTTACCATTCTGCGGCTGGAATAGGGGACGTTGCGGAAACTGATTGCGGAAAGGGACCTATCCACGATTCCACTGACCAGAAGGAGGCCTCTGTTGATTAACCTGCTGGAAACCAGTACGGGGACGAGTGTTACTACCAGAAGTCTGTCCCTGAAGCCTTTTCCTCTTGGCATCCATCTCCTTACGCTTGTTGTCCACCACTATAGCGCGGTTCACAAGCGTCTGAAAATTGGGATAGGTATTAGACATCAGCTGCAGTTGTAATCCATCATACAATCCCTTCAAAAAACGGCACTGCTTATCATTGTCATTGGCCACCTCATGTGGTGCATATTGTGACAACTGGGCAAACTTGTCACGATACTCAGCTACAGACAATGACCCCTGGGTCAAATTCCGGAATTCCTCTGCCTTCAGTTCTACTATTCCTTCTGGTATATGATAAGCTCTGAAGTTCTCTCTAAACTCCTGCCAAGTGACTGCAGGAGCATTGGCGGGACGACCATACTCATATGATTCCCACCAGTCCTGAGCTTCTCCCTGGAGTTGTCCAGAAGCAAACAACACCTTCTGACGGTCATCACATTGAGCAATGTTGAGTTGCTTTTCCACGGCACGGAGCCAATCATCCGCTTCCAATGGATTAGCGGCATGCGTGAACACCGGGGGATGACCCTTCAAAAACTCACCACGCTTATCACGTGGTGGTACTCCAGCAACTGGATGATTATGTTGGTTCTGCACCAATTGTTGCATGAGTTGTGTTTGCACTGCCAGAAGTTGCTCAATAGTTGGTGGCGGCGGTGGTGGTGGATTCGGGGGAACACCTCCACGACCCCTGCCCCTTCCTCTTCCGGCCATCTGACATCCATAAGAATGCAAACTTTGAGATTTCCATGTTATCAACCACTTATAAGATAAAGAATGATATCTGAAAGTTTTCTAAGCGAATATCAATGTGATCAGTTCAGTAAATCAATCATATCTCGAACTACAGAAGTCCAATAGAGGAGTGCTTTATATGGTTGGAAAGCTTATGAAGTTACCCACAACTTCTATTTAGACCATAATACCAGATTCTGTCGTTAAGTTAATGAAAACTAAGGCGCAACAGAAACTGTTCTAGATTCCAGACTGTGCAGAAACTTTAACTTGTAACAATTATATCTCTCGAACCAGATCAGATAAAAAGGTGATTCTAGTGGCCTTTGAAAGGTGCTTAATCCTAGTTTCTCTCATAAAAATTTCATAAATGTTGCACGAACCGTTTTTGAACCATATCAGAAATATTGCAGACTGCTCTAGAAAACAGCAAGGACAGAAACGAGACAATACCAAACCTAACTATCATTCCCTTGACTAATAGTCTGTTATTCTTAAAAATGGAACTTGTAGACATGCCTACAAGCCCCAGCACTCATAACAAAAATCCAACTCACACATAAACATAATGATAAAGCAACTATCACACCAAAGTTTCAAACCACACGACAGACTCGAAGACTCAACTGACGTTACTAAGAACGTTCTTATTACATAAAGGACTCCTATTTTCTACTGGCGTGGCTCATGCTCTAATGTCTCATAAATCTTTGCCATGCCTTGGTTTGCTCGGAGTTCATCAATCATTGCTTGGCACCTCTTGATGGTCTTCCCTTGTGCCTTCACCATCTCCTCTAACTGCAGCTTCCTCTCCATCATGTCATAGACAAAGTTCACCATCACCCGAGGAAGTGGTTCCAACTGCACTGGATCCATCATGGCCCATCCAAGGTCAGGGTGTGCACGAGGGAGGTAGCGGTGGATATCATGCTTCATGCTATCAAAGCGAAGGTAGCGAAGGCCCATACACGCTTCAAAAGCAGCATCTTCAATACTATCCTCTATGGTAGCTCAACGACCCATGTGAGCATACATCCTGTCCAGCTGGTATGCTCCTTTTTCTTCATCCTTAGGAAAAATGCTCGCTCTTGCCTTCCAGTAAGTGTCCTCCAGCGGATGGGTATACTCCCAACAGACATACTCCACAGCTGGGTGCCAATCAGCGAAGTAGGCAGAGAGCATTCCCACAAGTCGATGGTGAGAAACAGCATTTCCTCCTGCCTTGTGGTAGATCTTCACAGTCCAACCCATTGGAGGGGGTGGCACATCCTCAGCAGCTGCACCAGGTGGGGGAGACAGGGGTTGCTCTCCTCCATTGGCTTCCTCCTCTTCATCATCTTCAATCTCGATGATCTCAGGGTCTTCTTCAGGCTCGGGTTCTTCCTGAGAAGGTGCTGGCACTTGGATTGGTACTTCAGGGGTCTGCTCATTCTCCTGGGGTACTTCCTCTTGTGGCTCTTCAGGTGAAATCAAAGCACGAGGTGGGTAGTGTCCTCCAGTGGTGATGCGGGCAGTCTTGCGGCCACGAACCATCTACAGAGTTTTTAGATGTAATTAGAATAGAGGCAAAATTTCGCAATAGAATGAGACATAAGAAGCATAAAAATTTATCAAATAACAAGAGCAAGATAATGAGCATAAAAATATAGTGAAAAGATGACACTAAATCGACCATTTCTATCTAGGCTTGCGTCCTACAGTCAACAATAGCTTTGATACCAATTTGTCACACCCATTTATCGACCAAATGGAATGCATACCCTTATGTGTGCCCAGAGATCAATCACACATAAGTTAACAAATTATAAATGATGTATCATCACAAATGTTATTACATCACGATTAATAACACATAGTCTTTACAATAATATAGCGGAAGTAAAATATAAAAACTCTCGTGGTAGCTCCAATCACAAGCACATTGACTGGTTGACAGCAAGTTTAGTAATCTTCCGGAAAGTAGAAGTAGTCACTACTTGCACCATCTATTACCCATCCGGGATTTTTATCCAAGTAAGAAAAATAAACAAGCGTAAGTACATCTCGTACTCAACAAATGTAACATGGGGTTCATGAGGCTCAAAGGCATAACATAGGTTTATCAGCATGTAGCTTTTATATAGCATTAATTCAGTATATCAATGATATCAAAGTGTCTCAATATAATCAATAAACATATGATCCATGTGAAATGATTAACGAATAGCAAAAACATATTCATTATTAATGATCCACTATTCCATAAGGGTCCAAGGCCACTCGTGACCGTGAGCACGACTGTTATAATAGTTTTACACTCTGCAGAGGTTATACACTTTCACTGTGAGTCGTGATTTACCCTTTCGCCCGAGGTAGCTAATCTCTTGACCCACTTCCAAGGAAGGTCGGCAGGGTTCACTATGAAGTCTTTCGAAGGTTCGTCTAACAAGTTAGGGCCATTAGATTTCACTCGGCAAACAGATGTAGAGCCCCTTCCTGATGGCACAATAACACGCAGCCTATACACATGAGGATAGAGGCCGCACTATACCCGATTCGTCAAGCCATTCTTACGCCATAAATGAATACCTCTAACAAGCTAGAAAAGGTCCTTCTATATAACTAAAGCCAGAGCCATTTTAGCCCTCACAGTTGTACTGTAAATCCTGGATTTTCGCTTATAGATGAGTCCTTATGGCGAGTAACAAGAGCACCAAATAACCCCATGCTCTAGTACCCTTAAACAGTAATAAAATCATCTTTTAATGTTTATTGCATATTCCATTAGTCAAATTACATGATCATAGTTCATGTTGAGCACTAGCAATACTAATCCATACAATATAATAGGTATCAAGGAATAAGATCAATACTAAGTCATCCTTATCAAGGAATATATGCATAATGATATTATTTGCTTATTGTGAATAGGACAACAAGGATAATCCCATGCTATACTTGCCTTGCTCAAACTGGTCCTGGTGATCTTGTTCGTAGTAAAACTCTTGATCTCCAACGAATTGCTCACCGTCTATACTCGATCAACAATAGCAACAACATTCATCCAGAGGCAATCATGCATAGACAAACAAGACTATAATTAGAACAATACACAACAAGTAAGAAAATAAGATAAAAAGTCTTTAAAACGAATCTACAACTCGCTAGGATCACACAGACGCGAAGATCACGAAAATCGGAGCTAAAACGACAAAGTTATGAATTTCCAAAGATTTCCTACAGAAAAATGAATACTTTAATTAAGAACTCGAAAATAAATTAATCCAAACCTACTGTACAGTTGTATAGTTATATAGAGCTCGCAAATATGAATCTAACACAATTTGAATGGACCAAATCGGAGTTAAAACAAAGATTCTACGACTAAAACAAATTAAATGGCAAAACTATAAATATCAGAAAGCGTATTTTTCTTTTCCGAAACGAATTACATTTTCATTTAATCAAAACGTATTTTCCGGTTTACGCTTTGGACCGCGGGTTCGATAACACAAAAGTTTAGGGTCTCTTTTACAAAAAGTTCAAGCGAACCGGTATCTTCTTTTCTAGACCGTAGATCCGGATTTGGACGGTTCAGATTGAATCGGGGGTGAGAGAAAGAAAACGGCCGGTGGCCACAGTAACCCCGACGGCGGCGCCATGGCCGGATGGAGCCCGAGCTCGCCGGAGCTTGCGAAGAGGACCATCCCGAGCACCAATCGCCAAACCGAAAGTACCAAAAGAAAGAGCGCATCATCGCGACCTTACCCCGCGCGAGAACAAAGCTAGAGAGCAACCGGAGGGCGGCAGCTAGCTCGACAAGGCAGCGGTGGAGGCGGAGCTTCGACGGTGGCCTTCCCGGGATGTCGAGGCTAGGGTTTTAGGGGCTCAATGAGAAGCGGGAAGGCACGGGGTTCCGTTTTATAGCCCGTTTTATAGCACGGGTTTCCAATTTTTCAAAGCAAATTTTCAAAAGATTTTCAAATCAAATTTGAATTTGATTTAAACCACTCAATACAAAACTTCAAATGCAGCAGCATGAATGCTCAATCATGTTTCTACACTTATATTTGATTTTAAATTTATAAAAATTATTATTATTCTAAGTTTGCATGCTCACAAAAATATACAAAAATCATATTTCTCCTATTTTTCTTCTTTTCGAAATTTTAGGGTGTTACATCTTAGATCATATCTTTTGGAGTTAGGAATCTTCAGCTATGTTAGAATCTTTGAGCTGCTGTCCAGAATATCTTACTATGGTATTTTGGTGTTGGATGTGGTAACCTAAGTGATGCTACTCTTGTAATTGTTAGGTGCTAGGGCCTTAACCGAAGAAGAACAGCTATATCTTAGGTTGGGTAGATTAGGTAAGTACTTCTCCACTGGAGAAGAGATTTGCACGTATTGATGAAGTGACTTGATTAGAGTACTTTTATTGCTGAAATGCATTTCATTTCGAGCATGTTGCACCCATTATGCATCCATGATATTTATTGTGCACTCATGCAATAGGTGTTCCGGAGGGGGTAATGCTCCTCGAATTCGAGCAAATGATTCCGGAGGAAGTCGAGGAGCAGCCGGGAGAACCCGACGAAGCAGCCATCGAAGGGCACGCCGTTGACGACCTACCCGAGTGTCCCGACCACCGACCCTTGACCTTTCTAAAAGGCAAGCCCCGGTGCATGCTGACCCAATCATTTGAAAACTAATTCTTGAGTACTTTTACTTGTTTACTGCATTAAGTTGTAGGAGTTCTATGGAAACACTTGTTGCATTACACCTGTCCTTGTCCAGATATCAAACTTACACCCTAAATTAGGTTTAGGCCGTGTTAATGCTTAGCCCTGCTTAGTCCGGCAGAAGTCGGGTGATTTCCGGTCATCCGCGAGATCTAGGAATGGGTCACGAGTGGCTATGATCGCTATCGTGAATGGAACCATGCCTAAAAATGAATTTGAGACCGGACGGGAGTTCGATAGTGCAGCCGCAAGACACTTCACGTCTTGGGTGCGGAGCTATGCCCGTCTGAGTCGTTTAAGGACCGATTCGCTGTACGTCCTTGAGTCATGTTGAACGCAGTCTAATACTTAGTTGGCCGGATAAGTCGTTCCGACCGCGAATCCGAGTAATACAGTTCAGGCCGGGAATCGAATGGTAGGTTGCTTCTTGGAGGAGAGAAAGGATGTGCTTGGGGACATTGGCATGAGACCAAGGGGGGGTTAGAGTCCCTATCACCTGGCAGAGTGTCGCCCTTGGGGATGCGATATCAGTCGGACCCGCGGCTCCTGAACTGTACCAAAGATGACCTAAGCAGCCCTCGCCAGGCGTGACTCGGTGAGTGTTAGAAATACCCCTTCAGCTGGATAGGAATTCGATTTGAATCGCTATCGCTCCCAGTTAGTGAGCACTTGACTTGAGCAGCGGCAACGTAGATCTCATTAAATGAATAGATGGTTAAGTGAATGATACAATATTGCCACAATTTATACCTGCTTTGGATATAATATGGATAATTGTTTGATTATAATCAAGTGCATGTTTAGTACAGGTGCTAAGATAGATGACAGGTAAATACTAAAAAGAACTGCTAGTACAGGTTATAAGAGTTTCAATTACTTATGCCTTTATGCAAAATGTGATGTCAGCTAGCCTCTTGTGTAAGCCTTGCATAATCCTTGGTGTTATCTTATTTCTGGTTTTTGACGGGTAAGTCTAGCTGAGTACTGTAACACCTCAGGTGTTTAGCTCCTTAATTGCATTGCATTTGCATAAGCATAAGCAAGCATCATTCATTTCATGCATAAGCTTATAATATGTAAAACATGCTTTTGAAACAATGCCATGTATGTTTATATTTCATGTGAAGTAAGAAGTGAGTAGTGTGCAAAACATAGGTATCTTATGTGCAATTTCCTTGGTGAGATATGTCAACCACTTTAATGTAACATAATGAGCAAATGTTATGCAACACACTCATGCAACATGTGCAACATGAGCTTGCAACATTTGGGTGAAAGTATGGAATTACTTGTTCCAAAGTATGTGACACTAGGAACTTTGTGCAACCAATATGTAGAGTGGTTAATTAGGTCTTATAACACCTTAATTACATTTAGGGTAAGTAGTGGAGCAATGTTCATGTTGACCAAAATTACCAAATTGCCCTTCCAAATGTTGTTGACTAAGTTGGACCCCTAGAGTGATCTGGTTTGACCAATTAAAAAGTCTAATTTAGAGATCTTGCATGGAGGAGCAACCTTAAGCAAAGTTGTAGAGAATTTCATGAGGAACAAAAGTTCTTATATGGCCATCTCATGAAAATGATCAGAACATGCTCAAAAATGGCCCACAAGTCAGTATTAGGGGCTGTTTTGGGACTTAGCAAATTTTAGCTAAGTGTGAAGCTGAAAACCGTTTCATTGTACCCCACTTTGACACCTTATAACTCACAAACCAGGCCAAACCAGTCCTTGAGCCAATTGACAAAGTTGGAGCCCTCATGTAGCTCTACAACATTGTTCACATCACCCAAGCCTGGTTCCCAACGGTTTATGAGTTAGCGTGCTTCAAAAATCGAGTTTCAGTCGGGGGAAAGTAACTGAAACTCAGTTCAGATTTCGTGTGCCTCACTTTGGAGCGTTGTATCTCACTAACCAAGCCGAATTGGCTCACGACCCTATTGGCAATGTTGAAGCCCTCACGTAGCTCTACACTTTTGTTAACTACGGCTCTCACCGAATCAGCCTCGATCATGAGCTATGAGGCGATGAAATCCCTCTGTCAGTCGAGCTCGATGGCACCGTTCGCCTCGTTCAGTTCGTCAGTGAAGGGGGAGTGGCCGATCGGCCACAGGGCCTCGCCGACGCGTGGAGACGCGGTGGTGCCCGTACGCCGGCCCTGGCCCCACCGGCCAGACCACGGTGCCTTCAAGACTGCCACGACGCGTCGAGGCGGCCTCCATTCCTTTCCCCTCCCTCTTCCGGTTTCAAAACGCCAGAACCGAGCCGCCATTGCCGCTCCACCTCTGGCGAGCTCGCACGCGTGTTCCACTGCATCACCGGCCACCAAATCACGCCAATTCCTCCGCCTCACCACCCTACACCTCCTTGACCCACCGACGGCCTTGATTGAACTCAAGGTGAGCCCCATTGTTACCTCCGCCATTCCCGAGAGGCCACCGGAGCTCCGCCATGGAGGCTCACCGTGGCCGGGGTAGCTCGGGCCTCTCTCCGTCTTCCCTTCCTACCTCAATAGCTCCGCCTAGCTGCAGTGAAGCTCGTACCGAGCTTAGCTGGGACCGTGCGGCCTCACCGGCGGCGGTACACCGCCACCTGACCCTCACCGGCCGCCGCTCGCGGTGGCGAGCCCCTCCCACTCCAACCCAAGCCGTCCTTCTTGCACGAATCGAAGCACCATGTGATGGAGAACGCGAGGGTGTGCTTGGTTTCCCGAGCGAGCTCCCCTCCGACGAGCTTGAGCTCGTCGGAGCTCGCGGTTCGCCGCCCCTCTGCCCTCTATCACTGACCGCGGGGACCCACCTGTCAGGTGCCGCGCGTGGGCGGGAGCCCGAGCGGGCCGCGCGCGCGCCGTGGGCCGCGTCCTTTCCCGGGCCGGCCTAGTATAAAAGGAGATCTTTTTCTTTTTTATTTATTTTTGCTACAGAATTTTGGTTAAGTTTGGAAAATGTAGATCTAGGGTTTTACTTGCCCAAAAATTATGAGATAAATTTTGTTGGGATCTACAGGATGTGTAGTATTTTAGAAAAATATAAATTGGATATGTGATGTTTGTTTTCTGGGATATTTAAATAGGTCCTTGAAATGTGTTTTAAATCACATGCAAACTTGTTTAAATTATATCTTGAGTTTATTGTTCCAAAAATTATGAAATTTGGTGAGTAGGCTAATTTATACTTGCTCTAGCTTTGGTAAAAATTTGGGCAGTAGTGCTTAAGTACTTTTCAAGTTATCAAGCTATCTTGTGATTCTAGGAAATACTTAAATGAATTTTAGTAATTTTTCTACATGTGCAATGTTCTTATAAATTTTTGGAGAATGTCTTGGTACCCTAGAGTGTCTAAAAAAATTAAGAAATCTGTTGTTTGAGACTTTTTACTGTACTTGGTTATTTATACAAAAATCAGCCTTTTTGGCTTGGAAATTTGGGATAGGAAGTTCCTGTGAATAAATTTAGTTCAAATTTTTACAGTAGCTTCTTTTTGGGTCAGAGAGTCTCCTGTAATTTTTGTAGAATTTTAGGAGCAGTTTACATACATGTTTGAAATTCCACTTAATTACTTAAGTAAATTAAGAAATGAGTTTAAATAAATATTCTAGGTGGGCACACCTTACTTTCTGGTGTTTTTGTGACCTTTGTGAACTGGTAGTAGTATTAGTTTGGTCTTAGAGAATGTTTGCCACATCAATAAATATTTAATCTTTGCAATGTTAGGTTTTCTGGACAGCTGATAGTATTTCTAGGTTTGACTTTGGATAAAGGTGGTTGCTGGAAAACTTGTAAATACCAAAGTTATAGTAAAACTGATAAATTAGCTTGTGTCAAAATTTGGGAACATTTGGCTTAGTAGTTTGGGAGTTGTTGCTGTTTTAAGTGACAGTCCAGAATTGACTGCTCTCTGTTTAGAGAGGACAGATTCTAGAACTTGAGGGATTCGAAATGGAAAACTTAGGAATTAAGGGTTGAGGTCTGAAAATGATTTGTAGAGCATTTCATAAGCTTTCCAGATTGTCTTAGATCATATCTTTTGGAGTTGGGATTTTCCAGTTATGTTAGAATCTTTGAGCTGCTGTCCAGAATAACTTACTGTGATAACCTAAGTAATATTACTCTTGTGTGTTAGGTGTTAGGGCCTTAACCGAAGAAGAACAGCTGTATCTTAGGTTGAGTAGATTAGGTAAGTACTTCTCCTCCGGAGAAGAGATTTGCACGTACTAATAACGTAACTTGATTAGATTATTATTTTATTTCTGAAATGCATTTCATTCCGAGCATGTTGCACCTTTATGCATCCATGATAATTATTGTGCATTCATGCAATAGGTGTACCGGAGGAGGTAACTCTCCTCAAATTCGAGCCGGTGATTCCGGAGGAAGTCCAGGACCAGCCGGAGCAGCTAGAGGAACCAGCCGGCGACGAAGCTCCTGCCGAAGATCTACCTGAGTGTCCTGACCACTGGCCTTCGACCTTTCTGAAAGGCAAGCCCTGTGCATGCTGAACCTACTGTTTTATAAATTAATCTTGAGTACTTTTAATTGTTTAATGCATTAAGTTGTAGGAGTTATATGAAAAATCTTGTTGCATTATACCTGTCCTTGTCCAGATATCGTACTTAATCCTATATTAGGTTTAGGCACGTGTCAATGCTTAGCCCTGCTTAGTACGGTAGAAGTCGGGTGATTTCCGGTCTTCCGCGAGATGTAGGAAGGAGTCACGAGTGGCTTTATGGCTATCGTGGATGGAACCATGCTTAAAAATGAAATTGAGACCGGGCGGGAGTTCGATAGTACAGCCGCAAGACACTTCACGTCTTGGGTGTGGAGCTATGCCCGTCTGAGTCGTTTAAGGGCCGATTCGCTGTACGTCCTTGAGTCATGTTGAATGCAGTCTAACACTTAGTTGGCCGGATAAGCCGTTCCGACCGCGAAGCCGAGTAATGTGATTCAGGTCGGGAATCGAATGGTAGGTTGCTTCTTGGAGGAGAGAAAGGATGTGCTTGGGGACATTGGCGTGAGACCAAGGGGGGGTTAGAGTCCCTATCACTTGGCAGAGTGTCGCCCTTGGGGTCACGACATTATTCGGACCCGCGATTCCTGAATCATATGAAACGGTGGCCTGTGCGACCCTGGCAGGGGTCTGCACGGTGAGTGTTAGAAATACCCCTCCAGCTGGATAGGAATTCGATTCGAATCGCCGTCGCTCCCGGTTAGTGAGCACTTGACTTGAGCAGCGGCAACGTAGATCTCATTAAATGAACCGGTGGTTAAGGGAATGATACAATGCTACCACAATTCATACCTGTTCTAGATATAATGATGATAATTGTTTGATTATAATCAAGTGCATGTTTAGCACAGGTGCTAAGATAGATGACAGGTAAATGCTAAAAATAACTGCTAGTACAGGCTATAAGAGTTTCAATTACTTACGCCTTTATGCAAAATGTTATGTCTGCTAGCCTCTTGTGTAAGCCTTGCATAATCCTTGGTGTCATCTTATTTCTGGTTTTTGACGGGTAAGTCTAGCTGAGTACATTCCAGTACTCAGGGTTTATTCCCTCCTGTTGCAGATGATATGCTCTATCAAGGCTTCTGCAAAACTTGTCTCCACCCTGCGGGTGAAGAAGACTAGATCACTTGGGCATGATCGTCTTTTATGTACTTTCCTCATGCTTTTGCGGGTTGTTGATCATCAAGACTGGCAGTAGTTAACAACTGGGGTGTGTTATGCTTCCGCTACTTTATAAACTTGGTTTGTAATAATTGCGACTCCGTGTGTGTGTAAACTTATCTCGGAACTACTTGTGAAATGTAACGTATGATGTTGTATGTTGAATGATGCGATCCTGGTTGTAAGCGAGTTGGTTTGAAATCCTTCGTGGTTTCGATTGACTACCGGGATTATATGGGCTCAAGTTCGAAAATTTGAGCGCTTCGGTGCTTGTTTTTGTACTTGTGCTCTTATAATTTGGTCGGTTCTGTTACAGCTGGTACCGGAGCATAATTCAACATTAAAAATATCATACGAGTATTTAAAAAACAAAAGTATTTGATTATGAAAAAGGGTTAAAACACTAAAAAATTATTTTTAGGTATGCCAGTGATCACATCCCTTAGCCCAAATAAGGACTCTTAGGTGGCTTATTATAAAGACTAACTTGGGGGCCTTGTTTGTTTTTGTTTCGTCGTCCATATGGCGTGATATTGTATGGATGCCATCCACTTGGGTGGTAATGTATGGATCAATTGCCTCGACGCTCTGGTAAGTGTGAGTTGTGAGAGCATGATCGTCCAACCGGCGATCTAGGGGAGAGTAGTTTTGGTGACTTGCATACTTACATGTTTAAACCATGTAATTACGTAAGCACTTAATTGTGGGAACCTTTATATCGGGTAGCTTTGATACTGAAGTATATACATCAGGGGATGTGTATATGGAAAGTATTTAAATTACTGCTTTCTTGTGTGCTTATATTGGGGAACTGTTGGGCTGAAATGAGGTTTTCTGCAGGTACACTAACAGCGTAACGAGTAGACCGATAGTTTCGCTTATATGAGAGAACGTATGTATGCCACCGCCTAGCGTTAGAACTTTAGGTTTCTACTAAGGTGAGAGGGCGTACGGAACGTGCATGCATCATGTTTAATTATATCATACATATCATTTACTCCCTCCTTAAAAATTTCAGTACTCCCGACTAAAGTAAATTTCGTATCCCCTAAATGATCCTCACTTGAAGTCGTGTCTTGTGCTACAGATGGCACGTACCAAGAGGACCGCTCGCAAGTCCACTAGGGGCAGGGCACCTCGTCACCAGCTCGCTCCACGAGAGCCCCGCCCTGAGCCTACTGAGGTGGAAAGGCTAAGGGCAGAGTTGGCTGAAGTGACTGCTGCCAGGAATGCAGCGCGTCAGCAACTGGAGCAAGTGATTCGTGATCGTGACCAGGAAACCCTTGCAGTCCAGAGGTTGACAGTAGCAAACCGCAACTGTCAACGCATGTTGGTCCGTGTCATGAACCAGAGGGATGAAGCCTGGCACGAGGAGAACGTTCTGAGAGCTCGTCAGTTTGAGCTCGAGCAACAGTTGAAGAATGCTGAAGAATACAATGACAATCTTCATGAAGAAGTGCACCGCCTGAACAACCAGCTAAATCCTCTGCTGCCTAGAAATATCAACGCAGATGAGGACATGGGTTTGGGAATCTTCATGGCTGAAAATGATGATGAAGTGGAGGTCAACGAACCCCAAGATGCCGAACTAGAAGAAGAACCAGAAGAAGAAGAAGAAGATGAGGAGTTAGAGCCTGTTAGTGATGAGGACGGTGGGGAGATCCTTGACACCGACTCTGAGGACGATGCTTAGAGTAGTTATCACGTAGCTATGATGTTAGGATCGTCTTTTGTGCCTCCTGGGGTTGGAAGTGAGGCTTTGTAATAACTTGACTTTTCGGATGTAAGGTCAAACTCTATGTTTTCTAGATATTTAGTTGGAACCTGTTAATTTCGATCGCAATTGGATGTCTTATTATGTTGTGTTTGATGATGGTGTCACGATTAGTACCCTTCGGTGCCGCGACGAAACCGAGGGCCTCCTATGGCGCGCGACATAAGGCTGTGCTGCTTGGCACGCGCTGGTATCGAGGTGGCTAGTCATGATCCACCATGAAACTCTACCGTTGAGAAGTCTCCTTGTGGTCAGATTGAAGTAGCTTTCTCAGTCAACTAAAAACTTTGAAATCGAATCCAAGCACCGGGCGAAAGATCAAAACTCACATAGACTTTAGTGTAAACGGTTCAGTCACTGTTGTGCCTCTGTGAGTGAGTCTTTATCAAAATACATCTTACCCTCGCATGATTGCGTCCCTTTGATCCGCTTGAACGGATTGTGCGGTTGTGATGAATTATTGTGTCATGAGTAATTTGAGAAGTCTACTTCATGAAGTCAGTTTGACATATTTACAATAATTCACCTACAAATTTCCCACATCGCCAGTGCTCATTGGCTATGTATTTTGCAGATGTCGTACAATCTTCGTCGGGGTCGTGGCAATGAGGAGAGGAACAGCCACCCCCTCCGCCACCACCTACCCCGGCTGAGCTGATGCAGACAGTGGTCGAAGGGCAGCACATGCTGGCAGATGCTATGCGCCAGCTGGCCAACCGAGAGGCTCGTCCTGGCCGCCAGGGCCCCAGAACCCAATCAATACAGTGATTTCAAGGACTTTCTTGATACTAAGCCCCCGCTCTTTAAGGAGGCAGAGGAACCACTGTAAGCTGATGAGTGGTTAAATACTATTGAGCAAAAGTTTCGTCTGATTCGCCTGACTGATGAGCTAAAGACTGAATATGCTTCTCATCAATTGCATGGTCCAGCGGGTATTTAGTGGAGCCACTATCGTTCCACACTGCCTGCAAATGTCCCGATTGCTTGGGACCAGTTCAAGGCTGCATTCCGTGGGAATTATATTCCTCCAGGTCTTATGGCTATCAAACACACAGAATTCATGAGGCTATCGCAGGGCAATAAAAGCTTGACTGAATACCTGCAATCTTTTAACAACCTGGCAAGGTATGCCACTGAGTTTGTGGATACCGATTCCAAGAAAATTGCTAGCTTTAAAAGAGGCCTCGGCCCGAAGCTGATGAAGACTATGGTCACTAACAAGTGCACTACTTTCAATGAATTTATCAGTGATGCTCTGACTCAAGAGAACAATAATGCTATCTATTCTGCCTCTAAGAGCCACAAAAGGGCCATTGAGGTGAGTGCTTCACAGTCTCGAGCTCCAGCTGCCCCGAGGGCTCCTCCTCGCCCTCCTGCCACAAATGCTAAGTTCCGTCCCCCGCAAAAGAAGGCACCAGTGAAGACTGGGTTTCGCAAGACATATACAGTGGCTCTGCCAAAAAGTAGTTCGAGCCAAGGCAGCTCCAGTGTTCCTCCTAGCAACATGCCTTGCTGGAACTGCAACAAGCTAGGCCATTGGTCCAGAAACTGCCCTTACCCCAAGAAGAATGTCAACCAAGGTGGCCGTCAAGGGCACGCCCATTATAACAGCATTGAGGAAATCCCATCTGGTGAGGTTGTCACTGCTGGTAAGTTCCTAGTTGACCAACATCCTGCAGTGGTACTTTTTGATTCGGGTGCTTCGCATTCCTTTATCAGTCCTAAGTTTGCATCATAGTTTGCACACAAATTGCATACTGTTGAAGGTGGGGGTTATTGTATTAGCGCAGCAAGTGGGAATATTTCCACAAATAAAGTAGTGGGGAATCTTGAGCTTGAGATAGAAGGGCGAAAGTACTCGCTTTCCTTAGTGGTTTTGCCGGGCTTAGGCATCGATGTTATTTTGGGCATGAATTGGATGAGTCAGAATGGGGTACTCATTGATACATCCACTCGGGTAGTTATGCTCAGAGACCCTATAGATCAAAAGGGTTTTCTGGTACAACTTTCTAGAAAAGTTGATTTGTCTGGGGAAGTTCATGCTGTGCTAGCAAAGGCGTTGACCGAAATTCCAGTAGTAAATGAGTTTCCGGACGTTTTTCCCGATGATTTACCGGGGCTCCCTCGGGATCGGGATGTGGAGTTTAAAATTGAGTTGTTGCCTGGCACGGCTCCCATCGCTAGGAGACCCTATAGGATGCCTCCGAATGAACTAGCTGAACTTAAGGTGCAATTGAATGAACTTTTGAAGAAGGGGTTGATTCGTCCTAGTTCGTCGCCGTGGGGATGTCCTGCTATCTTTGTAAAGAAGAAGAATCAGTCGTTGCGGATGTGCGTAGATTATAGACCTCTCAATGCAGTCACTGTCAAAAATAAGTACCCTCTACCGCTCATCGACATCTTGTTCGATCAGTTGTCTAAAGCTAAAGTTTTCTCCAAGATCGATCTAAGATCTGGCTACCATCAAATTAAAATTCGCCTGGAAGATGTTCCAAAGACAGCCTTTTCTACCAGATACGGTTTTTATGAGTATCTTGTTATGTCTTTTGGCTTGACAAATGCCCCCGCACACTTCATGTACTTGATGAATTCGGTGTTTATGCCTGAATTGGACAAGTTTGTGGTGGTATTTATTGATGACATCCTGGTATATTCTGTGAATGAGGAAGATCATGTTGAACATCTGCGGATAGTCCTCACAAGACTGCGTGAACATCAACTATATGCAAAGTTCAGTAAGTGCGAATTCTGGCTTCGAGAAGTACCTTTCCTTGGGCATGTGTTGTCCGATGGAGGAATTATGGTGGACCCCGCCAAGGTACAAGAAGTACTGAACTGGAAAGCTCCTATCTTGGTTCACGAGGTTCGGAGTTTTCTTGGTTTGGCTGGCTATTATCGTCACTTCATCCAGGATTTCTCCAAAATAGCCAAGCCAATGACTCGGTTGCTGCAGAAAGACACCAGGCTTGTCTGGACTCCTGAGTGTGATGCGGCTTTTCACCAACTGCGAACCCTCCTAACCTCAGCTCTGGTTTTGGCACAACCGGATATCGAGAAACCATTTGATGTTTATTGTGATGCCTCAGGCATAGGTTTGGGAGGTGTGTTGATGCAGGAAGGCCGAGTAATTGCATATACCTCTCGACAACTTCGGAAGCATGAGGCGAATTATCCAACGCATGACTTAGAACTCGCCGCAGTTGTTCATGCTTTGAAAGCCTAGCGACACTATCTGTTGGGCAATGTTTGCAATATCTACACAGACCACAAAAGCCTCAAATACATCTTCACCCAACCCGAGTTGAATATGCGTCAACGAAGATGGCTCAAGTTGATTAAAGATTATAACCTTCAAGTGCACTATCATCCTGGCAAGGCAAATGTGGTTGCAGATGCTTTAAGCCGTAAGTCTCATTGCCATTCCTTAGTTGAAACTGATTTTCATCGATCTCGCCTTCTACATCCAGCGGTCTTGTACAACATCACTGTCAGTTGTACTCTCAAAAACAGAATTATTGAGCTCCAAAAGACTGACACTGGTATATTCCACATCAAGCGTAAGATGAAAGAGCAAGAAACTACACAGTTAAGGGTAGATGAAGAGGGTGTACTATGGTTCAAGGATAGGTTAGTTGTGCCTAAGGACCGGGAGCTTCGAAATGATATTATGTCTGAAGCACACTCTTCTAAGTTGTCCATCCATCCTGGTAGCAATAAGATGTATTATGATTTGAAGCCATACTATTGGTGGACCAAGATGCGGAAAGAGATAGCTGCATATGTGGCTAGGTGTGACACCTGCTGTAGAGTTAAGGCTGTGAATATGAAAGCTGGGTTACTTCAACCACTTTCTATCCTAGGTTGGAAATGAGAAGAGATAAGCATGGATTTCATTGTCAGACTTCCTCCTACTGTCAAAAATCATAACTCCATCTGGGTAATTGTGGATCGTTTGACCAAATCAGCTCACTTCATTCCAGTTAGAGTGGACTATCGTCCCACTGACTATGCTGAGTTGTATTTCAATCAGATAGTCCGGCTCCATGGGATACCTCGTACTATCATATCTGACCGTGGTCCCCAGTTCACTGCCCGCTTTTGGGAGCACTTGCATCATCTTCTGGGAACCAAGTTAGTGAGAAGCTCTGCTTATCACCCCCAGACATCAGGACAGACGAAACGGGTTAACCAAATCTTGGAAGATCTGTTGCGGGCATGTGTCATTTCATCCAAGGGTTCTTGGGAAAAATGGTTACCTCTGACCGAGTTTTCGTACAATAATAGTTATCAAGAGAGTATTAAGATGGCTCCATTCGAAGCTTTGTACGGTCGTAAGTGTAGAACTCCACTAAACTGGGTAGAAGCTGGTGAAAGGAGATTTTATGGTATTGCTTTTGTTGAGGAAGCTGAGGAACAAGTCCGTACCATCCAAAAACATATGGCTGCAGCCCAAGCTAGACAGAAAAGTTATGCTGATCGTCGTAGAAAACCACTCGAGTTTGAAGTTGGAGACTTCGTGTATCTAAAAGTTTCTCCAATGAAGAGTGTCCAACGTTTTGGCGTTAAGCGGAAACTTGCGCCAAGATACGTGGGTCCTTTCCAGATCATAGGCAAGAGTGGAGCTGTTGCGTATAAAATCCAGTTACCTCCTGAAATGAGTGCCATATTCAACGTCTTCCATGTATCACAACTCAAAAAGTGTCTTCGAGTCCCTGAGGAAAGAGTCCCTTTAGGAGATATCAGGCTGGAATCCGATCTAACTTACGAAGAAAAGCCAGTCCGAGTGATCGATACTCAGGAACGAGTGACTAGAAGCAAAGTGGTTAAGTGGTATAAAGTAATGTGGAGTAATCAGGGTAGTGAAAGTGACGCTACATGGGAACGGGAGGACTATCTGCGGGATGGTTATAAGGAATTCTATGAAAAATGGTACGCTTTCCAAATCTCGGGACGAGATTTTTATAAGGGGGGAGGGCTGTAACACCTCAGGTGTTTAGCTCCTTAATTGCATTGCATTTGCATAAGCATAAGCAAGCATCATTCATTTCATGCATAAGTTTATAATATGTAAAACATGCTTTTGAAACAATGCCACGTATGTTTATATTTCATGTGAAGTAAGAAGTGAGTAGTGTGCAAAACATAGGTATCTTATGTGCAATTTCCTTGGTGAGATATGTCAACCACTTTAGTGTAACATAATGAGCAAATGTTATGCAACACACTCATGCAACATGTGCAACCTGAGCTTGCAACATTTGGGTGAAAGTATGGAATTACTTGTTCCAAAGTATGTGACACTAGGAACTTTGTGCAACCAATATGTAGAGTGGTTAATTAGGTCTTATAACACCTTAATTACATTTAGGGTAAGTAGTGGAGCAATGTTCATGTTGACCAAAATTACCAAATTGCCCTTCCAAACGTTGTTGACTAAGTTGGACCCCTAGAGTGATCTGGTTTGACCAATTAAAAAGTCCAATTTAGAAATCTTGCATGGAGGAGCAACCTTAAGCAAAGTTGTATAGAATTTCATGAGGAACAAAAGTTCTAATATGGCCATCTCATGAAAATGATCAGAACATGCTCAAAAATAGCCCACAAGTCAGTATTAGGGGCTGTTTTGGGACTTAGCAAATTTTAGCTAAGTGTGAAGCTGAAAACCGTTTCATTGTACCCCACTTTGACACCTTATAACTCACAAACTAGGCCAAACCAGTCCTTGAGCCAATTGACAAAGTTGGAGCCCTCATGTAGCTCTACAACATTGTTCACATCACCCAAGCCTGGTTCCCAACGGTTTATGAGTTAGCGTGCTTCAAAAATCGAGTTTCAGTCGGGGGAAAGTAACTGAAACTCAGTTCAGATTTCGTGTGCCTCACTTTGGAGCATTGTATCTCACTAACCAAGCCGAATTGGCTCACGACCCTATTGGTAATGTTGAAGCCCTCACGTAGCTCTACACTTTTGTTAACTACGGCTCTCACCGAATCAGCCTCGATCACGAGCTATGAGGCGATGAAATCTCTCTGTCAGTCGAGCTCGATGGCACCGTTCGCCTCGTTCAATTCGTCAGTGAAGGGGGAGTGGCCGACCGGCCACAGGGCCTCGCCGACGCGTAGAGACGCGGTGGTGCCCGTACGCCGGCCCTGGCCCCACCGGCCAGACCACGGTGCCTTCAAGACTGCCACGACGCGTCGAGGCGGCCTCCATTCCTTTCCCCTCCCTCTTCCGGTTTCAAAACGCCAGAACCGAGCCGCCATTGCCGCTCCACCTCCGGCGAGCTCGCGCGCGTGTTCCACTGCATCACCGGCCACCAAATCACGCCAATTCCTCCGCCTCACCACCCTACACCTCCTCGACCCACCGGCGGCCTTGATTGAACTCAAGGTGAGCCCCATTGTTACCTCCGCCATTCCCGAGAGGCCACCGGAGCTCCGCCATGGAGGCTCACCGTGGCCGGGGTAGCTCGGGCCTCTCTCCGTCTTCCCTTCCTACCTCAATAGCTCCGCCTAGCTGCAGTGAAGCTCGTACCGATCTTAGCTGGGACCGTGCGGCCTCACCGGCGGCGGTACACCGCCACCCGACCCTCACCGGCCGCCGCTCGCGGTGGCGAGCCCCTCCCACTCCAACCCAAGTCGTCCTTCTTGCACGAATCGAAGCACCATGTGACGGAGAACGCGAGGGTGTGCTTGGTTTCCCGAGCGAGCTCCCCTCCGACGAGCTTGAGCTCGTCGGAGCTCGCGGTTCGCCGCCCCTCTGCCCTCTGTCACTGACCGCGGGGACCCACCTGTCAGGTGCCGCGCGTGGGCGGGAGCCCGAGCGGGCCGCGCGCGCGCCGTGGGCCGCGTCCTTTCCCGGGCCGGCCCAGTATAAAAGGAGATCTTTTTCTTTTTTATTTATTTTTGCTACAGAATTTTGGTTAAGTTTGGAAAATGTAGATCTAGGGTTTTACTTGCCCAAAAATTATGAGATAAATTTTGTTGGGATCTACAGGATGTGTAGTATTTTAGAAAAATATAAATTGTATATGTGATGTTTGTTTTCTGGGATATTTAAATAGGTCCTTGAAATGTGTTTTAAATCACATGCAAAATTGTTTAAATTATATCTTGAGTTTCAGTGTTCCAAAAATTATGAAATTTGGTGAGTAGGCTAATTTATACTTGCTCTAGCTTTGGTAAAAATTTGGGCAGTAGTGCTTAAGTACTTTTCAAGTTATCAAGCTATCTTGTGATTCTAGGAAATACTTAAATGAATTTTAGTAATTTTTCTACATGTGCAATGTTCTTATAAATTTTTGGAGAATGTCTTGGTACCCTAGAGTGTCTAAAAAAATTAAGAAATCTGTTGTTTGACACTTTTTACTGTACTTGGTTATTTATACAAAAATCAGCCTTTTTGGCTTGGGAATTTGGGATAGCAAGTTCCTTTGAATAAATTTAGTTCAAATTTTTACAGTAGCTTCTTTTTGGGTCAGAGAGTCTCCTGTAATTTTTGTAGAAATTTAGGAGCAGTTTACATACATGTTTGAAATTCCACTTAATTACTTAAGTAAATTAAGAAATGAGTTTAAATAAATATTCTAGGTGGGCACACCTTACTTTCTGGTGTTTTTGTGACCTTTGTGAACTGGTAGTAGTATTAGTTTGGTCTTAGAGAATGTTTGCCACATCAATAAATATTTAATCTTTGCAATGTTAGGTTTTCTGGACAGCTGATAGTATTTCTAGGTTTGACTTTGGATAAAGGTGGTTGCTGGAAAACTTGTAAATACCAAAGTTATAGTAAAACTGATAAATTAGCTTGTGTCAAAATTTGGGAACATTTGGCTTAGTAGTTTGGGAGTTGTTGCTGTTTTAAGTAACGGTCCAGAATTGACTGCTCTCTGTTTAGAGAGGACAGATTCTGGAACTTGAGGAATTCGAAATGGAAAACTTAGGAATTAAGGGTTGAGGTCTGAAAATGATTTGTAGAGCATTTCATAAGATTTCCAGATTGTCTTAGATCATATCTTTTGGAGTTGGGATTTTCTAGTTATGTTAGAATCTTTGAGCTGCTGTCCAGAATAACTTACTGTAATAACCTAAGTAATATTACTCTTGTGTGTTAGGTGTTAGGGCCTTAACCGAAGAAGAACAGCTGTATCTTAGGTTGAGTAGATTAGGTAAGTACTTCTCCTCCGGAGAAGAGATTTGCACGTACTAATAACGTAACTTGATTAGATTATTATTTTATTTCTAAAATGCATTTCATTCCGAGCATGTTGCACCTTTATGCATCCATGATAATTATTGTGCATTCATGCAATAGGTGTACCGGAGGGGGTAACTCTCCTCGAATTCGAGCCGGTGATTCCGGAGGAAGTCCAGGACCAGCCGGAGCAGCTAGAGGAACCAGCCGGCGACGAAGCTCCTGCCAAAGATCTACCTGAGTGTCCTGACCACCGGCCTTAGACCTTTCTGAAAGGCAAGCCCCGGTGCATGCTGAACCTACTGTTTTATAAATTAATCTTGAGTACTTTTAATTGTTTAATGCATTAAGTTGTAGGAGTTATATGAAAACACTTGTTGCATTATACCTGTCCTTGTCCAGATATCGTACTTAATCCTATATTAGGTTTAGGCACGTGTCAATGCTTAGCCCTGCTTAGTACGGTAGAAGTCGGGTGATTTCCGGTCATCCGCGAGATGTAGGAAGGAGTCACGAGTGGCTTTATGGCTACCGTCGATGGAACCATGCTTAAAAATGAAATTGAGACCGGGCGGGAGTTCGATAGTACAGCCGCAAGACACTTCACGTCTTGGATGTGGAGCTATGCCCATCTGAGTCGTTTAAGGGCCGATTCGCTGTACGTCCTTGAGTCATGTTGAACGCAGTCTAACACTTAGTTGGCCGGATAAGCCGTTCCGACCGTGAAGCCGAGTAATGTGATTAAGGTCGGGAATCGAATGGTAGGTTGCTTCTTGGAGGAGAGAAAGGATGTACTTGGGGACATTGGCATGAGACCAAGGGGGGGTTAGAGTCCCTATCACCTGGCAGAGTGTCGCCCTTGGGGTCGCGACATTATTCAGACCCGCGATTCCTGAATCATATGAAACGGTGGCCTGTGCGACCCTGGCAGGGGTCTGCACGGTGAGTGTTAGAAATACCCCTCCAGCTGGATAGGAATTCGATTCGAATCACCGTCGCTCCCGGTTAGTGAGCACTTGACTTGAGCAGCGGCAACGTAGATCTCATTAAATGAACCGGTGGTTAAGGGAATGATACAATGCTGCCACAATTCATACCTATTCTAGATATAATGATGATAATTGTTTGATTATAATCAAGTGCATGTTTAGCACAGGTGCTAAGATAGATGACAGGTAAATGCTAAAAATAACTGCTAGTACAGGCTATAAGAGTTTCAATTACTTACGCCTTTATGCAAAATGTTATGTCTGCTAGCCTCTTGTGTAAGCCTTGCATAATCCTTGGTGTCATCTTATTTCTGGTTTTTGATGGGTAAGTCTAGCTGAGTACATTCCAGTACTCAGGGTTTATTCCCTCCTGTTGCAGATGATATGCTCTATCAAGGCTTCTGCAAAACTTGTCTCCATCCTGCGGGTGAAGAAGACTAGATCACTTGGGCGTGATCGTCTTTTATGTACTTTCCTCATGCTTTTGCGGGTTGTTGATCATCAAGACTGGCAGTAGTTAACAACTGGGGTGTGTTATGCTTCCGCTACTTTATAAACTTGGTTTGTAATAATTGCGACTCCGTGTGTGTGTAAACTTATCTCGGAACTACTTGTGAAATGTAACGTATGATGTTGTATGTTGAATGATGCGATCCTGATTGTAAGCGAGTTGGTTTGAAATCCTTCGTGGTTTCGATTGACTACCGGGATTATATGGGCTCAAGTTCGAAAATTTGAGCGCTTCAGTGCTTGTTTTTGTACTTGTGCTCTTATAATTTGGTCGGTTCTGTTACAGCTGGTACCGGAGCATAATTCAACATTAAAAACATCGTACGAGTATTTAAAAAACAAAAGTATTTGATTATGAAAAAGGGTTAAAACACTAAAAAATTATTTTTAGGTATGCCAGTGATCACATCCCTTAGCCCAAATAAGGACTCTTAGGTGGCTTATTATAAAGACTAACTTGGGGGCCTTGTTTGTTTTTGTTTCGTCGTCCATACGGCGTGATATTGTATGGATGCCATCCACTTGGGTGGTAATGTATGGATCAATTGCCTCGACGCTCTGGTAAGTGTGAGTTGTGAGAGCATGATCGTCCAACCGGCGATCTAGGGGAGAGTAGTTTTGGTGACTTGCATACTTACATGTTTAAACCATGTAATTACGTAAGCACTTAATTGTGGGAACCTTTATATCGGGTAGCTTTGATACTGAAGTATATACATCAGGGGATGTGTATATGGAAAGTATTTAAATTACTGCTTTCTTGTGTGCTTATATTGGGGAACTGTTGGGCTCAAATGAGGTTTTCTGCAGGTACACTAACAGCGTAACGAGTAGACCGATAGTTTCGCTTATATGAGAGAACATATGTATGCCACCGCCTAGCGTTAGAACTTTAGGTTTCTACTAAGGTGAGAGGGCGTACGGAACGTGCATGCATCATGTTTAATTATATCATACATATCATTTACTCCCTCCTTAAAAATTTCAGTACTCCCGACTAAAGTAAATTTTGTATCCCCTAAATGATCCTCACTTGAAGTCGTGTCTTGTGCTACAGATGGCACATACCAAGAGGACCGCTCGCAAGTCCACTGGGGGCAGGGCACCTCGTCACTAGCTCGCTCCACGAGAGCCCCGCCCTGAGCCTACTGAGGTGGAAAGGCTAAGGGTAGAGTTGGCTGAAGTGACTGCTGCCAGGAATGCAGCGCGTCAGCAACTGGAGCAAGTGATTCATGATCGTGACCAGGAAACCCTTGCAGTCCAGAGGTTGACAGTAGCAAACCGCAACTATCAACGCATGTTGGTCCGTGTCATGAACCAGAGGGATGAAGCCTAGCACGAGGAGAACGTTCTGAGAGCTCGTCATTTTGAGCTCGAGCAACAGTTGGAGAATGCTGAAGAATACAATGACAATCTTCATGAAGAAGTGCACCGCCTGAACAACCAGCTAAATCCTCTGCTGCCTAGAAATATCAACGCAGATGAGGACATGGGTTCGGAAATCTTCATGGCTGAAAATGATGATGAAGTGGAGGTCAACGGACCCCAAGATGCCGAACCAGAAGAAGAACCAGAAGAAGAAGAAGAAGAAGATGAGGAGTTAGAGCCTGTTAGTGATGAGGACGGTGGGGAGATCCTTGACACCAACTCTGAGGACGATGCTTAGAGTAGTTATCACGTAGCTATGATGTTAGGATCGTCTTTTGTGCCTCCTGGGGTTGGAAGTGAGGCTTTGTAATAACTTGACTTTTCGGATGTAAGGTCGAACTCTATGTTTTCTGGATATTTAGTTGGAACCTGTTAATTTCGATCGCAATTGGATGTCTTATTGTGTTGCGTTCGATAATGGTGTCACGATTAGTACCCTTCGGTGCCGCGACGAAACCGAGGGCCTCCTATGGCGCGCGACATAAGGCTGTGCTGCTTGGCACGCGCTGGTATCGAGGTGGCTAGTCATGATCCACCATGGAACTCTACCGTTGAGAAGTCTCCTTGTGGTCAGATTGAAGTAGCTTTCTCAGTCAACTAAAAACTTTGAAATCGAATCCAAGCACCGGGCGAAAGATCAAAACTCACATAGACTTTAGTGTAAACGGTTCAGTCACTGTTGTGCCTCTGTGAGTGAGTCTTTATCAAAATACATCTTACCCTCGCATGATTGCGTCCCTTTGATCCACTTGAACGGATTGTGCGGTTGTGATGAATTATTGTGTCATGAGTAATTTGAGAAGTCTACTTCATGAAGTCAGTTTGACATATTTACAATAATTCACCTACAAATTTCCCACATCGCCAGTGCTCATTGGCTATGTATTTTGCAGATGTCGTACAATCTTCGTCGGGGTCGTGGCAATGAGGATGAGGAACAGCCACCCCCTCTGCCACCACCTACCCCGGCTGAGCTGATGCAGACAGTGGTCGAAGGGCAGCGCATGCTGGCAGATGCTATGCGCCAGCTGGCCAACCGAGAGTCTCGTCCTGGCCGCCAGGGCCCAGAACCCAATCAATACAGTGATTTTAAGGACTTTCTTGATACTAAGCCCCTGCTCTTTAAGGAGGCGGAGGAACCACTGTAAGCTGATGAGTGGTTAAATACTATTGAGCAAAAGTTTCGTCTGGTTCGCCTGACTGATGAGCTAAAGACTGAATATGCTTCTCATCAATTGCATGGTCCAGCAGGTATTTGGTGGAGCCACTATCGTTCCACACTGCCTGCAAATGTCCCGATTGCTTGGGACCAGTTCAAGGCTGCATTCCGTGGGAATTATATTCCTCCAGGTCTTATGGCTATCAAACACACAGAATTCATGAGGCTGTCGCAGGGCAATAAAAGCTTGACTGAATACCTGCAATCTTTTAACAACCTGGCAAGGTATGCCACTGAGTTTGTGGATACCGATTCCAAGAAAATTGCTAGCTTTAAAAGAGGCCTCGGCCCGAAGCTGATGAAGACTATGGTCACTAACAAGTGCACTACTTTCAATGAATTTATCAGTGATGCTCTGACTCAAGAGAACAATAATGCTATCTATTCTGCCTCTAAGAGCCGCAAAAGGGCCATTGAGGTGAGTGCTTCACAGTCTCGAGCTCCAGCTGCCCCGAGGGCTCCTCCTCGCCCTCCTGCCACAAATGCTAAGTTCCGTCCCCCGCAAAAGAAGGCGCCAATGAAGACTGGGTTTCGCAAGACATATACAGTGGCTCTGCCAAAAAGTAGTTCGAGCCAAGGCAGCTCCAGTGTTCCTCCTAGCAACATGCCTTGCTGGAACTGCAACAAGCTAGGCCATTGGTCCAGAAACTGCCCTTACCCCAAGAAGAATGTCAACCAAGGTGGCCATCAAGGGCACGCCCATTATAACAGCATTGAGGAAATCCCATCTGGTGAGGTTGTCACTGCTGGTAAGTTCCTAGTTGACCAACATCCTGCAGTGGTACTTTTTAATTCGGGTGCTTCGCATTCCTTTATCAGTCCTAAGTTTACATCAGAGTTTGCACACAAATTGCATACTGTTGAAGGTGGGGCTTATTGTATTAGCGCAGCAAGTGGGAATATTTCCACAAATAAAGTAGTGGGGAATCTTGAGCTTGAGATAGAAGGGCGAAAGTACTCGCTTTCCTTAGTGGTTTTGCCGGGCTTAGGCATCGATGTTATTTTGGGCATGAATTGGATGAGTCAGAATGGGGTACTCATTGATACATCCACTCGGGTAGTTATGCTCAGAGACCCTACAGATCAAAAGGGTTTTCTGGTACAACTTCCCAGAAAAGTTGATTTGTCTGGGGAAGTTCATGCTGTGCAAGCAAAGGCATTGACCGAAATTCCAGTAGTAAATGAGTTTCCGGACATTTTTCCCGATGATTTACCGGGGCTCCCTCGGGATCGGGATGTGGAGTTTAAAATTGAGTTGTTGCCTGGCACGGCTCCCATCGCTAGGAGACCCTATAGGATGCCTCCGAATGAACTAGCTGAACTTAAGGTGCAATTGAATGAACTTTTGAAGAAGGGGTTGATTCATCCTAGTTCGTCGCTGTGGGGATGTCCTGCTATCTTTGTAAAGAAGAAGGATCAGTCGTTGCGGATGTGCGTAGATTATAGACCTCTCAATGCAGTCACTGTCAAAAATAAGTACCCTCTACCGCGCATCGACATCTTGTTCGATCAGTTGTCTAAAGCTAAAGTTTTCTCCAAGATCGATCTAAGATCTGGCTACCATCAAATTAAAATTCGCCCGGAAGATGTTCCAAAGACAACCTTTTCTACCAGATACGGTTTTTATGAGTATCTTGTTATGTCTTTCGGCTTGACAAATGCCCTCGCACACTTCATGTACTTGATGAATTCGGTGTTTATGCCTGAATTGGACAAGTTTGTGGTGGTATTTATTGATGACATCCTGGTATATTCTGTGAATGAGGAAGATCATGCTGAACATCTATGGATAGTCCTCACAAGACTGCGTGAACATCAACTATATGCAAAGTTCAGTAAGTGCGAATTCTGGCTTCGAGAAGTACCTTTCCTTGGGCATGTGTTGTCCGATGGAGGAATTATGGTGGACCCCGCCAAGGTACAAGAAGTACTGAACTAGAAAGCTCCTATCTCGGTTCACGAGGTTCGGAGTTTTCTTGGTTTGGCTGGCTATTATCGTCGCTTCATCCCGGATTTCTCCAAAATAGCCAAGCCAATGACTCGGTTGCTGCAGAAAGACACCAGGTTTGTCTGGACTCCTCAGTGTGATGCGGCTTTTCACCAACTGCGAACCCTCCTAACCTCAGCTCCGGTTTTGGCACAACCGGATATCGAGAAACCATTTGATGTTTATTGTGATGCCTCAGGCATAGGTTTGGGAGGTGTGTTGATGCAGGAAGGCCGAGTAATTGCATATACCTCTCGACAACTTCGGAAGCATGAGGCGAATTATCCAACGCATGACTTAGAACTCGCCGCAGTTGTTCATGCTTTGAAAGCCTGGCGACACTATCTATTGGGCAATGTTTGCAATATCTACACAGACCACAAAAGCCTCAAATACATCTTCACCCAACCCGAGTTGAATATGCGTCAACGAAGATGGCTCGAGTTGATTAAAGATTATAACCTTCAAGTGCACTATCATCCTGGCAAGGCAAATGTGGTTGCGGATGCTTTAAGCCGTAAGTCTCATTGCCATTCCTTAGTTGAAACTGATTATCATCGATCTCGCCTTCTACATCCAGCGGTCTTGTACAACATCACTGTCAGTTGTACTCTCAAAAACAGAATTATTGAGCTCCAAAAGACTGACACTGGTATATTCCACATCAAGCGTAAGATGAAAGAGCAAGAAACTACACAGTTCAGGGTAGATGAAGAGGGTGTACTATGGTTCAAGGATAGGTTAGTTGTGCCTAAGGACCGGGAGCTTCGAAATGATATTATGTCTGAAGCACACTCTTCTAAGTTGTCCATCCATCCTGGTAGCAATAAGATGTATTATGATTTGAAGCCATACTATCGGTGGACCAAGATGAGGAAAGAGATAGCTGCATATGTGGCTAGGTGTGACACCTGCTGTAGAGTTAAGGCTGTGCATATGAAAGCTGGGTTACTTCAACCACTTTCTATCCCAGGTTGGAAATGGGAAGAGATAAGCATGGATTTCATTGTCGGACTTCCTCCTACTGTCAAAAATCATAACTCCATCTGGGTAATTGTGGATCGTTTGACCAAATCAGCTCACTTCATTCCAGTTAGAGTGGACTATCGTCCCACTGACTATGCTGAGTTGTATTTCAATCAGATAGTCCGGCTCCATGGGATACCTCGTACTATCATATCTGACCATGGTCCCCAGTTCACTGCCCGCTTTTGGGAGCACTTGCATCATCTTATGGGAACCAAGTTAGTGAGAAGCTCTGCTTATCACCCCCAGACATCAGGACAGACGGAACGGGTTAACCAAATCTTGGAAGATCTGTTGTGGGTATGTGTCATTTCATCCAAGGGTTCTTGGGAAAAATGGTTACCTCTGACCGAGTTTTTGTACAATAATAGTTATCAAGAGAGTATTAAGATGGCTCCATTCGAAGCTTTGTACGGTCGTAAGTGTAGAACTCCACTAAACTGGGTAGAAGCTGGTGAAAGGAGATTTTATGGTATTGCTTTTGTTGAGGAAGCTGAGGAACAAGTCCGTACCATCCAAAAACATATGGCTGCAGCCCAAGCTAGACAGAAAAGTTATGCTGATCGTCGTAGAAAACCACTCGAGTTTGAAGTTGGAGACTTCGTGTATCTGAAAGTTTCTCCAATGAAGAGTGTCCAACGTTTTGGCGTTAAGCGGAAACTTGCGCCAAGATACGTGGGTCCTTTCCAGATCATAGGCAAGAGTGGAGCTGTTGCGTATAAAATCCAGTTACCTCCTGAAATGAGTGCCATATTCAACGTCTTCCATGTATCACAGCTCAAAAAGTGTCTTCGAGTCCCTGAGGAAAGAGTCCCTTTAGGAGATATCAGGCTGGAATCCGATCTAACTTACGAAGAAAACCAGTCCGAGTGATCGATACTCAGGAACGAGTGACTAGAAGCAAAGTGGTTAAGTGGTATAAAGTAATGTGGAGTAATCAGGGTAGTGAAAGTGACGCTACATGGGAACGAGAGGACTATCTGCGTGATGGTTATAAGGAATTCTATGAAAAATGGTACGCTTTCCAAATCTCGGGACGAGATTTTTATAAGGGGGGAGGGCTGTAACACCTCAGGTGTTTAGCTCCTTAATTGCATTGCATTTGCATAAGCATAAGCAAGCATCATTCATTTCATGCATAAGCTTATAATATGTAAAACATGCTTTTGAAACAATGCCACGTATGTTTATATTTCATGTGAAGTAAGAAGTGAGTAGTGTGCAAAACATAGGTATCTTATGTGCAATTTCCTTGGTGAGATATGTCAACCACTTTAGTGTAACATAATGAGCAAATGTTATGCAACACACTCATGCAACATGTGCAACATGAGCTTGCAACATTTGGGTGAAAGTATGGAATTACTTGTTCCAAAGTATGTGACACTAGGAACTTTGTGCAACCAATATGTAGAGTGGTTAATTAGGTCTTATAACACCTTAATTACATTTAGGGTAAGTAGTGGAGCAATGTTCATGTTGACCAAAATTACCAAATTGCCCTTCCAAATGTTGTTGACTAAGTTGGACCCCTAGAGTGATCTGGTTTGACCAATTAAAAAGTCCAATTTAGAGATCTTTCATGGAGGAGCAACCTTAAGCAAAGTTGTAGAGAATTTCATGAGGAACAAAAGTTCTAATATGGCCATCTCATGAAAATGATCAGAACATGCTCAAAAATGGCCCACAAGTCAGTATTAGGGGCTGTTTTGGGACTTAGCAAATTTTAGCTAAGTGTGAAGCTGAAAACCGTTTCATTGTACCCCACTTTGACACCTTATAACTCACAAACCAGGCCAAACCAGTTCTTGAGCCAATTGACAAAGTTGGAGCCCTCATGTAGCTCTACAACATTGTTCACATCACCCAAGCCTGGTTCCCAACGGTTTATGAGTTAGCGTGCTTCAAAAATCGAGTTTCAGTCGGGGGAAAGTAACTGAAACTCAGTTCAGATTTCGTGTGCCTCACTTTGGAGCGTTGTATCTCACTAACCAAGCCGAATTGGCTCACGACCCTATTGGCAATGTTGAAGCCCTCACGTAGCTCTACACTTTTGTTAACTATGGCTCTCACCGAATCAGCCTCGATCACGAGCTATGAGGCGATGAAATCCCTCTGTCAGTCGAGCTCGATGGCACCGTTCGCCTCGTTCAGTTCGTCAGTGAAGGGGGAGTGGCCGACCGGCCACAGGGCCTCGCCGACGCGTGGAGACGCGGTGGCGCCCGTACGCCGGCCCTGGCCCCATCGGCCAGACCACGGTGCCTTCAAGACTGCCACGACGCGTCGAGGCGGCCTCCATTCCTTTCCCCTCCCTCTTCCGATTTCAAAACGCCAGAACCGAGCCGCCATTGCCGCTCCACCTCCGGCGAGCTCGCGCGCGTGTTCCACTACATCACTGGCCACCAAATCACGCCAATTCCTCCGCCTCACCACCCTACACCTCCTCGACCCACCGGCGGCCTTGATTGAACTCAAGGTGAGCCCCATTGTTACCTCCGCCATTCCCGAGAGGCCACCGGAGCTCCGCCATGGAGGCTCACCGTGGCCGGGGTAGCTCGGGCCTCTCTCCGTCTTCCCTTCCTACCTCAATAGCTCCGCCTAGCTGCAGTGAAGCTCGTACCGATCTTAGCTGGGACCGTGCGGCCTCACCGGTGGCGGTACACCGCCACCCGACCCTCACCGGACGCCGCTCGCGGTGGCGAGCCCCTCCCACTCCAACCCAAGCCGTCCTTCTTGCACGAATCGAAGCACCATGTGACGGAGAACGCGAGGGTGTGCTTGGTTTCCCGAGCGAGCTCCCCTCCGACGAGCTTGAGCTCGTCGGAGCTCGCGGTTCGCCGCCCCTCTGCCCTCTGTCACTGACCGCAGGGACCCACCTGTCAGGTGCCACGCGTGGGCGGGAGCCCGAGCGGGCCGCGCGCGCGCCGTGGGCCGCGTCCTTTCCCGGGCCGGCTCAGTATAAAAGGAGATCTTTTTCTTTTTTATTTATTTTTGCTACAGAATTTTGGTTAAGTTTGGAAAATGTAGATCTAGGGTTTTACTTGCCCAAAAATTATGAGATAAATTTTGTTGGGTTCTACAGGATGTGTAGTATTTTAGAAAAATATAAATTGGATATGTGATGTTTGTTTTCTGGGATATTTAAATAGGTCCTTGAAATGTGTTTTAAATCACATGCAAATTTGTTTAAATTATATCTTGAGTTTCAGTGTTCCAAAAATTATGAAATTTGGTGAGTAGGCTAATTTATACTTGCTCTAGCTTTGGTACAAATTTGGGCAGTAGTGCTTAAGTACTTTTCAAGTTATCAAGCTATCTTGTGATTCTAGGAAATACTTAAATGAATTTTAGTAATTTTTCTACATGTGCAATGTTCTTATAAATTTTTGGAGAATGTCTTGGTACCCTAGAGTGTCTAAAAAAATTAATAAATCTGTTGTTTGAGACTTTTTACTGTACTTGGTTATTTATACAAAAATCAGCCTTTTTGGCTTGGGAATTTGGGATAGAAAGTTCCTGTGAATAAATTTAGTTCAAATTTTTACAGTAGCTTCTTTTTGGGTCAGAGAGTCTCCTGTAATTGTTGTAGAATTTTAGGAGCAGTTTACATACATGTTTGAAATTCCACTTAATTACTTAAGTAAATTAAGAAATGAGTTTAAATAAATATTCTAGGTGGGCACACCTTACTTTCTGGTGTTTTTGTGACCTTTGTGAACTGGTAGTAGTATTAGTTTGGTCTTAGAGAATGTTTGCCACATCAATAAATATTTAATCTTTGCAATGTTAGGTTTTCTGGACAGCTGATAGTATTTCTAGGTTTGACTTTGGATAAAGGTGGTTGCTGGAAAACTTGTAAATACCAAAGTTATAGTAAAACTGATAAATTAGCTTGTGTCAAAATGTGGGAACATTTGGCTTAGTAGTTTGGGAGTTGTTGCTGTTTTAAGTGACGGTCCAGAATTGACTGCTCTCTGTTTAGAGAGGACAGATTCTGGAACTTGAGGAATTCGAAATGGAAAACTTAGGAATTAAGGGTTGAGGTCTGAAAATGATTTGTAGAGCATTTCATAAGCTTTTCAGATTGTCTTAGATCATATCTTTTGGAGTTGGGATTTTCCAGTTATGTTAGAATCTTTGAGCTGCTGTCCAGAATAACTTACTGTGGTAACCTAAGTAATATTACTCTTGTGTGTTAGGTGTTAGGGCCTTAACCGAAGAAGAACAGTTGTATCTTAGCTTGAGTAGATTAGGTAAGTAATTCTCCTCCGGAGAAGAGATTTGCACGTACTAGTAACGTAACTTGATTAGATTATTATTTTATTTCTGAAATGCATTTCATTCCGAGCATGTTGCACCTTTATGCATCCATGATAATTATTGTGCATTCATGCAATAGGTGTACCGGAGGGGGTAACTCTCCTCGAATTCGAGCCGGTGATTCCGGAGGAAGTCTAGGACCAGCCGGAGCAGCTAGAGGAACCAGCCGGCGACGAAGCTCCTGCCGAAGATCTACCTGAGTGTCCTGACTACCGGCCTTCGACCTTTCTGAAAGGCAAGCCCCGGTGCATGCTGAACCTACTGTTTTATAAATTAATCTTGAGTACTTTTAATTGTTTAATGCATTAAGTTGTAGGAGTTATATGAAAACACTTGTTGCATTATACCTGTCCTTGTCCAGATATCGTACTTAATCCTATATTAGGTTTAGGCACGTGTCAATGCTTAGCCCTGCTTAGTACGGTAGAAGTCGGGTGATTTCCGGTCATCCGCGAGATGTAGGAAGGAGTCACGAGTGGCTTTATGGCTATCGTGGATGGAACCATGCTTAAAAATGAAATTGAGACCGGGCGGGAGTTCGATAGTACAGCCGCAAGACACTTCACGTCTTGGGTGTGGAGCTATGCCCGTCTGAGTCGTTTAAGGACCGATTCGCTGTACGTCCTTGAGTCATGTTGAACGCAGTCTAACACTTAGTTGGCCGGATAAGCCATTCCGACCGCGAAGCCGAGTAATGTGATTCAGGTCGGGAATCGAATGGTAGGTTGCTTCTTGGAGGAGAGAAAGGATGTGCTTGGGGACATTGGCGTGAGACAAAGGGGGGGTTAGAGTCCCTATCACCTGGCAGAGTGTCGCCCTTGGGGTCGCGACATTATTCGGACCCGCGATTCCTGAATCATATGAAACGGTGGCCTGTGCGACCCTGGCAGGGGTCTGCACGGTGAGTGTTAGAAATACCCCTCTAGCTGGATAGGAATTCGATTCGAATCGCCGTCGCTCCCGGTTAGTGAGCACTTGACTTGAGCAGCGGCAACGTAGATCTCATTAAATGAACCGGTGGTTAAGGGAATGATACAATGCTGCCACAATTCATACCTGTTCTAGATATAATGATGATAATTGTTTGATTATAATCAAGTGCATGTTTAGCACAGGTGCTAAGATAGATGACAGGTAAATACTAAAAATAACTGCTAGTACAGGCTATAAGAGTTTCAATTACTTACGCCTTTATGCAAAATGTTATGTCTGCTAGCCTCTTGTGTAAGCCTTGCATAATCCTTGGTGTCATCTTATTTCTGGTTTTCGACGGGTAAGTCTAGCTGAGTACATTCCAGTACTCAGGGTTTATTCCCTCCTGTTGCAGATGATATGCTCTATCAAGGCTTCTGCAAAACTTGTCTCCACCCTGCGGGTGAAGAAGACTAGATCACTTGGGTGTGATCGTCTTTTATGTACTTTCCTCATGCTTTTGCGGGTTGTTGATCATCAAGACTGGCAGTAGTTAACAACTGGGGTGTGTTATGCTTCCGCTACTTTATAAACTTGGTTTGTAATAATTGCGACTCCGTGTGTGTGTAAACTTATCTCGGAACTACTTGTGAAATGTAACGTATGATGTTGTATGTTGAATGATGCGATCCTGGTTGTAAGCGAGTTGGTTTGAAATCCTTCGTGGTTTCGATTGACTACCGGGATTATATGGGCTCAAGTTCGAAAATTTGAGCGCTTCGGTGCTTGTTTTTGTACTTGTGCTCTTATAATTTGGTCGGTTCTGTTACAAGTACATTCCAGTACTCAGGGTTTATTCCCTCCTGTTGCAGATGATATGCTCTATCAAGGCTTCTGCAAAACTTGTCTTCACCCTGCGGGTGACGAAGACTAGATCACTAGGGCGTGATCATCTTTTATATACTTTCCTGATGCTTTTGCGGGTTATTGATCATTAAGACTGGCAGTAGTATGTGAACTAATGCGTGTGTTATGCTTCCGCTACTTTATAAACTTTGTTTGTAATAATTGCGACTCCGTGTGTGTAAACTTATTTCAGAACTACTTGTGAAATGTAACGTATGATGTTGTATGTTGAATGATGCGATCTTGGTTGTAAGCAAGTTCGTTTGAAATCCTTCGTGGTTTCGATTGACTACCGGGATTATATGGGCTCAAGTTCAAAAATTTGAGCGCTTCGGTGCTTGTTTTTGTACTTGTGCTCTTATAATTTGGTCGGTTCTGTTACAGCTGGTATCGGATCATAATTCAACATTAAACACATCGTACGAGTATTTAAAAACAAAAATGTTTGATTATGAAAAGGGTTAAAACTCTAAAAATTATTTTCATAGGTATGCCAGTGATCACATCCATTAGCCCAAATAAGGACTCTTAGGTGGCTTATTATAAAGACTAACTTGGGGGCCTTGTTTGTTTTTGTTTCGTCGTCCATATGGCGTGATATTGTATGGATGCCATCCACTTGGGTGGTAATGTATGGATCAATTGCCTCGACGCTCTGGTAAGTGTCAATTGTGAGAGCATGATCGTCCAACTGGCGATCTAGGGGAGAGTAGTTTTGGTGACTTGCATACTTACATGTTTAAACCGTGTAATTATATAAGCACTTAATTGTGGGAACCTTTATATCGGGTAGCTTTGATACTGAAGTATATACATCAGGGGATGTGTATATGGAAAGTATTTCAATTACTGCTTTCTTGTGTGTTTATATTGGGAAACTGTTGGGCTGAAATGAGATTTTCTGTAGGTACACTAACAGCGTAACGAGTAGACCGATAGTTTCGCTTATATGAGAGAACGTATGTATGCCACCGCCTAGCGTTAGAACTTTATGATTCTACTAGGATGAGAGGGCGTATGGAACGTGCATGCATCATGTTTAATTATATCATACATATCATTTACTCCCTCCTTAAAAATTTCAATAGTCCCGACTAAATTAAATTTCGTATCCCCTAAATGACCCTCACTTGAAGTCGTATCTTGTTGCTACAGATGACACGTACCAAGAGGACCGCTCGCAAGTCCACTGGAGGCAGGGCACCTCGTCACCAGCTCGCTCCACGTGAGCCCCGCCCTGAGCCCACTGAGGTGGAAAGGCTGAGGGCTGAGTTGGCCAAAGTGACTGCTGCCAGGACTGCAGCGCGTCAGCAACTGGAGCAAGTGATCTGTGATCGTGACCAGGAAACCCTTGCAGTCCAGAGATTGACAGTAGCAAATCGCAACTGTCAACGCATGTTGGTCCATGTCATGAATTAGAGGGATGAAGCCTGGCACGAGGAGAACGTTCTGAGAGCTCGTCAGTTTGAGCTCGAGCAACAGTTGGAGAATGCTGAAGAATACAATGACAATCTTCATGAAGAAGTGCACCACCTGAACAATCAGCTAAATCCTCTGCTGCCTCGAAACAACAACGCAAATGAGGACATGAGTTCGGGAATTATCATGGCTAAAGATGATGATGAAGTGGAGGTCAATGGGCCCCAAGATGCAGCACCAGAAGAAGCACCAGAAGAAGGGCCAGAAGAAGAAGAAGACAAGGAGTTAGAGCCTGTTAGCGACGAGGATGGCAGGGAGATCCTTGACACCGACTCTGAGGACGATGCTTAGAGTAGTCATCGCATAGCTACAATGTTAGAATCGTCTTTTGTGCCTCCTGGGGTTGGAGTGAGGCTTTGTAATAACTTGACTTTTGGGATGTAAGGTCAAGCCCTATGTTTCCTAGATGTTTATTTGAACCTGTTAATTTCGATCACAATTGGATGTCTTATTGCGTGCGTTCGATGATGGTGTCACGATTAGCACCCTTCGGTGCCGCGACGAAACCGAGGGCCTCCTATGGCGCGTGACATAAGGTTGTGCTGCTTGGCACGCGCTGGTATCGAGGTGGCTAGTCATGATCCACCATGGAACTCTACCGTTGAGAAGTCTCTTTGTGGTCAGTTTGAAGTAGCCTTTCTCAGTTAACTAAAAATTTTCAGATCGAATCCAAGTACGGGGTGAAAGGTCAAAAATCACGTAGATATTAACGTAAACGGTTCAGTAACTGTTGTGCTCCTTGTGAGTGAGCCTTTATCAAAGTACATCTTATTGGATTCCCTCGCATGATTGCGTCAATTGATGCGCTTGAATGGATTGTGCGGTTGTGATGAATTATTGTGCCATGAGTATTTTGAGAAGTCCATTTCATGAAATCAGTTTGACATATTTACAATAATTCATCTACAAATTTCCCACATCGTTAGTGCTCATTGGCTATGCATTTTGCAGATGTCGTACAATCTCCGTCAGGGTCGTGGCAATGAGGATGAGGAGCAGCCACCCCCTCCGCCACCACCTACCTTGGCTGAGCTGATGCAGACCGTGGTCGAAGGGCAGCGCATGCTGGCAGATGCTATGCGCCAGCTTGCCAACCGGGAGGCTCGTCATGGCCGCCAGGGCCCAGAACCCAATCAGTACAGTGATTTAAAGGACTTTCTTGATACTAAGCCCCCGCTCTTTAAGGAGGCGGAGGAACCACTGTAAGCCGACGAGTGGTTGAACACTATTGAACAAAAGTTTCGTCTACTTCGCTTGATCGATGAGCTAAAAACTGAATATGCTTCTCACCAACTGCATGGTCCAGCGGGTATTTGGTGGAGCCACTATCGTTCCACACTACCTGCAAATGTCCCGTTTGCTTTGGACCAGTTCAAGGCCGCATTCCGTGGGAACTATATTCCTCTAGGTCTTATGGCAATCAAGCACACAGAATTCATGAGGCTGTCCCAGGGAAATAAAAGCTTGACTGAATATCTGCAATCTTTCAACAACCTGGCAAGGTATGCCATAGAGTTTGTGGATACCGATGCCAAGAAAATTGCTAACTTTAAAAGAGGCCTCGGCCCAAAGCTGATGAAGACTATGGGCACTAGCAAGTGTACTACCTTCAATGATTTTATCAGTGCGCTTTGACCTAGGAGAACAATAATGCTATTTATTCTGCCTCTAAGAGCCGCAAAAGGGCCCTGGAGGTGAGTGCTTCGTAGTCTCGGACCTCAGCTGCACCTAGGTCTTCCCCTCGCCCACCTGCTCAGAATACCAAGTTCTGTCCACCACAGAAGAAGCCTGCTGCCAAAACTAGGTTCCGCAAGGCTTATACAGTCGCTCTGCCAAAGGGAAATTCTGGACAGAGCAGTTCTAGTGTTCCTCCCAGCAACATGCCTTGCTGGAACTGCAACAAGCCAGGCCATTGGTCCAGGAACAGTCCTTACCCTAAGAAGAATGTCAACCAAGGTGGCCATCAAGGGCATGCTCATTATAATAGTATTGAGGAAATCCCATCTGGTGAGGTTGTCACTGCTGGTAAGTTCCTAGTTGATCAACATCCTGCAGTGGTACTTTTTGATTCAGGTGCTTCGCATTTCTTTATCAGTCCTAAGTTTGCATCAAAGTTTGCACACAAATTGCATACTGTTGAAGGTGGGGGTTATTGCATTAGCGCAGCAAGTGGGAATATTTCCACAAATAAAGTAGTGGGGAGTCTTGAGCTTGAGATTGAAGGGCGAAAGTACTCGCTTGCCTTAGTGGTTTTGCCAGGATTAGGCGTAGATGTTATTTTGGGCATGAATTGGATGAGTCAGAATGGGGTACTCATTGATACATCCACTCGGGTAGTTATGCTCAGAGATCCTACAGATCAAAAGGGTTTTCTGGTACAACTTCCTAGAAAAGTTGATTTGTCTGGGGAAGTTCATGCTGTGCAAGCAAAGGCGTTGGCTGAAATTCCCGTAGTAAATGAGTTTCCGGACGTTTTTCCCGATGATTTGCCGGGACTCCCTCCGGATCGGGATGTGGAATTTAGAATTGAATTGTTGCCTAGCACGGCTCCCATCTCTAGGAGACCCTATAGAATGCCTCCAAATGAACTAGCTGAACTTAAGGTGCAGTTGAATGAACTTTTGAAGAAGCGATTCGTCCTAGTTCGTCTCCGTGGGGATGTCCCGCTATCTTTGTAAAGAAGAAGGATCAGTCGTTATGGATGTGTGTAGATTATAGACCTCTGAATGCAGTCACTGTCAAAAATAAGTATCCTCTGCCATGTATCGATATCCTGTTCGATCAGTTGTCCAAAGCTAAAGTCTTTTCCAAGATTGATCTGAGGTCTGGTTACCATCAGATTAAAATCCATCCCAAAGATATTCCAAAAACAGCTTTCTCGACAAGATACGGCCTTTATGAGTATCTTGTTATGTCTTTTGGCCTGACAAATGCCCCCGCACACTTCATGTGCTTGATGAATTCAGTGTTTATGCCCGAATTGGACAAGTTTGTGGTGGTGTTTATTGATGACATCTTGATATATTCTGAAAATGAGGAAGAACACGCTGAACACCTGCGTATTGTTCTCACCAAACTACGAGAACATCAACTGTATGCGAAGTTCAGTAAATGTGAATTCTGGCTTCGTGAAGTACCTTTCCTTGTGCATGTGTTGTCCGATGGGGGAATTATGGTGGATCCTACCAAGGTACAGGAAGTATTGAATTGGAAGGCTCCTACTTTTGGTTCATGAGGTCTAGAGTTTTCTTGGGTTGGCTAGCTATTATCGTCGCTTCATCCCGGATTTCTCAAAAATAGCCAAACCCATGACTCGGTTGCTACAAAAAGACACCAGGTTTGTCTAGACTCCTGAGTGCGATGCGGCTTTTCACCAACTGCGAACCCTCCTAACCTCAGCTCCAGTTTTGGCACAACCGGATATCGAGAAACCATTTGATGTTTATTGTGTTGCCTCAGGCATAGGTTTGGGAGGTGTGTTGATGCAGGAAGGCCGAGTGATTGCATATACCTCTCGACAACTTCAGAAACATGAGGTGAATTATCCAACGCATGACTTAGAACTGGCCGCTGTTGTTCATGCTTTGAAAGTATGGCGGCATTATCTACTGGGCAATGTCTGCAATATCTACACAGACCACAAAAAGCCTCAAATACATCTTCACCCAACCCGAGTTAAATATGTGTCAAAGAAGATGGCTCGAGTTGATTAAGGATTATAACCTTCAAGTGCACTATCATCCTGGCAAGGCAAATGTGGTTGCGGATGCTTTAAGCCGTAAGTCTCATTGCCATTCCCTAGTTGAAACTGATTTTCATCGATCTCGCCTTCTACATCCAGCAGTCTTGTACAACATCACTGTCAGTTGTACTCTAAAAAGTAGAATTATTGAGCTCCAAAAGACTGATCCTGGTGTATTCCACATAAAACGCAAGATGAAAGAGCAAGAAACTACATAATTCAGGGTAGATGAAGAGGGTGTACTATGGTTCAAGGATAGGTTAGTTGTGCCTAAGGACCGAGAGCTTAGAAATGATATTATGTCTGAAGCACACTCCTCTATTTGTCCATCCATCCTGGTAGCAATAAGATGTATTATGATTTGAAGCCATACTATTGGTGGACCAAGATACAGAAAGAGATAGCTGCATATGTGGCTAGGTGTGACACCTGCTGTAGAGTTAAAGTTGTGCATATGAAAGCTGGGTTACTTCAACCACTTTCTATCCCAGGTTGGAAATGGGAAGAGATAAGTATGGATTTCATTGTCGGACTTCCTCCTACTATCAAAAATCATAACTCCATCTGGGTAATTGTGGATCGTTTAACCAAATCAGCTCACTTCATTCCTGTTAGAGTGGACTATCGTCCCACTGACTATGCTGAGTTGTACTTCAATCAGATAGTCCAGCTCCATGGGGTACCTCGTACTATCATTTCTGACCATGGTCCCTAGTTCACTGCTCGCTTTTGGGAGCACTTGCATCACCTTCTGAGAACCAAGTTAGTGAGAAGCTTTGCTTATCACCCCCAGACGTCTGGTCAGATGGAACGGGTTAACCAAATCTTGGAAGATCTGTTGCGGGCATGTGTCATTTCATCCAAGGGTTCTTGGGAAAAATGGTTACCTCTAGTCGAATTCTCGTACAATAATAGTTACCAAGAGAGTATTAAGATGGCCCCATTCGAAGCTTTGTACGGTCGTAAGTGTAGAACTCCACTAAACTGGGTAGAAGCTGGTGAAAGAAGGTATTATGGTATTGATTTTGTTCAGGAAGCTAAGGAACAAGTCTGCACCATCCAAAAACATATGGCTGCAGCCCAAGCTAGATAGAAAAGCTATGCTGATCGTCGTAGAAAACCGCTCGAGTTTGAAGTTGGAGACTTCATTTATCTGAAAGTTTCTCCAATGAAGAGTGTCCAACGTTTTGGTGTTAAGCGGAAACTTGCGCCAAGATACGTGGGTCCTTTCCAAATCATAGGCAAGAGCGGAGCTGTTGCGTACAAAATCCAGTTACCTCCTGAAATGAGTGCCATATTCAACGTCTTCCATGTATCTCAGCTCAAAAAGTGTCTTCGAGTTCCTGAGGAAAGAGTCCCTTTAGGAGATATCAGGCTGGAATCCGATCTAACTTACGAAGAAAAGCCTGTCCGAGTGATCGATACTCAGGAATGAGTGACTAGAAGCAAAGTGGTTAAGTGGTATAAAGTAATGTGAAGTAATCAGGGTAGTGAAAGTGACGCTACATGGGAACGGGAGGACTATTTGCGGGAAGGTTATAAGGAATTCTATGAAAAGTGGTACGCTTTCCAAATCTCGGGACGAGATTTTTATAAGGGGGGAGGGCTGTAACACCTCAGGTGTTTAGCTCCATAATTGCATTGCATTTGCATGAGCATAAGCATGCATCATTTCATGTTATTTTTTGTGGTTGCAACTAATGTGGTTGTTTTTTTAATGTTGTTTGGCTCACATCATGTGACACTAGGTAGTTGGTGTAACAAAAGGGGAGAGTAGCTAATTATATCTTACAACACCTTAATTATACTTAAGGTCACTAATGGAGTAAGGTTCATGTTGACCAAAATCACCAAAATGCCCTCCAAGGTGTGGTTGACCAGCATTTAGCCCTAGGATGCTCTAGTTTGACCAATTAAAAAGTCTAGCTTAGAGACCTTGCATGGAGGAGCACCCTTAAGCAAAGTTGTAGGGAATTTTATGGGGAACAAAAGTCTCAATATGACCATCTCATGAAACTGGCCAAAACATGCTCAAATATGGCCCACAAGTCAGCTAGAGGGGTTGTCTCAACACTTGGAATTTTTCTAAGTCTCAAAAGTGTCCCTCCAGTTTTACAGTGACCTACTTTGGAAGCTTGTAGTTTGCAAACTAGACCAAACCAGCTCCAACTCATGTTGACACTTTTGTAGTACTCATTTAGCTCTACAACATTGTCAACATCACCATCACCTAGTTCTAAATGGTTTAGGAGATATGGTGTCTTGAAAATAGGGTTTCAGTCGGGTTCACTAACTAAAAACACGTTTTAGTTTCAAAGGGCACCACTTTGGGGCTATGTAGTTTCAAATCTAGGCCGAACCAGTCCAAACTCCAATTGACAAAGTTGTAGTCCTCATGTAGCTCTACAATTTTGGTATTATCATCTTCTGCTAACTCGAGCTGGTTTAGGAGATAATCATCGACAAACTTTCACTGTCAGTCACCGTTTTGGCCTCGTCGATTCAGTCGACCGTTCTTCAGTCGGTGGCCGACCGACGACAGGGCAACGCTGACGCGTGGCCGCACGGTGGCAGCCATACGCCGGCCACGGTCCCACCCGTCAGGTCACCAAGCCTTCAAGGCCGCCACGACGACGGTCTCTACCTCACTCGCGCCACACCTCCCTCTCCCTTCCGTTCTCCCCTCCACCGGGCGAAACAACCGAGCGCAGCTCCCGCCTCCACTCCGGCGAGCTCGTGCGTGCGCACCACTACACCACTATCCACAAAAACTCACACACCACTCCGCCTTGAAGCCCCCTCCATCTTCTACCTCGCAGCTGGGTCAATTGTGGTGAGGTAAGGCGGCATTGCTGTGTCCGCCACCGTCCGCCTCGGACATTCCTCGTCGGAGCGCTCCCGTAGCGTGGCTGTGCTCCTCTGGTGCTCTACCGTCTTCATTCTTGGGTGCGTTGGGTCCGTCTGGGGTCGCTGATGCTCACGGGACCGATCATTTGGGATGAGCCGCCGTATAGCTCACCGGCGTCGGCAAGCCGCGGCTGTGGATCGCCATGCCCGACGACGAGCGCCTCCCCATGGTTCCGCCGCCCCGTTCTTGCCACCAATCGACTTAGCTCGATGACGTGGTCGCGCTCGTCCGCTCAGTTTCGCCGGTCGGCTCACCGCTGGCGATCTCCGGCAACCGTAGCTCCGCCCCTCCGCCTCTCTCTCGCTGACCAGTGGGGCCTTCCGGTCAGCCCCACGCGCGCGTGGGCGGGACGGCCTGAGCAGGCCGCACGCGTAGTTGGGCCGCGTCCGCGTAGGGGCCGGCCCAGTAGCGAGTTAGGGTTCAGTTTTGTTTTTCTTTTCATATATGTCACAGATTTAAGTAAGATTTGGGAAAATGTATATCTAGGGTTTTACTTGTTCAAAAATTGTGAAGTAAATTTTGTTAGACCCTGCATGATGTGTTGTATTTTAGAAAAATATAAATTGGATATGTGATGTTTAGTTTCTAGGAGATTTAAATAGGTCTTTGAAATGTGTTTTAAAATGAAGGCAAATTTGTTAAATGCATAACTTGAGTTGTAGTGTTCCAAAAATTATGAAATTTGGTGGGTAGGCTAAGTTATACTTTCTATAGCTTTGGTAAAAATTTGGGCAGTAGTGCTTAAGTACTTTTCAAGTTATAATGCTATCTTGTTATTTTAGGAAATATTTAAATGAATTTTAGTAATTTTTATACTTGTGCAATTTTCTTATAACTTTTTGGAGAATGTCTTGGTACCCTAAAGTGTCCAAGAAAATTATGAAATCTATTGTTTGATACTTTTTAATAGGATTTGTTAATTATACAAAAATCAGCCTTTTGGGCTTGTGAATTTTGTTTAAGGAGTTTCTGTAAATAATTTTAGTTCAAATTGTTACAGTGGTCTCTTTTTGGTTCATAGAGTCTCCTGTAATGTTTGTAGAATTTTAGGAGCAGTTTACATATATGTTTAAAATCCCACTTAATTAATTAAGTAAATTAAGAAATGAGTACAAATAAATATTCTAGGTGGGCACACCTTACTTTCTGGTGTTTTTGTGACCTAGGTGAACTTGTGGTAACATTAGTTTAGTCTTAAGGGATGTTTGCCACATAAATAAATATTTAATCTTTGCAATTCTAGGTTTTCTGGACAGCTGGTAGTATTTCTAGGTTTGACCTTTGATAAAGGTGGTTGCTGGAAAATTTGTAAATACCAAAGTTGTAGTAAGCTTGATAAACTAGCTTTTACCAAAATTTGGGAGCATTTGGCTTAGTAGTTTGGGAGTTATTGCTGTTTAAAGTGACAGTCCAGAATTTGCTACTCTCTGTTTAGAGAGGACAGATTCTGGAACTTATGAAATTCGACATGGAAAACTTAGGAATTTAGGGTTGAGATCTGAAAATGAATTGAAGTGCATTTCTTAAGCTTTCCAGATTGTCTTAGATCATATCTTTTGGAGTTAGGAATCTTCAGTTATGTTAGAATCTTTGAGCTACTATCCAGAATGTCTTACTGTGGTATTTTGGTGTTGGATGTGGTAACCTAAGTAATGCTACTCTTGTAATTGTTAGGTGCTAGGGCCTTAACTGAAGAAGAACAGCTATATCTTAGGTTGGGTAGATTAGGTAAGTACTTCTCCACCGGAGAAGAGATTTGCACGTATTGATGAAGTGACTTGATTAGATTACTTTTATTGCTGAAATGCATTTCATTTCGAGCATGTTGCACCCATTATGCATCCATGATATTTATTGTGTACTCATGCAATAGGTGTTCCGGAGAGGGTAACGCTCCTCGAATTCGAGCAAGTGATTCCGGAGGAAGTCCTGGAGCAGCCGGGAGAACCCGACGAAGAAGCCATCGAAGGGCACGCCGTTGATGACCTACCCGAGTGTCCCGACCACCGGCCCTCGACCTTTCTAAAAGGCAAGCCCCGGTGCATACTGACCCAATCATTTGAAAAATAATTCTTGAGTACTTTTACTTGTTTACTGCATTAAGTTGTAGGAGTTGTATGGAAACACTTGTTGCATTACACCTGTCCTTGTCTAGATATCATACTTACACCCTAAATTAGGTTTAGGCCATGTTAATGCTTAGCCTTGCTTAGTCCAGTAGAAGTCGGGTGATTTCCGGTCATCCGCGAGATCTAGGAATGGGTCACGAGTGGCTATGATCGCTATCGTGAATGGAACCATGCCTAAAAATGAATTTGAGACCGGGCGGGAGTTCGATAGTGCAGCCGCAAGACACTTCACATCTTGGGTGCGGAGCTATGCCCGTCTGAGTCGTTTAAGGACCGATTCGCTGTATGTCCTTGAGTCATGTTGAACGCAGTCTAACACTTAGTTGGCCGGATAAGTCGTTCCGACCGTGAATCCGAGTAATACAGTTCAGGCCGGGAATCAAATGGTAGGTTGCTTCTTGGAGGAGAGAAAGGGTGTGCTTGGGGACATTGGCGTGAGACCAAGGGGGGGTTAGAGTCCCTATCACCTGGTAGAGTGTCGCCCTTGGGGATGCGACATCAGTCGGACCCGCGGCTCCTGAACTGTACCAAAGGTGACCTGAGCAGCCCTCGCCAGGCGTGACTCGGTGAGTGTTAGAAATACCCCTCCAGCTGGATAGGAATTCGATTCGAATCGCCGTCGCTCTCGGTTAGTGAGCACTTGACTTGAGCAGCGGCAACGTAGATCTCATTAAATGAACAGATGGTTAAGTGAATGATACAATGTTGCCACAATTTATACCTGCTTTGGATATAATATGGATAATTGTTTGATTATAATCAAGTGCATGCTTAGTACAGGTGCTAAGATAGATGACAGGTAAATGCTAAAAAGAACCGCTAGTACAGGTTATAAGAGTTTCAATTACTTATGCCTTTATGTAAAATGTGATGTCAGCTAGCCTCTTGTGTAAGCCTTGCATAATCCTTGGTGTCATCTCATTTCTGGTTTTTGACGGGTAAGTCTAGCTGAGTACATTCCAGTACTCAGGGTTTATTCCCTCCTGTTGCAGATGATATGCTCTATCAAGGCTTCTGCAAAACTTGTCTCCACCCTGCGGGTGACGAAGACTAGATCACTAGGGCGTGATCATCTTTTATATACTTTCCTGATGCTTTTGCGGGTTGTTGATCATTAAGACTGGCAGTAGTATGTGAACTAATGCGTGTGTTATGCTTCCGCTACTTTATAAACTTGGTTTGTAATAATTGCGACTCCGTGTGTGTAAACTTATTTTGGAACTACTTGTGAAATGTAACGTATGATGTTGTATGTTGAATGATGCGATCTTGGTTGTAAGCAAGTTGGTTTGAAATCCTTCGTGGTTTCGATTGACTACCGGGATTATATGGGCTCAAGTTCGAAAATTTGAGCGCTTCGGTGCTTGTTTTTGCACTTGTGCTCTTATAATTTGGTCGGTTCTGTTACATTGATGCTCTAGCTTCGCCACTGGCCATCATGTGTTTGGTTCTTGCTGTTGTGTTGTCCAGAGACCCTCCTTGAGCCAGCATTGCAAGGAAAAGACATTATTGGTCGTGCTCGAACAGGGACTATAAGACTTTGGCTTTAGTTCCTAAGCTACTGATAAGTGGTGCATTGATGCCTTTAGTTCCTTCTGCTTGCATCAGTTCAGTTCACAGTTCTCATGTCCATTAGTCTTTAGTTTTTTATCTATCAAATTGTTACTTCATGTAGTTGGCTATGCTTATATGTTAAGAGCACCTGCTGCTCACTATCAGTTGGCCAACAAATTTAGTTATGATCATGGATGGCTTAAAGGGGCTTCCGTGCTCCAATAGGTGGTACACCAGATTTCCAAACTTGTGCTGAGTTTGCTGACAGATTGTTAATAAAAGTCGTGGTTGTACTGAATTAACTGATGGGATACAGTTCCTATCCCAACTCATGGTTGAATAAATTTAGTATGGTATTTGGCTGAATTTGTTGCGCAAAAAATATGTGTCCAATAGTATATAGAGTTTCTGTGATCCATTATTCCTATCCCAACTTATGGTTGTGTACCATCTATTTTTTTCCTGAAGTCTTAAGGTGCTCTGTACACTGTACTGATTTGGATAAATACTTAAATAGATGTAATTTGGTATATCATAATTTCATGATGTTATTGGATAAATTTTTCCTACTGTTATATGCTAAACTGGGAGCTTGGTTCTGTCCAGTACATATGCATGAACCTAATCTTTAAATGTTTGACTAATATTTGTAGTTTGTGGCTGCAGGTGGCTGCCTTTGGAGAGGTTAGTAGTGTGTGCCTAGAGGTGAAAAGCCTCAGTAATGTTTAGTTGCCTTTGTGTTTTGTGGTGCTTCTACATGTTCCGAGTACTTTCGACATGTCTTTCGTATGTATATAGATGCCAGCTTGCTCTTGTGCCCATTGATTCATATTTGTTTAAGGTATATACCTGTAGTTTTTAGTTAGAGAGAGAGAAGCACTATCATATATGTATCTATAGTTTATTAACATGTAGATAGTGTAACTGAACATCGTGCTAAAGAAATAGCTGTATACCAAAAAAACTAGCATGAGAATAATTTTTTTCTGTAGGAGTTCCATGTAACTAGGACAATGAACAAACTGGGTCAAGAAGCTAGGATACTTGCATGTAGAGATTAAGGGCTTGTTTGGATGGAGGACTATGCAAATGCATCCTGACCCTAAGGCGCCCAAATTGGATGCCTAGGATGGATGTCTGGTCTAGACAGAAATGACCCAGGCAGCAATGGCCTAGGCAAATTCATCCCTAATAATTTCTCTATGATAATTGATTCTTGCGTTACTTTCTGTAGGTGAATGAAATCTTCGTAATGAACCTAATATTGTGATTCACAAAGACTTAAAAGCATGCTTAATGGTATTGCTTGTTGTCTTAATTTGAATAATATGATAATGTGTTTGTCTGTTCTAACCAACAAATCTAGATTTATGTGAACCTATGATATTTGTAGGAGGTTCACCAAGCTGTACAATACAAATCATGGATGACCAGGAGGTAGCTAAAGCAATGAATTGCAACACCAAGAAGGGTGCCTTTCACAACAAAGTGTGATGAATGGGGTAGATTTTGTTGTTACTGTTTGTAGTGGTTGGTAATTAGTTTGTTGATTGTATGAATGATGATGTATATGTGTATATATGACTTGGTAGTTGGCATGGAAGCACTATATGTGTTGGTAGTTGGTTTGTATGAACTAATGTTAGTTTGAGGCTATGACCCGAACCACGATATATATGTATGTACGACCTGGTAGTTGGTGTGTACTAATGTATATTTCGTGATCATGTTTGCCCCCAAAAAATTTGACTAAATACATACTATACTTAAGGAAGCAATTATTAGGCTGAGAACTAGAATACCCTAGTATTCTAATAACATGAATTAAATTATAAATGCATAAGTCTACAACATGGAGAGTATGTAATCACAAGATCGTTAGGACTTTACCAAAGGCAAGATGAATCAGGGTGCAAGCATTGTCAATGTGTATGGCGTGTGTTGAGCGTTGCAGTGTTGATGTCTTTATGATCAATGGTGTGGATCCGTTGTTTCTTGATCTCTAGGGCACCTTCATATTGGCGGTCAGTGTTGTTTTCCTAACCTTTCACACAAATGGCCCACCAAACCATATTGCAATAACACATGTTATTCTATAGCAACTAAACACACTTGTGGCAATAGTAACATACTATTACATCGCTTTAGGTATTTAGTTGCAACAAACAGCTACCTATTGCAATGGTCGTGAGAAATATTACAACCAACAAAACTATGGCAATAGCAACAAATTATTACATCGCCTTAGAAATTTAGTTGCAATAAACAACTACCTATTGCAATGGTCGTGAGAAATATTTACAACCCACAAAAAATATGGCAATAGCAACACACTATTACATCGCCTTAGAAATTTAGTTGCAATACACGATCTACCTATTGCAATGGTCGTGAGAATATGACAACCCAACAAAACTGTGGTAATAATTTCAAACAATGGCAACACCGTTCAAACAATGGTTACAAGAGCATCAGCAGTTGCAACACCAATTAATACTAATGCAACAAAGTGTTATCATGGCAATATTTTTAACATGTAGCAACACTTTTCACAAAAGGGTTGCTATAGGTCTCACCTCTTGCAACGGTGAAGGTAAATATTGCAATGCACTATTTTTGTGGCAACATAGTCACCCTGTTGCCACATTTTTGGACAAATATTGCAAAACACACCCCTATTACAACACAATTTGCGGTGTTGCAAAGGGCGTCATGTGGCAATAGGGTCAAAATCTAGTAGTGAGATTAACTTTGTAGTCTCCATGTGAGATTAGAGTTCTTCTTCAGAGAGTTAGAGTGGAGGGAGAGTCGGTGTCTCCTCTCCGGCTTGTACCTGCGGGATCAAGTCTCTTAATCTGAGGCTTGGTTTTAGGATTCTTCGGTAATTCAACTTCTAATACTAAGTAAGTACGTTGTTATTATTGTTCTATTATTTATGAGTTTACTTTATTCTCTTCCATGGTAGAGGGTAGGGTAATCATCTGTAGCGTAAGCATGGTGCTTAGGCTAGAGATACTCGTAGATATCCCATGTCTAGCCGGATCGGTGTGTAGTACCATGGGAAGTGACAGTCCCATTGTTATCTTTGGAGTCTCCCCCGTCAGAAGGATTGGTATGATTAAGTGCCCTGGTTAAGCATCCTCTGTGGTGTCTCTTTTCCATCAGTATGTCCCCATAGACCAATAGTTTCATAGCTTATCATAGGTTGGAACCAGAATATCATCATAATCTTCTCTAATCGCTTATATCTTTGCTACCTTGTAGTGCGGCCCAGGGGTTAAGTATAGATTTAGGTTAGTCATCGCACGCTTTCTCCTTGCGGATAAACAAATATGATACTCTGGAAATATCTCCCAGGTGAAATGCTCACCGATATCCGTGTGCTTGCGGATCCTTTTCTGTGTGTTAACAAATATCAACAATCCGCGCCAGCAACCGCTTCCTTGCATGCCCTCCATTTCAAAATTTCTACCCTAGGAGCGGAGCTCCCTTGCCACGCTCGCGCCGCCGCTCTCCTCGCCAGCGTTCTGCCATCGACGAGCCGCCTCTGCCTAAATTGCTCGTGTCCATAGCTCCGTGCCACCTTCCTCATTCTGCGACGCAGCTCAACGCCGCCTCCTTCGTTTAGGTGAGCACCAATCACGCGCTTCCTCCGCCGCCGGCCATGGCGCCGCCGCACTCGACCTCGCCATGGTCGGGGCTCCTCGCTTCTTCTTACCCCCGGTTGGGTAGTGTGCCGTGTTTGTCTCCTTGTTGCGAACCTCGCGCACTGCTCCATGCGCCTCGGCACGGCTGGAGACGACGGTTGCGCTGCTGCAGTCCGCCACCGAGCCGCCTCCCCCTCTCGGTTCCCTCCGTTGGGCCAACTTCGGCCTTGGGCCAGGAGGCCGAGCCAGGCCGTCTCGCCCAGTCCCTGTCCCTTTTGACTTCGGCCGAAAGCGGCCATGGGCCAGGCAGCTCCCTTGGGCCGGCCCAGTAGCGATAGGAAATTCCTTTTCTGTTTTTCTTTTATTATTTGAGCAGAGAAATGGTTTGGAAAATGGTTGTGTGCTCATTTTTGCTCCAAATCAAGTGAATCAAGTTTTGTAATGTTTGTTAGCATTAGATATACAGTAGAAAAATATGAAATATGCAGTTTAAGATACTTTTATATGGAGCTTTATTTTATTCTTGAATATTATTGTTAACTTGGAAAAGGCATATTAAATTCATTATTGCTCAGAAAAATATGGTTCCTATTATGTTAGTCTTTAATTGTGATGTAGTTTCTGAGAAAAATATACGCTAGGCATGTTCTGTGTAAAAATTTGGATGTCTAGTTCAAGTGCTAATTGTTGCCTAGATTTGTTATTTTTGGTAGAGAGAAAAATATGAATAAAACATGCATGTGATCATTTTTGTACAGTGATTATTTATAGTTTAGAGTGTTAGGAAGTGTTTAAATCTATTGTTTGATACTTTTCATAGTACAAACTATTTTTGGGTCCATTTCTGTCCTGCAGTTTGTCTTTTTTGTGTATGCTGTTATAGTAGTCCAAATGCAATGAAAATTTTGTGGCATGCTATGTTAGGTACGAGGAAGCTATTGTAATTTTTCTAGATTTTTCTGTAACTTTGAAATAAGGGTTACTGTTCAACTCTATTGCTAATTAGGGTTTAATTATGCTTTGTTTGTGCATGATTAGTGTATTAGTAAATCTTTGGTGTATCTTTGAAGCACTTTATACTTGCTGTTACCGTAGCATAGGTTGTAGTTCTGTATTTTGCCATGTTATGTATGTTGTGTGAATTTCTTTTATTATATGCAGCTTAAGGCATCTATATTTCATATCACATGGTCATTTCATGTCAACATCTTTTTGCCGATGCACTATTCCATTTGCACTTATGCACCTGCATCATACAAGATTGAACGAGGAGAACCCGGTAGTAGTTCTCGAGGAGCAGGAAGAGCAGCTCGAGGTGCCCGAGCAGGAGGTGCCCGAGGCCGCCGAGGGGGACGTTGAGGAGTTTCACGAGTGTCCGGATCATCACCCGAGTTCCTTCAAGAGAGGCAAGCCCCGGAGCGTTTCTCCCTTGGTTTGCAAATATTTAATTAATGCTTTACTTTAATTGATGCATTACATTCAGGAGTTGTTTGCAACCGTTGCTGCATTATACCTTGTCTACCTTTGTTATACTCTACCCTTGCTACCCTGGTATTCGCAGTCGAGTCAATGCTTAGCTGGCTTAGACCGGTAGAAGTCGGGTGATTTTCTATCACCTACGAGCTATAGGTGGTTACCTGGATCTGCTCGAATAATTATGTCATCTTGGGATAACTAAGTGTTAATTTGAAGTTGAGACCGGATGGAAACTTACAGGGTTTCGGATTGTAGTGATTTCCGTCTGTGTTGATTAAGGACCGACCGTTGTTGGGCCTCGGGTCATATTGAACACATGCCTCACATTTAGCTGACCGGATAAAGTACCTTTCGACCACGAAACTAGAAGATTATTCGGGCCGAGTGGATTGCCCGCAGCGCACTATACCAGAGAAGGTGTGGTAGGACACGGGGGCACGATGATAAGACCGAAAGGCAGTCGGTCGGCCCCCGGGTACATGTGGTTCCTGGCAAACTCGAAACTTTACCTGGATAGTTGACTCGGTGACCAATATCTTACTTTAGCGGGTGAGTGAGGTTTGTGTGAGGAATAAATTACCAGCTGGTTAATAATCAATTCGAATCACCATCGTTCACTAGATAGTGACCACTTGACTTGAGTTACTTCATCATAGTAATGTTGATGGAACACTTGGATGGTTATAATGGTTATGACATTCTGGAAGTTGCTAATGATCATTGGTTATCATTAATTGCTTAATCGTATGCTTGCTCTAGTGTAGGTGCAATTGGAGCCGACAGGTTAATAATGATTAACTTGATATAATACTTTTGGAAAAGATTCTTAAAATGCTAAAGTTACCTTTTGCAAATGAGTCAGCTATACTACTATAAAGCCCTTCATGATTTCTTGGTGTCATTTTATTTGGGTTATGTCGGGTAAGTCTAGCTGAGTACCTTCTCATACTTAGGGTTTTATTCCCACTTGTTGTAGATGGGCAGATGTATTATGGCTACTATATCAACTGCCTTTATCCTGCGATGGGTGATGCTTAAGACCATGTGTAGTGGTCATTCCTTACGTCTCATCTAATCCTTTTGTTAGAGATGATCATCAGCTGTCACTTTATTTCAAACTCCGTGTGAGTGTGTGTGGATTTGAACTAATTACTTCCACTACTTTCTATTCAAACTTGGTTTGTAATAACTATGTTTAAACTCTGATGTATCTGTGATGCAAACTTTTATGTAATATGTTATGGTGACCGCTAAACTTATTACGATCTTGACTGGTGTGCAAGTTGGTTTGAAGTCCTTCGTGATTTCACGGACTACCAGGTTATACGGGCTTAAGTTTGCTAAATTATCTGCTTCGGCGGGTGATTTTCTTACTTAATTTCGTATAATTGGTCGGTTATGTTACAATATTCTCATCTATTCTTAAAATGAAGAAGAGCATGCAGAGCATCTAAGAGTTTTCTTAACTCGATTGTGAACATAAGCTTTATGCCAAGTTCAGCAAATGCAAGTTCTGGTTGAAGAAAGTACCTTTTCTAGGTCATGTGTTGTTCGAGGATGGTATTTCTATTGATCCTACCAAAGTACAAGAAGTGCTAGATTGGAAGGCACCGACTTCGGTTCATGAAGTTCGGAGTTTCCTCGGATTGGCTGACTATTATCATCGCTTCATCCTAGATTTCTCTAAAATAGCCAAGCCTATGACTCGATTGCTTCAAAAGGATGAGAAGTTTGTCTAGACTTTGGAGTGTGAAGAGGCTTTTCACACTTTGCGGACGTTGTTGACTTCTGCTCCTGTTTTGGCACAACCTGATATCGAGAAGCCTTTTGATGTGTTTTGTGATGCATCAGGTATCGGTTTAGGATGTGTTCTTATGCAGGAAGACTGGGTCATTGCTTATGCCTCACACTAGCTTCAGAAGAATGAAGTTAACTATCCCACTCATGATTTAGAGTTAGCCACAGTTGTCCATGCTCTAAAAATTTGGAGACATTACTTGCTTGGTAATGTGTGCAATATCTATACATATCATAAATGTCTCAAATACATCTTCACTCAACTCGAGTTGAACATGTGTTAACGAAGATGGTTAGAGTTTATCAAGGACTGCAATCTTCAAGTGCACTATCATCTTGGCAAGGCAAACGTTGTTGCTAATGCCTTGAGTAGAAAAACTCATTCCAATTATCTGGTCGATGAAGATTTTCATCTATCCCATCTCCTTTACCTAGTGGTGCTCCACAATATCACTGTTGATTGCTCTCTTTGAAGTTGAATCATCGAGCTTCAAAAGAGTGATGTGGGTGTGTTTCATATCAAATGGAAGATGAAAGAGCAAGAAACCAAGCACTTCTGAGTTGATGACAAAGGAATTCTTTGGTTCAAAGAGTGACTCTGTCACACCCCAAAATTTCTAATTTTGGGTTGTGCATAGGAAACACTAAATAAAATAAATAATTTCAATATCTGAATAAATTTATTAGATAAGTTAAGTTGCTGCTAATTTAAATATAGAAAATTGTGGTTTTAAACTTTCTCATATTAATTTGATAATGTGGTGTTTGTGTGATGCTTGTCTTTGGTGTTGGTGAGTGCTATTATTTTTAAATTACCATAGGACGACGTTTGCTTCTCACCGGAAAACTTTTTGGTATTTTCTGGATTTAAAATTTCAATTTCTGTGAGCTTAATCTTTTTCCTTGATCTCTTCATCAATCTTTTCATGAGCTCCAAATACTTTATTTGGGTTTGTCTCATTCTAAAATATCTCTGAGAATTTTCCCTAAATTTTCGGAGCCTTCGAGGTATTTTTCGTGGCTTAAAATTCAATTCTGGACTTTTCTAGAATTATTTTATCCATGAAATTAATTAATTCCGAAAATAATAAAATATCTCAGATTTCCTCATGCCCAAAGGCCCATGTCTTTATTTACTAATGGGCTTTTAATAATTAATTAGGTCTATTAGTAAAGGTGGATGGTGCAACGTCAATTAGCACCATATCGCTAGTTGACATGGAGGTGAAGAGTTTTCCTCCCTATATATACGTACCTATCCCTTGGGTAAAAGCACACCAAAACTACCGTAGAGGAGTCCCTAGTTTGGAAAATCTCTCGTGTAGTAAAATATAATTTTCTCTCTTCTTGTCGCCGTCGGCCAAGCCCTATCTCTCGCTCTCTGTTCTGTGTTCGGCTTCGCCAAAGCGGCGCCGTGATCTCGGGCCGCTGAGCCTCGTCGTCGCCCGTCGAAGCCGTCGTAGCTGTTGGCACCGTACGTCACCTCTCCGCCATCCGTGACGCACTGCCGAGCTCTGCTTCAAGGAAGCTGCTGCCGCTCAGTTGAGCCCCGTGATACCTCCGTGCCGTCTCTGCCGTCGCAACCCACAACCGAGTCCAGAATCAAGGTGATGAAACTGCAGACGCCTTTCCCTCATCTCTCGCTCTCTGTTTCTCACGCTGCCGCCAGAGCCAATATTTTCCCTCGTCAAGGTTGCTCCAAATGTGCCCCAGTTTGTTAGTGCAATGCCGCCGGCCACCGTCAAAATCTGCACAAACTGCACCGGAGAAGCCGTGTATAAGGCGTCGTGAAGGACGCAGCCACCAGGGTATCACCAGAGGTCGCTTGGAAGCTGTTCAGACCTCATCGCATCGTCCGGTGGCCTGATCATCTACGCTGCAGGAAAGATCATAGGCCGTTCTCCATATGCCAATCCAGCTAAACCGTCCATCCCGCTCTATGCTTCACCATCCCTTGCAGAACTCCGGCCATCGATCGTTATTTGTCACCGGTGAGCACCTTCCTGATGTCTTCGCCCCTATTTCATCTATCGTCTACATCATGCCACAAGCCATGTGTGCTATTTGTTTCCCTAACGTGCCCCTGCATGCTACCCATCTACAGTGCCGATCATGCATGTACAAGGCGCCGCCTACCGACATGCCGCAGCTGCGCCGGCCTTAACTAGCTGGTCGCCGTGGGCATGCTGGTGAAGAAGCCAGCGTCATCTACCGCCTGCAAGTCCAGTGGCCAGCAAACTGGACATCCTATTCATGTTCACGTCATCAGGCACATGCAGGCCAAGTTCCATGTTCTGTACGTACAAGCCTCCCTAGGAAGAAGACGAAGTATTTACGAGTAATTCGCTTGTTTAATCGTTCAATCTCTGTTTCGGATATTTTAAGTTGCATTAGTTTCATGTCGGCGCGTCCTACGCAATAGTACTAATATTTTTCATGTCGCATGTTTTTCCATATATAGCTAAATATTAAATTGATTAATATGCTTGTAATTGGTTTTATAATTAAAAGTAATATAGGTTTTATGTCTCGATGATTATACATAACTTGTTAATTTGATTAGTTGTTAACTTAAATATTTTTTTAATTGTACTAAGTGTAAACACATGCTACACGCCATTAGATGCTCTCACTTGTTATTTTGTTTTTTTAAGGTAAAGTATAATCGGCATATAAAAGATAATTGAAATATTTTAGTTAAGACATGACTAGATTTAGCTTGGTCTTTCAATTAAAGTGCATAGTAAATAATATGTATTGATATATTTCACAGGGTTTTACTCAATTAAAATAAATCAAGCTTGTAGTTGATTCTTTAATGCAATATAAAAGTCTCGGTAGAAGTTTCTTTCGAACCGAAGCTCCGATTAGTATGCTTCTCGCGTCTGTGTGTTCATAGCAACGTGTCGAACATCTTTAAAATATTTTCACTTGTTATTTCATATGTTTGGTGTATTGTTCTAATTTATTTCTATTGTTTGCTTCGTGTATGATTGCATGGATGCTTGTGTGGTACTTTATAATCATGTCCAGTCGGTGAGATTTACGACGTGGTAATCAAGAGACTGTTCTTTGGAGGTTACTAATCATCACAATAAGGATCTCAATTTAAGGCAAGTATAGCATGGGATTATCCTTGTTGTCCTATTCACAATAAGCAAATAATATCATTATGCATATGTTTCCTTGTTAAGGATGACTTAGTGTTGATCTTATTCCTTGATACCTATTATATTGCATGGATTAGTATGTCTAGTGCTTAACATGAACTATGATCATGTAATTTGACTAATGGAATATGCAATAAACATTAAAAGATGATTTTATTACTGTTTAAGGGTACTAGAGCATGGGGTTACTTTGGTGCTCTTGTTACTCTCCATAAGGACTCATCTATAAGCGAAAATCCGGGACTTACAGTACAACTGTGAGGGCTAAAATGGCTCTGGCTTTAGTCAAGTATGAGGACCTTTTCTAGCTTGTTAGAGGTATTCCTTTATGGCGTAAGAATGGCTTGACGAATCGGGTATAGTGCGGCCTCTGTCCTCATGTGTATAGGCTGCATGTTATTGTGCCATCAGGAAGGGGGGCTCTACATCTGTTTGCCGAGTGAAATCTAATGGCCCAAACTTGTTAGACGAACCTTCGAAAGACTTCATAGTGAACCCTGCCGACCTTCCTTGGTAGTGGGTCAAGAGGCTGATCACCTCGGGCGAAAGGGTAAATCACGACTCATAGTGAAAGTGTACAACCTCTGCAGAGTGTAAAACTGTTATAACAGCCGTGCTCACGGTCACGAGTGGCCTTGGACCCTTATGGAATAGTGGATCATTAATAATGGATATGTTTTTGCTATTCGTTAATCATTTCACATGGATCATATGTTTATTGTTACATTGAGACACTTTGATATTATTGATATATTGAAATAATGCTAATTAAAAGCTACATGCTGATAAACCTATGTTATGCCTTTGAGCCTCATGAACCCCATGTTATATTTGTTGAGTTCGACATGGACTCACTCTTGCTATTTCCACCACACTCCAGTGTGTTGAAAGGTGCTGCTTAGAAGAAGGATGGAAGTGTAGTGGAGTTTTCAAAAGTCTTTTCAGAAGTGTTTGGCATATGGAACCCCCAGTCAGCCGTCCCTGTGATGTTGGAGCCTGAAGAAAAGATTAGTGACCGTTCCGCGACACTCTGATAGTTGTAAGTGTTAATATAGTATGTTTTCCGCCTTATATAAACATTGTTTTGATACTTTTTCATTCTGACATATGTGTGGACTTCCTGGGCACACATATGATTAGCCTGGTTTTGTTCTTTAGAAAACCGGGTGTGACAGACTCGTAGTGCCCAAGGACAAGGAACTTAGGAACCAAATCATGGCTAAAGCCCATTCTTCTAAATTGTCTATCCATCCTGGTAGTAGTAAGATGTATCAAGATCTGAAGCCTTACTTTTGGTGGACCAAAATGAAGAAAGAAATCGCAGCCTACGTTGCTAGGTGTGATTATTGTTGTAGAGTCAAGGCTATTCACATGAAACCCGGTTTACTTCAACCTCTATCTATTCCTGGTCGGAAGTGGGAAGAGATCTTTATGGATTTTATTGTCGGATTACCAACAATAGAGAAGGGTTTTGATTCCATTCGGGTCATAGTCGATTGTTTGACGAAGTCGGCTCATTTCATTCCTATGAAGACCAACTATCATCCACACTAGTATGCTGACATTTATTTCCAACAAGTTGTACGTCTTCATGGTGTGCCCAAGTCTATTATCTCTGATAGGGGATCTTAGTTCACCGCTCGTTTCTGGGAACGCTTACATCAGAATTTAGGCACCCATTTAATCCACAGTTCTGCTTATCATCTGCAAACTTCAGGGCAAACTGAGCGTGTTAATCAAATTATTGAGGACATGCTTAGGGCTTTCCTTATCTCTTTCAAAGGCTCTTGGGAGAAATGGTTGCTGCTAGTTGAATTCTCTTATAACAATAGCTACCAAGAGAGCATCAAAAGGGCTCCTTTCGAAGCTTCATATGGTCATAGATGTAGAACTCCTTTTGAACTGGGTGGAACCTAGGGAAAGGAGGTACTATGGTATCAACTTTGTTAAGGAGGCCGAGGTGCAGGTACGTACCATTCAGAAACATATGGCAGCTACTCAGACTAGACAGAAAAGTTATGCAGATAGGAGAAGGAAACCTATTGAGTTCTAGGTAGGTGACCACATGCATCTGAAGGTATCACTGATGACGGGAGTAAAGCGTTTTGCAGTAAAGAGGAAGCTTGCACCTTGATATGTAGGTCCGTATCAAATCTTGGAGAAGAGTGGAAGGGTAGCTTAGAAGCTTCAGTTACCTCCTGAGTTGGGAGCTATCTTTCTAGTTTTCCATGTTTCTCAGTTGAAGAAATGTCTTCGTGTGCCTGAGGAAAGAGTTGAAGTGAGGGGTATCAAATTAAAATCTGATCTTACTTATGAAGAAGGACCCATGGATATTTTGGAAGTCCAAGAACATGTAACTCAAAGCTGAGTGGTTAAGCTATACAAGGTGCTTTGGAATAATCATAGTGAGCATGATGCAACATGGGAGAGGGAGGATTATTTGTGAGACACTTATCCTACCTTCTTTGCTAAGAGGTACGCTTTCCAAATCTCAGGACGAGATTTTTATCAGGGGGAGGGCTGTAAGACCCCAAGTGTTTGGCTTGCATTTGTGCATATGCATAGCATGACATGAGCATATGCATCATCAAATCATGAGCCTTATGGTTGAAACTAGCTCTGAAACTTGTGAAACATATCATTTGAACTACTTCAATATTCCAATGAACCATGATGTTTCAAAACATTGTAACTATGTTTTAATGTGATGAATGAGTGACTTGTATTCATGAAGGGTGCTTATGTGTGTTTAAGACCTTGTAGAAACTTTAAACATGTTTATGGTGCAATTTGACCTAGGGTTTAAGTTCATGTTTTAGTCAAATTCAAATCTTACCATGTTTGACTAAGGTTTGACCCTAGAACCTCTTCTATTTGACTGCTTCAAAAGTGCCACTTAGAAGCTTTCTAGGTAAGGGTCATCTAAATGAAAGTTGTGGAAAATTTGATGAGCTACAAACTTTGTTCTTTGGTCAACTTCAGAATCCTAGCCTAACCTGCTCAAATTTCATCATCTTTCCTAGTTTTCAAATCTGTTTTTCAGGGTTGCAACATGGATGTTGCAGTGATGTTGCAAACAAACCTTTTCTGCTCTTGGCTCTATAGTTTTTAAACTAGGCCGAACCAGAAGTTGGTGATTGAAACAAAGTTGAAGAACTTTTTGAGAGCTACAACTTTTCTTCTTACCTCATCATCTAATTCGAGCTAGTTTTTGAATTACAAAGCAAGGAAGAAGGACCTCTTTTCGGTTTCGAAGGGAGAGATGTTTCAATGTTTCAAATCAAGCAGAGCTTGAGCTCGGGGTCGTGGCCGACCGGGCTCAGGCCACGCGCACCACCTGGTGGCCATACGCCAGCGCTGGCCCCACCTGTTAGGCCGAGGCGAGCTACAAGGCCACCACGACGTGTCGGTGCCCTGCCTCTCTCCCTCACTTCTCTTTGCGTGCACTCTGCTCTCTCTTCTCTGGCGACCAGTGCCATTACAAGCTCTGCCGCTGCCTAGCGCTCGCCCCACTGCACTGCCACTCTAGCCCACAGCTCTGCATTGACCTCTCCCTCGTTGTTCCCTTCATTTGAGCTTGCATGTGAAGGTATAGGGCGTAATGCCCATTTGAATCTCGCTAGAGGGGAGATCTGCCATAACTGCCATGAAGGTGAGCTCGCCCCAGGCGTCCTTCCTTTTTCTTTCCCCTCCCTGCTTCTTGTTAGCACTAGACTAGGTCATAGCCAAGGTCAAGGCATGATGCTACTAGTCGTGGTGGCCTCACTGGAGTGGAAAATGACCACCGCTGCTGCCGCGCTCACCATTCCACCTTGACGCGCATGTCGGCAACCATGTTCGAGACCTTCGCCGGAGCCCTAGGTTACCTCGGTCACTTCACCAAGTCACTGTGAAGCTGTAGCCATCTTCATCTAGCTCGATTAGGGCATGAGCATGCCGGCGCACCGCCAGGTAGCTCCGTTGTGCCACCATCGCCACCGGCGACCCCTTCCCTCTTGCTCCGTACCTTAGCTACCACCACCATCCGACGTGGCTTGCCGCGAGGGACACGATGGTGCTGACCATCTCACCGGAGACCCCATAGCCAGTGAGAAAATGGCGGTCAATCTCCTCCCCTGTCCTTTGTGCTGCTGCCATGTGGGCCCGTTGACCCCACGGGTCCCACCCGTCAGTGACTCCAGTAGGGTTTAGGATTTAATTCAAGATGCAGATTTTGATGCATCTTTGTAAAAAAATCATATCTGGAGATTTAGAGCTCCGATTTGAATGGTTCAAATTTTGTGGTGCTCCTGGTACAATCTAGTTTTTAATAAAAATATGAAACATGCCATGTTTGGTAGAAAAATAAATAGTTATTATTTATCTCTTTTATTCTTGGATGAAAAGGGGAAAATCATATCTCTTATTGTACAGCTCCAAATACCATGAACATTTTATGAGGTGCTATTTATGCTATGTATAGGCCGTAGTTTAAGATTCATGATTTTTGGGTACTGTATGCTTAAGTTATGAATTTCACTTGTTTAATTGGGTATTATTGTGCTAATTTTCATAATTAATCTATGAATCCAGTAAATGTGAAATTTGGTGAGTAGTGTTCTTAGGTTAGTATGAAGCTAGGAAAAATTTGAAATATATTGTTTGACACTTTTCAATAGGATTTCTTATTTATGCTAAAATCAGCCCTGCTGTTTTGTATTTTGGGTATATCATGATATACATGTTCAAATGCTATGAAATGTTTATGATAGCCTACTATGAGCAAACACTAGCTGCTGTAATTTTTGTAGAATTTACTGTGCATGTTTGATGTATGTTCATAATTACACCTTGTTATCCAAATAAATTAAGAAATGTATTAAATAAATTTATTTGGTGGTGGACACTATGTTTTCTGGTGTTCATGAGTCATGTGTAATATGTTGGTAAAGTTGGTTTGGTCCAAAAGTAAGTTTGCCATATCATTAAATAATTATTTTCTTGAATCTGATAATTCTGGATAGTTCTAGGAACTTGGTAAAGTTCACCATGTTAATTTGGATTGATAGGAAACTTGTGAATACAAAAGTTGTAGATAATTCATGTATCTAGCTGCTGTTAAAATTTGGTGGCATTTGGCCAAGTATTTAGTAGGTACAGCTGTTCAAAGTTGGGTCACAGTTTTTCTTGCTCTCTGTCTTGTTTAGACCAGTTCTTTAAATGTATAATTTTTACCTGTTAAACTTGGGAATCACGCTGATATGATTAAAGATTAATTGTAGATAATTTTCTAAGCTTTCTAGAATGTCTTGTTGCAAGTCATTTGCACTTATAAATCTCCTGCTATGAATTATTTACTAAACTGCTGCTTGTATACCAGAAATACTAAGTTTGGTCTGAGTGTGCTTTTGCTTAATTAAACTTGCTTGTAATGTTTTAAGTGCTTAAGCTTATTGATATAAGTTATTAGGTGCAGGTGTTAGGCCTCTAACTGAGGACAAACAACTATATCTTAGGCTGCACAAGTTAGGTAAGTGTATTCTTGCTCTTTAGAGAGGAGATATGCACGTACTCCTTAAAGTGATTTGAGTAGAGTGTTGCACCTACTCGGTCAACGAATATCCAGTGATGCTATGTTAATCATTGTTCTTCATTCATGATCATCATATCATGCCATCTCCTATGCATCCATGATATTTATCTTGTGCATGTGCATGTGCATGCAATAGGTGTGCCGGAGGGAGTAACCATACTTGAGTTCAAAAGAACCTGTCCGGAGGAATAGCCACCACCGGTGCTGGAGCCGCAAGTGCAGGCCCCCGAAGGAGCGCTAGAAGAAGTAGTGGTTGACTGCCCTAATCACCAACCTTGCAACTTTGTCAAAGGCAAGCCCCGGAGCATTATAAGTCTCCTGATTTCTAAAATCAATTGAGTATATATGTTACATATATTGATGCATTAAGTTATAGGAGTTGGTTGGAAACACTTGCTGCATATATATACCTTCTCCTTGTCTAGAAAGTATACCTTGAATCCTATTTAGGTTCAGGATCGAGTAATTGTTTAGCCCTGCTTTAACCGGTAGAAGTCGGGTGATCTCCTGTCACTTGCGAGCTTTAGGGATATATCTGGCACGGTTGTCTATATTTGCTTATAGTGACTCCATCTTTGTTGATTAAGGACTGAGGCATAGAGCCTTGCCTAATCATGTTGAACGCATGCCTCTCTCTTAGCTGGCCAGACCAGAATGTCTGACCACGAATCCGAGTAGCTCAACTCAGGCCGAGACCCGACAAGTATAAAGTGTGCCTCGGAGGGGAGCCGTAGGCGTGAGTCCAAGGGCAGGTGTTTAAAAGTCTTGAACGTCCTAGCAGAAGGGTAATCCCAGAGAGTGCTAGCACTGATTGGACCCATGAAGTTGGTTCCTGAGTTGTACCAAAGGTGACCAAAGGCTACCTTTGCAAAGTATGCCTAGGTGAGGGTTAGGAATATTTCCCTAACTGGGTAGTAATCGATTCGAGTCGCCATCTCTCTGAGAACTTGATGGATTTATCTCCATTGTATATACACTAAATGACTTAATGGTTCAGGAATGATGATGATGTTGATAGCCTTTTTATACCTGATATGGTTATTAATGTCTGCTCCTTAATTAAGTGATTGCTATAGTGCAGGTGCTCATCTAGATGACAGGTAAATGATGATTAATTCTATGCTTAAACAATAATTGATTTTTCATGTTATTAAGCTTTTATGCAAAATATTGTCAAGCGAGCTCCACTTATATATTAGCCTTGCATACTCCTTGGTGTCATTTATTTCTGGTTTATGATAGGTAAGTCTAGCTGAGTACCTTTTTGTACTTAGGGTTTATTCCCTGTTGTTGCAGATGACCTTCTCTACTATGGTTGTTGCAAGTATTGCCTTCTCCCTACCGGGGACAAAGACTAGACTATTGGGCATGGTCTCTGTTAGAGTTCTCTCCTAAAATGATTTTGTGGGATATGACTATGAGCTGTCAATGTATCTGAACTACTAGTGTCGTGCTTTTGAAATTATGTTGCTTCCGCTACTTTAAACTTGGTTTGTAATAACTTATTTGAACTCCGATGTATGTGAGCTACTGTAAGCTACTTGTGAAATGTTGTAACAGATGGTATGTTGTGTTGAATTATGTATGATCTTAGTTTGTTGTTGGTTTGTTTGAAATCCTTTGAGATTTCATTGGACTACCGGAGTTATATGGGCTAAAGTGCGGGAATTTGATCACTCTGGTGATTGCTTTTTGTACTTGTGCTCTTATAATTTGGACAGTTTCATGACAGCCCCGACCGCCACATTACCAGCTATGTCATCTTTCCCTTCTATTGTGTCCATTCTGTTTTCTTTGCAGGTACCTGCCTGTCTCCTGATCCTTCATTCACTACTAGAAATATCCACTTCAATGACGAATAGATTTCATCACTGAAGGAGCCAAATTCGTCATAATTTTAGTTTTATGACGAATTTATGACAAAAAAATGGTTCATCATAGAAGTTGTGTCACTCTTGCACATATATGACGAATCTGACAAAATCATCATAGAAGTGTCTTGATCTATGATGAAAAACAAATCGTCATAGAACTGTTTTGACATGCATGAAAGGGAGCTGCCACGCTGGTGGGCACTTTCATTGGAGATGCTTTCCATGTGTACATGCTATAACCCATGTGTACTTCCTATAGCCAGTTGCATTGGAGATGGTTTGGCTACGTGTCACCTTCTTATTGCACAATGTGGCCATCTCAGGTTCTTGCACGTATCAGGTTCTTACTAGACCACGTGTCGGGTCCCTGTTGTTTCACATGTCAGTTTTCTATTGGCACACGTGTCATGTTGCGGTTGGATCATGTGTCACTTCATCATTGGACCATGTGTCATATTTTTATTGGTCTATGTGGCCATTTCTTATTCGGCCATGTGTCATGGCACTGTTCATCCACATTTGGTATTTTTATTCGGCCACATGGCTTCATGACTTCCTTCCACATGTTGAATTTAATAGCTCATGTGTCGAGTCCTGGCTATTGCATGTGTCATGCACTGGTTCATCTACGTGTCACATTTTTATTTGAGCATGTGGCCTGTCCTGGTTCTACCACATGGAGTACAATCAATTCATCATAGAAGTAATTTGAGATCATCACTACTGCACAGATTGACTACATAACTATTTAGCCTGGCAATCAAATAACAACAATTAACATTTCACACATCAGCAGCGAACCAATGACAGAGTATCACCACATCAAACCAGCATACAAGTCCCTCAACTACCTCCCCTGGTTCAGGGATATATTCCAAATCTTCACCATGTCTACCCTTTGTGCTTGACTTTTTTTTGCCTTTAGAGACATAGGTTTTGGGCCCACACATCATATTCCAAGTTCTTCCATCTTTCTATGATTCCTTGTGATTTGCGCATCCCGTGCTCGTTCATAAGTAGTTAGTGGCTGTTCATCTAGATTACAAAGGCATTTATCAACTAAAGCTTCTATGGAATGTCAACACAGCAGAGAAAGAGTATGCAAATAAGTGCCTAACTAGTAACTACAGCTTATATGGAAGTCATTAATCTAATAAAGCACATGTTAGCTACACTCAACTATAGGAAATATGTAATACCATCGCTATCTACATATCCTTGGTTCAACCACTACAGTAGAGCACACATCATAAAAGAAATTTGGGTACCTCTTCCTCTGTGTTCCCTGGCTTTGCTTTGTCGTTGGCACCGCCATCTTGTCATCGTGGTCGCGGAGCTGGTGTGGCCAGCATTGATGAAGGGGTACCAGATCTGGCTCTAGCTAGAGATCAGATCCAGTTAGTCATGATAGGTGCCAAGCTAGCTAGGGGGTCCGAATTTGGCTTGTGCCATCATCGAGGTGGTCCTTCCACCGTTAGCTGATCATCCTGCTATCGACGAATCAAAGGGGATCTGGCTCCAGCTAGGGTTCTAAAATGTATGAGAGGGTACAATTGGAGAGTGGAGAGGGAGTCGAGCTGCTATTCTGATGGCGCCTAGGGTTCAGAGCCGGGTGGCTAGAGAGTGGAAAGGGATGCCATGGGACTAGGATTTGGAGCTGGAGGAGAGATGGTGCGGCTGGAGAATGGAGATGGAGGCGGAGACGGTGACTCTTTGCGCTTTTATGTGGCCATCACATTACCACAAATGCCCTTGTCTAAAATCGATGGCGTGGTAAACCTATTTTCCGCGCGGAGGGCAAAAGAGAGACATCTAATTTTTGGTGCATGTTGGCGGGACTACTCGGCTGTAACAACCCAGGTTTTTCTAATAACCCAAAAATCCAAACTTAAAATTTTTTTGAACGAAACCCATGCATGGTGAGTGTGCATACTAGGAAACCACCCTTGTAGTTGCACTAATATATTGCAAGCTAGCTTGTTTGAGCATATTGCATTTTAATTCAACTTGTGAGTTGCTTCTTCATGATTTTATGTGATGTAATAAAATCAACTAAACCTTTTAATTAACTTGTTGTGTGTGTTGCCAACCCTTGGCTTGGACCCTAATACCCTAGGTGACCCCTAGTGGAACCCTTAAGGGTGTGTCCATGCTTGGCAACACATGTATACATGCATAGAAGTCCAAGGTGTAGCATAGAAAAGGGAAATATAAATAGAAAAAGGAGGGATATAGGAAAGGAGAAAGCAGCCCAGCAGCAGCACCATGGCCCAGCACCTCGTCCGCAACCCACCGCCACCATCCTAGCAATGCGGCCCAGCTTCCTCCCACGCGCGCCCATGCCTACACGTGGCCGAGCCAGCCCACACCCACACTGCGTCATGACGTGCCTCACTCATCATGTCTCGCTACCACTGATGGGTGGGACCCCCTTGTCATCTCCCTCACTCTCCCCTTCCTCTGCTTTTCCCCCCACCAAGCAGAGCATCTTGCCGGTAAGAGCATCTGAGGCCTCGCCTTGCATCCCCACCGCCTGTTCCTGAGCTATTGATCACCGATGCATGGATGGATGCCACATCCATGATCTATGGCTTGCCAGCCTACCCCAGTGCATGCCTACACCATGCTAATGTCACCATCATGGCCCCAATGTCTGACACCACCCCGTTTGCCTTTTTGACAACCGACGTCCAGATTCAAAGGCGCAAAACCACCCATGATTCTGTGTCGTGCACCAAACCCTAACCTAGAGCCCCTATCCACCCTCCACATATCCCCTACACCTCCATCCACCATCCACTGCTTGCCAAGGCTGAGCTTGGGCTATAAAAGCCCCAAGCCAGTGCCCTAGCCCTCTCCCATCCACCGTGCCGCCACTAGTGGCTTCACCAACCCCACGGCAAGACAGAGAAGAGGAGGAGAAGGTAGAAGAAGGGAGGAGGAGGAGGAGGGAGCAAGGAGCTCAAGTCACTAGAGTTCTGCCCGTGGCCGTTGGAGCCAAGGACGACACTGATCGTCTTTGATGTCGTAGCGGTTCTGCCTGCACTGCCTTGACTCATCACAGCCTTGCTCGTCATCGTGGATATGCCATGCCGCACCACCATGTTCTCCCTCTTGGGAGGGCCAAAGGCCAGCCTTTGACCATCATAATGCACTACACACACACATGAACCAAGGGCTAGCCTTGCCAAGCCACTGGTGCTCGGGAACACCAGCGCCTAGACATCACACCCGCCACGGTCGCCATGGCCGGCGTCCACCACATTGCCACCCCATTCCAGCCACCTCGAGCCATAGAGGTAGAATGAGCACCTCAGCAAGCTTTGCCTCATCGAGGGACATATCATGCACTAGATGAAAGGAGAAGAGAAGCCCTAGGGGCCGCTAGTTGTGTCTGCCTCATCGAACCGTCACGCACCCATGTTGCTGCCGTGCCGGGGGTGATCTGGCCAACTCCTATCACCTTGCATGATGAGAGATGGCTGTCGAGCTTCACTGTGACTGTAACACCCTAGGTGTTTGTCTTGAATTTGTGCATGTGCATTGCATAACATAAGCACATTCATTCCATTATCACATGTGCATCAATTCATGTTTCAATGTTGCAACCAAATGTTTTAGTAGTACTTATGCATAGGGGTATCATTTGTGTTGTCTCACTGTTATCCCTAGTACCCTAGAGGGGTTGAACATGCCTCATAGGCCATGTTGTAAGTGTTGCATGTCCTTGTTTCAATGTTTCAATTGATTGTTTTGCTTGTTTCAATTGAATGTTTCATATGTTTCAATTCAATGTTTTGATCAATTTGATAAGCTAGAGTATATGTGTGACATGCAAGTGAATGTGGTGACCCACCAAAACACCCTAGATACACTTAGAAGGTCATTAGGAACAATGTTCATAAAGATCATTAGCCCTAATTATGTTTCTAAGCACTAGTTTGACTTGTGTTGACCCTAGAGCTATTCTGTTTGACTGATTAAAAAGTGCAACTAGAATTCAATGCATGGTGGTGCACCCTTAAACAAAGTTGTAGAAAATTTGTCATGGAACAAAAGTTGTAATATGGCCATCTCATGAAAATGAACACAACACCCTCAAAAGTGGCCCACAAGTCAGTTAAGGGGCTATTTTGGACTTAGCAGTTTTTGGATAAGTGTAAAACTGGGTTACAGTTTGATGTACCCCACTTTAAGGCTCTGTAGTTCCAAATCTAGGTCGAACTAGCTCAAGTTCATATTGACAAAGTTGAAGCCCCCACATAGATCTACAAGTTTGTTAATTACACTTTACACTAACTCGGTTTAGATTGGGAGTTCTAGGGCGTCAAACATGCTCTGTCAGTCGGTGATGGGGTACTGATTCAGTAACTAAATTCGAAATCTTCAGTGATCGGTGGCCGACCGGCCTTAGGCTGTTGCTACCGTGTGGGCGCGTCGTGGCGTCCGTACGCCGTCCGTGGGCCCACTAGTCAGGTCGAGGGGTGCCTCAAGGCCACCATGACTCCCTCCACTCGCTTCCCCCTCCATTTTGCCTCCTCTCCTCTCTGCTGTGCTCACCGAGGCGGAGGAGCCGAGCACCATCACCACCGTGAGCTCACCGAGCTCGTGTGTGCTCCCCACTGCGCCATTTCCTACCAAACGACACCAATCGCTCCGCCTTGAGCCCCTCTACCTCCTTGCACTCTTCGCGTAGCAAACCAAGCCTTGGTAAGGACGTGTTTCCGATGCTACCACCGCGGGAGGCTCGCCGAAGCACCACCATGCTTGAGCTCATCATGGCTGAGCTCTCTAGCGCCTCCATTTCTCTCTTCTCTGTAGCATAGCACGGCACCTAGGTAACCTAGATGCTCACGCCAGCATTAGGTTGGGCCGCCGTGGCTGAAGTTGGCCAGCGCACACCGCACAGCGCCGCCACACCCGCCATTGCTGGTAGCGTGTCCTTTCGACTCACCCTAGGAACTCCGAGGTACCTCACTCGCTGCGGAATCATGTGGAGAGCATGAGGGTGGCCGTGGCTTCGCCAGCCGACTCACCAGCGATGAGCTCGCGCCGCCGCTCCTCCTCCCCTACTCTGTCTCCCTAGCACGCGGGTCCCCGTTGTCAGCACTCAGCCGAGCGGAACCGATCATGGGCCGCGCTGCGCCTTCAGGCCGGCCCAGTAGCTGAGTAGGTTTAGATTTTGTTTTTCTTTTTCTTTATTTTACAGATTTAAGTGATAGATTCTAAAATTCAAATCTGGTGATTTGTAGATCCAAATGAAGTGGTTCAAATTTTGTGGTGTTCCTTGGGAAGTCTAGATGTTATTAAAGATAGGAAACCTGATATGTTCTGTTATGAAAAATGGAGTTAATATTTATGCCATTTATTCATGCATGAAAGGAGGAAAATCATATCTCTTTGTATATATCTCCAAATGACTTGAAATTTTTATGGGGTGCTGTTTATGCCTTGAATAGCCTGTAGTTTAAATTTCATCAATTTTGGCTACTATATGGTAGAGTTATGTATTTATCTTGTTTGCATGGGTGGATCTTGTGTGAATTTTCATGAATTATCGGTAGATCCAGTAAAGGTGAAATTTAGTTAGTGTTATTCTCATATTAGTAAGACCCAAGAAAAATATGAAATATGTTGTTTGATACTTTTCAATAGGGTTTCTCATTTATGACAAAATCAGCCTTTCTATCTATTATTTTTGGTATAGGAAAATATACTTGATCAATTGCTACGAAAATTTTACGGTAGCCTCCTGTAAGCTTATTGTAGCCACTGTAATTTTTATAAAATTAATTGTGGAGTTTTGATATAGGTTCCTTTATTCACCTAATTATCAAAATAAATTAATAAAGAGTATTAAACAAATTATTTAGATGTTGGCACTACACTTTCTAGTGTTCCTTTGATATGTGTAATAAGTTGGTAAACTTAGTTTAGCTTAAACGTGCTTTTGCTACATCACTAAATATTTAATTTAGTGAATCTGCCAATTCTGGACAGATTTTGAGATATTATTAATTACTCTATGTAAATGATAGTTTCATGTCTTGTGGTCTGTAACAAAGTTGTTGTGAATTTCATGGTCTAGTTACTGTTAAAGTTTGGTGGCATTGGGCCACATAGTTTAGGAGTTATAGTTGTTCAAAGTTGTCTCTCAGCTTTGGTTGCTCTCTGTTTGCACAGAATAGATTCTGTGTTTACTTTAATTCAACCTGGTAAACTTCAGAATCATGCTTTTATGATTATAAATAAATTGTAGATAATTTCATAAGCTTTCCATAATGTACTCTTGCAAGTCAATTGGATTTGTAGAACTCCTGTTGTGATTAATTTAATGAACTACTCCGTTGGATGTGAAACATGATCTTTTTGATTAAGTGTACCTTTATTATACTTAAGCATGTTGGTGATGTATTAGGTGCTTAAATTGATTAAGGTGAGTTTAGGTGCAGGTGTTAGGCCTTTAACTGAAGATGAACATCTTTATCTTAGGTTGTGCAAGTTAGGTGAGTTAATCTTGTTCTTTAGAAGAAAGATAGACACTTGTTTGTAAAGTGATTTGAATAGAGCTATTCTTACTCAGTAAACAAGTGTCCAATAGTGCTTCGCTATTTTATTACCTATTGTTATTCATCCATCATGAGCATCATGTCATTCCTTATGCATCCATGATCTTCATTTTGTGTATATGCATGCAATAGGTGTACCAGAGGACGTGACTTTGCTGGAGTTCGACGGGACGAACCAGGAAGCTCCCGAGGTGCAGCAGCCCAAACCCGAAGCTCAGGAGGTGCAGCTCGCAGCCAGAGCAAGGAGAGGTGGTGGTTGAGTGCCCAGATTACGAGCCGTGCAACTTTGTTAAAGGCAAGCCCCGAAGCATTATAAGACTCCTAACTTTTGAAATGCAATTAAAGTATTATGTTATATTTATTGTTGCATTAAGTTATAGGTGTTGGATGAAAACACTTGTTGCATTGATATCCAATCCTTGTCCAGATATTATCACCCTGAATCCTATGTACCTCAGGCTCGTGTAGTTGCTTAGCCTTGCTTTAAATGCGGTAGAAGTCAGGTGATTTCCTGTCACCTGCGAGCTATAGGAATATACATATGGCACGGTTGGCTATATTTGCTATCATGGAAAAGAAGCTATCTTAATTTGAAATAAAGACCAGACGGAGGCTTACAGTTTGTAGTGACTCCATCTGTGTTGCTTAAGGACCGATTCTTGGAGCCTTTCTTTGTCATGTTGAATGCATGCCTCTCTCTTAGCTGGCCAGACTCGAGTGTCTCTGACCGCGAATCCGAGTAGCTCAACTCAGGCCAGGCTTCGGCAAGTATAAAGTACGCCTCAGAAGGGAGCCATAGGCATGAGTCTAAGGGTAGGTGATTTAAAAGTCCTAATCATCCTAGCAGAAGGGTAATCCCTGAGAGTGCTGGCACTGACCAAACCCGCGAAGTTGGTTCCTGAGTTGTACTAAAGATGGCCCACAGTTACCCTTGCAAAGTATGCCAGCGTGAGAGTTAGGAATACCCCTTAGCTGAGTTGTAATTCGATTCGAGTCGCCGTCTCTCACAGGGTAGTGAGAACTTGACAGGCTTATCTCCAAAGTAGATGCACTAAATAATAATTATGTCTCAGGAATGATGATATGATGATGACAGCCTTGTTATACCTGCTATGGTTAATATTGTTTGCTCCTAATAAGTGAGTGCTCTAGTACAGGTGCTATGTAACGGATCAACGTAATTATACGAAATTAAGTAAGAAAATCTTCCACCGAGGCGGTTGATTTAACAAACTTAAGCCCGTATAACTCGAGATTCCGTGAAATCACGAAGGATTTCCAAACCACTAACATACAACCAAGATCGTACTGATTTAGCAGCCACAGTTCACACGATACATAAATCTGATCATAAAGGTAGGATACATCGGAGTTCAGAAATAAAAGTTATTACAACATAGTTCAACATAAAGTAGCGGAAGCAAATAGTTTTACGCACACACACTTAGTTCAGTTACAGTGCCAGTCGATAGTCATGGTCCACAAAAGCAGTAGATAAGACAAACAGAAAGACCCTTGCCCAAGGTCCTAGTTGTCACCCATCGCCGGATACAGACAGTTGGAGCAGTACCCGTAGTACATCTGACCATCTGCAACAACAATGGGAACAACGCCCTGAGTACGAGAATGTACTCAGCTAGACTTACCCGTCATAAACCAGAAATAACATGACACCAAGGAGCATGCAAGGCTTTACATAGTGGATTGGCTTGACTCCTTTGCGAAAAGCACAAGTTATTATGAATGACTAAGGATAAGTATCTTTAGCATCATTTTTAGGATAACCTATTCATGCTAAATAAGCACCTATGACTAAAACAAACACTTGATTAACCATTAACATCAAAGATTACCATCTTAGGTTTAGCCCTTCCAACATTATCCACATAACCATCCGTGTTCCATCATTAAAACTACGATGCCATAGCTCGAGTCAAGTGCTCACTAACCGGGAGCGACGGCGATTCGAATCGAATTCCTATCCAGCTGGAGATTTATTCCTCACACAAACCATGCTTCCCCCGTCAGGGTCGCGTAGATCACCAATGACACTTTCCGAGAAGCCGCGGGATAACAATCATGGATCGCACTACCCAGGGACCGCCCGACTGCCAGGACGCACCTTGGGCTCACTCTTCGTGTCCCCGTTACCCCCCTTCCACACCAGTCTGCCAACCCGAGTTTATCCCGGCTCAAAAAGTGTCACTAGCTTCGCGGTCGAAAGGTACTTTATTCGGCCAGCTAAATGTGAGGCATGCGTTCAACATGATAAGAGGGACGAGCAACGATCGGTCCTTAACTGACACAGACGGAATCACTATAGTCCAAAACCCTATAAGACTCCGCCCGGTCTCCGTTTATCCATCAACACTTGGTTACTTTTCATGATCACAATTACAGCTAACCATAACCCGGTATCCACCTATAATTCGCAGGTGACAGGAAATCACCCGACTTCTACCGGTCTAAGCATGGCTAAGCAATTTACTCGATCCTGACCTAACAGGGTAAAAGATAATCCGGTGGCCAAGGTAATAATGCAACAACGGTTTCACTCAACTCCTATAACTTAATGCAACAATATATAACTATAACTCATGTAATAAGGAATAACTTTTTATAATTTAGGAGACTTAAAATGCTCCAGGGCTTGCCTCTTTCGAACGAACTAGGGTGGTGATCGACGCACTCTGGCAGTTCCTCGCCTGACTCTTCCTACTCGGGCACCTCCTGTGCCTGGGGTTCCTGCTGATCCGTCCAAGCCTGCTCCTCCGGCACTGCTGCCTGCGACTCCTCCTGCGATCCTGTATGATGCAGTTGCATAAGGAAATATGCGAATAATGCATAGGACTATGGTGAAGTGATGGGATGATGCGAGATGCAGATGAGCCCATGGAATGAGCAGTTAAGATAAAACTTCATCCTCTATCAGGTAGTCCACGTCATCCAAGAACATGTACCCTAAAGTATGCACATTGCGGTTCCACTAATAATCATACACCTTACACAAGCAAGTGACCCTAAATGACCAAACCTTACCAACCTAACTCATCCACAACATCAGCAAGGCATAATGATGCTTCAAAGATACACCAAACATATTTTATTTCTCTCAATTTCTCATAAAGAATAATCTTTTATTCCCTATTTAGCTAGGGTTACACAGCAACACCTATCTCTGGTGTAGATAAAAATCTACAAAAATTACAGTAGACTACTCTTACCATAGCTAACCTACCACTAAATTTTCATGAGAATTGCATAAGTAAAACTGCCTGTACAAAATAAACAAGTTATAGCCTAATTGTGAGCATGAAATTATTTTATACTAGAAAAAGTATCAAACAACAGATTTCACAATTTTCTTAGGTTACTAACAGTAAACCAACATACTACAAAAATTATCAAATGTATGTTGTATACAAATTTTGCTCTCTACTAAAAATAACAAATATTACCAATTAAAAGCATTTGAACTACACTTCAAAAATTTCCCACAGAACATGCTTCACTGGCATTTTTCCTAGAAAGTACATCACTAATAAAGACTAATGTAACAAGAATCATATTTTTCCCTTTATTATTTTATTTACTACACTTTTTCTAAGATAATAGCATATATAACAATTAAATAAAATTGCACAGTAGAGTGTCACAAAAATAACATGAGATATTTTTAAACTGTAGATCTATTCAAAAGGAACATTGCAAAATTTGTTTCATGATTTTTGGAGCTATGAATCTTGAGATACAATTTTTGGAAGCCTTTTTCAGATTTTCTGGAAATCAATTTCTTTAAAACCAAAAATCAAAACCGGCCTTAAACGCTACGTGCACCCCGCTGTGACACCCGGAACCGAAACGCTGAGACAGACAGGCGGGACCCATGGGTCAGACGGGCCCACCCGTCAGCCGTAGTCGGCCAGAGGCGGTGTGGACCGCCGGGATCTCGCCGCCGGCGAGTCCTCCGATGACGGGGAGGGCACCATCGTGCTCCTCTCATCGACGCGAACCCAGTGGTGCCTAGTGGGTGGCCAGACGAGCTCGGCATCGAGCTTGTCGATGAGCATGGCGGCTCGGCGGCGTGGGACGCCGTCGGCCAGCCAGCTCCGACCGAGAGGAGCTGCGCGGTGAGGTCAGCAAGCTTCGCGGTGCAAGTGCGGTGCTCGTGCGCTCGAGAAGTGGGCGAGAAGTGGCGTGGAGGGGTGCGGCCCACGGAGCGGGTCACTCCGGTGAGCTCGGCCGAAACTCTGGCGAGCCATTACCGCGGGTGGAGGCCGAATCCTAGCGGGCTATGGCGAGCACCGGATGCACCATGGAAAGGCGCAGCGAGGGCGAAGACGGAGGCGGAGGCGGTGAGCCGGAGCGGCGGCTAAGGCGGTTGCGGAGCTCGGCAGCCGGCGATGGCGAGGCGGAGCTCTGCTGCTGCTGCTGCGGCGGGCGAGGGAGAATGGAGGGAGCAACCGAGGAGGACGAGCGCGCGGAGGGGGGGTAAGCGGGCGCGGACGCTGCGGGGGCCACAGGGCGCGTGTCGCGCGGCTCCGACGGCGTGCGGCCACGCGGCGGCCGAACGCTGCCGCGGCGCCACGACGCCACGCGCGGGCGCGCGCGCGGGAGCGGGAGGGAGAAGACGCAGGCGCGGGCCGGGCCGCCAGCGACGCTGGGCCGAAAGGGAAGCCGAAGCCCCCTAAGGCGAAAATCTGATTTTTCTTTTTCAAAATATTTTCCAGATTTAATTCTCTGTTTGAAATTCAAATTTGGAGATAAAAAAGGGTTTTCAGAAATTTGGTCCAAAATAAAAGTTGTTCAAAATTTTATTCTCTACAACTTTCATATAGAGCACTTTTCAAAATTCTCAATAGATTTTGAATTTGAGATTTAAAGCTAATTTAAAATCAAAAACTCATTTATTTAGAATATTTTTAAAACAGAATTTGAGGAAAACTTGAATTCAAAATTTGCTCCAATAATCAAGTTGATTTATTCTAGATTATTTAAAATTGCTACTTCTCAAAAGTTCACCAACTTTTTAACACTTATATCAAACTTAGGGTTCCCATTTATTTGTTTTTCAAATTAAATTTGAAAGAGCTACAATTCAAATAATGCTAATCATGCAATGATGTTGAATGCTTATGCTTTGAATGATAATGCATGCTTAACACCCAGGGGTGTTACAGCCCTCCCCCCTTATAAGAATCTCGTCCCGAGATTTTGAGTTACGAACCACTTATCGTAAAAAGCTTTATACGCGGTTTGAAGATATTCTCCCGTTTCCCAAGAAGCATCGCTCTCATAATGGTGGCTCCATTGAATCTTGTAGGTTGTGACCACTTTATTTCGAGTGACTCGGTCCTTAGTATCCAGGACTCGAACCGGTTGCTCGCGATACTCCAAGTCTGCCTTGATCCGAATACCCTGAGGTTCTATCCTCTCCTCTGGAACACGCAGACACTTCTTCAGTTGGGATACGTGAAAAACGGGAAAGATCGAACTCATCTCTTCTGGTAACTGCAACTTGTACGCCACGGGACCCTTTTTCTCTACGATCTGGTATGGTCCTATATATCTTGCAGACAGTTTCTTCTTGATTCCGAACCGTTTCTTCTTCATTGGGGTAACCTTCAAATAGACATAGTCACCCACTTGGAAATCCAATGTTCTTCTTCTCTTGTCTGCATAACTCTTCTGATGAGACTGTGCAGCTTGCATGTTTTGTTGGATAACACGGACCTTTTTCTCTACCTCATCTACAAAATCAATTCCATAAAACCTTCTTTCTCCAGGCTCTACCCAATTTAACGGTGTCCTGCACTTCCTGCCATACAAAGCTTCAAAAGGTGCCATCTTGATACTCTCTTGGTAACTGTTGTTGTAAGCGAATTCTGCCAACGGTAACCAGGATTCCCATGAGCCTCTGGATGATAGTACACAATCTCTAAGCATATCTTCTAGTACCGCATTAACTCTTTCTGTTTGCCCATCAGTCTGTGGGTGGTAAGCCGTGCTATGAATCAAACTAGTACCCAAACCTTGATGCAGATGTTCCCAAAAGTGAGAGGTAAACTGCGAACCACGATCGGACACAATCGTTTTTGGTATCCCGTGCAATCGAACAATCTCGGCAATGTACTTCTCTGCATATTGAGGTGGTCGGAATGTCGTCTTAACGGGCAGAAAGTGAGCTGTCTTGGTGAGACGATCTACTATTACCCAAATAGAATCATGGCCCTTTTGTGTGGTGGGGAGACCAGTGATAAAGTCCATACTTATATCATCCCACTTCCAATCGGGTACCGACAAAGGTTGCAGAAGTCCTGCAGGTCTCATGTGAAGAGCTTTAACTCTACAACACATGTCGCAACGAGCAACGTATGCTGCAATTTCCTTTTTCATCTTAGTCCACCAATAACAGGGTCGCAAATCTTGGTACATTTTACTACTTCCGGGGTGAATAGATAACTTAGAACGATGGGCCTCATCCATCAACTTGTTCTTAAGCTCTCTATCCTTATGTACTACCAGGCGATCCTTGAACCATAACACTCCTTGGTCATCCAATCGAAAGTGTTTGGTGGGTTCTCTCTTCATCTTTTCTTTGATATGAAAGATTCCCTTATCTGTTTTCTGACCATCAATGATCTGGCTTTCCAGAGTACAACTGACCTGAATATTATACAACACAGCAGGATGTAACAAATTGAACCCTTTTTCAAACAACGGTTGCACATCAATAGCATGGGATTTTTTGCTCAGTACATCTGCTACTACATTAGCCTTTCCAGGGTGATAGTGCACGTTCAGATTATAGTCCTTTATCAACTCTAACCATCTCCTCTGTCGCATGTTCAACTCAGATTGGGTAAAGATGTATTTGAGACTCTTATGATCTGTGAAGATATTACACACATTACCCAACAGGTAGTGCCTCCAAATCTTTAGAGCATGCACCACTGCTGCAAGCTCTAAATCATGTGTAGGATAGTTAACTTCATGCTTCCTCAACTGCCGTGAGGCGTAAGCAATGACTTTTCCATTTTGCATTAGCACACATCCTAACCCATTCTTGGATGCGTCACAGAAAACATCAAACAGCTTTTCTATATCTGGTTGGGCCAGAACAGGAGCAGTGGTCAACAACTTCCGCAAGATACAGAAGGCTGCTTCGCACTCCTCTGTCCATACAAACTTATGATCCTTCTGTAACAGGCTTGTCATTGGTTTGGCAATCTTCGAGAAATCTGGTATGAAGCGACGGTAGTAACCGGCTAAACCAAGGAAACTGCGAACTTCGTTAACTGAAATTGGTGACTTCCAGTTCATAACCTCTTGTACCTTACTGGGGTCGACAGAAATGCCATTTTCAGACAACACGTGGCCGAGAAAAGGAACTGTCCTAAGCCAGAACTCACACTTGCTGAACATAGCATACAGTCGATGTTCTCTGAGTCTAGTCAAGACTATCCTGAGGTGTTCCACATGTTCTTCTTCATTTTCTGAGTATATTAGTATGTCATCAATGAACACTATCACAAACTTGTCCAACTCGGGCATGAAAACCGAATTCATCAGGTACATAAAGTATGCAGGAGCATTTGTCAATCCGAAGGACATGACAAGATACTCGTACAAACCATATCTGGTAGAGAACGCAGTCTTAGGCACATCTTGCGGCCTAATCTTTATCTGGTGGTACCCTGATCTCAAATCTATTTTAGAGAACACTTTGGCTTTGGACAATTGGTCAAACAAGATATCAATCCGAGGAAGAGGATACTTGTTTTTAATTGTCACTGCATTCAGTGGCCGATAATCCACGCACATGCGTAAGGAGTTATCCTTCTTCTTTTTCACAAATAGAGCGGGGCATCCCCATTCAAACGAGCTGGGACGAATCAACCCTTTCTTTAGCAAGTCCTGAAGTTGCTTTTTCAATTCTGCTAACTCATTGGGAGGCATCCGATAAGGCCTTCTCGAGATCGGTGCTATTCCTAAAATTAACTCAATGGCAAACTCAACATCTCGGTCTGGTGGAAGTCCAGGTAACTCCTCTGGAAACACATCTGGAAACTCACAGACCACTAGAATCTGGACTAGCAGAGTAGTTTGTATTGCACAAGATGTGCTAGCTAGGTCTACCCTCCGAGGTAGGACCACCCGAAAGGTGCCTTCCCCACTGGGTTCCTTAAGAGAGATACTCCTTCCTCCAACATCAATTACAACTCCCATTTGATTCATCCAGTTCATACCCATGATCACATCCAAAACTAACCCTGGCATGACTATCAGGTTAAGCTTATATTGCCGGTTTGATATATTTAGGGTTACTCCCTGAACTATCTGATTAGTCAACAGATCAGCCCCAGCTGAACTGATTTTATATGCACATTCCAATTCAACTATCTTCTGCTCATGTCTCTTAACGAATGCTTGACTTACAAAGGAATGAGATGATCCGGAATCAAACAAAACTACTGCAGGATGATTGTTGATAGAAAACATACCAGTTGTCACCGGTTCTCCTTCAGGGATGTCATCCACAGTGGTGTGGTGCACACGAGCTTGATACTGCGTTTGCTGTTTCTTAGGGTAGGGACAATACTTTGCAAAGTGTCCAGGTTGGTAGCAGTTGAAGCACGGTCCCTTCACTTGAGCCACAGTTCCAGATGAACTGCCTTGTCCTGTCTTTGCTTGAGGCAATGCCATCTTGAACGGCTTCTGGTTCCTCTGGGGTGGCTGAGCATTCTGATTCTTCCTTTGCGGTGGCCTAAACCTTGCACCTGGGGCAGGCGATCGATAAGCTGGGCGGCTGGCTACTGGGGTCCTGGACTGAGACGAACCCGACTCGAAAGCCCTCTTACGGATCTTGGAAGCAGCATACACATGGTTGTTCTTCTCTTGCTTCAAACAGTCTCTAACGAAGTCATTGAAACTAGTCCTCCTGTTTGTACCCACATGTTTCATCATCTTGGGACTAAGGCCTCTCTTGAAACTAGCGATCTTCTTGGCATCAGTATCCACCATGTCCGAAGCATAACGGCTCAGGTTATTGAAGGCATGCAGATATTGAGTCACAGTCTTCGTGCCTTGATTTAATGCCAGGAATTCCCCAAGCTTCATCTCGGTCAGACCAGGTGGAATGTATGTTCCACGGAAGGCTTCAGTGAACTCCCTCCAAGAGATATGGGCGTGGGGAGGAAAAGTGGTGCGGTGATGCTTCCACCACATACCTGCCGGACCTTGAAGCTGATGAGATGCGTACTCAGTCTTCAACACTTCAGTCATTCTTAAGACACGAAACTTATCTTCCATCGTATTAATCCACTCTTCTGCATCTAAAGGTTCTGCGGCTTCCTTGAAGATCGGTGAACGAGTATCCATGAAGTCCTTGAAACTGCTGTACTGATTTGCTTCGTGACCTCCCGGGTTTATCCCCCGACGGGTATTATCTGCGATACTGCGCAGCGCCGCTTCCATATTCTATTGCATGCTCTCCATATTTCGTTGGCTTCCCAGGAATTGGGTGAAAAACTGTTCCGCAGTGTAAGGTGGAGGAGGCGGTGGTGGATCCCGATCATCATTAGCAGCTGCACTGCCACCAGCCTCAGCGGTACCATACACGGTACGACGAGTGTTCGACATCTACATGTTTCAGCAACACTAATTATTAGGTGATGTTGTAGGAATTGCGACCGAATGAAAAATCATGCCAAACTGAATTCACTGGAGAGAATAAATTCATACAATAAAACAGGGGCACAATAAGTCATTCCAATTAACACAACATCACTAATTATATTACTTAAAGCACACACATCGCGTCCATTACAACCAAGTTGCCAGCATACATACACTGGACTTTTGACGTTCGGATACCGCCACAAACACATCCAAGCTTTCCAACCTTACATCAAGCTTTAGTCTTTCTACTCATTATTACATGTCCAAAGTGCCAACAAGCAAAAGATCATGCAAATGGAACCTAGTAGCTAGTGCAACAACTACTAGCCTACTCATCGTGATCGCTATCTAGGTCCGAGACGTTGGCGTTGTCGCCAACTGCAGCGTCGTCGTGCTCCTCAGCTGGCGCCACAGGCTCTTCAGGATCTTCGTCTGCATCCAAATCCATCTCTGCTGCGCCAGGAAGTTCATAAGGGTTAAGCTAATTGTTCAGCCGATGGACCTCTTCATGCAAGTTATCGTTGTACTCTTCTGCATCAGCCAGCCGCTGCTCGAGCTCAAACTATCTAGCTCTCAACACATTCTCTGCGGACCAGGCTTCATTCCTCTGATGGAGCACATGAGCCAACATGCTCTCAGCATTCCTGTGGGCGGTGGTCAGTTGCCCAAGCTGCTCTCTCAGGGCACGTACATCTCCCTCAAAAATCACAGTCCTCTGAGTGGCCTGATCTCTCTGACGAGTCAACTGAGCCATCTCAGCAGTGAGCCTCTCAATCTCGGTGTCGTGATCTCTCTGAAGCTGACGGCGGTCATCGCGAGCCTGACCAAGAGCACTAGAAACACGTCTCAGACTACCTTCCACTCCATCGAAGGCCCTCATCACTGCGAACATGGCACTCATAGCGGGGTTGTCACTGTTCTGTGCCTCTGCTGCGCTAATCTCCAGAGATCTGCCCCTTGCTTGCTGCCACGAGTCAGTGGAGGGGTTGCCCCTCGGAAAGACTCCCACTATAGTTGCTGCCAACTCCTAAGGAAAGCGATCCATGATATCCCTCAGGATCCCAAAGGCTGCCCTCTCAGCAGCTTCTTCAGGGGTCCTGCCAGTTGACTCAAAACGCCAACCGGTCCACTCAGAACCATCACCTCGGGGACGAACTACTGCTTCCACAGTCACCAAAAGTCCTTCACCCAACCGCTCATTTGACCAAAAGTAGTGGGGCTCCATCCCATCATGATAGCCTACATAGCTGAGCACTCTCCACAAGAGTGTAGGCATCCCAAACTCTCCAAGAAAAGTGTGACGCTGGCGAGTGCGCGGAGCAAGCTGATGACGGGGAGCTCTACCGGTGGACTTGCGAGCGGTCTGCTTGGTACGTGCCATCTGTAGCAAAAATTTTATTACCGTGGTGAGAACAGATTTTTAAGTTGGCATTTTTATCGAAATGAGATAATCAACTTATAAGGGGAGGAACAGTGCCATGAATGAAATGCACAACATGATGCATGCACGTTCAGTACGTCCTCACAAACTTAGAAAACTAATGACTACTAACGGAATAAACGGTGGCATACAACGATCTCTTGTAACATAACTAACACGTACTACTCGAAAGCGTTGTTATGTACCTGCAGAAAAATCACTTCAGCCCAAACCTCACAGTATGAAAACATGCAGAAAGCAGTAAAGTAAGTTACTCGCTCTACACGCATCCCCAGATACGAGTATAACGGTAACAACTACCCGAATCGTCGTCCTATTGACGGCATCGTCATTGCATGACGGAATTCCCCACAATTTGGATACCCTCATACGAACATGCGCAGGGCACGTAAGTATTTTGGTATCACATAAGCACTCCCCTAGATCGGCAGTGTATCCGACCATGCACTCACAACTCTAACTTACCAAGGCGTAGAGGTAAATGATCCATACATTACCACTCAAGTGAATGGCACTCATACCATAGCACGCCGTATGAGCGACGAAATTTAAAATATGATGCAAACCCCCAAGTTAGTACTTAATTAAGCCACCTAGAGTCCTTATCGGGCATAAAGGATATGACCACTGGCACACTTTTAAGTTCAAAAGCTTATTTGAAAACACAGTTTTTTTTTTTAAAATACTCATGTGAACAGTAACATGCTAAACCATGCTCCGATGCCAGCTGTAACGGATCAACGTAATTATACGAAATTAAGTAAGAAAATCTTCCACCGAGGCGGTTAATTTAACAAACTTAAGCCCGTATAACTCGAGATTCCGTGAAATCACAAAGGATTTCCAAACCACTAACATACAACCAAGATCGTACTGATTTAGCAGCCACAGTTCACACGATACATAAATCTGATCATAAAGGTAGGATACATCGGAGTTCGGAAATAAAAGTTATTACAACATAGTTCAACATAAAGTAGCGGAAGCAAATAGTTTTACGCACACACACTTAGTTCAGTTACAGTGCCAGTCGATAGTCATGGTCCACAAAAGCAGTAGATAAGACAAACAGAAAGACCCTTGCCCAAGGTCCTAGTTGTCACCCATCGCCGGATACAGACAGTTGGAGCAGTACCCGTAGTACATCTGACCATCTGCAACAACAATGGGAACAACGCCCTGAGTACGAGAATGTACTCAGCTAGACTTACCCATCATAAACCAGAAATAACATGACACCAAGGAGCATGCAAGGCTTTACATAGTGGATTGGTTTGACTCCTTTGCGAAAAGCACAAGTTATTATGAATGACTAAGGATAAGTATCTTTAGCATCATTTTTAGGATAACCTATTCATGCTAAATAAGCACCTATGAATAAAACAAACACTTGATTAACCATTAACATCAAAGATTACCATCTCAGGTTTAGCCCTTCCAACATTATCCACATAACCATCCGTGTTCCATCATTAAAACTACGATGCCATAGCTCGAGTCAAGTGCTCACTAACCGGGAGCGACGGCGATTCGAATCGAATTCCTATCCAGCTGGAGATTTATTCCTCACACAAACCATGCTTCCCCCGTCAAGGTCGCGTAGATCACCAATGACACTTTCCGAGAAGCCGCGGGATAACAATCATGGATCGCACTACCCAGGGACCGCCCGACTGCCAGGACGCACCTTGGGCTCACTCTTCGCGTCCTCGTTACCCCCCTTCCACACCAGTCTGCCAACCCGAGTTTATCCCGGCTCAAAAAGTGTCACTAGCTTCGCGGTCGAAAGGTACTTTATTCGGCCAGCTAAATGTGAGGCATGCGTTCAACATGACAAGAGGGACGAGCAACGATCGGTCCTTAACTGACACAGACGGAATCACTATAGTCCAAAACCCTATAAGACTCCGCCCGGTCTCTGTTTATCCATCAACACTTGGTTACTTTTCATGATCACAATTACAGCTAACCATAACCCGGTATCCACCTATAACTCGCAGGTGACAGGAAATCACCCGACTTCTACCGGTCTAAGCATGGCTAAGCAATTTACTCGATCCTGACCTAACAGGGTAAAAGATAATCCGGTGGCCAAGGTAATAATGCAACAACGGTTTCACTCAACTCCTATAACTTAATGCAACAATATATAACTATAACTCATGTAATAAGGAATAACTTTTTATAATTTAGGAGACTTAAAATGCTCCGGGGCTTGCCTCTTTCGAACGAACTAGGGTGGTGATCGACGCACTCTGGCAGTTCCTCGCCTGACTCTTCCTACTCGGGCACCTCCTGTGCCTGGGGTTCCTGCTGATCCGTCCAAGCCTGCTCCTCCGGCACTGCTGCCTGCGACTCCTCCTGCGATCCTGTATGATGCAGTTGCATAAGTAAATATGCGAATAATGCATAGGACTATGGTGAAGTGATGGGATGACGCGAGATGCAGATGAGCCCATGGAATGAGCAGTTAAGATAAAACTTCATCCTCTATCAGGTAGTCCACGTCATCCAAGAACATGTACCCTAAAGTATGCACATTGCGGTTCCACTAATAATCATACACCTTACACAAGCAAGTGACCCTAAATGACCAAACCTTACCAACCTAACTCATCCACAACATCAGCAAGGCATAATGATGCTTCAAAGATACACCAAACATATTTTATTTCTCTCAATTTCTCATAAAGAATAATATTTTATTCCCTATTTAGCTAGGGTTACACAGCAACACCTATCTCTGGTGTAGATAAAAATCTACAAAAATTACAGTAGACTACTCTTACCCTAACTAACCTACCACTAAATTTTCATGAGAATTGCATAAGTAAAACTGCCTGTACCAAATAAACAAGTTATAGCCTAATTGTGAGCATGAAATTACTTTATACTAGAAAAAGTATCAAACAACAGATTTCACAATTTTCTTAGGTTACTAACAGTAAACCAACATACTACAAAAATTATCAGATGTATGTTGTATACAAATTTTGCTCTCTACTAAAAATAACAAATATTACCAATTAAAAGCATTTGAACTACACTTCAAAAATTTCCCACAGAACATGCTTCACTGGCATTTTTCCTAGAAAGTACATCACTAATAAAGACTAATGTAACAAGAATCATATTTTCCCTTTATTATTTTATTTACTACACTTTTTCTAAGATAATAGCATATATAACAATTAAATAAAATTGCACAGTAGAGTGTCACAAAAATAACATGAGATATTTTTAAACTGTAGATCTATTCAAAAGGAACATTTCAAAATTTGTTTCATGATTTTTGGAGCTATGAATCTTGAGATACAATTTTTGGAAGCCTTTTTCAGATTTTCTAGAAATCAATTTCTTTAAAACCGAAAATCAAAACCGGCCTTAAACGCTACGTGCACCCCGCTGTGACACCCGGAACCGAAACGCTGAGACAGACAGGCGGGACCCATGGGTCAGACGGGCCCACCCGTCAGCCGTAGTCGGCTAGAGGCGGTGTGGACCGCCGGGATCTCGCCGCCGGCGAGTCCTCCGACGACGGGGAGGGCACCATCGTGCTCCTCTCATCGACGCGAACCCAGTGGTGCCTAGTGGGTGGCCAGACGAGCTCGACATCGAGCTCGTCGACGAGCATGGCGGCTCGGCGGCGCGGGACGCCGTCGGCCGGCCAGCTCCGACCGAGAGGAGCTACGCGGTGAGGTCAGCAAGCTTCGCGGTGCAAGTGCGGTGCTCGTGCGCTCGAGAAGTGGGCGAGAAGTGGCGTGGAGGGGTGCGGCCCACGGAGCGGGTCACTCCGGTGAGCCATTACCGCGGGTGGAGGCCGAATCCTAACGGGCTGTGGCGAGCACCGGATGCACCATGGAAAGGCGCAGCGAGGGCGAAGACGGAGGCGGAGGCGGTGAGCCAGAGCGGCGGCTAAGGCGGTTGCGGAGCTCGGGAGCCGGCGATGGCGAGGCGGAGCTCTGCTGCTGCTGCTGCAGCGGGCGAGGGAGAATGGAGGGAGCAACCGAGGAGGACGAGCGCGCGGAGGGGGGGTAAGCGGGCGCGGACGCTGCGGGGGCCACAGGGCGCGTGTCGCGCGGCTCCGACGGCGTGCGGCCACGCGGCGGCCGAACGCTGCCGCGGCGCCACGACGCCACGCGCGGGCGCGCGCGCGGGAGCGGGAGGGAGAAGACGCAGGCGCGGGCCGGGCCGCCAGCGACGCTGGGCCGAAAGGGAAGCCGAAGCCCACTAAGGCGAAAATCTGATTTTTCTTTTTCAAAATATTTTCCAGATTTAATTCTCTGTTTGAAATTCAAATTTGGAGATAAAAAAAGGGTTTTCAGAAATTTGGCCCAAAATAAAAGTTGTTCAAAATTTTATTCTCTACAACTTTCATATAGAGCACTTTTCAAAATTCTCAATAGATTTTGAATTTGAGATTTAAAGCTAATTTAAAATCAAAAACTCATTTATTTAGAATATTTTTAAAACAGAATTTGAGGAAAACTTGAATTCAAAATTTGCTCCAATAATCAAGTTGATTTATTCTAGATTATTTAAAATTGCTACTTCTCAAAAGTTCACCAACTTTTTAACACTTATATCAAACTTAGGGTTCCCATTTATTTGTTTTTCAAATTAAATTTGAAAGAGCTACAATTCAAATAATGCTAATCATGCAATGATGTTGAATGCTTATGCTTTGAATGATAATGCATGCTTAACACCCAAGGGTGTTACATGCTAATATAGTTGACAGGTTAATGATGATGAAATTGATGCTAAGTTTAATTGGTTACTTATGCTCATAAGCTCCTTTATGCAAATGTGTCAAGCTAGCCCACCTTATAAAGCCTTACATGATCCTTGGTGTCCTTTATTTCTAGTTTTTGATGGGTAAGTCTAGCTGAGTACCTTCTTGTACTCAAGGTTTATTTCCCACCTATTGCAGATGACCTATTCTATTCTAGGTGTTGCAAATACTGTCTCCTCCTAGCTGGAGATGAGGACTAGATCGTCGAGCGTGATCTCTACTAGTATCTTATCTAAGTTGCTTTTGGTTGGACATGACTACTATCTGGCAATGTATTTAAACTTATGAAGTTATGTACTGAACCATGTTGCTTCCACGAAACAAACTCGGTTTGTAATATGTTATTTTGAACTCCGATGGATGTAAGCCATATGCTATTTATGAACTGTTGTAACGAATGATGTGTTGTGTTGAATCACTACGGTCTTGCTTATATGTTGAAAGTTGTTTGAAATCCTTTGAGATTTCTGGACTACTAGGATTATGGGAGCTTAAGTACAGGAATTTGATCACTTCAATAATTGTTTTTGTACTTACGTTCTTATAATTTGGTCAGTTTTGTTATAGCTGACATCGGAGCAAGATTCAACGCTAAACATGTCATTTGTGTATTTAAAACAAAAGTATTTGTGAAAACTCTAAATTGAATACTAAGTGTTGCTAGTGGTCATATCCTTTATGCCCAATTAAGGACTCTTAGGTAGCTTATTAAACTACTAACTTGGGGGTTATTGCTTGTTTTCTATTTCGTTGTCCATACAGTGTGCTATTGTATGGATGCCATCCGCTTGGGTGGTAATGTATGGATCAAATACCTCTATGCTCTGGTAAGTGTGAGTTGTGAGAGCATGACCGTCCAACCGTCGATCTAGGGGGAGGGTAGTTGTGGTTACTAGCATACTTATGTGTTCAACCATATAATTATGAAAGTACTTAATTGTGGGTATATCTGTCAGGTAGCTGTGATACTAAAGTATATACATTGGGGGATGTATGTACGGAAAGTATTTAGTTTACTGTGTTGTTTTGTGTGCCTTATTGGGAAATTGTTAGGCTGAAATGAAATCTTCTGCAGGTACACTAACAACGTATCATGGTAGATCGACTAGTTACCGTATATGAGAGAACGTATGTATGCCACCGTATATTCCGCTAGCCTTTAATTTTCCTAGGTTTGTGAGAACGTACGGACTGTGCATGCATCATGTTCAAGCATACATTACATTTCTTGCATTACTCCCTCCCTTAAGAATTGATTGTCCCAAATAATTAAATTTTTGTATCTCTTAAAGTATCCTCACCTTAAGTTACACCCTATTTCTACTGATAGCCCGCACAAGGACCACTGCTTGCAAGTCCACCGGAGGCAGGGCTCCTCGTCACTAGTTAGCTCCTCATGAGCCCCACCCTGAGCCTACTGAGGAGGAAAGGCTAAGGGCCGAGTTGGCCAAGGTGATTGCTGAGAGGAATGTCATTCAGTAGCGTTTGGAGCAGGTTACACAGGAAAGAGACCAGGAGACGCTTGAGGTTCAGAAGTTGACTGTTGCTCATCGCAACTGTGAGCGTATGTTGGTTCATGTGCTGAATCAGCGGAATGAAGCCTAGCATAAAGAGAATATCTTCAGGGCTCGACAGGTTGAGCTTGAGCAGCAGTTGGTAGCTGTAGAAGAGTACAATGACCACCTCTATGAGGAAGTTCATCTACTACACAATCAGCTCCATCCTCTTCTTTCTCATGACGATGATGATGAGATGGGCTCTGGTGTCATCATGGCTGAAGATGATGATGACATTGAGATTAATGGGCCTGAGGATGTTCCACCTAAAGATGCGAAAGATGAGGAGTTAGAGCCTGCTAGTGATGAAGACAGAGGAGAGATCTTCGACAGTGACTCAGAGGATGATGCGTAGTTTGGCTTACCACTTAGCTAATGTGCTAGAGCTAGTCTTTTGTTGACCCTCATGCATGAACGAGTAGCTTTGTAGTAAGTTGATCTTGGGATGTAACCTCAAACCCTATGTTATCTTTGATGTAAGGTTGTGTAAGGTCCTAGATGGCTAGAGGGGGGGTGAATAGCCTATAAAAATTTCTACAAGAAACACTAAGCAAACTTGTTAGAATAACAAACGGCGCAAAGCGAGTTTTGCTTAGCCTACGGTTGTGATGCAAGCCTCCTATCCACAAGACTAGTAGATTATGATCTCTAGTTCACACAAGGGCTAAGTCACTAATCTTACACTAGTGAGCAAGCTAACAACTACTAGCAAAGGCTAACACTAGAGCTACACAAGAACTAGTAAAAGTAAATGCGAGAGAGAGGATTGTGAATCTTATACTGACGGTGGAGTGAAGATGTTGCCAATCACCAAAATGATATACAACCAATCAATATTGACAACAACACAATATGAAGACCAATCACCGGAAGACAAGAGACACAATATTTTTGTTCACCCGGTGTTCACTTGTGCACCGACAAGCTACGTCACCGGTTGTGTCAACCAACACTTAGATGGTTCCTCGGTGTGACCCTCAAGTCACTTGCCCCTCAAGGCACGTCCCGCAAGGCACCGCAAGACACCACTCTCAAGTGAGGTAACTCAATGACACGCGCAATGTAATAGAGTTGCTTTTGGCGTCCCGCCAAGGAAAGCACAAGAACCTCTTACAATCAACCGGAGGTGGCCAAGAACAATCACCTTCTCTTGCCAACGCCTCCAACAATCTCCAAGCCGGCTAGGAGCGGTACTCTCCAAGAGTAACAAGAAATCCACCGGCTAAACCACCCACAAGTGCCACTAGATGCCCTCAAGCTATGCAATGCACTTTGGGATCACTCAATCTCACTTTTGATTTGCAATCAAGCAAGAGAGAAGAGTGGGAGGAGATGCTCTAGCTCAAAGGATGCACAAGAATGTTAGAAATCACGAGAGACCTCCCCAAGGGCTGGCCAACAAGTATTTATAAGCATCCCATCCAAATAGAGCCGTTATACCCCTTCACTGGGTCTGTTCGGGATGACCGGACGCGCCGGTCATAACTGACCGGACGCGCTCAACCGCGTCCGATCCTCCAATGGTCACTGACCCCAACGGTCAAACCAATGACCAGACGCGCCTCTCAAAACGACCGGACGCGCCCGTCAAACGATCGGACGCGCCGCTTTGAACGACCAGACGCGCCGATCGCACTGACTCGCGCGCCCGCGAAGCAACGACCAGACGCGCCCCTCGTAACGACCGGATGCGACAGTGCCCACATCCGGTTTGAGTCCAGTAAGCTCCCTCAACAATCGGACGCGTCCGATCATGTGTGACCGGACGCGCCTCGCGTTCGATCGTGCTCTACGAACCTCAGTTCCTTCTGGGCGACTGACCGGACGCGCCGGTCCCACGAGTGACCGGACGCGCCGGTTACAAACCCTAACACCCGCGTCTGCGCTGTACTGACCGGACACGTCCGGTCATACCATGACCGCGTCCGGTGCAGCGTCCGATCACCTCTGTGACCTCCGTTCGCCTCCGTTTCTTTTCCGACTTCCGGCGTAGTGGAAAATAGGCATTTCAAGTTCCCAAAAACGCTTGAAACTTCATCGCCTTCGTAAATGTGCCAACACCAACAAGTGATCACCACCTTGTGCACGTGTGTTAGCATTTTCATAAACATTTTCGAAGGTTTTCCAGTTAGCTCACTAGGCCCTACATGCAATGCACTTCATGAATTCACCTAGTGTCACCCTTGCACCGAATAACCGATAAGACTTCCCCTCTTAATAGTTCGGCTATCGATCCTAAACCACTCACACCCTCTATGGTGTCTTGAGTGCAAAACAAAATGGCCCTATGGTTATACCTTTGCCTTGAGCCCATTTTGTTCTTCCAAAAGATATGATCCACTTCATATCATCACATGACCGTCTCGATCCATCGACCTTAACTTCACTTGCTCTTCACCGTTGCATCGGTCTATCGGCGCCAAGTCTTGCTCAAGCTTCACCATCGCATGGTCCTTTGCTTCGAAGCCTCGACTTGCCCTTCACCTTCACAACCGGTCCATCGAGCCAAGCATCACCTCGGTCTTCATCATCTTGGTCACATGAGTCAATGTCATGTCTCATATTCAATGACCACCTTTATCTAAATCATCCACTTAGATACAAAGGTTAGTCCTAGGTTTCATCAATTAGCCAAAACCAAACTAGGGACTTTCAATCTCCCCCTTTTTGGTAATTGATGACAACCCTTACAAAGATGATTTTGATAATAAAAGTTTTGAACTTGTCATACTTGTCCAATCATTTTGCTCATAAGTAAAGTTTAGACAATTATCACAAGCTCGATTTTAGTAGCATTAGCTCTCCCTACATATGTGCATAGAGTTTGGATTGAAAGCTTTGCACATATGCATGAATAGAAGTGTTGAGAGAGTAATTCTACCAAAATGATGCTAAGGTGTAAGAAATGGACCTTTGAAGCGTGATACCAATCGGAGTTGCCTTTTACACCATCCTTAGCATCAAGAAGTAACTAGACATCCATCACAACTCAAGAACCCCGTGAGATCAACATTATATGTAAAGGTTCTTAGACCACTTGTACCACTTGTAGAGCTTTAAGCATGTCTAGATACCACATGTAAACTATTCCTATGCATGCTAGTAGATCATTTCATCATTCAAGTTCTATACTAGCATTGCACCACACAAGCACGTATATTGAATTTAAAAACATGTGCAATGAGCAAGTCATATGAGAATGCACAAACAAATGCACCAACTTTGTTTATGAGCTTGCTCCCCCTACTTGTGTGCATCAAAATTTTATTTACCCCTTTATCTACCCCTTTATCATGTTGAATCATCTTTTTCTCTCCCCCTTTGTCAACAACTTACCCAAAAATGGGATCAAATTGTGGAGAGAAAAACAATGTTTGATGGAGTAGGTTAAAAATTAATTCGATACCACATGTAAGGTTAAAAATTTATCAAATTTGGTTTAACCTAGAATACTTGCCAAAGATATTTAATTCGATTTGAACCAAAGACAAGCTTCTTCACTCCTCAAAATAAGGGTTATCTTGCCTATGTTGAATTAAACACTTATAGCAAATCTTCTAGATTCAACACTAGGTTTACAAGCTCACAAACATGTTATATGCTACCACTAGATCAAAGCAAGCATAGAAGCCATAGTGGTAACATATATCCATCAAATTCATTTGATTTATCATGAATGCTCATACATACCACTTATTATGTCTACATGCTCTAGCAAGTCCTTAGCATAGGATGAATGACATGTCAATCAACTTTACCTTGCAATGTCGAAGGAGAGGCATGTCAATAAGTGGGTGGGGTGCATTCAACTCATGTTTGAGAAATCAAGAATGTTCAATTCATTCCTTAGCTTGCAAAACCTCTTTTCATCAAGTGGCTTGGTGAGAATATCGGAAAGTTGATCATCGGTGCCAACACTTTCAATGGCAATATCTCCCTTTTGTTGATGATCTCTAATGAAATGATGCCTTATGTCAATATGCTTTGTTCTTCCATGTTGAACCGGGTTTTGTATCATCTTGATTGCACTTTCATTATCACATAGCAATGGCACATTCTTGAAGTTGAGGCCATAATCCTTCAAAGTTGATTTCATCCATAGCAATTGTGCACAACAACTCCCCGCACTCACATATTCGGCTTCGGCGGTAGAGATTGCCACACTATTTTGTTTCTTTGAGGACCATGACACAAGTGATCTTCCAAGTAATTGACATGTGCCACTTGTGCTCTTTCTATTGATCTTGCAACCGCCATAGTCAGAGTCCGAATATCCAATCAATTCAAACTTTGACCCCTTGGGATACCATAGTCCAACATCTCTTGTTTGCTTCAAGTACCTCAATATTCTCTTTGCGGCCGTGAGATGACTCTCTCTAGGTGAGGCTTGATATCTAGCACACATACAAACACTAAACATGACATCCGGCCTTGATGCGGTGACATAGAGTAGACTTTCAATCAAAGACCGATATTCCTTTTGATACACCATTTTGCCATCAAAATCACTATCCAAATTGCCATTTGTACTCATTGGAGTTGAAATTGGCTTTGCATCTTGCATTCCAAACTTCTTCAACATGTCTCTTATGTATTTCCCTTGACTCACAAATGTCCCATTCTTCAATTGTTTGACTTGGAGACCAAGGAAGTAGCTAAGTTCACCAATCATAGACATTTCAAACTCTTTGGCCATCATAGCACCAAATTCTTCACAATAATCTTGATCGGTTGATCCAAAGATGATGTCATCAACATATATTTGCACTATGAATAGATCATTCCCAATCTTCTTGGTGAATAGAGTTGTATCAACCTTGCCCATCTTGAATCCCTTAGAGAGAAGGAAATCCCTTAGCCTCTCATACCATGCTCTAGGTGCTTGCTTTAAGCCATATAAAGCCTTCTTCAACTTGTACACATGGTTGGGTTTCTTGTCATCTTCAAATCCAGGAGGTTGCTCAACAAAGACTAACTCATTGATGATCCCATTGAGAAATGCACTTTTGACATCCATTTGATATAGTTTGATGTTGTGTGCACAAGCATAAGCCAATAAAATCCTTATTGCCTCCAATCTTGCCACGGGAGCATATGTCTCATCATAGTCAAGACCTTCTACTTGAGTGTAACCTTGAGCAACTAGTCTTGCTTTGTTTCTCACCACAATGCCATCTTGATCTTGCTTGTTTTTGAACACCCATTTGGTTCCAATCACATTGTAGTCATTTGGCCTTTCTACCAATTTCCAAACATCATTTCTTGTGAAATTGTTAAGCTCTTCTTGCATAGCCATGATCCAATCGGCATCCTTCAAAGCTTCTTCTATTTTCTTTGGTTCTATGGTTGACACAAATGATGCATGCTCACAAAATATAGCCAATCTTGATCTTGTTTGCACACCACTTCTAATATCACCAATAACACTATCAATGGGGTGATCTCTTGCAACATGTTGTGGTTGGAGTACTTGCACTTGATTGCTTGAGCTTGGTTGATTACTTGATTTATCTTGATGAGATGAACTAGCACCATGATCTTGTACTTGAGAGTCACTAGCTAGATTGAATGGAGAATTGAGCACTTGATCTTTGTCATCATCTTGAATATCAATAACTTGCTTTGCTCTAATGTCCCCAATGTCCATGTTCTTCATTGCTTCCACCAATTGAGTTCCACCAACATCATCTAGATTCTCTTCTTCATCTTGTGACCCATTGGTTTCATCAAATTGCACATCATGGACTTCTTCTAGAATGCCACTTGAGTTGTTCCAAACTCTATAAGCTTTGCTTGTAGTTGAATACCCAAGTAGGAACCCCTCATCACATCTCTTGTCAAACTTTCCCAATCTAGTGCCCTTCTTCAAGATATAGCATTTGCAACCAAACACTCTAAAGTAAGAAATATTGGGCTTTCTTCCATGAAGTAGCTCATATGGGGTCTTCTCTAGCAATGGATGACAATATAGTCTATTGATGTAGTAGCAAGCGGTATTGATTGCTTCATCCCAAAATGATTGACTCACATTGTACTCATGAAGCATTGATCTAGCCATATCAAGCAATGTTCTATTCTTTCTCTCAACTAGGCCATTTAATTGTGGAGTGTACTTGGCCGAGAATTGATGTCCAATGCCATAGTGATCACAAAGTTCTTCAATTCTTATATTCTTGAACTCAATTCCATTGTCACTTCTCACTTTCTTGATTCTAATCTCAAACTCATTGTGAACTCTAGTGAGAAAGGTCTTGAAGGTGTCAAACACTTCACTTTTGTCACTAAGAAAGAATACCCATGTGAATCTTGTGAAGTCATCCACTATGACAAATCCATACTTATTACCGCCTATGCTTGTGTATGTTGTTGGGCCAAATAGATCCATGTGCATCAAATCAAATGCTTTGCATGTGCTCATTGTACTCTTCTTTGGATGTGAGCTTCCAACTTGCTTCCCGGCTTGACATGCACTATAAAGCTTATTCTTCTCAAATTCAACATCTTTCAAACCATTGACAAGATTGTGAGTTGTAAGCTTCTTCAATTGTTTCATGCCAACATGACCAAGCCTTCTATGCCAAAGCCAACCCATGCTTGATTTGGAGATTAAGCAAGTTGTTAAGGAAGTTTCTCTAGCATTGAAGTCAACTAGATAGAGATTCTCATATCTAAAGCCCTTGAATGCCACATTTGAACCATTCATACTAATGACTTCCACATCATCAACCCCAAAGATACATTTGTAACCAAGATCACATATTTGTGCCACGGATAGAAGGTTGAAATCCAAGCTTTCAACTAGCAACACATTAGAGATACTCAAGTCATTTGATATTGCAATCTTGCCCAAGCCAATAACCTTGCCTTTCTTGTTATTGCCAAATGTGATAGAATCAACACCACTATGATTGTCATTGATTGAGTCAAACATTCTTGATGTACCGGTCATGTGTTGAGTGCACCCACTATCAATAATCCAATGCCTTCCTCCGGCTTTGTAATTGACCTACAAGCAAATCAATGAAGCTTAGGTACCCATTTTTGCTTGGGTCCTTGTAAGTTAGTAACTAAGCTCTTTGGTACCCAAATAGCCTTCTTCTTTGGGCCAACAACGGGTGTACCAATAAACTTAGCTTGCACACCCTTCACACCTTTGGTAAGCACATAGCAAGAATCAAAAGGTATAACATTAACAAATTTCTTGCTTTGGTTCTTTTTATTACAATTATGCTCTAAGTGCCCAACTTGCTTGCATCTATTGCAAAACTGACCATTGCTCTTCACAAAGCTAGGCTTTGGAGTTGCAAAGGCCGACTTGCCTTTCTTGGGGGTGTAGCCCAATCCCTCTTTGTTAAGAGAGAACCTTTGGCTACCCAAGCACTTAAGCAAGCGGGCCTCACCACCATAGGCCTTGCCTAGGGCGTGAGTGAGCTCATCCACCTCTCTCTTGAGAGTCTCATTCTCAACCATTAGTGAGGTATCATAAGTGAAACCATCACTAGTAGTGGAGGTAGAGTTGGTGGTGGTGGATGAAGAGCTATAAGAAGGGTTAGCATTTGTCATGATGATAGGTTTATAAAAAGATTCATCAATTATAACACATGTAACACCTATATCACATGATACAACAACCTCCTTCTTTGCTTGTTGCTCAAGTAGCAATGAGTGAGCTTTTTCAAGCTTGGAATGAGCTTTACCAAGATCCTCATGGTCTTCCACTAGACTCTCATGAGTGGTCTTAAGCTCACCTAGAACTTTCTCAAGTATTGCTACTTTCATTGAAAGCTTCTTACACTCCTTGTTCTTAGCAATAGCTATGTCTCTAGTTTGTTGCATCAAGTCATATAGTTGTTCTTTAGTTGGTTCATCATCATCATTTTCATTATCATTATTATTATCATTATCACTATCATGAGCATATTCCATTTCACTTTCATCATCACTCTCATCATATAATACCTTAGCTTCTTTGGCCATGAAGCACGAAGAGGATGAATCAAATAGTGAAGGCTTCTTGTTGATAGCAATGGAAGCAAAAGCCTTGTTGGATGATTCTTCTTCATCATCATCATCATCACTTTCCCAAGTGACCACATAGGCTCCGTTCTTGCCCTTCTTGAAAGTCATCTTGGCTTCTCTCTTTTTCTTCTCAAACTTGCCCCTCTTGTTGTTCTTCTTCTTGTCATACGGACATTCGGCTTGAAGATGTTCGGTGCTATCACAATTGAAGCACTTCCTTTGTTGCTCATTGCTCTTGAAGTTGTCATTTCTCTTTTTGAAGTCTCTTCTCTTAATGAACATGTGACCCATTTTCTTGACTACAAAAGCAAATGCCTCATCATTAATTTCATAATCTTCATCTTCACTATTGTCTTCTTCTTCTTCAATGATGGTAGCTTTGCCCTTGGAGGAGATGGCCTTGAATGCCACGGTCTTCTTCTTCTTCTCATCTTCCACCTTCTCCTTGTCATCAACATCTTGATCATATTTGTCATAGGTCAATACTTCATCAAGCAAATCATTAGGCTTCATTGCTTCAAGCCCATCTCTTTGCAACATCATAATCAACATCTTGAATCTTCTAGGTAAGCTCAATAAGAACTTGTGACAAAAATCTTGATCTTGAGTCTTGTGCCCTAAGCTCTTGAGATCATTGACTGTCACTTGCAATCTATGAAACATTTCAATGATTGTTTCATCATCCTTTTTCTTGAAGTTCTCAAACTCACTCTTGAGCCCATATAGCTTGGCACTCTTCACAACCTTAGTGCCCTCATATGTTTCACTCAACCTTGTCCATACTTCATATGACAATTCTAAGTCCTTGATGCCCTCAAATACTTTTGTGTCAATACCATGGTAAAGTGTATTGAGTGTCATTCTATTGCATGTTCTATTTGCTCTATCTTCATCGGTGAGATGATCGGGATCAATGATAGCAAAGTCATTCTCGGTGACTTGCAAAACTCTCTCATGAATAGAACCAAGGTACATTGTCATTTTTCTCTTCTAATGAGCAAAAGAACTAACACCATCAAAGAACGGTGGCTTGCCCCCAACATGATTGAACACAATTTGAGCCATTTTTCACACCAAAGGATGTTAAGCCTTGATTAAAACAGTGGCCATGGCTCTAATACCACTTGTAAGGTCCTAGATGGCTAGAGGGGGGGGGTGAATAGCCTATAAAAATTTCTACAAGAAACACTAAGCAAACTTGTTAGAATAACAAACGGCGCAAAGCGAGTTTTGCTTAGCCTACGGTTGTGATGCAAGCCTCCTATCCACAAGACTAGTAGTTTATGATCTCTAGTTCACACAAGGGCTAAGTCACTAATCTTACACTAGTGAGCAAGCTAACAACTACTAGCAAAGGCTAACACTAGAGCTACACAAGAACTAGTAAAAGTAAATGCGAGAGAGAGGATTGTGAATCTTATACCAATGGTGGAGTGAAGATGTTGCCAATCACCAAGATGATATACAACCAATCAATATTGACAACAACACAATATGAAGACCAATCACCGGAAGACAAGAGACACAATATTTTTGTTCACCCGGTGTTCACTTGTGCACCGACAAGCTACGTCACCGGTTGTGTCGACCAACACTTAGATGGTTCCTCGGTGTGACCCTCAAGTCACTTGCCCCTCAAGGCACGCCCCGCAAGGCACCGCAAGACACCACTCTCAAGTTAGGTAACTCAATGACACGTGCAATGTAATAGAGTTGCTTTTGGCGTCCCGCTGAGGAAAGCACAAGAACCTCTTACAATCAACCGGAGGTGGCCAAGAACAATCACCTTCTCTTGCCAACGCCTCCAACAATCTCCAAGCCGGCTAGGAGCGGTACTCTCCAAGAGTAACAATAAATCCACCAGCTAAACCACCCACAAGTGCCACTAGATGCCCTCAAGCTATGCAATGCACTTTGGGATCACTCAATCTCACTTTTGATTTGCAATCAAGCAAGAGAGAAGAGTGGGAGGAGATGCTCTAGCTCAAAGGATGCACAAGAATGTTAGAAATCACGAGAGACCTCCCCAAGGGCTGGCCAACAAGTATTTATAAGCATCCCATCCAAATAGAGCCGTTATACCCCTTCACTGGGTCTGTTCGGGATGACCGGACGCGCCGGTCATAACTGACCGGATGCGCTCAACCGCGTCCGATCCTCCAACGGTCACTGACCCCAACGGTCAAACCAATGACCGGACGCACCTCTCAAAACGACCAGACGCGCCCATCAAACGACCAGACACGCCGCTTTGAACGACCGGACGCGCCGATCGCACTGACTCGCGCGCCCGTGAAGCAACGACCGGACACGCCCCTCGCAACGACCGGACGCGACAGTGCCCACGTCCGGTTTGAGTCCAGTAAGCTCCCTCGATGATCGAACGCGTCCGATCATGTGTGACCGGACGCGCCTCGCGTCCGATCGTGCTCTACGAACCTCAGTTCGTTCTGGGCGACTGACCGGACGCGCCGGTCCCGCGAGTGATTGGACGCGCCGGTTACAAACCCTAACACCCGCGTCTGCGCTGTACTGACCGGACGCGTCCGGTCATACCATGACCGCGTCCGGTGCAGCGTCTGGTCACCTCTGTGACCTCTGTTCGCCTCCGTTTCTTTTCTGACTTCCGGCGTAGTGGAAAATAGGCATTTCAAGTTCCCAAAAACGCCTGAATCCCGCGCTCGCAAGCTCGGCGGGAGGTTGAGAGAGACCCAAACCCTCTCTACCGCCCAAACTTCATCGCCTTCGTAAATGTGCCAACATCAACAAGTGATCACCACCTTGTGCACGTGTGTTAGCATTTTCATAAACATTTTCGAAGGTTTTCCAGTTAGCTCACTAGGCCCTACATGCAATGCACTTCATGAATTCACCTAGTGGCACCCGTGCATCGAATAACCGATAAGACTTCCCCTCTGAATAGTTCGGCTATCGATCCTAAACCACTCACACCCTCTATGGTGTCTTGAGTGCAAAACAAAATGGCCCTATGGTTATACCTTTGCCTTGAGCCCATTTTGTTCTTCCAAAAGATATGATCCACTTCATATCATCACATGACCATCTCGATCCATCGACCTTAACTTCACTTGCTCTTCACCGTTGCATCGGTCTATCGGCGCCAAGTCTTGCTCAAGCTTCACCATCACATGGTCCTTTGCTTCGAAGCCTCGACTTGCCCTTCACCTTCACAACCGGTCCATCGAGCCAAGCATCACCTCGGTCTTCATCATCTTGGTCACATGAGTCAATGTCATGTCTCATATTCAATGACCACCTTTATCTAAATCATCCACTTAGATACAAAGGTTAGTCCTAGGTTTCATCAATTAGCCAAAACCAAACTAGGGACTTTTAGGTTGGAACCTAGATGGTTTGGTGTAACCTACCAGACATGCTTATGCTCCATGTATGTGAGTCCTTTAATAAATTCCATCTTAGTTGTCGGTGAACATCGTTGTTTGTTGAGAACATCACACTATTGCATCAATTGATGCGCTTGATGGTGTTGTGTGATTGTGATGAATTATTGTGCCTCTGTTTATTGTATGAATTCATTCTCTCCAATGGAATCAGTTTGGTATAATTACACAATTCGTCTACAAATTTTCCACATCATCAGTGCTCATTGGCTATGCATTTTGCATATGGCGTGCAATCTTCGTCGTGGTCGTGGTGTTGGGGATGAGGAACAACCACCACCTCCTTCGCCATCGTCCACACCGGCAGAGCTGATATAGATGGTTGTTGAAAGCCAGCGCTTGTAAGCTAAGGCTATGCGTCAGTTGGTCAACCATGATGATCGACATGTTTGCCAGGGACCCGAACCAAACCAGTATAGTAGTTTCAAGGACTTCATGGATATGAAGCCTCCTATCTTTAGAGAAGCAAAAGAACTGCTTCAAGCTGATGAGTGGCTAAACACTATAGAGCAAAAGTTTCAATTACTCAGGGTAACTGAAGGTATGAAGGCATCATACGCTGGACATCAGCTCCATGGACCCGCATGTATTTGGTGGAGTCATCACCGGACCACCTTCCCTGTAAATGTTGAAGTGGTTTGGGATCAGTTCAAGCAAGCTTTTAGGGGCATTATATTCCTCCTGGCCTTATGGCAATCAAGCATACAGAGTTCATGAAGCATACATCAGCTCCATTTGAAGCTTTATATGGTCTCAAGTGTAGAACTCCTTTGAACTGGGTGAAACCTGGAGAAAGGAGATTCTATGGTATTGATTTTGTAAAAGAAGCCAAAGAACAAGTCCGTTCTATATAGAAAAATATGGTAGCTGCTCAGGCTAGACAAAAGAGCTACGCAGATAAGAGAAGGAAACCTATTGAGTTTGAAGTAGGTGACCATGTCTGTTTGAAGGTGTCCCCTATGAGAGGCATGAAGCATTTTGGAATCAAAAGGAAGCTTGAGCCACGATATGTTGGACCCTATCGAATTACCAAGAAAAATGGAAGAGTAACTTATAAGCTCCCCCCTACCTCGTGAGTTGGTGGCTATCTTCCCAATATTTCATGTTTCTCAATAGAATAAATGTCTCCATCTCCCCGAGGAAATAGTAGATGTGAGACAAATCAAATTGAAATCTGATCTCGCTTATGAGGAGAAACCTGTATATGTCTTGGATACCTAGGAAAGGGTGACTCAAAGTCGAGTAGTTAAATTACATAGGGTGGTTTGGAGTAATCACGGTGAACATGATGCAACATGGGAAAGGGAAGATTATTTAAGGGACAACTTTTCTGCTTTCTATGAAAATTGGTACGTTTCCAAATCTTAGGACAAGATTTTTATAAGGGGAGAGGGCTATAACACCCTAGCTGTTTGGCTTGCATTTATCATGTGCATTACATAACATAAGCACATTCATTCCATTATCACATGTGCACCAATTCATGATTCAATGTTGCAACCTAATGTCTCAGAAGTGCTTATGCATACGGGTATCATTTATGTTGTCTCACTATTATCCCTAGTACCCTAGAGGGGTTGAACATGCCTCATAGGCCATGTTGCAAGTGTTGCATGTCCTTGTTTCAATGTTTCAATTGATTGTTTCGCTTGATTCAATCGAATGTTTCATATGTTTCAATTCTATGTTTCAGTCAATTTGATAAGCAAGAGAATATGTGGACATGCAAGTGAATGTGGTGACCCACCAAAACACCCTAGCTACACATAGAAGGTCATTAGGAACAATGTTCATAAAGATCATTAGCCCTAATTATGTTTCTAAGCACTAGTTTGACTTGTGTTGACCCTGGAGCTATTCTGTTTGACTGATTAAAAAGTGCAACTAGAATTCAATGCATGGTAGTGCACTCTTAAACAAAGTTGTAGCAAATTTGTCATGGAACAAAAGTTGTAATATGGCCATCTCATGAAAATGACCAGAACACCCTCAAAAGTGGCCCACAAGTCAGTTAAGGGGCTGTTTTGGACTTAGCAGTTTTTGGATAAGTGTAAAACTAGGTTACAGTTTGATATACCCCACTTTAGGGCTCTGTAGATCCAAATCCAGGTCGAACTAGCTCAAGTTTATATTGACAAAGTTGAAGCCCCCACATAGATCTACAAGTTTGTCAATTACACTTTACACTAACTCGGTCTAGATTGGGAGTTCTAGGGCATCAAACATGCTCTATCAGTCGGTGATGGGGTGCTGAGTCAGTAACTGAATTCGAAATCTTCAGTGATCAGTGGCCGACTAGCCTCAAGTCATTGCTGCCACATGGGCACGCCGTGGTGTCCGTATGCTATCCGTGGGCCCACCGGTCAGGTCGAGGGGTGCCTCAAGGCCACCACAACTCCCTCCACTCGCTTCCCCCTCTATTTCGCCTCCTCTCTTCTCTGCTGTGCTCGTCGAGGTAGAGGAGCTGAGCACCATCGCCGCCATGAGCATGCCAAGCTCATGTGCGCTCCCCACTGCGCCATTACCTACCAAACCACGCCAATCGCTCCGCCTTGAGACCCTCTACCTCCTTGCACTCTTCGCGTAGCAAGCCAAGCCTTGGTAAGGCCGCATTTCCGATGCTACCACCGTAGGAGGTTCGCTGGAGCTCCGCCATGCTTGAGCTCATCGTGGCCGACCTCTCTGGCACCTTCATTTCCCTCTTCTCTGTAGCATAGCAAGTGATGTAGATGGGGGTCCCAATCTTCCGTCAGGTGATGGTAACTATCGTTGTGGCGGAGAATGACACACCGATCCGGCTTCAGATCGAAAGATCGAACCCTGCAATCTTAGCACCACAGCTCCTCTGGTTATCAACCGAGTCACGGACCAGGTTGACCTCGCCAAGAAGGCTAGTCCCTGCCTGCGCAATGAAGAACACACGCAAGAACAAGAAAGATCGCAACCAAATTGTAGATGTATGATTAATCTCACGAGTTGGGGTCTCACAAACCGAAGAACGGCGAAACTGTTTCTTGACAGAATAATCTAAGCAAAACCCAAACCCTAAAGTAGGTGGTGGCTACTGATTATATAGCCTAAGGGACGTTCAAGGATCCCTCTTCACATCCTAAAGGTGTCCCAACACGTTACAAGGCCCAACGGCCCAAAAGAAGGTGTTGCAGTACCCTGACAGATTCTAGATGCTGACTTGTTTTGATGATTCCCATTGATTTCGAAGAGCTTTTTATGTGAAACCACTTGGATTGATTTCCTTATCAAATTATATTTCCATCCATATGTGGATCATTGAAAACGGAGTTCGGATGCGTCCTGGGCATCCATTTTATTGCAGACTGGTCCTGATGGCCGAGGCAGACTCGAACTCGGATTGGACTGGGCCTCTGGCTTGGCTTGGATGTCCTTGCTGGCCTCCTAAGGTGGTGGCCAAGGAGGTGGACGTCTAAGGTCATCTCTTTGGTGTTCTCCATCTTCTTGGGGCATGCTCCAACTTGGGCCTGAGTCCCAAGGATGTCTAACAAGCCCATAACGATAGTGTAGCTCTTGCCAGAAATAGTGACAGAATATATTGGTGATTTGGAGGCCTTGCCTATGTGATATTGAGATGGGACCAGATCTATTTGAAAGCTTATCAAACAAGCTTTCCATCAAGTGCTCATTGACCTCGATCACACTCCGGATGGATGAGTTATGACCTTCCCAATGAGGCACTGTCGGGCTACCGACGAACCAAAAGTTCAACTTTGATGAACTTCCGTTATGAAACACATTTGAACCTACAATCAAATAGTGACATGTACATGTGGAACCAAGTGAATTGTAACCAAAGCCACTATGCAAATGTAGGAATGAGTGCACCTTATAATCATTGTTCATATCTGAAGGTGCCATGTCCTCATCAGCAAGGTGCCTAGGTAACCTAGATGCTCATGCCAGCATTAGGTCGTGCCGCCGTGGCCGAAGTTGGCCGATGCACACCGCACAGCACCGCCGCACCCACCATTGCTGGTGGCGTGTCCTTCTAGCTCACCCTAGGAACTTCGAGGTACCTTACTCAGAGCAGAATCACGTGGAGAGCACGAGGGTGGCCTCGGCTTCGCCAGCCGACTCACCGGCGGTGAGCTCCCGCTGTCGCTCCTCCTCCCCTGCTATGTCTCCCTAGCACGCGGGTCCCGGCTATCAGTGCTCAGCCGAGCGGGAGCCGGTCATGGGCCGCGCTGCGCCTTTAGGCCGGCCCAGTAGCTGAGTAGGTTTAGATTTTGTTTTTCTTTTTCTTTATTTCACAGATTTGAGTGATAGATTCTAAAAATCAAATCTGGTGATTTATAGATCCAAATGAAGTGGTTCAAATTTTGTGGTGTTCGTTGGGAAGTCTAGTTGTTATTAAAAATAGGAAGCCTGATATGTTCTATTATGAAAAATGGAGTTAATATTTATGCCATTTATTCATGCATGAAAGGAGGAAAATCATATCTCTTTGTACATAGCTCCAAATGACTTGAAATTTTTATGGGGTGTTGTTTATGCCTTGAGTAGCCTGTAGTTTAAAGTTCATCAATTTTGACTACTATATGGTAGAGTTATGTATTTATCTTTTTTGCATGGGTGGATCTTGTGTGAATTTTCATGAATTATCTGTAGATCCAGTAAAGGTGAAATTTGGTGAGTGTTATTCTCATGTTAGTAAGAACCCAAGAAAAATATGAAATCTGTTGTTTGATACTTTCAATAGGGTTTCTCATTTATGCCAAAATCAGCCTTTCTATCTATTATTTTTGGTATAGGAAAATATACTTCCCAATTGCTACGAAAATTTTATGGTAGCCTCCTGGAAGCATGTTGTAGCCACTGCAATTTTTATAGAATTAATTGTGGAGTTTTCATATAGGTTCCTTTATTCACCTAATTATCTAAATAAATTAATAAAGGGCATTAAAGAAATTATTTAGATGTTGGCACTACACTTTTTGGTGTTCCTTTGATATGTGTAATAAGTTGGTAAACTTATTTTAGCTTAAATGTGCTTTTGCTACATCACTAAATATTTAATTTAGTGAATCTGCCAATTCTGGACAGATTTTGAGATGTTGTTAATTACTCTATGTAAATGATGGTTTCATGTCTTGTGGTCTATAACAAAGTTGTTGTGAATTTCATGTTCTAGTTTCTATTAAATTTTAGTGGAATTTGACCATATATTTTAGGATTTATAGTTGTTCAAAGTTGTCTCTCAGCTTTGGTTGCTCTCTGTTTGCACAGAATAGATTCTATGTTTACTTTAATTCGACCTAGTAAACTTTATAATCATGCTTGTATGATTAAACATGAATTGTAGATAATTTCATAAGCTTTCCAGAATGTCCTCTTGCAGGTCAATTTGATTTATAGAACTCCTGTTGTGATTAATTTAATGAACTGCTCCGTTGGATGTGAAACATGATCTTTCTGATTAAGTGTGCCTTTATTATACTTAAGCATGTTGGTGATGTATTAGGTTCTTAAATTGATTAAGGTGAGTTTAGGTGTAGGTGTTAGGCCTTTAACTGAAGATGAACATCTTTATCTTAGGTTGTGCAAGTTAGGTGATTTAATCTTGTTCTTTAGAAGAAAGATAGACACATGTTTGTAAAGTGATTTGAATAGAGCTACTCTTAATCAGTAAACGAGTGTTCAGTAGTGCTTCACTATTTTCTTACCTGTTGTTATTCATCCATCATGAGCATCATGTCATTCCTTGTGCATCCATGATCTTTATTTTGTGCATATGTATGCAATAGGTGTACCGGAGGATGTGACTTTGCTGGAGTTCGATGGGACGAGCCAGGAAGCTCCCGAGGTGCAGCAGTCCGAACCTGAAGCTCTGGAGGTGCAGCTCGCAGCCAGAGAGCAAGGAGAGGTGGTGGTTGAGTGCCTAGATCACAAGCCATGCAACTTTGTTAAAGAAAAGCCCCGGAGCATTATAAGCCTCCTAATTTCTAAAATGCAATTAAAGTATTATGTTATATTTATTGTTGCATTAAGTTATAGGTGTTGGATGAAAACACTTGTTGCATTGATATCCAATCCTTGTCCAGATATTATCACCCTGAATCCTATGTAGGTCAGCCTCGTGTAGTTGCTTAGCCTTGCTTTAAATGCGATAGAAGTCAGGTGATTTCCTGTCACCTGCGAGCTATAGGAATATACATATGGCATGGTTGGCTATATTTGCTATCATGAAAAAGACGTACACCTCTAGCATTACTTGAACTAGGTTGTTATCCCAGTGATGGTGCCAGAAATGTTTATTGGTACTACCTAGCGTCACTACTAGAATAATACTAAGCAGATGTTTATCATTTTATGTGACTAGAAAGAATATAGAATATGAATGAAAGGATTCTACAAGCGGACACATAATTATTCCATTGTAGCATTTTAACTGAGAGTATTCTAGGTATCATATTTATATTTTACCATAGGGAAGGTGTAGCTTTGGACATGTATTGATAACTTATAATATTGATGGAGAAATAAGCCATAACCAATCACTCTACTCATAATAGGAGTAAGTCTCGAGATAAGATATATATGATAAGCATTGATCAAGCATTATAATAAGTAAATCACTCAAAGCACTCCTACCTATAGCATTATCATGGTCAGGTAGAATATTGGAGGAATAATTCCTAAGTTATCCTTAACTACAAGTCAAAGCATACATCGATTAGTGCAATTACACTTAGTAATCATTGCTATGATTACCATTGAATCTACACATAAGGGGCATTACTTAGGAAAGTTCGAGAACAAAGCTTTCCCTTCCTTCATAACCGGGTCCTACTTCTATGACCTATATTCAGGGAGTGGACTACAAAGGATTCAACGATAGTGTCACACCTGCGATCTACCACATGACTTGGAATATAGAGTGTATTCGCAGGTAAATAACATCTAAGCACCATGCTTACATGATCTCTACGACCCACCCTGTGATCATCGGGGTGAGTGCTATATGAACTTATGCATAAACACAATAATAAACTAACTATACTAAGCATATAATCAAAGTAGATGACAAACATTGCAACCTTGAACATGAATAAGATGAATACTGTATTGTCTTGACAATTGTACCAAAGAATATAAAAATAATGGAGATGCAATGAGAGGGGCACAAAGATTATACCAAACTAAGCTCTTGACAATGTTGAGAATCCAAGCGAAGATCTGCTTGCCTCTCTCTAGACCTAGCCTAATTAGCTAATGCCCTAAAAACTTGAGGAGCTTTAAGGGTGATTAGGGTTTCTGTCTTCTCCTAATGACTTGATGCCTTAGGGGGTGGCTAGGGTATGTTTATATAGCCCTGAGGGTATAACATGAGCACTTGGATCAAACTGAATTAAGCAACGGCGTAGATGCAATCCCAGGAGGCGGTGGAGGAACATTCTGGGAGCTGCTATTAGATACGACCCACAGGAGGCTGGGAGGCCAAGGGGGAGGTTGGGCGGCCCCACCTGGCAGCCCCTCAGGCTCTACTTTGGTGTGGTGTCCTCTGGAGTCTGCTAGATCCTTCCCACATCGGTTTCATGGTGGATTTGCACAATTAACCCTGGCATGTAGGTCCACCTTGATGGTTTTCTGGATATACCCTGCAGAGATCACAAATTCACCAAAACTCGTGGAATTTATTAGTTTAAGTCCCTAAACCTATATTGGTGATCTCAAATGTGCCCTTTTACATATTATGTTGGCAGTTTATAATGGTTGTTAACTACTATCAATAATTCCTCTAATGCCTCTCCATGACGATTGGCGGCATCCCTCTACTGGCTGGCCTATACCATCTGAGCCTGAACGGCCTCTATCACTGCCTGAGCTACATCCCTATCCTCAATAGCATCCCTAGCTATCCTCCTGTGCCTGCACACATGCCTCCTTAGCTGCTGCTGGGTGGCCTTAGCTCTCATGAGCTTATCCACGCAAATGGTGTAGGACTCCAGCTAGAACTCTCGAGTATCCTGCCGTGCATAGAACATCTACATCACAGCAAACATGGCACTCATGGTTGGACTCAAACTCTATGCCTACTCATCATGATCCTACACCAAAGCATTATGGTTAGTCTGTACCCAAGCTATCACTGACAGATCCACCTAAGGAAAGGTCCCTGATGCACTGGCTATAAGCTCCTCACCAAGCTATTGATAGATTTTGGTCAAAACTTCAAAAGCTGCCACTTGTGCACCTTCCTAAGGGGACTTCCCTTCGGACTCAGCCCTCCATTCCTGCCACTGCGGTGCCTATGCATGAGCGGGAATGGTCACCTACACCTCGTACCACAACTGCCCCTCCAAATACTCCTATGACCAAAAGTAGCGAGGCTGCTTCGTGTACCCCACTGAGTGCAACACCCTCCAAAGTAGAGCGGGGGTGCCAAACAAACCCAAGAACATATCGTTCCCAGCCGATGACCCTGGTGCTGTCATCTGTACCAAAAATGGTGCAACTCTTGTGAGAACATGTCATACATTGAAAAAATTATTTATTGTGATAAGCAACTTATAAGGGGAGGAACAATGCAAAAATGCGAATGAATGAGTTATCATGATGCATGCACGTTTCGTACGTCCTCACAAACTTAGTAAAAATCTTAAAGCTCTAGCAACATACACGGTGGCATACATACGTTCTCTCATAATATAAGTGGAACTAGTTGGACTACACATTTCACTGTTAGCGTACCTGTAGAAGAATCTCATTTCTACCCAACCCCACAATTATATATATACAATAATAAAAGTCTAGTCTCTAGGTTGCAAGCTAAATACTTCCATATATATATAGAACTATTACCCTACAGCTGGCTACAAAATAACTTATTTTGTAGCTACTTTGAGTTACGATAATTGCTATGCTAATTGACGAGATTATAGTAACTTCTTACTTTGTGATTTACTATAACATTATGGTAAATATCCCCATGTGTTATAGTAATTCAACTATCGTAAATATATACTGACATTGTCGTAAATTAGTATATAAAATTATCGTAAATAGAGGTGGCTACAAAATAAGTTATTTTGTAGCTAGCTATAGAGTATACTCTCCCTATATATATATATATATATATATATATATATATATATATATATATATATATATATATATATATATATATATATATATATATATATATATATATATATATATATATATATATATATATATATATATATATATACTTCCATACCAAACTACCCATTAGTAAATACATCCATACATACATATAAATATGCATATATAGTCGTACCAAAACTAACCCACAATTAAATACTTCCATATATATATGGAATATATATACTTCAGTACCAAAACAACCTTTTTCCCCATTGACTGCACGATAGCATCTTGTGTGTAACACCTCAGGTGTTTAGCTCCATAATTGCATTGCATTTGCATGAGCATAAGCATGCATCATTTCATGTTATTTTATGTGGTTGCAACTAATGTGGTTGTTTTTAGAACTTTGTTTGGCTCACATCATGTGACACTAGGTAGTTGGTGTAACAAAAGGGGAGAGTAGCTAATTATATCTCACAACACCTTAGTTATACTTAGGGTCACTAATGGAGCAAGGTTCATGTTGACCAAAATCACCAAAATGCCCTCCAAGGTGTAGTTGACCACCATTTAGCCTTAGGATACTCTAGTTTGACCATTTAAAAAGTCTAGCTTAGAGACCTTGCATGGAGGAGCACCCTTAAGCAAAGTTGTAGGGAATTTTATGGGGAACAAAAGTCTCAATATGACCATCTCATGAAACTAGCCAGAACATGCTCAAAAATGGCCCACAAGTCAGCTAGAGGGGCTGTCTCAACACTTAGAATTTTTCTAAGTCTCAAAAATGTCCCTCCAGTTTTACTGTGGCGTACTTTGGAAGCTTGTAGTTTGCAAACCAGACCAAACCAGCCCCAACTCATATTGACACTTTTGTAGTACTCACTTAGCTCTACAACATTGTCAACATCACCATCACCTAGTTCTAAATGGTTTAGGAGATATGGTGCCTGGAAAAATAGGTTTCAGTCGGTGTGACTCACTGAAACTCAGTTTCAGTTTTCGGGTGCCCCACTTTAGGACGCTATATCTCAATAACTAAGCCGAACCAGCCCTGGAGCCAATTGACAAAGTTATAGCCCTCATGTAGCTCTACAAAATTGGTGTAATCATCTTCGACTAACTCAAGCTGGTTTAGGAGATATTCTTCGTTGAAATTGCGCTGTCAGTCATCTAATGACGGCCTTCATTCAGTTAAACCCGGCCTCGTTTGTCTGTCGTGGCCGACCGAAGGTAGGACAGCGGGGACGCGTGGGGGCTCGGTGGCAGCCATGCGCCGGCCGTGGTCCCACCAGTCAGACCACAGGGCCTTCAAGGATGCCATGAAGCCGGACCTTGTCCCTCACTCACGCCTCTGCTTCCCTCTCGCCCTCTCCGAGCTAGGGCGGAACACCGAGGTGCCATTGCTGCTGTGCCACTTCCCCGCGCTCGTGCGCCATCGTCGTCGAGTCTTGGCTCAATTCCTCCCGCCAGCGACCCCGCAGCATCTGCCTCTACCACCTCCATCCATTTCCGGGAGCGTTTGAGTGAAGGTGAGGCCACATTGCTCGCTTCCGCCGCCACGAACGCGTTCGGGACCTCGCCGGAGTTTGAGGCCACCGTGGTCGGAGCGGCTCGGCCCTTCTCATCCCTCCCTTTTCTCTTCGTTAGCTTTCCAGTGACCCCGGGAAACTTGGGGCGGGCTTGGTTGAGGCGGTAGGGGCTCACCGTCGCCGGTGTACCGCCGCGCACCTCCACCGTGCCGCCATGCCCGACGGCGAGCACCTTTCCATTGCTCCACCGCCCCATTCTTGCCACCAATCGATGTAGTTCGATGACATGGTCATGCTCGTCCATCCAATTTTGTCGGCCGGCTCACCAACGGTGAGCTCCGGCGACCACAGTCCCTTCCCTCCGCCTCTCTCTCTCTGACCGGTGGGGCCATCTGGTCAGTCGCACACGCGCGCGGGCGAGAGCCGTAGCAGGCCGCGCATGGGCGCGGGCCACGCCGCACGAAGTGGGCCACGTCGGTTTTCCTGGCCGGCCCTTTAGTGGGGTTTTGATTTTAGTTTTTGTTTTCCTTTTTATATTTTCCCACAGATTTTGGGTAAGATTTAGGAAATGTAGATCTAGGGTTTTACTTGCTCAAAAATTATGAGATAAATTTTGTTAGGATCTACAGGGTGTGTAGTATTTTAGAAAAATATGAATTGGTTATGTGATGTTTAGTTTCTAGGAGATTTAAATAGGTTTTTGAAATGTGTTTTAGATTGCATGCAAACTTGTTTAAATCATATCTTGAGTTTCAATGTTCCAAAAATTATGAAATTTGGTGGGTAGGCTAATATATACTTGCTCTAGCTTTGGTAAAAATTTGGGCAGTAGTGCTTAAGTACTTTTCAAGGTATAATGCTATCTTGTCATTTTAGGGAATACTTGAGTGAATTTTTGTAATTTTTCTATATGTGCAATGTTCTTATAAATTTTTGGATAATGTCTTGGTACCATAAAGTGTCTAAGAAAAATATGAAATCTGTTGTTTGATACTTTTCAATATGATTTGTTAATTATACAAAAAATCAGCCTTTTGGGCTTGTGAATTTTGTTTAGGGAGTTTCTCTAAATAATTTTTGTTCAAATTTTTACAGTGGTCTCTTTTTGGCTCATAGAGTCTCCTATAATTTTTGTAGAATTTTAGGAGCAGTTTACCTATATGTTTAAAATTCCACTTAATTACTTAAGTAAATTAAGAAATGAGTTTAAATAAATATTTTAGGTAGGAACACCTTACTTTCTGGTGTTGTTGTGACCTATGTGAACTTGTGGTAACGTTAGTTTGGTCTTATGGGATGTTGCCACATAAATAAATATTTAATCTTTGCAATTCTAGGTTTTCTGGACATCTGGTAGTATCTTTGGGTTTGGCCTTTGATAAAAGTGTTTGCTGGAAAACTTGTAAATACCAAAGTTGTAGTAAACTTGATAAACTAGCTTGTGTCAAAATTTGGGAGCATTTGGTTTAGTAGTTTGGGAGTTATTGCTGTTTAAAGTGACAGTCCAGAATTTGGCTACTCTCTGTTTAGAGAGGACAGATTCTGGAACTTGAGAAATTCGACATGGAAAACTTAGGAATTATGGGTTGAGGTCTGAAAATGAATTGTAGTGCATTTCTTAAGCTTTTCAGATTGTCTTAGATCATATCTTTTGGAGTTAGGAATCTTCAGTTATGTTAGAATCTTTGGGCTGCTGTCCAGAATGTCTTACTGTGGTAACCTAAGTAATATTACTCTTGTGTTGTTAGGTGTTAGGGCCTTAACCAAAGAAGAACAGCTGTATCTTAGGTTGAGTAGATTAGGTAAGTACTTCTCCACCGGAGAAGAGATTTGCACGTACTGATAAAGTGACTTGATTAGATTATTGTTTTTATTTCTGAAATGCATTTCATTCCGAGCATGTTGCACCTTTATGCATCCATGATATTTATTGTGCATTCATGCAATAGGTGTACCAGAGGGGGTAACGCTCCTCGAATTCGAGCAAGAGATTCCAGAGGAAGTCCAGGACCAGCCGGAGCAGCTAGAGGAACCAACTGGCGACGAAGCTCCTGCCGAAGATCTACCCGAGTGTCCTGACCAGTGGCCCTCGACCTTTCTGAAAGGCAAGCCCCGGTGCATGCTGAACCCATCATTTTATAAATCTATCTTGAGTACTTTTAAATGTTTAATGCATTAAGTTGTAGGAGTTGTATGAAAACAATTGTTGCATTATACCTGTCCTTGCCCAGATATCGTACTTAAATCCTAATTTAGGTTTAGGCACGTATCAATGCTTAGCCCTGCTTAGTACGGTAGAAGTCGGGTGATTTTCGGTCATCCGTGAGATATAGGAAGCAGTCACGAGTGGCTTTATGGCTATCGTGGATGGAACCATGCTTTAAAATAAAATTGAGACCGGGCGGGAGTTCGATAGTACAGCCGTAAGACACTTCACGTCTTGGGTGTGGAGCTATGCCCGTCTGAGTCGTTTAAGGACCGATTCGCTGTACGTCCTTGAGTCATGTTGAACGCAGTCTAACACTTAGTTGGCCAGATAAGTCGTTCCGACCGCGAAGCCGAGTAATGTGATTCAGGCTAGGAATCGAATGGTAGGTTGCTTCTTGGAGGAGAGAAAGGATGTGCTTGGGGACATTGGCGTGAGACCAAGGGGGGGTTAGAGTCCCTATCACCTGACAGAGTGTCGCCCTTGGGGTCGCGACATTATTCGGACCCGTGATTCCTGAATCATATGACAAGGTGGCCTGTGCGACCCTGGCAGGGGTCTGCACGGTGAGTGTTAGAAATACCCCTCCAGCTGGATAGGAATTCGATTCGAATCGCCGTCGCTCCCGGTTAGTGAGCACTTGACTTGAGCAGCGGCAACGTAGATCTCATTAAATGAACAGACGGTTAAGTGAATGATATAATGTTGCCACAATGATATACCTGCTATGGATATAATAATAATGTTGTTTGATTATACTCAAGTGTATGTTTAGTACAGGTGCTAAGATAGATGACAGGTAAATGCTAAAAAGAACTGCTAGTACAAGTTATAAGAGTTTCAATTACTTATGCCTTTATGCAAAATGTGATGTCAGCTAGCCTCTTGTGTAAGCCTTGCATAATCCTTGGTGTCATCTTATTTCTGGTTTTCGATGGGTAAGTCTAGCTGAGTACATTCCAGTACTCAGGGTTTATTCCCTCCTGTTGCAGATGATATGCTCTACCAAGGCTTCTGCAAAAATTGTCTCCACCCTGCGGGTGACGAAGACTAGATCACTAGGGCGTGATCATCTTTTATGTACTTTCTTGATGCTTTTGCGGGTTGTTGATCAACAAGACTGGCAGTAGTTAAACAACTGGTGTGTTTATGCTTCCGCTACTTTTATAAACTTAGTTTGTAATAATTGCGACTCCGTGTGTGTAAACTTATTTCGGAACTACTTGCGAAATGTAACGTATGATGTTGTATATTGAATGATGCGATCTTGGTCATAAGCAAGTTGGTTTGAAATCCTTCGTGGTTTCGATTGACTACCGGGATTATATGGGCTCAAGTTCGAAAATTTAAGCGCTTCGGTGCTTGTTTTTGTACTTGTGCTCTTATAATTTGGTCGGTTCTGTTATAGCTGGTACCGGAGCATAATTCAACATTAAACACATCGTACGAGTATTTAAAAATAAAAGTATTTGATTATGAAAAGGGTTAAAATTCTAAAAATTATTTTCATAGGTATGCCAGTGATCACATCCCTTAGCCCAAATAAGGACTCTTAGGTGGCTTATTATAAAGACTAACTTGGGGGCCTTGTTTGTTTTTGTTTCGTCGTCCATACGGCGTGATATTGTATGGATGTCATCCACTTGGGTGGTAATGTATGGATCAATTGCCTCGACGCTCTGGTAAGTGTGAGTTGTGAGAGCATGATCGTCCAACCGGCGATCTAGGGGAGAGTAGTTTTGGTGACTTGCATACTTACATGTTTAAACCATGTAATTATGTAAGCACTTAATTGTGGGAACCTTTATATCGGGTAGCTTTGATACTGAAGTATATACATCGGGGGATGTGTATATGGAAAGTATTTAAATTACTGCTTTCTTGTGTGCTTATATTGGGAAACTGTTGGGCTGAAATGAGATTTTCTGCAGGTACACTAAGAGCGTAACGAGTAGACCGATAGTTTCGCTTATATGAGAGAACATATGTATACCACCGCCTAGTGTTAGAACTTTAGGTTTCTACTAAGGTGAGAGGGCGTACGGAACGTGCATGCATCATGTTTAATTATATCATACATCATTTACTCCCTCCTTAAAAATTTTAGCAGTCCCGACTAAATTAAATTTCGTATCCCCTAAATGATCCTCACCTTAAGTCGTATCTTGTTGCTACAGATGGCACGTACCAAGAGGACCGCTCGCAAATCCACTGGGGGCAGGGCACCTCGTCACCAGCTCGCTCCACGTGAGCCCCGCCCTGAGCCCACTTAGGTGGAAAGGTTGAGGGCTGAGTTGGTCGAAGTGACTGCTGCCCGGAACGCAGCGTGTCAGCAACTGGAGCAAGTGATCCGTGATCGTGACCAGGAAACCCTTGCAGTCCAGAGATTGACAGTAGCAAACCGCAACTGTCAACGCATGCTGGTCCGTGTCATGAATCAGAGGGATGAAGCCTGGCACGAGGAGAACGTTCTGAGAGCTCGTTAGTTTGAGCTCGAACAACAGTTGGAGAATGCTGAAGAATACAATGACAATCTTCATGAAGAAGTGCACCGCCTGAACAACCAGCTAAATCCTCTGCTGCCTCGAAATATCAACGCAGATGAGGACATGGGTTCGGGAGTCGTCATGGCTGAAGATGATGAAGAAGTGGAGGTCAATGGGCCCCAAGATGCCACACCAGAAGAAGCACCAGAAGAAGAAGAAGATGAGGAGTTAGAGCCAATTAGTGGTGAGGACGGCGGGGAGATCCTTGACACCGACTCTGAGGACGATGCTTAGAGTAGTTATCATGTAGCTATGATGTTAGAATTGTCTTTTGTGCCTCCTAGGGTTGGAGTGAGGCTTTGTAATAACTTGACTTTTGGGATGTAAGGTCGAACCTATGTTTCCTAGATGTTTATTTGAACCTGTTAATTTCGATCACAATTGGATGTCTTATTGCGTGCGTTCGATGATGGTGTCACGATTAGCACCCTTCGGTGCCGCGACAAAACCAAGGGCCTCCTATGGCGCGCGACATAAGGTTGTGCTACTTGGCACGCGCTGGTATCGAGGTGGCTAGTCATGATCCACCATGGGACTCTACCGTTGAGAAGTCTCTTTGTGGTCAGTTTGAAGTAGCCTTTCTCAGTCAACTAAAAATTTTGAGATCGAATCCAAGTACCGGGCGAAAGGTCAAAAAAAAATCACGTAGATATTAACGTAAACGGTTCAATAACTGCGGTGCTCCTTGTGAGTAAGCCTTTATCAAAGTACATCTTGTTAGATTCCCTCGCATGATTGTGTCAATTGATGCGCTTGAATGGATTGTGCGGTTGTGATGAATTATTGTGCCATGAGTATTTTGAGAAGTCTATTTCATGAAGTCAGTTTGACATATTTACAATAATTCATCTACAAATTTCCCACATCGTCAGTGCTCATTGGCTATGCATTTTGCAGATGTCGTACAATCTCCGTCGGGGTCGTGGCAATGAGGATGAGGAACAGCCACCCCCTCCGCCACCACCTACCCCCGCTGATCTAATGCAGACCGTGGTCGAAGGGTAGCGCATGCTGGCTGATGCTATGCGCCAGCTTGCCAACCGGGAGGCTCGTCATGGCCGCCAGGGCCCAGAACCCAATCAGTACAGTGATTTCAAGGACTTTCTTGATACTAAGCCCCCGCTCTTTAAGGAGGCGGAGGAACCACTGCAAGCCGATGAGTGGTTGAACACTATTGAACAAAAGTTTCGTCTACTTCGCTTGACTAATGAGCTAAAGACTGAATATGCTTCTCACCAACTGCATGGTCCAGCAGGTATTTGGTGGAGCCACTATCGTTCCACACTGCCTGCAAATGTCCCGATTGCTTGGGACCAGTTCAAGGCCGCATTCCATGGGAACTATATTCCTCCAGGTCTTATGGCTATCAAACACACAGAATTTATGAGGCTGTCATAGGGCAATAAAAGCTTGACTGAATATCTGCAATCTTTCAACAACCTGCCAAGGTATGCCACAGAGTTTGTGGATACCGATGCCAAGAAAATTGCTAGCTTTAAAAGAGGCCTCGGCCCAAAGCTGATGAAGACTATGGGCACTAGCAAGTGTACTACCTTCAATGAATTTATCAATGATGCTCTAACTCAAGAGAACAATAACTCTATCTATGCTGCTTCTAAGAGCCGCAAGAGGGCACTTGAGGCAGGTGCTTCACAGTCTCGAGCTCCAGCTGCCCCGAGGGCTCCACCTCGCCCTCCTGCCACAAGTGCTAAGTTCCATCCTTCGCAAAAGAAGGCGCCAGTGAAGACTGGGTTTCGCAAGGCATATACAGTGGCTCTGCCAAAGGGTAATTTGTGCCAAGGCAGCTCCAGTGTCCCTCCTAGCAACATGCCTTGCTGGAACTGCAATAAGCCAGGCCATTGGTCCAGGAACTGTCCTTACCCTAAGAAGAATGTCAACCAAGGTGGCCGTCAAGGGCACGCTCATTATAACAGTATTGAGGAAATCCCATCTGGTGAGGTTGTAACTGCTGGTAAGTTCCTAGTTGACCAACATCATGCAGTGGTACTTTTTGATTCAGGTGCTTCGCATTCCTTTATCAGTCCTAAGTTTGCATCAAAGTTTGCACACAAATTGCATACTGTTGAAGGTGGGGGTTATTGTATTAGCGCAGCAAGTGGGAATATTTCCACAAATAAAGTAGTGGGGAATCTTGAGCTTGAGATTGAAGGGTAAAAGTACTCGCTTGCCTTAGTGGTTTTGCCGGGCTTAGGCATAGATGTTATTCTGGGCATGAACTGGATGAGTCAGAATGGGGTACTCATTGATACATCCACTCGGGTAGTTATGCTTAGAGATCCTACAGATCAAAAGGGTTTTCTGGTACAACTTCCTAGAAAAGTTGATTTGTCTGGGGAAGTTCATGCTGTGCAAGCAAAGGCGTTGGCCGAAATTCCTGTAGTGAATGAGTTTCCGGACGTTTTCCCGATGAATTGCTAGGACTCCCTCCAGATCGGGATGTGGAATTTAAAATTGAGTTGTTGCCTAGCACGGCTCCCATCTCTAGGAGACCTTATAGGATGTCTCCGAATGAGTTAGCTGAACTTAAAGTGCAATTTGAATGAACTTTTGAAGAAGGGGTTGATTCGTCCCAGTTTGTCTTCGTGGGGATGTCCTGCTATCTTTGTAAAGAAGAAGGATTAGTCATTGCGAATGTGCGTAGATTATAGACCTCTCAATGCAGTCACTGTCAAAAATAAGTACCCTCTACCGCGCATCGACATCTTATTCGATCAGTTGTCTAAGGCTAAAGTCTTCTCCAAGATTGATCTAAGATCTGGCTATCATTAAATTAAAATCCATCCGGAAGATGTTCCAAAAACCGCTTTCTCTACCCGATACGGTCTTTATGAGTATCTTGTTATGTCCTTCAGCTTGACCAACGCCCCCGCACACTTCATGTACTTGATGAATTCGGTGTTTATGCCCGAATTGGACAAGTTTGTGGTGGTATTTATTGATGACATCCTGATATATTCTGTAAATGAGGAAGATCACGCTGAACATCTGCGTATAGTCCTCACAAGACTGCGTGAACATCAACTATATGCAAAGTTCACTAAGTGCAAATTCTGGCTTCGAGAAGTACCTTTCCTTGGGCATGTGTTGTCCGATGGAGGAATTATGGTGGACCCCGCCAAGGTACAAGAAGTACTGAACTGGAAGGCTCCTATCTCGGTTCACGAGGTCCGGAGTTTTCTTGGTTTGGCTGGCTATTATCGTCGCTTCATCCCGGATTTCTCCAAAATAGCCAAGCCAATGACTCGGTTGCTGCAAAAAGACACCAGGTTTGTCTGGACTCCTGAGTGTGATGCGGCTTTTCACCAACTGCGAACCCTCCTAACCTCAGCTCCGGTTTTGGCACAACCGGATATCGAGAAACCATTTGATGTTTATTGTGATGCCTCAGGCATAGGTTTGGGAGGTGTGTTGATGCAGGAAGGCCGAGTGATTGCATATACCTCTTGACAACTTCGGAAACATGAGGTGAATTATCCAACGCATGACTTAGAACTCGCCGCAGTTGTTCATGCTTTGAAAGCCTGGCGGCACTACCTATTGGGCAATGTTTGCAATATTTACATAGACCACAAGAGCCTCAAATACATCTTCACCCAACTCGAGTTAAATATGCGTCAAAGAAGATGGCTCGAGTTGATTAAGGATTATAACCTTCAAGTGCACTATCATCCTGGCAAGGCAAATGTGGCTGCGGATGCTTTAAGCCGTAAGTCTCATTGCCATTCCCTAGTTGAAACTGATTTTCATCGATCTCGCCTTCTACATCTAGCAGTCTTGTACAACATCACTGTCAGTTGTACTCTCAAAAGCAGAATTATTGAGCTCCAAAAGACTAACACTGGTATATTCCACATCAAGCGTAAGATGAAAGAGCAAGAAACTACACAGTTCAGGGTAGATGAAGAGGGTATACTATGGTTCAAGGATAGGTTAGTTGTGCCTAAGGACCGAGAGCTTAGAAATGATATTATGTCTGAAGCACACTCCTCTAAGTTGTCCATCCATCCTGGTAGTAATAAGATGTATTATGATTTGAAGCCATACTATTGGTGGACCAAGATGCAGAAAGAGATAGCTGCATATGTGGCTAGGTGTGACACCTGTTGTAGAGTTAAAGCTGTGCATATGAAAGCTGGGTTACTTCAACCACTTTCTATCCTAGGTTGGAAATGGGAAGAGATAAGTATGGATTTCATTGTCGGACTTCCTCCTACTGTCAAAAATCATAACTCTATCTGGGTAATTGTAGACCGCCTAACCAAGTCGGCTCACTTCATTCCTGTTCAAGTAGACTATCGTCCTACTGACTATGCTGAGTTGTATTTCAATCAGATAGTATGGCTCCATGGGATACCTCATACTATCATATCTGACCGTGGTCCCCAGTTCACTGCTCGCTTTTGGGAGCACTTGCATCACCTTCTGGGAACCAAGTTAGTGAGAAGCTCTACTTATCACCCCCAGACGTCAGGACAGACAGAACAGGTTAACCAAATCTTGGAAGATCTGTTGCGGGCATGTGTAATATCATCCAAGGGTTCTTGGGAAAAATGGTTACCTCTAGCCGAATTCTCGTACAATAATAGTTACCAAGAGAGTATTAAGATGGCCCCATTCGAAGCTTTGTACGGTCGTAAGTGTAGAACTCCACTAAACTAGGTAGAAGCTGGTGAAAGGAGGTATTATGGTATTGATTTTGTTCATGAAGCTGAGGAGCAAGTCCGTACCATCCAAAAACATATGGCTGCAGCCCAAGCTAGACAGAAAAGTTATGCTGATCGTCGTAGAAAACCGCTCGAGTTTGAAGTTGGAGACTTCATTTATCTGAAAGTTTCTCCAATGAAGAGTGTCCAACGTTTTGGTGTTAAGCGGAAACTTGCGCCAAGATACGTGGGTCCTTTCCAAATCATAGGCAAGAGTGGAGCTGTTGCATACAAAATCCAGTTACCTCTAGAAATGAGTGCCATATTCAACGTCTTCCATGTATCTCAGCTCAAAAAGTGTCTTCGAGTTCCTGAGGAAAGAGTTCCATTAGGAGATATCAGGCTTGAGTCTGATTTAACTTACGAAGAAAAGCTAGCCCGAGTGATCGATACTCAGGAACGAGTGACTAGAAGCAAAGTGGTTAAGTGGTATAAAGTAATGTGGAGTAATCAGGGTAGTGAAAGTGACGCTACATGGGAACGGGAAGACTATTTGCGGGATGGTTATAAGGAATTCTATAAAAAATGGTACGCTTTCCAAATCTCGGGACGAGATTTTTATAAGGGGGGAGGGCTGTAACACCTCAGGTGTTTAGCTCCATAATTGCATTGCATTTGCATGAGCATAAGCATGCATCATTTCATGTTATTTTATGTGGTTGCAACTAATGTGGTTGTTTTTAGAACTTTGTTTGGCTCACATCATGTGACACTAGGTAGTTGGTGTAACAAAAGGGGAGAGTAGCTAATTATATCTCACAACACCTTAGTTATACTTAGGGTCACTAATGGAGCAAGGTTCATGTTGACCAAAATCACCAAAATGCCCTCCAAGGTGTAGTTGACCACCATTTAGCCTTAGGATACTCTAGTTTGACCATTTAAAAAGTCTAGCTTAGAGACCTTGCATGGAGGAGCACCCTTAAGCAAAGTTGTAGGGAATTTTATGGGGAACAAAAGTCTCAATATGACCATCTCATGAAACTAGTCAGAACATGCTCAAAAATGGCCCACAAGTCAGCTAGAGGGGCTGTCTCAACACTTAGAATTTTTCTAAGTCTCAAAAGTGTCCCTCCAGTTTTACTGTGGCCTACTTTAGAAGCCTGTAGTTTGCAAAC